>CM023860.1:46061921-46686921 GCA_013389735.1 Phaseolus lunatus
TGTCTCAGTAACAATATAGTACTCCAACTTAATATAAGAAAAATTGTTAAACAGTTACAAAGAAATAAACAACCGCTAGAAAATTCTTAAGAGTTACCTGAAGAACAATGTTTAGGAAGTGTATGAAATCATAGATGCTTCTAACTGCAACAAGAACTTTTGTAAAAGCCCAGTTTATAACAATACATTTATTTTCCTGCATAAAAATGTCAGAAAACTTAGAGCACGTTAGACACTTCACAGAGAATTGAAGGCATGTTAATTGCTTAATCAGAGACAACAAGAATCACATAGTGGCTATTACTTGAATTATGAATTTGTGATGCCAATAAATTAGTGAGGTCAACACCTACAAACTAACTTCCTTCTTGTGCAAAGACAACTTACGTCAATAAGGTAATAAAAGAGCCAATAATTTTGTTTGGTAACATTGGAAAACATATCAACTCTGTTATCAATATATCTCCTTTCCAAAGAGAACTTGATTTCCTGGATATTTGTATCAATCCTGCCTACTTTATAGTAAATGACCACGACTATATATCAAAGGATATGGATACGAGGCTTCTAGAAGGTAGCTTTCTTTGATACTATATTTTTGTTTGAGGCATATATCCAACATAATCCAACCTATATAACAAGTTTAGAGTCCAAGTTCCATCCAAGTTTGATCTCAACAGGCAATTGATGAATGTTTCTTATCATGTCATGGGTGAAATGTAAATAGCAACTTTATAAATATTAACTGAAGCAGGTTATTGAGCATTTTTAGCATGCAAAACAAAATCTCATAATCTTAAATGCAATTGCTAATATACAATGTTTCAAGAGATATAGATTTGGGAAATAAAATGAGATGAAAACACCAAATTCTAAGGTGTCTTGATTAGCTAGAGTGTTTCTTGACTATCTTAAGTTATAAGGATCACCATGTCATTGATATAAATATTTTTCGTGAAGTGATCAGAGCTTGTATGGGTAAAAAACAAAGATTAGTAACCAACAAGATACAGCATGGAATATTTTGAATCATAATAAAGGGGTAAACCATACCTTCTGCACAGAGAGCAAGAAGAAAAATAAGGGATCCACAAAAATTGCCACCCAACAACAAATTGCAAAATATTGATTCCATTGTTGTACAAGTTTATTGTGAGGATTCATAACTCTAGGAACATTGGGAATCAAGAAAGTAAAAAGTCTTCTTGCCCAATCCTTGGCATCCCCGTAAAGAGTATTGCGAAACTGAAAATGCTAAAAGTTGAAATTCATTGAGTATATGGAGCTAAAATTGTCAAAGTGATTCATAAGATCAGATGTCCACAAATGGAAAAATAGATTTCAAAATTTGAAAGATTATTGCCTACATAACCAAAAAATAGACCATAATTAGAGCTGCAACATTTACTTTTTATACATATACATGCCTCACAAAATGGCATGTAAATCCATTTTAGGTCCAAAAGCAGTAACAATTCCAAATCTCATTACCTTGTGAAAAAATAATATACGGAAACAACAAAGTAGTCCACAATAAGAAAAAAATACACCATAATACTATGTATAAACATAGAAATCTTTGGCTGCTTCAGAAGTTGTAGTTTCAAATAATTACCAAGGCATCGTTAGAAAATCATCATATTAATCTCTGTAGCAGAAGCATACATATGTTGCATAAAATTCTTGACCATGATACATGCAAAAACTTAAACCTTGACACGCAAAATGTAATCTAAGGAAACTTCAACATGTAGTAGTCATTAGCTTCTTAAGAGAAAAGAAAGGATAATTTATTTGATACCTCATGATTAAATATACCCGAAGCATTTGAATTACTTTGCTGAGTAGCCTTGAAGTAGGTTGGGCACGTTGTACAATATGGATCACTACACATTCCCAGTGGACCGGACCTAACTAAATGTTCATTCTTGCTAGCATAGTTGGCCTGCAAATCATTTTCACCCATGGGGCCACAGCATGAAGAAAAATTTTCTGTCCTACTTTCTTCTGCTTGTGACTCGGGTGCCACTTTATTCTGCCGAGAAAGGTTTTCGGGTCTATTAGTATCATGCAATGGACCACTCATCTCATTAAATGGAATTATTCTCTGAATCCGCAGGGGACCAGTGTATCCCAAACGATTTGTATCTCTTTCATATGGCTCTGTGAGTGTAGTGGGAATAGAAATTGATACACTTCGGGTCCTAGATACATGCCTTGGGAATGTAGAATCAACGAGTTCAATTGATACTTGGGGATGACTATCTGATAGAAATGGCAGCTCATCTTTCTCAAAATTAGCCATGTTTTCTGCAAATTAAAAAAAAAAAATCAACATCTCAATTTCTATGTCAAAACAGTGATATCAAAGTCAAAACTAATCCAACCTATGCACAAAACAATGAATAAGTGAAAAGGAAACAAAACATAGAGGCAAGAAAAGCATTCAAAGACAATCATATATATGCGACAATGAAACATAATGTACTATAAGGATACAAGGAATCTCTTTCACACAAACTAACAGTCCATACAATTAAGACTCAAATGACTGCTGTTCGAACAATGAAACTTTAAGGTACAAGAGATGATATGATGCTGGGAAAAAAACGACCAGAAACAACAATCAAAATTTTAATGGTAAGTTCATTTTCTTTAGTTGAGGTTTTCTTCTTCACATTAATGTCGAAAAGTCTCCCATCCCCACTCTACTATCTCTTTTTCAACTCCTGACAAAATCACATCCCTTCATGAAGAAAAAAAAATGAAAAACAAAACAAATCCAAGAGCTTTTGTGATAGCACCAGTAAGATTCCAAATTATACAGGCTCAAGGGTTCCTCTATACCATTAGTTCCTGAGAAATGAAAATGAAAAGTAAAGCATGTACTGCTATAATTAAGCACAAGCTTATACCCCTCCCCACCGACCAAGCATTTTGAACATAGTCTAAATATCTTAAAGTGGGTTATTTTACAAGGAACAACACTGTTCTCTCATCATTAAAAATGGTGAAATCATCAAACACAAAGGGAACATGTTTATTGGCACTACCCCAGAAAGAATCCATACAGGTTATAGTAAAGAGTGACCAAAGCAAGCAAAAGGGTATGAAGAATTAAATGAATAAGAGATTGATTCCATCACCAAGAATAGAAAAACAAGGAAACTAAGGGTGAGACCTGTTTTAAGGTTTCAAAATACTAAGAAGTCAGAGTCTTTGAGTTATATATATAGATAGATAGATAGATAGATAAGGATCATCATGAGTGAGAAAGAGAGAGAAAAGGTGACTGAGTCTGAGTATTTGAGGCAACTTTGAGGAAAGAAGAGTGTGAACTAATGTACCAAAAAGCAGAAAATAAACAAGCATTGTGTTGTTTGGTGTGTGATTTTCCCACACACTTTCCTGTTTGCTCCGTTTAACAAGTTCCCAACTTTGTGACTTTTAATAGTAACCTATTTTTCCAACTACTTCTAAAACTAAAACAATTTAATATCTTTGTCCAATCAAATATCATACAAAGTTTCTTTATTCTAATTAGAAAGTCTAGTTAATTGAATACCAACAAAAAAAATTATATTTTTAGAGTTCTGATTTTAATACTTTTTTAACAGTTAATTATATTTTTCAGAACTAAAATTTGTTTATCATTTCCATGTTACCTTAAGAATCACTATTGTTAATTTATAATTCATACTGTGAATAATCTACACTAACAACCTATCATTTTAAATGTTAGTACTAAAATTTAACAATTTTTAAACTTTAAATGTTTGTTATCTACATATATTAATACTTTTTTCATAATAATTGAATAATATGAATATTAGATCAAAAAATAATTGTTCAATTTTGAAAAGCAAACCATATCATTTTAATTTTTTTTTAAGAACTGAGAAATATATTTAAATATGTATTTATGTAATAATTTTTCGTGTGGGTCCTGTTTCTTGAAATAGTCAAATTACTCTGAAGAAGACACGTGGCTTATTCTAAAATCTTTGTGATTACACACGAGTCTAACGCGGTAGTATTTATTTTTCTATTATAAAAGCTGGCATGCACATTTATTATAAATTATTACAGTGTTTTATTACTTTTATTATTATTAATTATCAAAGATTGTGAAGTTGATAACTATATTAAAATAAGAGGGACAGTGGATAAAAATTAAAAAGAGAACAAAACTATAAATTAGTTTGATAATTACTCTCATTCATTTCAAATATTAGAAAAAAAAAATGTAATTTACACTAACTAAGAAAGATGTTTTCTCCATTAAAAAAATGTAAAATCTAATTTACAATTCCTACTAAATTATATTCATAGGAAGTATTTTTAAAAGCATATTGATAGTTTTTTTTATTGCTTAATAATATAAATTTTTTTGAATTTAATAGATCTAAAGTTAATATATTTATGGTAAAAGTCAATAAATCTATCTCACATAATTATAAATTTTTGTAATTTGATGGGATGTAAAACTATTTTACTTTATGGTATTATTATTTACTTAGCATCACTAAACTATGTAATCATTTTCTTCTATCTCAAATATAAAAAGAAAAATCAATTCACTCTAATTAAGATATTTTTGTTAGTACCATTTAATTATTAAAATCTAATTTATCTTTTATTTCAAAATTATCTTTCGTTAAAATTTCTATAAAAAACTCGGAGAAATAACATTTCAATTAAATAAAAAACTTTTCAAATAATACTATTGAACTAATTAATTAAAATTTCCTAATATGAGAGCATGTATTTTGTGCATCTTTGCCACTTAGGTATTAAAATAATTAATAATAATAATTACTTTTAGAATATATTCAGTCATCGAAATTATTATTTATAAAATTAAATATGTCTTTCGTTCTTTATTTTTTGTTAAAACTTTAGATTATTTAAGTTATAATATAGAAATGATTGAAATAAGTTATTTTATATTTAAATTATTGTTAATTTCTTTCTAAAAAAATTACTTTTTTTTAGAATTTAGGAAATTAAAATTTTTTTATTAATAACTCTATAAAAAAAAACTATTTATTTTGTTTACATTATAGAAGAAGTACAAATTTATTTAGCTTGTGAGAAAAGATACACAATCTTTGACTTTGGTGTGTTTACATTTTGCAGAAACTATTTCGTTGATTCATGAATCATGATGCAGAATATGTGTTCAAACATTTCATTTCCTTATGACTTTTGAAGTCAATTTTTCCTTATTATCATTTCTGCAAGTAATTATAATACTTAACTGTGAGTTTGGGTTAATCAAGTTTAAGCTAAAAATAATACATTAATTAACTTTTTCTAAAATAAAACAAGTGAGTATTTAAAAAGTTGGTCCAACATTCAAGGATACTTAACTTACGACAAAATTTATATCCTTTAAAGTATCTATAAAAGTTATCAGACATTAAATTATTATTATTACATTGTTAAATATAATTTTTATCTGATTTTATTTTTGTTGGGAAACTTTAGTCCTCTTGTTTAAAAAATAACTTTAGTTAAAATGTGTATGTATTTTATATCTTTGAATTTGCTCTAATTAAATTTTAGATGTGACATATTTATTTAAAATAGCATTAATAATTTGAAAACTAAACAAAAAAATGGATTATTTTTAATATAAAGACTATAATAAAAAAAAATCGTGAATTAAATATTAAAAAATGTCAAAATTATAATAATTTAACCTTTAATTTTCAAAACAAAGTGATTTTTAATAATGATGATTTTTATTATAAGTATTATTATTTTAATATTATATTGTTATTAATATTATTATTGTTATTAATATTATTATTGTTAAGAATATTATTAATATTATAATAATATTAATTAGATTAATAATATAATATAATATTAATAACATAAATAATAATATTAATAATATAAATATAAATATTATATTAATATAATATTAATAATATTAATATAATGTTAATAATAGTAATATAGTGTTAATAATATAAATAGTTATATTAATATTATATTAATAATAATATAATATTAATATTAATTATATTAATAATTATATTAATATTAATAACATAATTTATATTATGAATATTAATATTAATATAATTTATATTATTAACATTGATATTAATATAATTTATATTATTAACATTAATATAACTATTATAACTAATAATAAGTATAATAAAAATCGTAATATGACAGAAGGACTTGTCTGGTTTAGTGGTTAAAACTTATCTGGTGACTGGAAGGACTTCAGATAACAAGTGTTATAATTAGATAATTATTATCTTTTCTCTTGGATCGTTTCTTATTTATAATTTTCTTATGGGTTTGAGGTTTGTCCTAGTCCCATGAAAGCCCAATGTTCCCTCTAATCCTATTTAGGGACTCATTAGTTGGTACTGATTTATCATACTATACCGAATGACCGATATGCCGAGAATCCATTTAGCACTTTATAGTACAACGATGTATGTATTCATCATACACAATACAAAATGTTTTATTGATGATTTACTTTTGGGGTTTTGCCATGTGATATTATTTGACTTAGTAACAAAATAGGAAGTGCAATTTATTTATTTAGGATGAAGATTTTTTAAAAAGGTTTTGTTAAAGGAAGCATGAGAGTGAATTTTGAGTGCTTATCTTTGCGAGATAAAAGAACTTAGGGTTAAGATTAAAGAGGATGGGAAAATCATCATTTCCCTTTATACGTAAATTAAGTAGTTGAAGTTGATTTCAAATGTTGAGCACATTGTGAACCATATGCAAAGGCAACTAGAGAATTAGAGAATTTTTTTTGGAAACAATACAAAAATGAAAATGGTTAGTGTTGTTGTCAACCCTTTTTTCTTGTGAATATTAAAGAAATGGTAAAGAAAATGAAAGAATTAGTAAAAACCTATGTAGCACAGACACGGACACCAACACTGATACAGATACGGACATGGAGAGACCTATAATTTTTAAAATGTAGGATACGGGGACACGGATTTATATATTATATAATTATGAATTATATAAATTGGCAATAAAGATTTATGTACACAAGTATGTTTTAGTTTCTTTTTGGAGAAAAAGATGTTTTTCATGATTAATTCAAAAAGATTTGTTTCTTATTTTTATAATTATACTAAAAAATTATACAATAAATTTAAGTTTTTAGAAAATTAATGTATTTCTCATTTTTAAAATTGTGTTAGAATCGTGCTAGAATAATAAAAAATCCAAAAAATATTTTTTGAATAGGACACTTCACTGATATGTGTTCTACGAGTATAATACAAGTATCGTGTCCGATACGTGTGTTCGACACGAACATGCTATTTAAAATAAAGTGTTTTAGCTTCGTAGGTAAAAACACTCCCATGTTTAGAAATTGATAATCTTGAAGCTTTTATGATAGTTGAAACATATGCATTTGAATTAGGATATGGTGTAATTTTAAAACAAAGTATTACATCAAGTCGCTATTACTAATGACAATCCTTAAAAAACAGAGAAAAATCTTTCAGAGGACTCAAGAAAACTAGAAAAATCATTAACAGAACTCTTTAAAATTTCGAACATGAACTAAAAGGTTTAAAAATTGGAAGAGATACAAACTCTGTTTTAGAAGAATTTAATAAAAAAGTTGGATGCTCTTAAATTGTCAAAGGTAAACACTATCGAGGAGAAAGATGAAGAATTGAATTAAATAATTAAAGGAAAAAATGTTGAATTTCCTATAAGTAGGAATTTTTATAAAAGACCAACACTCCTTGACATTCAGTCTGATGAATGGAAGTTAGAACATCTATTAGCCTTTGATGGAAACAGAATTATTGAATGAAACATGGATGGAATGGCTGACAGTCAAATCTTAAGAAAAAAATCACAATAGAGTAAAACATTTAGAAGAACAAACTATTAAATTAATTATTGATAGATTTAAAATAATTCATAATTTTATGAATTATCCTAGATTTTTTTATGAATAAACTTCAATATATATATATATATATATATATATATATATATATATATATATATATATATAAGTTCAACTTTTACATCTTAGAAAATCTTTCAAATTTCATCAAACTTTCAACTTCAAGATATTTTAAATCCTTTTTTATATATATTTTAAACTAGTTATAGCAAGGGATCATCTTGGTCTAGTTTCACATTTCCAAAATATTGGACTTTTCTTACTCACCTCCGTTCATTTCTTTTGTGTTACATAAATATAAAGTTTTGTATAATCCACGAGTCATAGAAATAATTTTTTGGCATTTCTTCTCTGTTCCATAAATATAAAATTTTGTATAATCCACAAGGCATATAAATAATTTTTGGCTTTCTCAGATTTGGCTTTCAGATTATACCATCTGTCATTTTTTTTCTTATTCAAAATTTTTTTGATTATATAATCTAAAAAAAATAAATTTTAAATTATACAATCTAAAAAAAAAATTTAAAAATGACTTTCAAATCATTTTAATTTAAAAGAAAAAATAAGTTTAAAATTATACAATCTAGAAGTCTTTTTAAAGAAAATATAACTTTTGAATTCCACAATATAAAAAATCATCTTAAAGTCATCTTAAGAGAAAAAAAAAACTCTTAAATTTTACAATCTAAAAGCCAAAAATAACTAACGAACCAAAAATAACTAACAAATTGTAAAATCCGAAAACTTTTCCAGATAACGCAATCTAAACGAGACTTTTAACCTGCAAATTATATCCAAGAAGGGCGAAATGGGAATTTTATGTTTACCGGGTGCAGAAGAAGTGTAGGGAGGTGCAGGAAGAAATGCCCAAGAATCTTAGGCAATATTTAACAAGTAGGTTTAGAGACATTTGGGCCTTATTACTCTTGGATACCATGACTCATAAGTTTTACTTCTAAGTTGAGTGGACGAAGAGTTACTTCTGAATTTTTAATAAGAACACAGAAATAAAAACTAAAAGGCTCATTCGCCTTCGTTTTTAAAAAAACAAGTACGTTTCTTGAATGCAGAATCCTATACAAGTTGAAATTAGTGTTACTAATGAACCACATAATGAATAACCAAAGCCCCAAAATCAACAGCAGCCAAGCAAGTGAAAAGATTCAGCAAATATGAATAATATCTCTAGAAATTGCTAATGGATGCTTGTCCAATTGGAGAATCCCTAAATTTACATTCTCAAGCAGAAGTTAAGGAATCACGTCTCCAACATTCAAGAGAAGATCAGTAAACGGTGCCTTCATACTCACATAAAGTCATTGACAGTTAAAGAAACCCACATTTATTATGATAAATATTATAGTCCCATGTGCAAGAACCCAATGTGAACAGAAGAAATACATGCTCTGCTCCAGAGAAAAAAACATTCTGGAAAGCATTGAGCCTGTGGAGACTCTGAGAAGAAGTATCACAAATTAACATGTGTGAATCTACTAATTGATGTGAAATCAGTTATCTACCACTAACATGGACATAGAGACCCTTGTAAAGGAAAATCTACGGAATCAGACCACGAGTTCTCACAAAATGGTTGTTGGAAAAGTAGGTGGTTTGACAATTCAATATACAGTTTTCTTGGAATTCTTCCTCATCACCCGTTTCCTCGATCTAGCAGATAAAAGCATATCATGCCTTGAAAAAGGAGGGCCCATGTCAAAGGAAGAGACCATCTGCATTAACATGTCAATAGCTTTACAGATGCTCGAGTCTCAACCACCAAGAGACTTCAAATAATAGAGAAAAAATGTAATTAGGCAGGTAATAATGTTAGAGTTCCTCGAATTTTCTGCTCGCATATTTGCATATTGAGTCCAAAAAGTTGTCTTCCCTCCATCAGGCTACCATAAATCTTGATTACAATAACAAAGGGAGGGAAGTGAGAAAACTTTACCAATTTGAAAACAACTGAGAATTATTCAGCTTCCAGTCACCAAAAGATGAATGACGCACATATATCTTCATTCTCGAGATGCTTAAACTACATGGATGGCATCAAATTCTTGACTGCAAATAATCTTGATTATAATACTTTCTCTCATCCACAGGATGAACCCACGGCAGAGAATTGACCCCTCTTTATATAAGTCCCGATAAAACCACGGACTATTTACCAAAAATCTCCACAAGAACAAACACCATCTTTGATATGGTGAAAACGATTTGTGTCCCTTATATAAATTTCTCTTCCTTCCAACCTGCTTATTGCTTTTATCACAGCATGGCAGTCATCACATATTCTCAGGTTCTTAATTACTTGAAGAGGTTGTCCTGGACTTGTGTTAAGTAGCCCTAATACTACAGCTAACTTCTCACTATGCCCGCACAATATCTGCTCCTTATCCTGTTCCTCCACATCTTGCAGCACAAAGTTTGTCTTTGGGAGGTAACCAGACTTCTTCATCTCCATATTCAATTTATCCAACTTCTCCAAGATATCTTTCATTTGTGGATGTGATTGGTCACCAGCAAGAAGCATGTGCACTTTGTGTCCAACTTCAATCCAACTATAGCCAGGGTTTTTCCTCAATCCCTTACTTTTCATCATTTCACGTATTCTATTTTCTTCATCCCACAAGCCCTTTGAAGCATAGATATTGGACAAGAGAACGTAGTTCCCAGGGTTGGCTGGTTCTAACGGAAAAAGCTTCTCTGCAGCAATCTCACCTAAACTCAAATTATTGTGAACTCGGCAAGAACTTAGCAAGGCTCCCCATACACAAGCATCAGGTTCAAATGGCATTTCCTTAATCATAGAGTAAGCCTCTTCTAGTTTTCCAACACGACTGAGCAGTGTCACCATGCAAGCATAATGTTCCATTTTAGGCTCAATGCCATGTTCTTTGGACATACTGTTATAATAATGCCATCCCTCTTCAGTCAAGCCGTTTTGCGCACATGCTGATAAAATACACGTAAATGTAATCGAATCCGGCTTCTGGCCACTCTGCTGCATCATACGAAACATCTCCATTGTTTCCTTAGCCTTCCCATGCATTGCATAGCCACTAATAACAGCATTCCACGAAACCAAATTAGGGGCCAACATATTGTCAAAACAACGCCGGGACAACTGAATTCTGCCACATTTGGCATACATATCTATCAACGCACTACCTACATATACATCATCAAAAATCCCCCTTCTGAGAGAAAAGCAATGAATTTCCTTTCCGTGTGTCAATGCTGAAATATTCCCACAAGCAGGAATCAAGCTTGGGATTGTCACAGCATTAGGCTCCACCCCATAAGCCTGCATATCTCTAAAAAGCTCCAAGGCCTCGAAATCCTTGCCATTCTGGGAACAGCTAGCAATTACGGACGTCCATGTCACAACATTCAACTCCATTCTTTGGTCCTTTAACCTGTTAAACACCTCCAACGCGGCGTCAACCATCCCATTCCGCGACAAGCCAGTAAGAAAAGCATTCAAAGACCCGATTTCCATTTCCTCCACTTCATCAAACACCCTACTCATCTCCTTCACACAGCCACATTTCCCATACATATCAAGCATGGCACTGACCACAAACTTGTCACATATCAACCCCTGCTTAGTCACATAACCATGAACCTGAGCCCCCATCACGGCATCCTCCAGGCACCCCACAGAAGGAAGCACACACGAAACAGTACTCCCGTCAGGCCAAAACCCTTCCAACAACATTACCCGAAACATACCCACCGCCTCATCATACAACCCATTATTACCAAACCCAGCAAGCATGCCATTCCAAGTCACCAAATTGGGCTCCACCCCACAACTCCTCATCTCCCCAAAAAGCCCTCTGGCCTCATCCACAAGTCCAAGCCGCGAGTAGCCAGCAATCATGGCACTCCAGACAACCACATCTCTCTCAGGCATTCTGTCGAACAGTTTCCTTGCACCCACAATGCGATCACATTTGAGGTACATTTGGATCAACGAGGAGGCCACGATGGAATCTGAGACAAACCCAGATGCCACGGCGAAGGCGTGGACCTGTTGGCCCTGGTTTAGGGCGCGGAGGATGGCGCAGGACTTGATGGTGGTGGGGAGGAGGAAGGCATCGGAGGCGAGGCCGCGGGGAGCGAGGTGGGAGAATGTGGTGAGGACGTGGGGGAAGTGGGAAGAGCGGGCGAAAGCTTGGATGAGGGAGGAGAAGGAGAAGAGGGTGGGGTGGGGGAGGTGGGAGGAGAGAGTGAGGGAGAGTTGGGGGGTAGAAAGAGAGAGGGTGTTAGCGTAGAGAGTGAGGAGGGTGGTGGTGAGGTGGGTATCGGAGAAGAGGTTGAGTTTGAGGATCAAGGCGTGAGCTTGGCGCGCCTGCGACAGGGTAGCCGTGGGGGAGGACAGAGATTGGGAGAGGACATGGAACATTGCACCCTCGCTTTCTGTCTGTCACTCTGTTGATGTTGCTCTGTGATCAAGTGTTGTTGGCGATTCAACCATAAAGGGGTCACATGCTTATTGCATCAGGGGGAAAATGGTTTGGGTTTATTCTACCTTCATCACTCTATTTTAATAACATAAAAAAAATAAAATATTATGTTTATCTAAATAACACATTTTTCATTTATGTATTTAAATAACTCAAATTATTCTGCAGAAAAAAGAAAAAAAACTCAAATTATTCTTCGTCATTAGAACCATAAGAAGAACAATAGTGAGTGAACTATAAGATACACAGAAATAGTTGTAATCATTTCAAGGCACAAGGAAGCTTAGATAAAAAGTTGCTAGATGGAATAAAGATTTGTGCAATCTACTAACCTTTTGTATAGGGAAAGAAAATTAAGATATGTTTTTATATTCTCTTAACCTCTTATGAGTCCATTTTTTAAATAATAAAATACAAACCCATTCTTTCTACTTATATTTTACATATTTTATTTATGCATTTCTAAAAATAAAAGTAAAACACATACAATTATTTTTACTTATTATTGATATTCTTAACCATTTGAATAATTTATCAAGCTTGAATTAAGTAAAATACATACAATTATTTCTACTTATTATTGGTATTCCTAATCATTCAGATTTGAATAATTTATTAATCATGCTGGAATTACTTAAATAAATCTTTAAAAAGAATTAGAAAGTCAATTACCTTTTATTTAATTGATCGCTTAATTTATTTTATTTTAATTTCATTCAAAAAGATATTTTTTTCACCAAATAAATGGTGTGATATGGAGTTTTACCTTAAAAAAACATAAGTAGGAGTACAACTAACAATGCTACATGCATTCACCACAAGTCTGTTTGGTTTCAAAACAAACATCACAAGATTCATCTTTACTTTTGCAATAATCATTACAACTAAGACCAACTATTTGAGGACATGAATGTCCAAGATGTTGATGTCACGTTTTGATGAGAAACTTCATCGATTTAGTTTGATTTTGGAATAAAAAATCGCCCGAAACGATAAAAAAACACTTCCAGTGTAGTTTGATTAGGTTGGTTTATTTTGTACCATTTTTAAAGTAATTTTATTACCTATTATTTGTTGAACAATTATTCATATTCACTATAAAATAATCACCTTGAAAAGTTAATTGCTTGAACAGTATTCAGAAACAAACACAACATCATTGATGGAAGACTACATGAACTCACAGTAGTTCCACACTACCTGTATTTACAGTATGAACAAAATCAATTATTAATTGTAGGAAAGAAATCTATTCAACCTAACAAAAATTTGTTATATATATACATATATATATATATATACATACATATTTATATATATATATGTATATATATATATATATATATATATAATTTGGAACTCATACATGTGTTAGAATTATAGATGAACCACGACTCACACTTGAACTGAAGGTCAAAATCATGCATAAAAGTGACATCTAGGTGTTTACCTGTCACCCATCTGGGTCCTTCCCTCAACTATGAGGTGCAGTTTCTGAACCTGAATACATCATGCATTGTAGTATGTGATATCTTTTTAAGATAATATAATCAATTTTTATTACCTACCAGGAAGTTATGGTCATGGATATGCATTTACCTTCATTAAAACTTTGCACAATTATATTTTACTCATCAAAAGGAACTGTTAAAAGTGCTTTTCCTTCCTTATTTATTAAATGTTACTAAAACAGAAGTGAAAACTCCACTCTTCTACTATAAGTGGTGATTCTCTCTCTTCATAGTTCTGATTTCACACTTTCGGATCATTTGCTCAGAAGAAAGCATCCAAAATGGTGATCACATCCACTGCTACACACCCAGATGAACAAGCACAGAGCATATTTTCTACTTTTGCTTCCAGATATGTGCGTGAACCTATTCCCAGGTATATCTTCCTTCCTTTTTCTTAGAACTTCACTCTTAGTTTTGTTAGAAGAGAACACAGAAAACAAGAAAATAGGAAGTTTTGGTTTGGTTTCTAGTGAAATGAGGTTTTTTTCTTTGTTTTGATGGGTTCGGGATGGAAATGAATTCAACAGGTTCAAGATACCAGAGAAATCAATACCAAAGGATGCTGCTTATCAGATAATAAACGATGAGTTGATGCTGGATGGCACACCAAGGCTCAACTTGGCTTCATTTGTGACCACTTGGATGGAGCCTGAGTGTGACAAGCTCATAATGGCTTCACTTAACAAGAACTATGTTGACATGGATGAGTACCCTGTCACCACTGAGCTCCAGGTTTGTGTGTGCCATCTCTGAGTAGTTTGGTGTCTTTACTATAAGACTATAAAATTTAAGTCCATGTCATAGGTCAGTTCTTCAAAATCAAGGTTATAAAGTTTGTGACATCGACGTTTTTGGGATCTTCACGATCATGACTCTTCACGATCATCAAAGAAAGTGTAGGGGTATTAAGAAAAAAAGAAGTACCCCACATAAGATACTACTGATTTTTATAACCCTTTCTTCTGAAAAGTTTGTGTATATGATGTGACGAGTTAGATCTTATGAGCTTCGTGGTCAGATGAAGATCCGGAGTACATTACTTTTCGCAAACGAAAAAAATCCTTGCATACCTATGTTCTGTATTTGAAGATACTGATATTGTTTATGTATCTTTTATGGTTATTGTCAGATGAAGTTTGAGAGTTAAAGACTGATTGATTTCATTTTGTTAAATTCTGCAGAACCGGTGTGTTAATATAATAGCAAATCTATTCCACGCTCCTATAAATGAAGATGAGACTGCAGTAGGTGTGGGAACTGTGGGGTCATCAGAGGCAATTATGTTAGCAGGTTTGGCTTTTAAAAGGAAATGGCAGACCAAGAGAAAAGCAGAAGGCAAACCATATGACAAGCCTAACATAGTTACTGGGGCTAATGTGCAGGTGGGACTCAAATTGTGCTTGATGCTATGAACTTTCAAACAAATTTTAAATTGTGTTAGCAGCATGATCATATCAAGTAATCCTGTATGATATTTTGAAATTAAGTAGAATCATCAAAGGGCTTTACTAGTCAATGTTTGATGTTCTTTGAAATTTTCTTCACAGGTTTGTTGGGAAAAATTCGCAAGGTACTTTGAGGTAGAGCTTAAGGAAGTGAAACTCAGTGAGGGATACTATGTGATGGACCCTGTGAAAGCAGTTGAAATGGTCGATGAGAACACCATATGTGTAGCAGCCATTTTGGGGTCAACTATGACTGGAGAGTTTGAGGATGTGAAGCTTCTCAGTGAACTTCTCACTGAAAAGAACAAGGAGACAGGTTGGGATACCCCAATTCATGTAGATGCTGCAAGTGGGGGTTTCATTGCTCCATTTCTCTATCCTGATCTAGAGTGGGATTTTCGTTTGCCATTGGTGAAAAGCATCAATGTTAGTGGTCACAAGTACGGTCTTGTCTACCCAGGTGTTGGTTGGGTTGTCTGGAGGAGTAAGGATGACTTGCCAGAAGAACTTGTTTTTCACATCAATTATCTTGGATCTGATCAGCCCACTTTCACATTGAATTTCTCTAAAGGTAATAAATATGAGTTGATACATGTATTTTGATACTTTTATCCAATTAGTAGCTTTATATCTATATTCTGTTTAGGCTATGTCCAAATATGTCTCAGTGCATAATTATTCAGCTCAAAATGCATTTGAAAGTAATTTTCAAGAATCTATTTCTCTTAGCCTCTATCACATCATATGCTCTTACTAGACCATATCATGCAGAACCAATCTTCACAATTCTCTACCTTGACACAAAATCATGGAAGAGCTTTGAGCTTCAACTTTCTTTCTCCTTAAAAAAAAAATTAACTAGTTCTAAACACTATCTGATCCTTGATTTTGACAAGGATTTCACAAACACATCTGCTAGATGTTCTTTCAAGGCTATCTTCTTAATCCTAACCTCCCCAGACTCAATAACATTTCACACGAAATGCACTTTGATTCTATGACACTTTGTTCTCTTGTGGTAAATCTAATGATCAACCAGATCTCTGACACTTTGACTATTGATGAGTGCATTTCTATCCACACTTGGAGTGTATAACACAACTTTCTTAGGCTGTAATTGAGAGTAACTAGAATCATTTCTTAAATATGGTTTTTAAATACATTTTGCTTTCATCTTGATCTTGACCATTTACAAAAAATAACAATCTTCACACATACAATCCATCAAAACCGTCCTTTTGAGTGAACAACAACTATCGTATTCATCTCAGATTATGTTATGTCTGATTTAATATAGCGCCTTGCTGTCTGAAAAAAATGATGCTATATAGAGAATTGTTGATGGAGTTGCATGTGATAATTTTGAATTTGTTTAAGTGCTAATGTAGATTGTGTACATTGATCCAATTCTTAAGTATTTTGATTATTAGATGCTTGTAATAATAAACATAGGGAACTCAATTAATGTTATTTGGTTTTATTCCAATCATCTGAATATTTTAGCATAATTTTCTTTTGACAGGATCAAGTCAAATTATTGCACAGTATTACCAACTTATTCGGCTTGGCTTTGAGGTGAACATGTTATCATCTTAGCCCAACATCTTTATTTTAAGTTCAAAGATAGAAAGACTTAATTTCCCATTGAAAAGAAGATATCTATATATGTTTCCCTTTACTTTTGTTATCATAAGGAATTCACTTAATAATGGAATTAAATATTTCAGTTATAGCTGTATGACATATGGGATTTGGCTCTCTCTTTCTGATAGTGTTTTCCCTGCAGAACCATAGAGTTGTGTATATTTATTTCCTGGTCAAGTAGTCTGGAGAATAACTCAATTAACTTGTTAACAAATCATTAACATGAACTTCATGACAAGAATGACTTTCACTTCACCAGAGTTACAGCCATCAACATCAATGTTCTTATATCAATGTAGGGATGTATCAATTCTCTTGGTTGTTTCTCCATTTTCTCGTGTCCTAATGAAGATGTTTTAGAAGAGGGTACTTGATTAGTTTCAAAAATCTTCAAGAAGTTTCCACAGTCAAACTGCTAAACAAAATTTTAGAAATAACAGATGCATGATACATGATATTAACAATGTCCTACATTTGCTTCATTACATGAATAGTAGAAATGATGATCATACACTTCATGTTAAATTGGTACTTCAGTGCAACTTCTTGGATTATCTGTTTTCTCTCATTACATTTGGTTTCCTTATGAACATAAGGGTTATAAAAACATCATGGAAAATTGCTTGGAGAATACAAGAGTTCTGAAAGAGGGAATTGAGAGAACAGGGCGATTTAACATCATCTCCAAGGATATAGGGGTGCCACTTTTGGCCTTCTCTTTGAAAGACAGTAGCCAACACTCGGTTTTTGAGATATCAGATCAGCTGAGGAAATTTGGCTGGATAGTTCCAGCCTATACAATGCCACCAAATGCACAACATGTTGCAGTCCTCAGGGTGGTGGTCAGGGAGGATTTCAGCTGTGGCTTGGCCCAGAGACTTGTTTCTGACATAGAAAAAGTTATGATGCTCTTGGACACACTTCCAAGCACCTTCTCTACCAAAACTGCCCATGTCACAGCCATCACCAGTGAGACTAGTGAGAAGGTAAAGAAGAGTGCAATGGAGACTCAAAGAGAGATTGTTTTGTCCTGGAAGCGACTTGTGGATGGCAAGAAACTTGGAGCATGCTAAGCTTACCAAATCTTGGATTTTGACAACCTTGTTAAGAGTGATGGTGGTGCTTTCATATTTATGTGTTGTATATGTGTGTTTGTGATGGCTATGTAGCAATAAGAAATGGCAATGCATGACAGATTCTTACAGTCATTGCTGTTCTTGCCTGAGAAAATTTCCTCTATCTGGTTTTTGAGGTGGTAATTTTCTGTATCTGTTCTTACCAAAACTTAGATACACTTTTATGAATGATATTTGTGCTTTTAGCCAATTTAAAGAGAGTTGTACCATAATAATACACCAAAAAAAAAGTTTGACACATATAAAATAAGAATATTAAATTAATTTAACTATTAATTTAAAAATAAAAAACCTACCAATGATTTACATTTTCCTAAATGGTGACATTTATAGATAAGTTTAAATGGTTGTAAAAATTTGAAATTGTAGGACAAATTAGTGTTTTGTTTTTGGGAGTTTCTTCCTGCACTTTTACGTTTTTTTTCCTACACTTCTACAATGTTATGTAAAAACAAAATTATCCTTATTATTTTCTAAAAACCCTAAAAACACACTACCCACACTTTTTTTTTCTTTTTACGCACACTACAAACCTACATTTCCTACATTTCTTTGCCTTTCTCTACGCACAACAACTTCATCTCATCGCACAAGAATCGTGAGGCATGTTTCGCTTGGTGGTAGTTTCGTGATGTCTCCAGCGTCTTGGTGGTGTCTCTTCATCTCATCCCTATTATTTTTGTTTTCTAGAATCGTGATTCCGCAACATAGAACTACATTGAGTGATCCAAAATTTCTTAAATGAGTGTGTTTGAAAGTTATCCGGATTGAAATGCATTTTGTATCCACCAATCTGTAAACCAAAAAATGCATTCTGGATCCACCAATCCGTAACTAAAAAATTGCTTTTGGATACAACAATCCGCAAGTCAACAAATTGCTTCCGAAACACCCCCTCATCTAGAAAACATAAAGCTTTATTGACAGAACGATCAATTCGTAGATCATATTTTAACTTTCCGATTGACCCATCCATAGCACAATCCCAGATCTCGACTTCCAAGAACCTAAAACACCATAACTACCCAATCTCTTAAAAAAAATTCAGTTCGGTTATCTTTTAGAAAACCAACACTTCGACAACGTAACCCACTTTTTTACCTTGCTCCCTACAGCTAAAATAAGCCTCCACCAGCGCTACCATGAATGAAGATGAAGAATGGTGACAAAGCAACTCATCCACGATGCTCTTTTCAAATAAAAGACCAAGTCTAGCTTGAAAATTTTAAAAATTATGGAGGTGCATAAAGAAAAACGTAGGGGTGTAAGAAGAAACTCTCTTTGATTTTTTTATAAGAGCCCAATTATTCACATTTTCCTAAATTTACACTTTTACAAATTATTAAATACATAAATAATTAAGTAATCTTCGTTAAAAGTAAATAAAACTGCATGTCAATAATATAATCAATATTTCAATTAAATATTCAAGAAAAAATCATGTTAGGAGTTACCTATTTAAATACAACTAGTGAATTGTACATGACTTCAGTATTATTTATAAATAACTAAAGTCGGACAACCAGATATAACTTTGAATTAACTAGATATGATTTCATTTGTAACTCTCACCAACTAAATTCGTTAAATTCTAACTTAACTTTATTTAAAATAAAATAAAATATAATAAACAAAGTCGTGATTGTGATTGGTACACACAATTTTTTCATTAATGTTTAAATCATACATAAATTACATGATTTTATTAAATTTTAAATAAAATTGTGTTTATATAACACTATTTTTGTATATTGAAGCTTTGTGCCGACAAAAAATTCATATGGATATAGCTCTGCCATAAATTTCAAAAGTGTTTTGCTTGGTGAAGGTAGGTTTTGAGTGATAATAATTGGGCTTGCCACTTGTACACACTGCAGTGGATACTCAAAAATAACTTTATGAGAAAGAAATATAGGTACACATAGTTATCATATCTTTTTTTTTTATGCCAGTTTCTTCAAATTTTTTTCTGGTTGAAAGACTTCAAGATTAAGGTTTAATTATTGACTTGGTTTTTGAATTATTTTCTAAATTATTGAGAATTTTCAAGTACTTCTCTAAATTAATAAACATACACCATTATCTTTCACAAAATATTCTCTATAACCTGTTTCATAAGTAATTATTATCAAACAAGTGTATTTTTACAAAACAAGTGCATTTTTAAAAAGATTCAAGAATAAATGTCTATTTTTTTACAAAAACAAGTGCATTTTGTTACATTATCAATGCATATATTTTGCAAAAGAGTTTTATTAGATAAATGATGTATTAAATTTATAAACGATTTAATGCTTATCAAATAAATTCAATTTTAAATATAAGATATTTTTTACCACAAAAAATGTCAATCATAAGACTATTTAATTATAATTTGTAAATATTAAAGAAAAACTAAATAAGATACTTCTAACCCTATACACAAAGATACGTACAAAACACTGATTTCAAACTAAAGCACGTGATCAATAATAATATTAATAAAGTAAAAGTCAATAGTACTATTTCACCAACACTCACCCTATTTGACAACTTGTTATAATAATATAATAATATTTTTAATTAAAAATAAGATAAATATAATTAAAATATTAATTTATTGAATTGTGAAGTGAGTGGATTTATTTTTTTGGAGGGTTAAAGTATCAGCAGCATTATTGGTGAAATTATAAAACTTCATTGTAATAGCAGGGACCCTTTTTAGAGGATGAGATGCCAATAGAATCGTTCTCCACCACAAGACTGAAAAATGATTGAAACTAAAAAAAACAGCAATCAATAAGCACATGTAATTTTTATGCATTGGTGTTATCATAATAGATGATGCACCATGATTCACACTTGAACCAGGGTCAGAATCATGGAGGAAACTATCAGTCAGAGACTTCACTATGATCACTATAGTCACTCTACATTTCTGAAGTCGAAAGTATCTTATGCATGATGTGTTTTGAAGATGAAATATTAAGGATGATTAATAAATTCAAAATATTATACTAAAGAATAATCTATTAGGATCAGCTTAGTGCTGAAAATTGTGGAAAAGAATATGTTAGAGTCATACTTTTACAGTGATGGATCATTCAATGCTTATTGACTTCGCTATGGCATTAAGAAATGAAACATGGTTGGTATGATAGTGTACGCATGCTAAGAGATAGGGAAACAACAACAAAAAAAGTAGAAAATGTAATAAATGAGATAACGTAATAAGAAAGACAGAAAAAAGGATAAGTTTAAGTTTGATGAAAATTCAATGTCAGCAATATAATCAGTAGTATATTGAGTTGGCAGGCAAACATTTGTGGGTGTGCATGCACCGCACAAAAGTTGTACAGGTACACTTAAAGCAAGAAAAATCTCTTACCATGATTGCAGTGCAGGAAACTTATCCTTGTGAAAATAGCAGTTAGTAACTAAAAAGAAGAGAAAATCCACAGCTCCAAATATAAGTGGAGATTCTATCTCTTTCTGAGTTCAGTGTGTAACACTTGAGGTTCATTGATTGAGAAGAAACCATATTCAAAATGGTTATCACATCCACTGCCACACACCCAGATGAAAAAGATGAGCATCTATCATCGACTTTTGCTTCCAGATATGTGCGTCAACCTATTCCCAAGTATGTCTCTTTTTCTCAGAACTTCACCTTTAGTTGTTGTTTGTTGGTTCATTCAGTGGAAGAAAGCTTAGAGAGCAGAAAAAAAGAGAGGAAGTTTGATGTCTATTGAAATGAGGTTTCTTTGTTGTGATGGGGTTGGGGTGGAAATGTTGAGTGCAGGTTCAAGATGCCAGATAGTTCCATACCAAAGGATGCTGCTTATCAGTTAATAAACGATGAGTTGATGTTGGATGGCGCACCAAGGCTCAACTTGGCCTCATTTGTTACCACTTGGATGGAGCCAGAGTGTGAAAAGCTCATAATGGCCTCACTTAACAAGAACTATGTTGACATGGATGAGTACCCTGTCACCACTGAGCTTCAGGTCTGTCACTTTGCCGAGGAATTTGGTGTCTTTACATGAATTAACAAGTAACTCATCTTTAACCTTTAGATTAAGAGAAAATATAGGATAAGGATGAGGTGTAACTCTTTTAGAGTTACTTTTGGAGTAACTTGATTCTTCTTCTCTAAAATATGTTCTGCAACCACAATCTTGAATCAACTGCAACATCAATGCTTTTGGAGTCTTTGCAACCACAATTGAGGCTGTGTGAACACACACACACACACACACACACACACATATATATATATATAATTTTCCACAATTTCAAGAATCCTGACAAGACCATGATCGGAATTTAAATCCTTGGTTAAAATAAATAAACAGATAAATAGAATTGTTTGAAAGGGTTTGATTATGTGTGTTTCTGAAAGCATCTTTACTATAAATTAAGAACTTGTTTTGGTAGAGAAGCTCTCAAAATCTCTTCCAGCTTCAAAATAGACTCTCTACGTTGGATTTTATATTGTTTTGTGTCCGAAGTTCACTTGTAAATTTGAAGATACTGATATATGATAGTTTTGGGATGAAATTTTGGAACTTAAAGGTTGAGCACTTTCATTTTGTTGAACTCTGCAGAATCGGTGTGTCAATATAATAGCAAATCTATTTCATGCTCCTTTAAGTGAAGAAGAGACGGCAGTAGGTGTGGGAACTGTGGGTTCATCTGAGGCAATAATGTTAGCTGGTTTGGCTTTTAAAAGGAAATGGCAGACAAAGAGAAAAGCAGAAGGCAAACCATATGATAAGCCCAACATTGTTACTGGATCTAATGTGCAGGTGGGTCTCAACTTGTGTTTGATGCTATGATGTTTTTTGAACAACTTTTAATTTTTGTTAGCTGCAAGATCATATTATGGGAAATAGGTACCTGTAATCGAAGTGCTTGTGATTGATGTACCAGAATATAGTTACAGAGTTTTCTCAGTTACCCTCAATACCGTATCTGGAATTCACCTTACATTGTACTGCCGGGTTCTCTTTGAAGGAAGTCGTATAACAATAACAATGTAAAAAATGACTAATTGTGTTTACCAGTATCCATACCACTACCTGATAATGTGCCAGATTGTGGGCCTTTAGACCTCAATGTTTGATGTTCTTTGAAATTTTCTTCACAGGTTTGTTGGGAAAAATTTGCCAGGTACTTCGAGGTAGAGCTCAAGGAAGTGAAACTCAGTGAGGGATACTATGTGATGGACCCTGTGAAAGCAGTTGAAATGGTGGATGAGAACACCATCTGTGTTGCAGCCATTTTGGGGTCAACTATGACTGGAGAGTTTGAGGATGTGAAGCTTCTCAGTGAACTTCTCACTGAAAAGAACAAGGAGACAGGTTGGGATACCCCAATTCATGTAGATGCTGCCAGTGGGGGTTTTATTGCTCCATTTCTCTATCCTGATCTAGAGTGGGATTTTCGTTTGCCATTGGTGAAAAGCATCAATGTTAGTGGTCACAAGTATGGTCTTGTATACCCTGGTGTTGGTTGGGTTGTCTGGAGGAGTTCAGATGACTTGCCAGATGAACTTGTTTTTCACATCAATTATCTTGGATCTGATCAGCCAACATTCACATTGAATTTCTCCAAAGGTAGTACGAGTTGATACATTTATTTGATTTTTTATGCAATTAGTGTCTTTATATCTATGCTGTTTAGGCATTGTTGTTACATGTCTCACTGCCACCTAAGTATTCAGTTCTAGAATTGAAAGTTGTTTTCAAGAATCTGTTTCTCTCTCCGCCTTTGTCTACACAGAATCCATCAAAACCCTTTTTTAAGTGAGCATCAATTCTCTCATTTCATCTTGGAGTGTTTGCTACGTATGATTCAAAATAGTGCCTTGTTGTTGGAAAAAGAAAAATGTTTCTCAAGAATTGAAGATGAAGTTTGCTCATGATAATTTTGAATCTGCTAAAGTGCTACCTGAAAATTTAGATTTGAGAATTCTGCACGTTATCTATAGATTCAAACAAATTTGTTTCTTAAAAATGCTGATTAGATACTTGAAATAATAAGCACGGGAAATCAATTATTGTCATAAGGTTTCTATTGCAATCATCTGAATGTTTTAGTGTAATATTCTTTTCTGTTGTCCTTCTCATTTCACTGTGTTTCCTTTAACAGGATCCAGTCAAATCATTGCTCAATATTACCAATTTATTCGGCTTGGCTTTGAGGTAATCATGTTGTCGTCTTGGTCCTGAATCTTTATTATAGATTACTAAAATAGAAAACATTAATTCCCCGTGAAAAAAATATAGATTATTTAGACATATTTCCTTTTTCCATTTCACATTTTCTTTGTAATATAGAATTCACTTAATAACAGAGTTAAATCTTTCAATTCTGGTCGTATGATACATGGAGAATGACTTGTTCACAAATCAATTACATTAACTTTATCAAAAGAGTGACTTTCACCAGAATAACTGCCATTAACATGAATGAAAGCTTTAGTTTAGATGGTCAGAATTTGGGATAAACCAACATCAATGTTATTCAATCAATGAGGAATGTTAGTAATAAACTCTTCAATACACTCTGAGAGACCGTTGCTACCATTCCTCTGTATTAATATATAAAAATGTATCAGTATTCTTGGTTCTTTTTCCATTTTCTCATGTCCTAATGAAGATATCCTAGAAGAGGGTACTTGATGAATTTCAAATTTCGTCAAACAGTTTCCACAACTTAACTGCTAAACCATAATTTAGAAATACCAACTGCATGATGCATTATATTAGCAATGTCCTAGGCAAAATTGCACACATATATTATGTAAATAGTACAACAGTGATGGTCATCAAACACTTCATGTTAAATAGGACTGTAGTGCCATCTTGTGCAAAACCTATTTTCTCTTATACTTTTGTTATTCTTCTTGCTCTTGTTGACAAAAAGGGTTACAAAAATATCATGGAAAATTGCTGGGACAATGCAAGAACTCTAAGGAAAGGAATTGAGAGAACAGGGAGGTTTAACATCGTCTCCAAGGACATAGGGGTGCCACTTGTGGCCTTCTCCTTGAAAGACAGTAGCCAACACTCAGTGTTTGAGATATCAGATCATCTGAGAAAATTTGGCTGGATAGTTCCAGCCTACACAATGCCACCAGATGCACAGCACATTGCGGTCCTCCGGGTGGTGGTCAGGGAGGATTTCAACCATGGCTTGGCTGAGAGACTTGCTGCAGACATAGACAAGGTTGTGAAGGTTTTAGACACACTTCCTAGCCCCCTCACAACCAAAGCTGCTCATGTATCACCCATCACCAGTGAGCCTAATGATAAGGTCAAGAAGAGTGCAATAGATACTCAGAGAGAGATTTCTATCTACTGGAAGCGACTTTTGGAGGGGAAGAGACTTGGAGCATGCTAGCCTTTTGGCAACCTTGATGTGGTGTGAGTTAAGGTGGTGATTTGTTATCTATGTGCTTGTTGTGTGTGAGTGTGTAATGGCTATGTTGTGTAATGCATGTTGTTATCTGTGTGTGTCAATGCATGAAAGATTCTAAGTCATTGTTGTTCTTGCCCGAGAGAGAAAGTTGTCTCTTTTCTAATCATGAAAAGCCATTGTTATCATATAATGCATGAGTTAGTTTTTCATTGAGATGGAGGAAAAGAGAAGTGGAGAAAAAAACTTGCCTCTGTGGAGAAAAAAAACAGAGAAGAAGAATATTGTGCTGTTTAATTAAGATGGGATAAGAAAAATGAAAAAAGAAATATGAAGAATAATGGAATAAATGAGATAATATTGGTATATGGATATTTAATATAGGTTTTATATATCAGTCTCAATATTCAATAAATAATATTTACCCTCTCAAATGTGTAGACTGTAATTCTTTGTTAGTTGTTTGTGACTAATTTTACATAGTGACAATTAGACAAAACAACTTAATTAAAGGAGGGTGTTTCTTTCTGCATTCTAATAAATATTTTCATTTTTAAATAGACTCTTTTACTCTTTTTAAAAATAACTTTCAGATTATTTTTTCAAAATATTTTTAAAATATATATTTTTAATATATTTTATAAATTTTGGATTAATCATTTTAGAAGAAACAAATATGTTCCATAAAATATACTTTAGAATAGAATGATTTCTTTTTTCCAAACTTTCTATTCTAAAAACATATTTTATATACGAAACACCCTCTATTCCAGAATCATCAAAAATTAAAAAAAAATAGTTTAGATATTTAAAAAATGTAAAATTTTAGGAAGAAACACCTTACAAAAACAAATACAAATTAAAACACTTCATTGAAAACAAAATCTAATTTTTAAAAGAAATATAATATTATTCTTGACTAATATTTAAAAAATGAGTTGTGGAAAATAAAGAAAAAAAATTGTATGAAAAATATTAATCCAAAGCAAACACTCAAACATAAAGATTTAACACAGGTTGAACTAGTCCAAGTCAATAAATTATTAGACTTGAGTTTTAAAGTTTAAGCATGAATTAAATGTGAGTACTTTTAGTCTGATTTAATATGTTATTGATATTCCAAAGTTCAAAAAAGTATATAATCTCTATAAGGCTTTAATTTTATTTCAGAAATTTAAATTGAATTAATTTTCCTTTTACTCAACTATAATCCACCGCTTGTATTGAGTTGATTCAAGGTGGGTCGAGTAATTCATTTTTTCTTGAGTACAATAAATATAATCCGAGGAAGATAATTAAATTCATAATGAATTAAACATTTAAATTTATTTTTTGTCATCACCAATGTACACTTTTAATCCTTATAACCAAATTCTTAAAATAAGTAGTTTAACTATATTATTAATCTGTCATATAATTATTAATAAAAAATGTTTAATGTGGGGGTTTGTAATCACATGAGTTAAAGTTACTGATATCTCCACGACTAACTTGTAACTATTTTTGTTAATCATTATATAACATATGGATAAAAAAAAATTAAAAATTTAAATAACTAAATATATAATTAAAATTAAAATAACTAAAATCATATATTAAAAAAAATATGAAATCAAATTCAAGTCTAAAATTAAATTCATGTATAGGTTATGCATGGTCTCCATCTTCAAAATTAAAAATAATAGAAATATTTTATTGCATGTTTTATAAATGATGCAATTCTACATCTTAAATATTAAAATAAATAAAAATTTAAAAAATTATTAAAATAGATAAATTATATAATTTAATTGTAAAAAAATCATACTAAAATAACATAATTCCATTATATTTAAATTAAAATTGTGTTATTTTGTTACGATTTATGTATAATCAGAATTCAACTTACACGACTTAGATAGTTTAATAATTTTTTTAAATTTATCCATTTTATTAATTATGGTATAAAATTACACCACATTTGTAAAAAGGCTTCTTCTTTCTGTACCCCTATATTTTTCTTCCTGCAGCCCCACAATTTTGTAAATTCCAAATTTGACTTTCATCTTTTATTTGAAAAAATTAGAGTTTTTTAGTTACCGAATATCAGGATTTGGGAGTGTGCTACGGATTCATCAATTTGGAAGTGAATCATGTTCTTTTTCAAATAAGGGGTGTTTCAAAAGCAAATTGTTGAATCCAAAAGTCTAATTTTTTGTTACGTATTGATGGATCCGTAAGATTACCAGATTTACCAATCTAGAGGATTTATGGATTCTCCATTCAAGAATATTTACGAATTTTCCAATCCAGATTGCAAAAAAATAAATGCGAATTTTCCATTGTATAAAACTACCGAATTATATTATCCGAAAAAAGAAAGAGTAGTGTGGGTCTTAAATATATTTTAAAATTTTTAAAAAATAACAGGGATATTTACATTACATGAAGAAACTGCCTTGGAGAAAAACGATTTTCTTTATCTAAAAAAAAATCACACCACACTGCATTTCCTTCGCCCCCCTTTTTGTCGTCAAAACGACGCTGCCGTTTTGAAGCATCGGCATCCTCCGCCGTAAGCTCCTATCTCGATTTCCCTCTGTTCCTAATAAGTGAACAGCAATTCCTCACATACCCAGATATCAAAACTCCATCTTTTTCGTCTACCATTTGTTTCTGAACCCCTTCTCACTCTCCTTTCCTTGCCTTCAACTCCCACACCAAAATTACAGAGATGGGTATGTTTCGTCGGTACATAAATTCTATGAAAAACCCTTCATTTTCACTGTGCACCCACCATTATCGTCACATCTTCAGAAACAAAGTTCTCGCACAAGTTCAAACCACACTTCACTCAACAAGGTTTTCACCCTCTCATTACTCTGCGCATTGCCAAAGGCCATCGTTATCTGATAATAATACTTCTTGTGTGCACTTCATTCAGTATTCATTGCCCTTGAACTATTATATTGCTTCTTATATCCCTAACCGTCATTATAGTTCAGAAACTGTTTCCATGAATCAAGATCTTAGTTGTCGTGAGAGTGATGTTGACAAGGTGTATAGCACAATGGTGGAGGGTAGTGGTTTAGAAAGTCATGTTGATAAGGTGTATAACACTATAATGGATAATTTAATTGGATTTAACAATTTGGAGGAGGCTCTTGGCCAATTGGGGATCCCATTGTCCACTCCTTTGGTTATTGGGGTGCTGCATAGGCTCAGATATGATGAAAAAATTGCATTAAGGTTCTTCACGTGGGCTGGTCATCAGGAGAATTATTCACACGAGCCTTGTGCTTATAATGATATGATGGACATCCTATCTAGTACTAAGTACAAGGTGAAACAGTTTCGGATAGTTTGTGATATTTTGGAATATATGAAGAGGAATAACAAGATTGCGGTTCCGGTTGAAGTTCTGATGATGATTTTGAGAAAGTATACTGAGAAGTATCTTACTCATGTGCAGAAGTTTGCGAAGAAGAGGAGGATAAGGGTGAAGACACAACCGGAAATAAATGCATTTAACTTGCTATTGGATGCTCTGTGCAAGTGTTGTTTGGTTGGGGATGCTGAAGCTCTGTATAAGAAAATGAGGAAAACGGTCAAGCCTAATGCAGAAACGTATAATATATTGGTTTTTGGGTGGTGTAGGGTTAGAAACCCAACTAGAGGGATGGAACTACTGGAGGAAATGATTCAACTGGGTCATAGACCTGACAATTTCACATACAACACTGCCATTGATACATACTGCAAAGCAGGTATGATAACAGAGGCTGTTGATCTTTTTGAGTTCATGAGAACAAAAGGTTCAACTATATCTTCCCCCACTGCCAAAACTTATGCCATTATAATTGTGGCTCTTGCCCAAAATGATAGAATGGAGGAGTGTTTCAAACTTATAGAGCATATGATTTGCAGTGGTTGTCTTCCTGATGTCACAACATATAAAGAAATAATTGAGGGAATGTGTGTGTGTGGGAAGGTAGATGAAGCTTACAAGTTCTTGGAAGAGATGGGAAACAAAGGTTATCGACCGGATATTGTTACTTATAATTGTTTTCTCAAGGTCCTTTGTGACAATAAAAGGTCTGAGGAAGCCCTTAAACTATATGGAAGAATGATTGAATTGAGTTGCATTCCTAGTGTCCAGACTTACAGTATGCTGATTTCGATGTTTTTTAAGATGGATGATCCTGATGGAGCATTTGAGACTTGGCAGGAAATGGACAACAGGGGTTGCAGACCAGACAATGACACATACTGTGCGATGATCGAGGGGCTATTTAGCTGCAATAAAATAGAAGATGCTTGTTTCCTTTTGGAAGAAGTGATAAACAAGGGAATAAAGTTGCCATATCAAAAGTTTGACTCCTTTTTGATGCAATTGTCAGTGCTTGGTGATCTCCAGGCGATTCATAGGCTCTCAGAACATATGAGGAAATTTTATAATCATGGCATGGCTAGACGTTATGCCCTAAGCCAGAAGCGTAAGAGCATGAGTTTAAGAGGGAGATAATAGTTAGAAATTTTTTGTTGAGTTTGTGCTACCTGTCAGGAACTGATGGGGCAAAATTAGGAGGGTGCTTCTCATGATAGGTTAGACAAAGATTTTCTGGAAGCATGGCAAGTTATAATAGCATTCACTATTTCAAATACCACCTTCAAGCTTTCCTTGCATTACATATTGGACCCCTTAATAGTGATAGCTAGTTGCATCTGTGGACATATTATATTGGTCATGCTGTTTGCTACCAATCATTTTTGCACAAAAAACTGTAAGTCTCTTGATTTTTCTACTCTCATTTTTAAATCATCTAGAGAAACAATGGAAGCTGTCACCACACATTTTGATTGAACAATATTGGTTAGTTGATGCAGCCTAAAGGTGGGAAGATCCATGTATGTATTATACGGTTACATTTGAGGACAAAGGTTGCACTTCTGCTCTATGGTAAAACTCTGTTATCTGTTCAAGAATCTGTTAATTACTTCACCATAAAAAGAATACCATTTATGAGATTTATAATGCATTTTGGGAAGCCATAGTTTAGTTTTTGATTTTTTAAAGTACAATTGTAAGGAATGTATGTTCACTTCAATAATGAGGATATAAACATTTTATTTTTCTCCTTATATAACACTCATCCCCTTTTATTTTGATGTTTCTTTCAGTTATGAGGCTTGTTTGTTTTTGCTGAAGATCCAGTGGTGGTAAAGGGTGGAGTTTCTTAAAACATGTCTGGCCAGTGCTTTGATGTATGATTAAGATTAATCTCATTCTCTATGAGTGTTTTCTCTATTTTATAAACCATAACATTAAAATATGGTTATACATTAGAATGTATTGTGAATCTCTATATCATGTAAACTTAGTTGAAAGCTAAAATGTTGCAGCCATTCTGAATTTAGTTTTCATAGTAATCCAATGTAAATTTCAAGATGTTATAAGGATAATAAAATAGTCATATATATGTTTTAACCTATGGGAACAGTGATATGCTCTCTCTATTGAATGAGAACGTTTGTTGAAGTTACTTATTCAACAATAATATTTTAAAAATTTTCTTAAAAAAATGTTTTAAGGGAAAATTATTTTATGTTTTTTAAAAGTTCTTATGAAAAAAGTTGTCCAAATTCACATTGAAAATAGGTTTCCCACCTGTTAGTTTTTTAAAATAAAAAATAAAAAATATAATTTAATTTTAACACTTTTGAGCTGCGTCAGTTTTGAGCGATTGAACTGCACCAATTTTTTTATATTTTTGAAAAAACACATTTTGTATTAGTGAAAAAAATCATAAATGAGCAGCACAATGAAATAATAAATGTTAAAAATAAAATAATTATAATTTAATAAACAAATTATTCATGAAATCTAAGAGTGCATTGGTGAAACCATTTAGATTTTTTAGGGGTGTCGTGTTGGAAAAACTAGGGACTGATGAAGTATTTATGTAAATTTTGTATTTAATAATATATATTAAATATGATTTATATTTAAAAAAATATATATATTTATTTTAAGGTGTAAAATATCCGACAATTACTTCTTATTATTAAGTTTAATGAAACTATTTTATCACTAAAATGTAATTTTAACATTAATTTTTCAGTAAACCATTTGTTATTAGGTTATATTGTTTAAGTATTTACACATTAAGGATTAAATTGAGTATGTTTTACATATTCAAGAATTAAATTGATTCCTTATTTATTTATTTTAATTAATAAACTTATAAATAACCTGAATATTTTAATGCAAAGAAATTATATGAACTTCACGTTACTCGTTAACATAGAATCTAAATAAGGGAACATTCTTTTTAGTAAAAAACTGAAACATTTTTCTCCCATTTTCGGAATATTTTTGTTAGGTTGAGTGAAATGGGCTCGCACGTGGCTTTAAATGGGCTTGCTGAGGATTCGTTTTTCCATTTTCCCGCCATTTCTTCCAAACTAAGGATTTTGCAGCGCCAAACCTAACCCTCTTCTGTTCAACACCGGATTCAAGAGAGAGAACGAGTGGGTGTGAGTGTGTGAGAGAGAAATGAATGCTTCAATGAGGAAAAAGGTTCAAAGGAATTGTAAGATAAGAGGCTACAATCTCAAAGTCGATGCTCTCGACGAGATCCTCTCCTTCGCCTCTCGCTTCGAAGGCGACGAAGACGAAGCCATCGGTCTCCTCCTCGACGAGCTCGAAAAATCTCGTAATCTCTCTCTCTCTAACTTAATTCTTCGATTTTGATTCGATATCTAAAACGCTGAACAAATTGCAGTGAAATCCACCATAATCGACAAGGACACGGTGAACCGTGCGGTGAGCCTGCTGCTGGAAGTTGAGGAGGATTGCTCCGATCCCGGCGACGGCACCGGAACCTCTTCTGCCTTTCGCGTTATCGATGCGTTTCACGTCCCGAAGTTTAAATACGACACTATCAGAAAGCAGTTCTACGAGTAAGGATTTTAGTTCTAGTCTTTTCTTGTTTGTTTTACTCTTTTGAATTGAAGATTGGCGGGATGATTCTTTAACGTGAATTTTGTTAAATTCGAAAATGCATGTGCAGTTTTCATAGAAGCGAAACAGAGCTTTACTTGTTACTTAGAGGTAGAGCAATAAGTGAAATAAGAATGTTTAATAGTTTTATTGGAAACTGAAAAGTATAACAGAAAATCGCAGCAAAAGGACTATTGAAAATTCTTCTGTGTTCATATTTTTTTTCTGTCTTTTCTTTTTAATTTACCTTGTGATTCAATTGGAGTCTACCTTGTTTTAGTGGTTTTTGTTGGTTTTATTGAAGTTTTATTCGATGAAAGTGAAACTTCGTGAAAAGGAAAGTTGGATATTTAATCATAAGCTGGGGAAATGACGAATGTTGATGAGTTTTGTTGTGTATTACACGACTCATCATCTGCGTCCTAATGCAGAAAAAGTTGTAGTTGATTGTAAATTTTAGATGAGCTACTCCAGTCAAGCAATTTATAAGAATTTTTGTGTTGGTTGTTGTCTTGCTCTTGAACTTGATTAGGTCCATGCTTCTGTGTTTCTTGTTTTTGCTCCAGGCATACTGGCGCCTTGTCTATTCACGGAGAAGCATCAGGTAAAGCAGCTTTGTACAGGGATAGGTTTCTATTATTGTCCCAGAGGCTCTCTCGTGACCAGCATTTTTCCAAACCTGCTTTTGAATCTGAATTTTCTCATTTCGGGAGTTGTGAGGTACTGTGGATGTTTCAATTGGCTATGAAATCAATTCGTCTGTCAGATGTTATCCATGGTTGAGAATTGTGCTTTCAAATGCTTACATCCAGTTTTTCTTTGAGGAGAATTAATATATGATTTTATGTTATGCTGCATCAGATATCTCCTATTCAATCTCTGGTTGGGCAAACAGGTAGAAGATGGGTGATGGGCGTAATATCTCAGCTGGAAGATGGTCATTACTATTTGGAAGACCTTACTGCTGCTGTTAAAATTAACTTGTCCAATGCAATATCCTTTAGCGTTTTGACAATAATTTCTTGTATATATTTTGTAAGAGCTACTTAATTTCATCAAGTGTTTAAACTAAATTGCATTTTTCTTCCTTGAGAGATGCTTAAATCCAAGTACTTGAAGGACTTTGGTGCAAAGTGCTTAAAGTATATTTTTCATATTTTCATGAATTTTTTTGACTGATTTTGTATGCTATAACTCATAACAGCTCAAATTTTATGTAAGCATGGTTCTATAATCGTCTGTTTCTTTGACTGGCAATACAAGATAACTACAGGACTCTTTTCAGAGAACACTATAGTTGTGGTCGAAGGGGAGATGCTTGTGGAGGGTATTTTTCAGGTTCTTGTTAGCATACCTTTTCAACTTCATGTGATATCTATTTTGTAAAACTAATATATCAATTATTTTGGAGATAAGAAAGCAATGATTATTATCATCTGTTGTTTGGAGAATTTAAACTCATCGTATTTAGGAAAACAGAATTTCGCATATAAATATTAGGTAACCTTCAAACAGGAAAAAGTTTATAGTTTTTGTACTCGAGCTAATGGCTAAGGAATTAATTACTTTAAATTCCATTTTCGAATGCTTTCTTGCTTTCCTAAACCTATGTACAGAGGTTTAGGAAATTGTTGCCTATTTGACTTAAATCTTGATAAGAATTGCTTAAATTCTTGGGCTTGTTTGAGTTTATTTAATCACGATAATGTAGTAGACCCATTTGTTCTGACTTCTGATATTTCCACTCTGATTTCTGCATAATTAGTGCATCTATTTTTCTGCAGGTCTTAACATGTGGATTTCCTCCATTGGAGGATAGAAATAAGTCACTGAAAGTACTTTCAGGGCATGACTTTTTTGGTGGTGGTACTCTTACAAAAGAGGAAACTGTATCCTTATGATGCCCTCCTTGTATTCACTTGATCAAGTTTTTTATTTTTACGAAACCTGAAAGTTCTTATGGTATTATACTCCAATGGAATGGTATCTTTCCTATGCCTTTTTAATAGATTAGACTGGAAGAGGTGGAGAAAAGAGCAGTAAATGACATGTTTGTCATACTTTCTGATGTTTGGCTAGACAATGAAGAGGTAATTTCCAACGTGAATTTGTTTCTCTTCTTTTCTTCATTTCCTCTAGCATCTTGTTATTAATATGAAGCTTGATGTAATCTTGATGCTGTTTTTCCTAGAGAAGGCTTTGACAAAGGTAGAGACTATTCTGGATGGTTTTGAGAGTGTGGAAGTGGTTCCTTCCTTATTTGTTTTCATGGGAAACTTCTGTTCTAGGCCCTGTAACCTTTCATTTCATTCTTATTCGAGCCTCAGGTGAATTCCACTTACTATGTTTGCATTTCGTTCATTAACAGTGATAACTAAAAGTCTGGAATTAGGATGTATAGCTAGGATCAGATCACATTATTTGACGTGTCATGTGTCATGGGCCATTATAATTAGTTTTAATAAACAACATTGTTGTTACTACCTAAAAAAGGACATTTTATTGTTATGTAAGGATATAAATAATTAGAAAACTTAATATGCAGAATGCAGTTTGGTAAGCTGGGGGGAATGATTGCTGCCCATACACGGCTGAAAGAGCACTGTCGATTTCTTTTTATTCCAGGTCCTGATGATGCAGGTATTGACATTGTTTGATAGTTATTACTCTCGCTCGCTAATTTCTTCTTCATGTGTTATACATAACTTTCAGCAATTTCTTCCAGGTCCTTCTACAGCTCTTCCTAGGTGCGCTTTACCAAAATATTTAACTGAAGAGCTCCAAAAGCACATACCCAATGCCATATTTTCAAGCAACCCTTGCAGGTTAACGTTACATATAAATATTATTGCATGAGACATATTCATTAATTGTGCATTTTGGGGTAACTTGCTAAGCGGATTGTTTTTACAACGTGCATCTGTTTGGCTACAGGGTCAAATTTTATACCCAAGAAATTGTATTTTTCCGCCAGGATATGCTGCATAGAATGCGTCGCTCATGTTTGATGTCTCCTTCTATAGAAGAAACTGATGATCATTTTCAACATGTATTTTGTCCCTCGGGTGTTATCTACTTTATTTTCTTATGGTTTTTAGTTCTTGAATTTTTTTTACAATACTATTTCCTAAAATCTTAAAACTCACGGATTTTTGGTTTAAATTGCAGCTTGTTGCTACCATAACCCATCAAAGTCATCTCTGTCCACTACCCCTAACTGTTCAACCTATCATTTGGAATTATGACCATTCTCTTTATCTTTATCCAACTCCACACACGGTACTGCTCATATTTTGAATTTTTGTTGTGGCAAAAGATATTTAAATCATCTTAAGAATATAGAAGGCTACTTTGCAAACTGACTGCATATTCCAATTTTTAGGTAGTGTCGGAATTGAAGGGTCACAGATTAATTTTGCATGCAGTACTTGAATCGCTGAATCTCTAAAACTCATATATTGCATTTTTTTTCATTGTCTTGGGATATTTGTTAGAATACAGTGGGTATACTCTGTATATGTGTATCTGAGTCACTACATTTTTTAACTGGAGGGAATAGTATATTTGAACAGTTAAACTCTATTAAATTAATGTTCTGAGAGAGGAAAGCCAAAATTTACCCCCCAAAACTGGTAATATTAACAATTACTTACATCCTTCACTTTCTATTCTATTTGCCATTTCACACCTCACATCTCACATCTCAAGACCTTGAAATAATTTGTAATAAACGCAAGAAATGGTGACTGTAATCTGACAATTTCAAACGACTGGTTTACTTGATTATATTTTATGTCCCAAAGCTATGAAAGAATGTTCTTATGCTGATTATGTTTTGTCGTGATATCTTGATGCAGATAGTTTTAGGTGACAGAAGTACGCAGAAAGCATTCAAATACACAGGAATCACTTGTTTTAATACTGGTTCCTTCTCGATTGACAGCACGTTTGTGGCATATCGCCCCTGCTCTCAGGAAGTTGAATTGTCAGCCTTGTAGTAAACTTGGCATAATTAGTGCTGTTCTCATCCTCTAATCATTTGCATCTCGACATGCTGGCTTTGCTATTTCTTTCGTGAGATATACAACCATTAATGAAGCTGGAAATCTGGAATTGCTTCCTTTTCCTCTTGGAAGATTGAAATCACAGCCGTAAGCTGTAATTCTATTGTACCATATAAATTACTGTTAACCAGGCAAAATTGCTGTACCGTAGGTGTCTGCTTAATCTAGATCTAGTTGAAGCTGTGTATTTTTTATGTAGATAGATATTACTTAGTGCATACTACAAAAGATGTGTTTTATTTAGAGACTTAGCTACGATATGTAATTGTTGAATTATCAACCAATTGTTTCATGATTTATTCACAGGCATAACTTGATAACAGACTCATCAATTTCCATTATCGTCATAAGTATGAAATAAGGAATTTCAAGCTTTCTAGTCTGCATGTTATGTTCTGATTAGTAGTTTGAAAGTTTTGAACATTAATTATTTTTGCGATGAATTTTTACGTTAGCCTAGTTTTTAGTACGTCCACGGCGATGCTACCAGCTTGCTTGTACTTTCCTTTGAAGGCCATGTGGGTTCACATGTGTTGGGTATTACCAGGTGAATATTCTTTTCTCAAATTGATTTATTTCATTGGAATCCTTAACAATCTGGACGTGGTTAAGTAATTGTATGTTCACTTGCATGATGTATATTTTGTTTGTCGTATATATTTAAAATGGCCATTTTGCCAGAATAGTTGAATTAAATAGTTTGTCATTGTCATGTGTTCTGGGTTCAATCTTAGTGAAGTGACTTTTTGCTTGAATGTTATGTGCATACTACGAATAACGGATACGACCATGACATGCTCATTAATTTCCATCAATATCGTCACTACGAAAAGATAATTCTCGAAATTTCCGGGTTGTTTTGATTAGTAGTTTCAAAGCTATGCTCATTAATAATTTCCGTGAGTTGCTTGCTATGCTACCCTATTTTTTTCATTCATGTCTCTCACGAGTTAAATAATTTAATATCTTATTTTTATTACATTAAATCAAGAAAACATTAAATGTATTTTATTTTAGACAAGAGTATGAACGATCTCAAACTCAGAACATTCAGGACTAGAGAATAAGTGTATTCTTAGCCGATTGTGCAATCTGTCTTTCTCTCTAGTGTATTTCTTTACATATATCAAAACCTTCCTCATACCTAGCCTTTTTATTGGCATAATTCCCCAATAAAGACTAATTATTTAGTATCCTTTGATTTGTGCTGACGTAGAAATTAATGCCCTTAATATCAGTATTAGGAATTAATGCCTTTAAACACCAGTATCGGAAAACGATCCACTTACTCACATAATTGAGCTCGACCCATGACGCTACAACCCCTTAGTCTTAGACATAAGTCTGAGGCTAAAAACCAATCTCACTCTGACAATCTCTAACCGACCAACATATCTCTTTAGCATTGGGCTTGACCCATGACACCACAAGCCCCCTAGCCTCAGGCTTAGGCCAATAAGGCTAGTCTTTGAACTCAAAGCTCCGTTATCCCCATCGTTTGTCATCTTCTCCCGATGTGACTACACTGACTTGGACTCGGTCAATTAAGTTTATCATACCCACTCCGCTCTATTGGATATACGCGCCACATTTATTACCCCTGCAACTTGTCGCTTCACATGTCTTTCACAAACCCCTCCTCCATGTGTTCACCACATATAGGCCCCTTCGTAAACTTCAAACTTCAAACCCAAAAACATCTCAATGCTTCGCTTTCCCCCCTCATGATGTGAGTTGAATTTTAGATGTTTTCATTTAAGGAGATACTTTACATTAGGATTGGGATTTTAGCAATTAAAGGTGTGGACCTAAGGAAAATTCCCACTGGACATGAACTTAACCAAGTGGTTAAGTGTGAAGGTTCACTTCACATAGGCAAAGATGAAAAGATAAGATATAGTGAGAATGAGATGCAATTGCATAATTGAAGAAAGGAAACTAGGAAACATCAATGGTGATCAAGGCCAACCAAATGATGAACCAAACTCATAATAATGAGCCCAAAACCGAGAGCAACAAATAAGAGTAAAAGAGACAAGAACATAAATGGAATGGAAAATGGAAGGAAAGGGAATGAGAAAACTTATGGAGGTGGTGGAGATGATCACGCCAATTGGTGTGAGGAAACCACCAAGATAAGTGCTAGGTGCCACTTGAGAGCTTCATTCTCATCAAGATAAAACCAAGGAAGAGGAGATAACACTCACTCAAGCTCCCACAATATTTGTGCAGAGTAACTCTACTTCAATTTCAACTTGTAAAATACACTAGGTAAGCCTCCTATTTATAGGTGAAAGAGCCTTGGAGAACAAGCTAAAGGGGTAGGATGGGAAAAGGGAAAAAATGGGCAACTTTAGGGTTTGAATAAGTCAAACCCGCATCCTAAGTTTGTCCTTCTAGAAACTAGGTCAAAATGTCTTCCTAAAGGTCTAAGAACAAGCTAAAATGCTAACTACACCCCATATTATGCTAAAGGCACCGTATTCTAGTCTATCTTTGCTATTTGGACCCCCAAAATGAGCCTAAATTATTTACATAACTTCTCTTGGTGGAAAGACGAGAAGGAAGAACTTTTGATATTCTGATTTATAGCTTGTTCTTCTTCTACTAATGCTTTCTCGAGGTTTGGTGGGGCATGGCTTTGTATGCTGAGATGATTGACCTTTTTGTGAAGGGTTTGATGTGTCCTTAGTCATTTGCTAGTTGTTGTGGTTTGTATGACAACACCTCCTCCCTTTATCTTCCTCATTCACTTACCCCCTTTGTCACCTTTCCTCTGCATTTTCTCCTCCAAAGTCACTTCTTCATTCCCAACCTTCCTTTCAACTATCTACTCCTACTCCCAAGTACGCTTTATTTGTGTCTCTGATTTGTATTGGTTGGCATTTATCTACTTTTAGATATAGGTTTGATGAATTACCGTTCTTTGTATCCCTGGGCGAAGAGTGATGTTCTTCGTGATGTTTCTATTTTTACTTCTAAAAAACGCATACGAAATTTTCGACATGCCCAAGCCCTTAGCCACACTAGTTCCAAGAAAGACATCGTTGTTATCCCTTGTAAGCCTAATGAACCTGTTTGTGGAGCTTGCATGCATGAGCCCCCTTTTTGCTTTTTTTACAAAACTTTATTTACTAGGCTTGGCCTTCGCCTGCCATTAAACCCCTTCGAGAAAGAAATTTTGGATACCATGAATCTGGCCCCTTCCCAACTTCATCCTAACAGTTGGGCCTTTGCCCGAGCTTTTTACATCCTTTGCACTTATTTTGACTTTGTACCTAATTTGAACATGTTTTTTTTTTTTTTTTTTTTATATAGAATTTCTAAACAGACCTCTTGGGCGTCCGTGAGCGGGGTTAAGGGTCGAGGTATTTTGTCCTTATTTCAGTCTTCTAAAACCTTCAAAGGGAAGTTCATAAAAATTCAAAAATTTGACTGGAATCCTAACCATTTAGAAGGTTTTCCCCTGTATTGGTTGTCCCAACCTCAAAGTCAGCCTTCTCGATCTCCTAACGACCTAGACCATAGCGAACTGAACTACTGTTAAACACTTGATAGTCTTGGCATTCTATTCAAAACTCCAGTGCTTTTAAAGCTTGCCTCCCAACCCAATGACCTTAAAGTCTATATTGGTACTTTTCTTTACTATACATGTTGCTTACTCCTTGCTTCCTTAATGTCTCACTACAACACTTCCTTTGCAGAAAACACCCTGCTGCTCACCAAAGTCGAGATGGCCCATCGGTTAAGGGGCACACACATAAAGGTAGACACTTCTGGGGTTAGAGATTCAGAACAAACTACCACCATTTCTTTGAAAAGGAAACGTCTCGCCAACATTCGCCCCATATTGACTGCATTGACTTGGAAAAGGATAACTCCTCTCTGAATCAAAGCTCTTCCTCCATTCGATCCTTTAAGAACAAAGAAACCCTCATGCTTGCCCAACCAACAACCTATCTCGAGATACTTTATGCTTGTGATCATCTAGTTTAGAGCCAAATAAAAAGAGATGCTGAGGCGATGCAAAAACTTCGCCAAGAATTTGAGGCGATGCAAAAATTACGCCAAGAGCTTGAGGATGCCAAGTTTTGCATTAGCGACATTGAAAACAAAGTTTCTGAGGTGACCTAAGATCGACATGATGCTCTTGGCAAACTTCAATGAACGGTGGAGGACTATGCCTACCATCGAGAAGAATGCCAAGCTGCGAACCGGGCCTAGGAGTCTACTGAAAGTATGCTACACAACAAGATAGCCACCTTGGACATCGCCCTAGAGACTGCCAAAAATGAGATTTCCCGCAGCTTTATAGATGGTTTTTTATTTGAATTGAGCCTCTTCAGTTCGGCACCATGGAGGGTAAGAACCTCTTCCATGGTTTTTGATTTGAATCGAGCCTCTTCAGCTCGGCACCATGGAGGGTAAGAACCTCTTCCATGGTTTTTGACTTGAACCAAACCTCTTCAGCTCGACACCGTTGAGGGTAAGAACCTCTTCCATGATTTTTTACTTTAACCAAACCTCTTCAGCTTGGCACCATGGAAGGTAAGAACCTTTTCCATTGTTTTTTGTTGTGAGGACAAACAAAATTTCAATACATAATTTCCACATAACATGTGTAAACAAAGAAAATTATATTATTGTAAGAAAAAAATCACAATATTAAGAAAATTATACTGTCGTAAGATAAACCAAAGTATTCAAATACCTCATAAACATAACTAGTTGTAATAAAAACGCAAATTAGTCACTTTCCATGTTCTTGGTATAACTCCACCATCCAACGTTTCCAAACGATATGCTCCTCGACCGACCACTTCTCTAACCCTACAAGGCCCAATCCACTTTGGTACAAGCTTACTGTCCATGTTCGCCTCTCCCACTTTCCTTAATACCAAATCTCTTTCTCTAAATTCCCGAGGATGCACTTTGCTCAAATGTTTCAACTCTATTCTTCTTTTTTGGGCTGCTTCCCGTATTTTTGCTATGGTCCTCCATTCTTTTATGGTATCCAGGTGAAAGTGTCTTCCTTCTATTGACTTTTTTTTTTCTGAAAAATATGTTATCCTTCTTGATGGTATTTCTAACTCAATTGGCAAAACAACATCACTACCATATACCAAGCTAAAAGGTGTTTCTTTTGTTGTCGTTTGCTCCATGCTATGATATGACCATATGACTTCTAGAAGGATCTCCACCCACTTCGCCTTGGTCGCTCCTATCTTTTTTTTAGTCCTTGCAAAATTACCTTATTTGCAGCTTCTACTTGCCCTTTCGATTGAGGATGTTCGACTGACGAGAATACTTGTCGTATCCCTAAATCCGCACACATGCGGCCCATTTTTCGACTGGCGAAATGTGTTCCATTGTCTGATGTCAACTCTCCAGGTATTTCAAATCGATATACAATAGATCTCCAAACAAACTTGGATATCTTCTCTGTTGTGATTGTCGTTAAAGGCTCTACCTCCACCTACTTAGTAAAGTACTCAATGGCTACAATAATGAATTTGAACTACCTCACCGAAATTGGAAAAGGACCCAAAACATCTATCCTCCACCTATGGAAAGGCTAGGGGGAGACCAGGGAATATAAATGCTCTATCAGTGCATTTATGTGACTCGCATGCCTTTGACACCGATCACACCTTCTTACATATGATAGACAATCCTCCCTCATTGTTGGTCAGAAAAAACCAACCCTGACAATTTTTGTGGCTAACGATTGGCCTCTTATGTGACTTCCACACTCCTTCATGCACCTCCTGAATTATTCTTTCTTTTTTAACCTTGTCAACACATCTTAACAACAGTATTGAGAAACCCCTTCTATACAACACTCCTTGAATCAACACATACCTTGCCGTGTTTCGCTTTAAAATATTCTAGGCTTCTAGATTTTTTTGCTCCCTACCATCCCTTAACCATTGCACATATATCTCCATCCAACCTTGGCCCTTTACCACTTCAAAAACCTCCTCTAAAGTTACATTTGAGGTTGCCAAGTTTTCTTGTATCACTGACCTGTGATTGCATGGTTTCTTGGTGCTAGCCAACTTTGATAATAAATCTACCTGAGCATTTTGATCCCTCAGGACATGTACCAGCCCCAACTCCTCAAACTCCCCAGCCATTGACTACACCTTTGCCAAGTATTTTGCCAAATGTGTTTGAAAATTTCCCACAACCTGTTTAGTTACTAACTGTGAATCACTCCTTACAATCATCCTTTTGACTCCCATATCAATCGTTAATCGCATTCCTGCGAACAAGGTCTCGTAATCTACTTGATTGTTACTTGTTTTGAAAGCAAATTTGAGTGATTGCTCTATCGACACCTGATGACTTTTTACCGCAAGTGTACCGCATTGTCAGAAGTAATAATTGTCCTTAAGGACAGATATCGGTCCCACGGGGAATAGTGAATTATTGAGTACAATGATCTCTAAATATAAAACAAAACAATTAAAAAGAGTGTTGAAGTGATTGTGTTGGTATGGATCAATAAGAAAACAGACAAATAATTAGTTGCTTCAATTGGAAAAACAGGAATTAGGTTTCATCTCTCTTACTCTCATGTATTTTGATTAGCATGTTAATATTAAGTTCGTTGATTGAAATTGATGCCCGTATAAAAGTCATTTATATCGATTCCTCGCATATAAAATCCTTAAGAATGTTCCCTAACTATCGATCCCTCGTATAATTATAATAACAACTTAGAATCAAGCTCAGACGTTAATGACAATTAACATTTCAAGTCTATTCCCAACACTCAAATATGTTATGTATTGTTGTTTACGTTAGAACTCTAAAAATACTTTCTAGTCAGATTTAAGATTCTCAATTTGTCATGGAAATTTAGAAGTAAAACAACAATACTAATAATCAATCAAGAACTGAATATTAATATATAAGATATCACCTCAATACATAAGAGTTTGAGCAGATTACTTCCAATCCCAAAGGTAGAATTAGTCACGCATACTTCTAGCACCCTCCATTCTCCCAATTAGGTTACAATTCATTCTATGCTGTTTTTCTCTTAATCTGACACACTAGGATTGAGCCTCTAGCCCCCTATTTAACCTAATTTTCTAGGGTTAGGTCGCTTCTTGTGTCGCGCTGATGGGTTAAGTGATCAAACATAAAAAAAAAAAGGCCCAATCTGTCTAACACATTCTCGCTCAAGTAAGAATGCCTTGCTTGAGGGAGATACTTCTGTTGCGAAATTGGCTTTTTCGGCGCTTTTCTCTATTCTGGGACCTTGCAGCTTTCTCTTTTTAGCTCAAATAATTCTCCTTTAATCCAAATCTTCAATCCTCCTTAAAAACCTACAATTAACACCAAATTTAGGAATAAAATGCTCTTATTCAAATAAAGATCATAAAATATGTAAAAAGGTCTAAATTCATAAATTAGCGATTATTTTATATGTAAATTAGTAATAAATCCTCATAAGTGCCTATATTTTAATATGAAATATTACTAAAATTAGACACTTATTAGCATCTATCCAGTCCTTCCAAAATTATTTTGGCTCCACTTCCCCAAATTATCCTCTAGTTGCTTGTCTGCTAAAGGTGTTAACTCGGTCACGAAGTCCACCAAGGTTTGTGGTCGCACTAAGCCTCTACTTTCAAAACTAATTCTATACTCTGACCACTCAACTGTCCATTTCATGATTCTTTTCGTTAGATCTAACTTTTGCAAAACTTGTTTTACAGGAAAATTTGTTTTAACTATAATTTGAAATTCTGAAAATAGTACCCTAGACACCTTGTTGTAATTACTACTGCTAATGTAGCTTTCTCCAACTTCTGATATCACACCTCGACCCCCTACAGCGTTCGACTCACGAAATAAATGGGCCTAAGCCCTTTTTCCACTTTTTGGGTAATCACTGTACTTACTACTTTCTCCGTTACACACAAATACAAATACACAAACAATCCGGATCGTGGTTTTATCAGGATTGGAGGCGAAGCCAAGGCTTGCTTTAAATTTTGAAAAGCAACCTCACACTCTTCCGTCCATACGAATCGATCATTTCCCCTTAAGCACTAAAAAAGGGAAACAACTGCTCCTCTACCTTTGTTTTAAACCTCGACAGTGACGTCATTCTTCCTATTAACTGTTATACCTCCTTCATCAATACTGGACTTCACATGTTAACAATCACCCCAAACTTTTCAGGATTCATCTCAATTCCTCTCTGGGTTAACCAAATCCTAAAAATTTCCTGCTTTTACACCAAAAATGCACTTTTCTGAATTCAACTTTAGCTTATATTTATCCAGAGTTTGAAACAACTCCATCAAATTCCCAACGTGATCACCAGCAACCGTAGACATTACCACCATGTCAACATATGCCTTCACATTCCTTCCTAGCATCCCTTCCAAAATCCGATCCATCAAAGGTTGATACATTGCTCTTGAATTTTTCATACCAAAAGGCATTACGGTATAACAAAAATTTGACAAATTTCCCATGAGTGTTGTCTTGTCCTCTTCCTCAGGGTGCATCCTGATTTGGTTATAATCAGAATAAGCATCCATAAAACTCAACATCTCACAACCCGAGGCTTCATCCACCAAAGCATCAATATTTGGCAAAGGGTAAGCATCCTTAGGACAAGCTTTGTTTAAATCCGTGAAATCGATACACATTCCCCACTTTCCATTACTTTTCTGTACCAAAACCAGATTAGCCAACCAAGCAGGGTATTGTATTTTCTTGATATACCCCACACTTTTCAACTTTCTGCTCCAATATCATCCTTCTTTCCTCTCCCAACTTCTTCCTTCTCTACACTACCGACTTCACCTTTGGGTTGATAGACAAACGATGACACAAAAAATCTGGTAAATTCCAGGCATATCATGTACAGACCACGCAAAAGCGTGCATATTCTCCCCTAAACACATTGTCAATTCTTGTTCCAACATCTCTCCTATTTGACTACCAATCCTCACAAACTTTACCTTCCCCAAACTTATAGTTTTCATTTCCTCCATTGGTTGCGGCCTTTCTTCATAATCTACCCTCTGATCCCTTTCTACTTCCTCATATTCCTTTTTTTTTCTCCATATTCATACACCTTTTCCTGTTTTTAAAACTCCCCTCATAACATTTTCTCATCGTCCTTTGGTCTACTTTTATAGTTCCTATTGCTCCTCCTTCAATAGGATATTTCAACCTCATATGTACTAATGATGCCACTGTCCCTAACTTATTTATTGCTGGCCTCCCCAAAAGGATATTATAAGATGAATGAGTGCTCACTACCATGCACCTGATGCTAATTGTTTTGGGCCTCGTCCCTTTCACCAAAAGTTGTCGGAGCCTCCAGATAACCATGTACTTGCACTGGATCTCTCGAAAATCCTACCAACATTCCATCATAAGGTTCAAGCTCATCCAAAGACCCTCCCATGGCCACAAAAGAATTCTAAAATAGCACATCCGCTAAGGAACCTTGATCCACCAAAACTCTATGCACCTTCCAACTCTTCATTATTACCGATATAACTATCGGATCATTATCATGTGGAAAGACCTCCTTCAAATCATCCTCCATAAAACTTAAAGTTGGAGTTTGAACCTTCATCATGGCGAGATGCATTACTGACCGGGCATACCTTTTCTAGCCTACGCTTGACGTTCCTCCTCCTGAAAATCCTCCTGCTATAATATTCAACTCCCCCATTGGTTCTTCATGCTGGCCTCCTTCCTTGATTTTGTCACTATCCTTTAATAACTTTACTCCTCCACCACGTTCTTCATCTTCCTTAGCTTTAAAAAAAGCTATATCAAACCCTTTTTGATCAAGTTCTCGATCTGCCTTATCAAAGTATAACATCGCTTAGTGTCATGACCATATGCTTTGTGGAAATGGCACCATGCGTTCTTGTCTCCTCCTATAAGCTTTTTAGTTTTTTTTGGAAAACGTAAAAGTTTAGCCATATTCACATCTTTGACAATTTCTGTCTATGATACTGACAGTTTTGTTGGTGCCCAATCAAAACTTCCTCCTTCTCTCTTCTCGTTTGCCTATTTGAACCCTTCATATGGGCCCACAACACCCCTCTCTTCCCTCCTTACTTTCAATTGACCCCCCTCTGTTATTGTCTGGCCTTATTCCTACCACTTCCCTTTCCACCATTGATCGCACTCCGCCTATTCCTCCTTCACTGCTTTCCTCTTCCTTCTTTCTATTGGCAAACTCCTCTGCCTTAATATAGGACGTTGCCCTGAGGTTGATGGCTACCATGTCTGCGGGTCTCCGCCACACCAAAAACTCCCCAAAACGCCCTGACCGAAACCCCCTAATGAAGGCTTCCACAAACATTTCCTCATTTAGTTGTGGAATTTGAACAATCATCTCATTAAATCAACACAAATATTGTTTTATCGATTCTTCCCTCAATTGTTTTATCTCAAATAGATTTGTTGTCCCTGGAGACTTTGCCTTATTCGCCGCAAAATGCGCCACGAACAATCTAGTAAAAATCTCTAATGACATGACAGACCCCTTGGCAAATTACTAAACCAGTATAACGGCGTCCCCGTCAACGATGTTGCCAACACTTTACACCTCACCGCTCCACAAGTTAACATTTGAGCGCGGAATGCTTTTATGTGAGCATTTAGATCCTGCCTCCCAATGAAGGAACCAACTTTCGAAAACACATAATTTGGGAGAATTGGCTCATTTAAAATGTCCTCTGAGAATGGTTGAAAATGGGGCTCTACTTCCACCTCCTGTCGTCCATTCGTATTTTGACGATTCATTTGTCTTCGTAACTCCTCATTTTGTTTCTGAAGTCGTTCCTAAGTCCTAAGTGATTCCTCCATCATATCCCTCATTCGAACGCCTTCCCTTTGGAAATCCTCCTGTGCTCTTCTAAACTCTTCAACGTCGCTCTTCATTTTGTTTCTGCATTACTTCTATCATCTCCATTAATGCTTGAGTTGCCTCAAAGGTTTGGACTCCATTAGCTTCCTCTCCCCCAGCAGTCCGTCGCGTCCCTCTCATCTTGAATCTAAGTTTTTAATGGTGATAGGAACAATTTTACCTGCCCCACAATGGACGCCAAAAATGTTACAGACAAGAGTATGAACGATATCAAGCCCAAAACATTCAATAACAAAGAATAAGTGCATTATTAGCTAATTGTGCAATTTGTCTTTCTCTCTAGTATATTCCCTTACATATATCAAAATCTCCCTCGTACCTAGCCTTGTTATTGACCTACTTCACCAATAAAGACTAATTACTCAGCATCCTTTGATTTGTGCTGACATAGAAATTAATGTCCTTCAATATCAATATTGAGAATTAACGTCTTTAAATATCAATATCAAAAAACCATCTGCTTACTCACATAATCGACCTCGACTCATGACACTACAATTTCCTTTATTAGATTCACATCATAAGTATCAAAAGACATTACATCAAGATGAATTGTTCTTACGAAAAATTATCCTCCAAATGGAAAACGAAAAAGAAAATCAATCCCCAGAACATGCTTCTCAAAATAACCTACATTAAAGTTTTCTTCACAAGATTTAAAATTTCTGAGTTAACCAATATTACAAAAAAATTTATTATTATTTATTTTCTTTTTGAGGACTGATTTTTATCACAGTAATTAATAATCTAAGACAAATGAAATAATAAACTTAATGTTTCCAGAACAAACCATTCCGCCATGTTTATATTTTGCATTTGAATCATATCAATGTATTCTTGAACAAAATTAATCTTCTCCATTTACTGTCCTGCTTCATTGATTGATTAGTTTAACAGTAATTAGAGATTGTGACTGAAGGAAGAGATTTTGCTGGACAGAAAATCCTGGTAGAGATGCAGTAGAGGATACATGATATACAATCTAATGCTAGTACTACTGCTCATTATGGTGATAATTTATTTCTCTAGCTTTTAGCCATTTTGTTGCCGTAAGTGACACGTATAAGACTGCAAATGTTGAAGCAAGACAGTCAAAAGCCGACACCTAAAAAACAAAATCCTTGTTAAATAGTGGCTAAGCTAAATTTTACACATTTGAACATGCTGACCAGAGAATCTCATAGTCATTGCCAGTGGTAAAATCATTAGGCTTGCAAAAAGTCCCATGAATAACATGCAACAATCTAGTCCAGACCATGAAAAACCTAATATTGATCACTATCTAACCCCAATCCTGACTTTCGTTTTCAGATGCTCCACACAAGCACAGCTGCATATAATGAAAGGAGATGTTATAGCCACAAGCTGAAAGCAAACACTTTACACCTCAGCAATGTGAAACATGGATCAAAACTGTTCCACAGAAAAATGTTTCAAACTTCCTTGATTACTTGGAATACATGGTAACAGAGTATCGCTCAGTTCACTGAATTGACCAGTCTTCATTTCACAAATGGAACCCCTGACGGCACCCTTTGGGCATATTGCTCATATTGTGTTCCAAAAAACTGTTTTAGAAAGAATTCTTCATAAGGTATTCGCTTAGCAAAAAAACGCCAGACAACAGCTGCAAATGCAATAATTGATATGGGATTGCAAAGCATTATTTGAGTGCCAACAGACCAAATGAGGAACCCACAATACCCTGGATGACGAATATAGCTATATACACCATTGGTAATCAGCTTGTGATTATCGTCGTGGTATATCTTTATAAGATGTGTAAAGGCTTTCCCAGCTGTTATAATTCCCATCTTCCTTACAATTTCCCCAATCACAACCAGTGCCAGACCTAAATCACTGATCACCCAATGTTCCTTAATCTCAGGTATGAAAACAATCTCAATGATATATTCCAGCAAGGAAAAGATCATCGCCACAACGTAGTGCTTGCTAATCAAAAGAGACTTTAGAGTTATATTTGATCTCCCATGAATGACAGCTGCTAGAAAATATTCAGAACTGTGAAAAAAGGCAACTGCAAAGAACATTTGAGATAACTGTCGGGAAGCTGTGTAGCTAAGGATTTCTGTCATTTTTTTTTCAAACAGAGTCAATAAGTATAGCTTGTTTGCAGTCTGGTTAGTTTAAATGTAATTTGATATGCCACAAAAAGACTTGGCTGATGAGGTACAAGTCAGACCTGAAAAAGGCACTTTGTAATGTAAAATTAGTATTGGAAATTCAATTCCATCACCAAGAAAATGCTTCAAGAAGGACATCTGTAAAAAATTAGATAAGAATGGATCAAAACAACAGAGTTAATTCTCAAACAAAAAATTATGGGTTTGTTTCAAAATAAGATGGGGTCTTTCAAGATAAACTTCGGCAAAAGCACTTGCATGAAAAGAAAATAAAAATGCGTATGTTAAAAATCAACTTCGGGAGAAGCTACTACGAGAGAATATTTACAATACCCTTTTATATTTAACGAAACTTACTTCAATTTTTCTTCTCCTACAAGTGTTTTGGAGAAGTTTATGCAAAAATAAAGATACAGGTTCCAGTTTCAGAATGCTGTCATGGTGTTTGGAAGGCATTACCACAATTATCAACAGATTCACGAACTAGATGGATTGAAACAGAGGCAACCAAACCTTAATCCACAAGGAGGGGTTGCTTAAACAGATCAAACAACAACACAGGATTCTATAAAAAAAAATCGACTTTTCAACATATGTCATGTCATAAACTCATAATAGCCAATCACAACCACCAATAAAAGAAAAGGGCTCTCTATAAAGTGCCCAACCAACTTCGAACTTCGTCAAATATTCATGACAAGCTAAATAAATTACCTTTCAAATTTCAGTAAACATTAATTTCTACTTTTACCTCGTTCTTTCAGTAATTAAAACATCGTTCCCTAGAAATTAACGAGGGTTATCTAAAACAGCTTTAAAAAATAAAATTACCCAAAAATTTACAGAATAAACATGATTATACATCACATGAATTAACCAAAAACGCACACGCCATTTATAAACACGATAACAGCACTTCCACAATAGGCGAATCAATAAAAAATAATAATATATTTCATAGTCACTGTATAACGAATACCCTGTACCCTTCCCAGTTCCCAGAATTATAGTTGATTGAAATACATAAAAATGAAACAAAAAGGAAAGAAAGAAAGAAAAAAAGATAATGGTACCAATCTAAGAACCTAAAAAACAAAAGGAAGAGAAAGGAAATTGAAGAGGAATCCGGTATATAAATCGAAGCTTCCAGATTCGTACCGTGTCGGAATTGTTCGAATCGCAACTTTGTAGAGAGATGATTGACCTTGGCGAGTGGGGGAGAATTGGAGCCAAAAAACTGTTGAAAACCCTAATTCAGGAACAAGAAAGATGACTTACACAAGCTTAATGGTCACACCATTTATTTAGAAGTAGTTTTCTTTTTTTGCGCTTTCTTATCGATGTGTTTTCCTAATATAACTCTTGAAATCTCTTTGTCACATCTTACATGTGTAAGAGTAATATTTCCAAAAATATATATTTTTTAATATATATTAAATATTTAGTAGGATACTAAATATAATTTATTAAAATTGAGAAAATAGTTAAATATATTTTTAAATAAGCATATGTTGTCTTCAAAAATATTAAAATAATTGAAAGTAGATTTTATTGGATGAATAGGAAGGTTTGCAAAATCAACGAGTCAAAGTTCTTCAGACTTCCATTACATATAATTTGTAGTGTCTTATAAGTATTTCAAGACTTTTTGCATTTTTCAAATTTATAAAATTGTTGTGTTTTGAATAATATAATCCAAATTCATAAATTTGATTATTAGATATTTAACTATTTAAAAAATTTACACTCCTACCATAAATTTTAAAACATAATTTCTTTTATTTTAAGTTAGATAATTCAAAATAAATATTTTTTAAATGATTAGTTAATCATGAATAGTCAATCCGGATTAGATAATTTATGATTTTTGTTTGGTAATATAAAATTCATATAATTTATTTTATTTTATATTCTTTCTATATTTTCAATGTTAATTATATATAAAATTATAATTTTTTCACTCATGCATTTTATTTAAAAATAATGAGATTGTGTTAAACTCATGTCTTACTAGTTCTTAATACGACTTTTACATATTATTTATATGTTAAATTTTGATTATATATAAATTTTAAACTTATTTTCTCACACGAATGAATATTTTGAATGTAAAATTAAATATTTATAAATAGTCTAACATTAATAATAATGACAATAATTCTCAACAAATTTAATTATACATATTTTTATATTATTTTATTATGAGTAATCTAATTTTACAAAATCAATTTATAAAATATGATTTACATCTCACTTACTATCTAAACACATACAAATTTATACTTAAACCACATACTAAATAGGTTTTCCAAATTCAAAACATGTTCATGTCAATATAGTTTACTATTGATTATGTAATCTAAAATAAATAAATAAAAACATATTTTTCTTTTTCAACCATACAATTTAACACTTCCGAAAATAAAAATATAGAAAATAATAAAAAGAACAACAATACTATAATTTTCTTCTAAATATTGGTATGTCACCAGAAAGTGTGGAGTGGGGATGAAATGGTATTATTATGTTCATGGTTGTTACTCATTTCATAATAATCCTTTAGCCAAGAGAGCTTTTGAATATTTCTTTTGGGCCTCCATGTTTGGTTTTTGGGCTTGCTATCTTTGTCAACTATGTATCATTCCAATGACATTAATCATTAGAAGATTTATGTTCTCTAAATTGCCACAACACACATGAAGCTAGAATACGTAAAGAATATTTATTATCTATTGTGAATAAATAACAGTCTCAAATCAAGCATGACTCTTTGTCCTAATTCACTTCTGTTACATAACTTATCCCTGGTTGAGTTTAGTTCTTCCAATTTGTATGGTCTAAAAGTTATTAGTTAGTGATTATATAATAATTAATATCTAATCAGATCATGTTATCGTTTGAAGATTTTAAAGCAAAAAGTGAATAGGATGCAACAGATGAGGTCTAAAGTTTGACAGCACTTAGGATCATTAAACTGCACTATCAGTTTCTAGTCAAAGATAATGTGATGAATATATGCTTTGTTTCAGTGCATGCATGATAGGAATTAGAGAAGTCTCACAAAAAGTATATTTTCAATATATTGCGTGCGCACTTTTGTATTTAGTGTAATTGAACTTTGACTGCTATATGATATCAGAACAAAAAATCCTTCATCTGTGTTCTGGGGTTCAATAATTTCTTCCTTTGTGCTGTCCAACAAGACATAGAATTCAATTTCAAGTTCCTAACATGTGGAAAATAATGTTTGGTGAACAAGTGCGTGGAACAAACTCAGTGACTGTAACTCTGTATCTGATGTTAACATCATCATGATTATCCAAGTGGGGTTGTTACAAAGAAATTGAGCTTTCTATGACGGGAATTTGTGTATATATATATATGATAAGAAAAATGTTGCAATCATGCTAGACCTATTATTTCATCACTCAACACTTAAGCCTAAAGATATGGTCATAATGGAGTTTATGTTCTATATGCTATTGATAAATTTCACTACTTTCTGTTAACTTCACATCTTACACAACAGTAGGACTTCCTTATTTTAAGGGAACACTTCTTTCTCACATTTGGGTTGTTGCTACATGTCACTCTTTGGTGCATAATTGGCCCTATCATTAATGTTACTATTATCACATTCTTTTTTTTTTTTCTCTTTAATATGCAACTAGTTGTTAGAATGACGACGTTAATATTATAACTTTAAGTCATTTAAAATAGTATTATTACGATCAATCATTATATTTAAGATATTATTTTTTTAAAATTTAATATTTCATCTTAGTTTGTCTTTAAAAAATATCTCAATAAATTAAAAAAAAAAAATTATTAATCTTTTTAAAATGTTATTGACATCGACTCTTAAGTAACATCTTAAGTAACATGAGACTGTTATCTGAAATACAAACATTATCATTCCCGTAATTTGAGGCATATATTTATATATTTGGTGATTAGAATTATAAAGGTGTTATATTCCCGTCAAGGTCAATGTATAGACCTATATAATGTAAACCCGTCCTACAAGAACACTGATATCTCTGTCCTATACCTAATACCCATTACCTTATAAGTAAGTTGCACTCAATATAGTGCATTCAATCTCCATTTCACTAACAAGCTTTTTTTCTTTACTGTTACTTAATTAAATGTAAATCAATCAAAATAACTATGAAAGAGACAACCATATGGTATTTCTAAGTTAAAAATGGAATTAGAGATGTAGGAAGTAGGAAAATTGAGGTCCAACAAGATATTTAGGTCAAGATGGGTGGGTGCACCATTCTTGGGTCATGATAAAAGGGAAATTCCTTAGAACATTTAGAAAGTTGGTTTTCAGTTTTCAGCTATTAAAACCGTTTGTTGAGGGATATAACTTCCTAAAACAGAAACTCTTTCTTCCACATTTAGGTGACTGCATCAGATCAGAACATCTGAACCAAGCAGGGAAAATGAAACTTAGTTTTAGTTCAACAAAATGTGTTATTTTCCCTTAATCTTTTTTGTTTTCATTAATATTTACAGAAGGGAAATTTTATTTGATTTGTTATTCAAAACTAGTTATATTTTCTTCTAATATATGCAATAAAATTTAACACGTATTGTTTCAGTTTAATCAATAATCTCAAATTTAAACAAGTTACACTGAATATTAAAAGAATGAGTTTTATGATTCATTTCAATGAAGATTGTGAAGATATATATCTGCAATGGTTAAGAAAATTGATTCAATGAAAATTTCTTAGGGGACAAGGAAGTTGTGTTCTGTATTGGTAGGTCATGTGAATGTAAGGTTGATCCAATTGAAGTGCTGAAAATTATTCTCTCCTAAAAAGCAAAGAATGACTGTAGAGTTGTGAGTTGATGAACTGGCATGGATCTTTGAGAGGAAGCTTCACCATTTAAGCATCACAATCTACATTGACCTGATTTGAGGGATTTGTTAATTAATTGGTTGGAATGAAAGAAGGAGGAAAGTTAATTTGGTATCCATTTGGTTGTTATGTTTGTTGATGAGTTATGTTCCTTGTTAGGAGAGACTAATGACAGAAGAAACTCCTATAATGGTATTACTCAAATAAGCATGCAAGTACATCAGAATTGAAGTTCTGGTACTACCAAAACCAATTCCATTCCATGTAGCAGAAAAGTTGCCACAGTTTATAAGGAAATAAAGTAGGTAAAACAGGTGAACAGTCAATGATCTACTTTGTTCATGAAAGTTGAGACTTCCACGTACTCTATCATGCTGCCACGTCTTATCTATATATCAATATATCTATATATCTATGTCTATATACATATAATTGAAAATAATCTCCAACATGGCAACAATATCATACCCTTCACAATCCTAGAACATGATCAACTGTAAAATATATCAGCTACTAACAATTGAGAGCCCTTAATGATTTATATGAATTATGCAGTTTTTATGAAGAGAATGTTATATGCAAAGAACAGTGCATTAGGTTGAACTGTGATGGTGCATTGTTGGAGAGAGAGAGAGAGAGAGAGTTTTGTTGAGATTTGAAGAAAACGGCTGAGTTAGCTAGAAATGTTGAGTTGAGATGAGAGAGATGGTGGGTGAAAGATTTAGGTCACTTTTTAAAGAAGCAATAATTGAGGAAGAAGAGGGAAAGTTAGGCCAACAGTCAATCCTCTCATTAAATATAACGGAATGTTTACCTTCACTTTAAGTCTTTTGTTCTGCCCTAAACCACATCTTACATTTTATTATTATTAATTATTATTATTATTATTATTATTATTATTATTATTATTATTATTATTATATAACTCAGTTTGTATCTATAACATTTTTCATACTATCATCTTGTTAAGTATGGTAAATTTCATTTCATTTTTATTATAGTAGCTTTAAAAGTCATACACAAAATTATTTTTATCTCATGAGAGAATGAAAAATATGTTAATTCTGTGTAAAAGTTATTACATTGTCTACTTGTTAGACATTTATTATTGGATACAATTTACTTAAGAAATTTATTATTGGATACAATTTACTTAAGAAATATACACTAGAAATAAAAACATGCTGAAAAAAAAAAACTAGAAATAAAAACATTATTACTATAGATATTAGTGATGCTAATGATGATAATTACAATAAAAAAACGTTGAAGTATCAAGTGTCTTTTAAAACTAAAAACTAAATTCATATTTCTTGATTTTCAAAATAAAAAGTATTTCAAAAATTGCATTTAAAATATATAAAAAAAAAAAAACTAAAACCATTAGCCTAAGAAACTAAACAATTTCAAAAAAACTACCATAAGTTAAATAGGTTTGTGATTGATTAACTAATTAACTAAAATCACATGAGGTAATTAATATGATGATTTTCTAGAGACCACATATAATTTTTTAAAAGAAATAATTTGGGTAGAACAATAAGATAAAACTACATTACGGACACAAAATATCATCTCCATGTATTTTTCTCTAATGATAAAATAAGTTATTTTTTCTTATTTACCATTACCATTTATTATTATGAGCATCATCATCATATATAAATACCTTCAAATAATTCTGATAGAATAAAGATTTAGAAATCTAAAAATTGATTATAATTTTTCAATTTTTTAAAACTTACTAGTGATAATAATATATATTGTGATTGATTACACCAAGCTTAAGGATTAAACGTATATTTCTGATTCAATTTTGATGACTGATTAACAGTATCGATGGTATGTGTGAATACAGAAAAGCATGCACAAGCTTTTCCTTTGAGTCAATTAAGTCTTGTTGTGAGAAAGAATTGTAATTAAAAAGCAATTTAAATAAAATATTAAGGAGTTGTTGGAACCTGTTTATCAAGAAAAGTGAGTTATTATGAAACACTAATTTAGTCAATTAACACATTCTCATCTCTTACGTATCATCAATCACTTCCTAACCGAATTGGAATACCTAATTATCAAATATAATATTTTTCAATTTTCTCTAAACTATATATAAACATCATTTTCCATGGTGGGTTACACCATATATTGGTCACATATCAATGTACAGTGTGATACATGTGTAAAACAAATTTCATGAATAACTTTTGTAACATAAGTTTCTATTAAGTTTTTTTAAATTAAGTTTTTTTTTTTTTGTTTTCAAGGAAATATTCAAATATTTCACTTTATGCACTGCACAACTGCACAACAATGAAGAGAAATATAAATAAATAATTGTTAAAAATCTCAAATCGATTAGAAATAAAAACATTTCATATATCAAAAGGTCTATGACTTAATTAATTGGGAGTTTATTTATTATGTTGGGAAGAGTCGAGTTTTGCAATAAATGGATTAAGTTAATCAAGTCTTGTTTAGAATCTGCCTCAGTATCAGTTCTAGTGAATGGAAGCCCCACCAAGGAGTTTATTCCGAGAAAGGGGTTATGGCAAGGAGACCCGTTAGCACCTTTCTTGTTTTTTATTGCGGCTGAAGGTCTGGCAAGTGTGTCAAGGATGGCAGAGGAGAAACGTTTGATTGATAGTTTGGAGATTAGGGACAAGAAAGTTAAGGTAAATATGTTGCAGTATGCAAATGACAATCTTTTCTTTTGTGAAGCTAACACTAAGAGTGTATTTAACATTAAGGCGGCGTTAAGTTGTTTCAAATTGTGTCCGGGTCTTAAGGTAAATTTTTTGAAGAGCAGAATTGGTGGGTCGGGGATTGATCAGAATACATTACAGATGTTAGTGACTATTCTTAATTGTGAGGTAATGACAACCCCGTTTAAATACTTGGGGATGATGGTTGGGGGAGTCATAAGAGGGGTGTTTTTTGGGGTGGGGTAGTTGAAAGATTGAAGACTAGATTGGGAAGATGGAAGGGTAGGATTCTTTCTTTGGCTGGGAGGATCTCTCTGATTAAGTATGTGCTTACGTCAATTCCATTATTTTACTTGTCTTTATATAAAGTTCCTGTTGGTGTGTTAAAGGAGATAGAAAGTATTCAGAGGTAATTCCTTTAGAGTAGGGGTCGAATGGGAGGAAGATTTCTTGGGCTTCTTGGAAGAAAGTTTGCGAGCCTCGTGAGGATGACGGTCTTGGTATTATTGATTTGAAAGTTTTCAATATAGCACTTTTAGGAAAATGGATCTGACGTCTGGGGACGAACAAGGCTGGTATGTGGAAGGATATTCTTAAGTCCAAATAGGGAGGATGGAGAAGTCTGAGAGAGCGAAGGAATAATGTTAAGGTGTCCCTCTGGTGGAAAGACTTGAAGGAGGTCTGGGCCTCAGAGGGTTAAGGAAAGAGGTTTGAAGATCGTTTCAAGTGGAAGATTGTAAACGAGAAGACAATCAGCTTCTGGGATGACAATTAGGCAAGATGTGGTAATCTGAAAAGTGTTTTCTTGAGGTTGTGCTCTTTTAGCATTCCTTCTAAACCTAAGTTGGTCGAGTTTGGGAATTGGTTGACGGAGTCTGGGAGCGGAAATTAGTTTGGAGAAGAAACTTGTTTGAGTGGGAAAAGGCTTTGGAGTATCAACTTCTTCAAGAACTCCAAGGTATAAGGTTAAAGGTGGATTTGGAGGATAGTTGGGTTTGGAAGAACAGTGAGTTTTCTTCTTACTCGGTCAATTCTGCTTATGTTTTCTTAAAGGGTGAGTTTGAAGGGGGGAACAGTTCTGTGTATGAAAAGTTTTGGAAGACTAAGGAGTTGTCTTTGGCCCAAGTCACCGCTTGGAGGGTATTGGAAAATAAGTTAGTCACCAAGTGCAATTTGGTAAAGAGAGGGGTAGAGTTCGAGAGTAATTTATGCGTTATGTGCGGGGTAGAAGAGGAGTCTAGCCACCATTTGTAATGCAGGCTAGCTTAGCTTGTTTAGAGCCAATGTTACGCTTTGTTAGATGTAATGTTTGTGGACCATTTTGACCCTTACTTTCATTTCCTACAATTTAGTATGTGTAAAGCATCTAAAACTATTAATGTAATTTGGGGGACTATCTGGATTGCTATAGTAAGGGAGATTTGGAGACTCAGGAATAAGATAATTTTTAAAGGAGGGGTGGTGTATGTTTCAAAAATGTTTGCTCTCATTCAACTAAAGTCTTGGTCTTGGATTGCCTCCAAGGTCCCTTTATCTAGTTTTTCTTATTCTAACTGGTGTCTTAATCCTTTGGTATGCATATTTTTGTTTTAGTGTTGGATGTTTGGCTGGATGTTGGTAGTTGTGTTTTTCATCGTTGTTAGGTGTGTTTGGGCTTTTGTTTTGTTCTCAAGGGATGAGTTATTGTTTTGTATAAGGGTTAGAACACCTCTGAAGTAGTTCATATTTATTTATTCTTTCTTGCTGATAAAAAAAGAAGTATATAAAGTGGATGAGGTTTAGGTTTTAAGGGTTTTCTTAGGAAGTGAAGTTTTCTTAGTTCTTGTATAATTGTTGAGACACCTTGAAGTATCTCTTTTTAATTTATTTATTCATTGTTGATAAAAAAAAGAGTATATAAAATAGGTGCAAATTTTATCTTATCATAAGATCGAATTAGGTTTAAATTTTACTTTTTAATAATAATATAAATTTATTGGTAGTGAAAGGAATAATGAGAGATATCCTTCTTTAGATGAAAAATAAAATTTTAGTAAAAATAATCATGTCTCATGATAGAAAAATTCACTTTTTCATGTTTTTATCTATCTAAATAGAATTTTTTATATACTCTTTTTCTTATTAACAAAATAAAAATATATTTAACCTAGAAATAATATATAGTTTTTTTATCAATAAATAGAAAGATTAAATAAATATTTACAGCTGAATACAACATTTTAAACAGGCTTCAAATTGTCAATTATTTACCATTAGAAAACATTTTGTGTGACGTGACGACATTTAGCAGCAGCATACAAGTCGCAATGAAATTTGAAAAAATTGCCATGAAATGATTTATAAAAGGGAGAAGATAAATGAAATATTAAAAATATTTGACAATTAGATATTATAAATGCTACTTGCAATCAATTTAGTTAAACTATATTATTATCACATATACATCACTTTCACTTTGCAATTGCCTAGTTAAACACTTCACCTATATTATTTTATGTTGTAATTTGAAGTTTATTTTTGCTTGCATTGCATGTTTCTTTAACCATCCCCAACAAATGCTAATTATCATTAAAAAAAAATCATTACAAATATTTCTTTATGTATATGAGACATCATTTTGCTAGCTTAATATATAAGTGATAGGAATATATTTCATAAATAATTTATATTAATTTGAGTGAGATAATATTAATAAGATTTCAGGTTGTTGTACACCAGAAAAATAAGATTTCATTGTCTTAACAAAAATGTCTTAACCATGTTATTCCTTTTAAATATTTTTATGTGTGACCAATGTGACATATACATGATGATTAAAAGGATATATAGTTATATAATTTCTCTGTGTAACTATAGTATTTTAAGTCTCATGTATGCAAGTTTTATATTTTATTAATACGTTTCAGAAAACTAAAAAAAAAAATCAATATAAAAGGTTGTGCAAATAAAAAGCATTGAAAAAATTAAGATGCTAGGCCTGATGTTTTTAAACATAAAATTATTTGAGATCTTGAAAAGTTATTAGAATTTACAATTTTTTCCAAGAGTTATCTGTATTTCAAACATCTATACTCATTTTTGTACCTGTTTTTTTTACATTATTTTTTTTTTTTATTCTTATTGATAACTTATTTTTAAAATTATGAAAAAAGATAATCACTTAAAAATAAAATTATTTTTAAATTTTTAATTAATATTGTGAGGCAGTTTTTATATTCTGTTAGATTTTTTTTATCAACGAATAATGAATTAAATTAAGTAAAATTTTTGGTAGATATTTCAGTGTATTATATGCATAATGTGATATATACATATAATATATTTATTATAAAATTAAAAATTACGGATGATCATGTGTTTTTATTTCCGTTAGTATAAAAAATTTACAATTTTTTTAAAAAACATTTATACCTATATATAAAAAATATTCATTCTCATGTGGATTTTTTTTACATAATTTTTATTTTATTTTATTCTTATTAATATATTATTTTATTATTTTATTTTAAAATTTTATAATTATGAAAAAAATATTTGTTATTTCGTATGAATCACTAAAAATAAAAAAATTTTAAATTTTTAATTAATGTTGCAGGACAATTTTTATATTCTGTTATATTTTTTTTTATCATCAAATAATAAATTAAATTAAGTAAAAATTTTATTAAATATTTCGGTGTATTATATGCATGATGTGGTATATACATATAATATGTTTATCATAAAATTAAAAAATATGGATGCACATAGTTTTCACTAGTATAAAATAAATTGGGTGCTTGCTTTGTCCCGAAGAGTTTATATTCATTCATTTATTTTTATTGATAAAAAAAAATTAGTATAAAATAAAGGGAAAAAAAAAGGAGAAGAAAGAAAAAATTATTGAAATCGAGAAATATTTTGATTATTGGATTGAGTATAATTATAAATAAATATTCAAAAAAAGATAGATTTCAAAAAATAGAATTTATAAATGAAAAAAAAAATTACATGAATTTTTATAAATAACATATATTTAACTTAATCAATTTTTTTAACATAATTTTGTTTTCAAAAGCATATATAACATAATAGTTAAAGCTTCTGTTACATAATTAACACAGGCTTGACAACATAGAATATTTTCTTCTTTTTCTGTTTTTAGTTTATTTTTATGTATTTTTTAAACTAAACATATTTAATTTTATTATTTTACTTATTATTGTTTTTCTTCCCAACCTACAATTATGGCCAACGCAAAAGTGGAGATAATTAAGTCTTTGAAACTTATTTTTTCTAATATTACTTTTTTTAAAATAATCATAATATTTAGTGATAAATAAGAGTATTTAATAAAAACATACCTCTCACTATTATTAAGCAAATTGGTTATCATGTTCAATATATACTTAAAAGAAAGCATTTATTATGAACAAAACAACACGCACAAATCCTTTTTCTTCTTTATTTTTTCTGTTTTACGTCATCACGAAGTTACGATCACGAAATGTCACCTTTTTTATAGGACATTAGAAGTTTGATTTTAAATGAACTTTATCAGTTTTTTTATTCAATTTGATAAAGTGTTTAACAAATTTGGTTTAAATATTAACTTACTTATTTATTTATTTTTTGTTTTTTTAATCACCAAACTTACTTATTGGTTATTGGGTTTATTAAACAAACAAGTCACTAGGTAAATTAATTGTTGTGTTTACTTCAAATGCATATGTAATTAGTGCAATTATTTTTAAACTTGTAATTAGTATAAAAATCAACTATATAGAAATATTTATATGTAAATGTCAATGCATAACTACTCCCTCATATAATTAAGCTTGTTTCCTCACGTCAATGTGATTTTGTTTCAAATATCTGTCGTTATTTCCATACTTTTGTACCATTCTAAAAGAAAATGGATAAAACATGATGTAATTTTTCTAAAATAATATGCATAACATCATCATGCAATTACACGACGTAATATTTAATTAGATAGAGAAAGAGATAGATTTCTAATTTTTTACAAACATAAATATATATTATTATTTACTAATAGTATCACAGTTATTAAATATGAATTAAGATTTCCTCCTTTATTATAGTTTATGTTTAACCAAATTGATATTATATTAACGTAAATCTATATTCATATTTTAATGTTTTGATAATACATATAAAATTTATATAGTTTTAAAGTTTTGTAGAATAAATGATTTTGGTATGATAGTTATAATAATTATTTTTATCGTTTATAAATTTGAAAAACAGTATTAGTTTTTGTAAATGAATGAATTTTTATTTATGTACATCTACGTGATTTTTTAAAAATTGAAAATATGAATATTTTGTCCTTAACACTCAACTTAGGGATAAATTGATGATCGTTAAGAATCTTAAATTTTTTAGAAGTTTTATGGAACAAACTCGATTGAACTATAATTGAAAATATTTTGTTAACCTTGTGCTAACAAAAGGAATAATTAACTAAGGTTGCATAATTTAAATTAAAAACAGTGACTTTCAATTTTAGAGAACAAACAAATACATAAAATAAAATCAAAACTAACTTATTTTACAAAGATTACAAAAATTAAGTTTGATTATTGCTACTAATTACAAAATATACATTACAAAAAATCATTAAATAATAATCAAATTTAGATACAAAAAATAATTAGTCACTATATTAACTAAATTAGATACTAATTTAAAGACTAAAAAATTATTCATATCTAAAGTGATTTCTATTATTAATAAAAATTTATAAAATAATTTTTAAATTTGTATCTAAATTAACCACATAAGTTTTAACAACTAATATTTTAGATTATAAAGTAGTAATTAGCTAAAACCTTGACAACTAATGGTTAGATACAAATTTAGAAACTATTTTATAAATTTTTTATTAATGATAGAAACTACTTTATATACCAATAATTTTTTTAGTTTATAAAATGATCTATAATTTAATCAAATAGTAACTAATTATTTTAGTCTTTAAAATTAAAATTAATTTATATTTAATGATTTTCTTGTAGTGATATATTTTTTTATCGGTACTACTAATTGCAAAAATATAATTATATATATAATAAGAAAATTGTAGAAGATAAATATTATATTAACAAAGGTTATAACTCAGAAATATCTTTTGTAGGTGAAAGGAAGATAACTTTTTTTATTAGTTATCTAGAAGATAATTGAATCATTGATATATAGAGAGAGAGAGAATTATTTGGTGTGTATTTTTATGTGAATAGGGTTGGGAGACAAAGAGAGGGAAGACCAGATGTTTGACTCAAAAGAAAATAAAGTTTTAATTAAATGATGGAATAATCTTAGATCCACGTGCACTTGTATATATATGTGTGTAAGGATTCCAAAGCCAAATATAATGTAGTTAGTTATGTCCCACAAAAGTTAATCAAATCAAACCTAAAACATAACTATCCCTTTGCACATAACTTCCATATATAGTCTAACAATAATACCAAACTCTCCCAAGGATTAATTATTTTTTCTCATGTAAAAATATTCCACCAAATTAATTGTTATTGCTTTGCATGTCACACAAACAAACCTAGCTTTTTGTATATGTCAAAACTACTTTTCTTAGGTGAATACTATGTATCTATATCCCTTGAGTTGAATTTTCCACGTACATGCACGGCTAAACTTATTAAACCATTATGTGTTTTATTTTTTCCAAAAGCACTTTTTAGTCTCGATGGCAAAGTGATTCACGTTTTATCTTCATTGTTGTCGCATATAAGACATGCCCATTTTGTGGAAATTTGAAAACCGTATCCCATGTCAATGTAATTCCATTAGCAAATACATAAAATATGGAAAAATAAGCACGATTGGTGGGTTATAAGTAGACGTTGTAGGTTAGAAACTTGGAAAGATGTTGAAAGCAGAACCAAACTCGCTTCTCTAAGCAACCTCTTTTCTTTCCCTCACATCATATATATATATTTGTATATATATATATGTGTGTGTATATATAAATTATATTGTTTTGTTTATTTTGTGTCTTTGAGTGTTACTTATAAGAGGGTTTGTTAGCCAAAACGTTTGCATCAATCGCAGGTGTAAGAGGTTTGTCCAATTCCTCCAACTCTCTAACGGAAAACACTTTCCCATCTTCCCCCACCATATATTCTCTTCTTCTGTCTCTTTCTACTCTCTTGTCTTTATTCTTACTTTCTTATCTCTCTCTCTTATATCTTCAATATTCCTTACTCATCATAGCTTGGGGAGGGGAAGATATAAAGATCACACAAGAGGGGTGAGGAGCAAAAGGGTAGGGAAAATAACATACCCTATTCTTCAATTAGGGTTTTTGTTTTCTCTTTCTATTCTTTCTTTCTGTTTTAGTTTCTAGAGAGAAGTAATATGTGCAGTAGAGGCCATTGGAGGCCAGCTGAGGATGAGAAACTCCGAGAATTGGTGGAACGCTATGGACCTCATAACTGGAACGCCATAGCAGAGAAGCTTCGAGGAAGATCAGGTGAAAGGATAATCATGCCATGTATATTATCTTCTTGTTCATCATCTTCTTCTTGCTTGCAACAACTTTTCATCAATTCAAATCAAACACCTTAGTTTGTTACGAAATATTAAGGTATATCGATCTAGCAAAATATGAAAAGTTAGCATGCTAGTGATTATCATAGTAATTAAACTTCATTATTGGTACTGATAATGATTTTTTAGAGTGAAATTGTCATTGGAACTCGCATATGGGGGTTGGGATGAAGAAATTGAAGGTCTTTATTTTATTCTATTTGAGAAGCTAGGGTTACAGAGACAGACAGTAGCTGAATAATTAATATTTCTGCAGATTGAATAAAAGATCTCACTAATTAATCTTCTAGGGTTGATTTAAAGATCTGTTATGAGATTAATTGTTACATACTAACATCTATACTGTCAACTAACTACAAAGCACCATGTATAATAGTGTAAAACTGATTAGTATTCATGAATTTGTATAAGTTAGAGAAGTGTAATTATGATTAAGGTAATTAAGCAAGGATAATTAATGAATTGTTGTGCAGGGAAGAGCTGTAGGTTGAGATGGTTCAATCAACTGGACCCAAGAATAAACAGAAGTCCTTTTACAGAGGAAGAAGAAGAGAGACTTCTTGCTTCTCACAGGATTCATGGGAATAGATGGGCTGTGATTGCAAGACACTTCCCAGGACGAACTGATAACGCTGTAAAAAACCATTGGCATGTGATGATGGCAAGGATTCGGAGAGAAAGGTCCAAAGTTTATAACACAAAACAGCCACTTTTCCCTCCAAACCTTGAGACCAATTTTGAGACTTCAATCCCTTCTTTTGTTGAGAAGTGTTATGAAAAGTTCAGCCACCACCTCCCTTGTGTCACAAACACACCTTTTCAGTTTGCCAAGAAGTTTCACTTTCAAGATCCAACTTCTGCTTCCACAGTGCCTCCAGGTACATGCATTTCATGATTTCTAAACTTCATTCAATAGTTTCTTTAGGAAAACAAATGAAATTGAAGCTATATATATATAATAACAGGTAAAAAAGATAACAGTTAAGTTGAGTTTCATTAATATATAGTATTCTTTGATAAAATTAAGAAGTTAATATATACATTTAAATTATAAGAACGTATTGATAAAGTTGATTTACAAGTGATACAAGTGAAGAGTGTAAAAGTTAAAAGTTATAGACTAATTGATTGAATTGAAAGTATTATTCTTTCTGAAAAATTCTAGGAGATAAAAACAAAATAAAATAAAATAAAATTAGTTTTGTTCACAAATTGAAAAATAAAAATTCAGAAGAAAAATATTTAAAATGGTTTATAAAATTAACTTTAGAATTACTAAAATAAACTCGTATATCAAACAAATTTGTTTTATTCTAATCTACTCATAGACTACTTAAGTGATATGCTAAAACAACCTATAAATTTGTGATTATAACATAATGTACCAACTGTAATGATCTATTAATATCAGTCATGATATATTATAACCAAAGTTCACAATATCTATCTATAGTGAGAAATTCATTTTAATACCATACAAATTCACAAAGACAAGTAGTTTATGTATATCAAGGGTGATTCTAGGTAGAAAGTTTCCATTGAAGATTAAGCTATAAATCACACATGTAAAATAATGTAGTTTTCAATGTAATTTCTTTTTATTTTAATTTTTTATCAATAATAAATAAAGTATTTTAGAATTCTCCAACCTTCATACATACATACATATATATATACATACATATATATATATATATATATATATATATATATATATATATATACATATATATATATATATATATATGCAGAGAAACTATCAAAATTTTCAACTCTCATAAAAATATATAGAGACAAAAATACAATTAAGTGTTCAATACAAAAATGCAGCAGTAACAATGTTATTATATAATGAACAGATATTACTTGGGGTTATAACTTTCTCTCCTATTATGTGTTCTTGGGGTTGTAACTACCATTTTTCTTGCACCAATCATGCATTATAGGGTGATGAGTTAATAATGAAAATCTTGGTTTGATAATATGGCAGAGAAGAGTGAATCAGTAGAGTTCTATGATTTTCTTCAAGTAAATACCGATTCCAATAAAAGTGAAGTGACAGACATAGCCAGAAGAGACGAAGAGGAAGTGAGTCAAGATGGTGCGGAACTGAAGAACATTGGTGTTCCATTCATTGATTTTTTGTCTTCTGGAACCTCCTAACATAATTACAACAACCTTAATTACCAAATATTCCTATCATCATTTCAACCTGACCATCGAGAACAATATCTCGATTTAGATCCATTCATGTAACTTCCTTCTCTATTCACAAAAGGTAGTAAGGTATTTAAGGATACATGTACATTTATAACATGTAAAAAAATGCTTATAAGAAGCTCCATGCCTCAAAATCATCAAAATGTTGCAGCATGCAAAAACTGAAGAAAAACAGAAATTATATACTTGCTTGCATCTTCAAAGATTCTATGTTATGAAATCCATTTGGATTAGGATGTGTGTGTGTGTGTGTGTGTATATATATATATATATATATATATATATATATATATATATATATATATATATATATATATATATATATATATATCAAAATATCAAAAGTCCTTGGTACAACTATCTAAACCTAATATCAAACTTTAAATCTTGATGAAAGAATTGAGCTATAAATCTACTTGTATCAACAAACTTCTAATGATAGATACTACGTACTATTTATATCATTATTATTGCTTCTAATCAAGTATTAAAGTTTGCTTGAACAAACTTCTACATAGACACTTTTAGAAGAGAAAAAACAATATGAATTAAATTAACTTATGATTTAAAAAAATTTCTTGTGTTGAGTTCTTATTTCTCTTAAATTTATGGATGGACTAAGAAATGAGAAAATAAATTTGATCATGAAAAAATACTTAGAAACATGAATTTTAACATGTTTAAGAGAATTTGTATTATTGTTTCGAATGAACAAAAAAAATTCTGTAATAAGTTCAAATTTAAAAAACGTCAAAATGAAATTAATTAATAACAATCTTGAAATAAAAACGAAATTTTATGGTGTACAAGAAATTTAAAACAAAAAGGAAATTAAATTAAATGAAAGAAATAGAAGCAACTATAATTAACGAATGGTGGAAACATAATAATAACATTAACCATTAACTTCCACAGATTTATAAAAAGGTACAACATAATAAGGCAGTAAAAGTTAGGAAAAAAAACACACACAAATCAAAGTATACTAGTATGGGTGATTGTACAATCTTGATAACCAATGGCAAAGGACTATAAAGGTGTGGGATGTGACTCCCTCACTAAATCTTTTAGAATTTCATATATATAATAATAGGAATTAATTGGAATTAAATAAATTAAGAAGATTTTTAATTTAATTTATTGTGCAGGTTATTTATTTTTAATAATATTAAAGCATAAACTTAAATATAATAAAGAATAAATAACTAATGAAAATTTTAGAAGAAAAAATTAAGATATTTTCTTTCAATGTGTTTACTCATTAGTTTTTTTTTTATCAAACAAAAAAATTAAATAAAGGGAAGTACTAAGACTACTTTAACTATTTTTAAAAAAATCTAATAAATAAAAAGTCTCATTATAGAAAACTTCATTATAGAAAACTCAATCTGCCTAGTAAAGTTAACCTCTTGACCACCCAGATATTTTGTAATAAATGCTAATGGACATTCTATATGCACGACATAAACAAAAAGAGATACTTGTGTAGATTCCTTGTAAAAATGTTGTTTTAGTTTTCTTATTTACAACTCTATTCACTGTATGCTTTGGACTTGTTATCTGCTACTTGATCTCAACTCCACCACTGCAGTTTTCACATTAAAGTGTTGTCCTTATCCTGACTTTAATCAGTGTTTATTGTCTCACTGTATCTCTCCAGCAAGCAAACAATACCTTGTCTAACAAATACACTAAGATCAATTGAAAGTTGTCATGTATATAGATAAAAGCTCTTACAAATTGGGCACCCTAGTATTAAGCAAGTTATTGGGTCAATACACTATTCAACATGAAAAAATTTGGTCATTTTGATTTTACATATTATCGATGTCCAAACTTTTATTTGATCCACAATAAAAATTTTAATCAGATTAAGAGAGGTATCCTTAAAAACAATGTTGTTTCTATGTCTTCAGATCTTACTAACTATGTTTACCCACATACAACCCCACACCATGTTTCCAAACTTAGATAATCTCAAACCCATGTATTATTCAAAGTGAGATTTTAGTAAGATATGTTGAAGAGTAAGTTCATCAAACCATTTCCAGCATTGATTTCATAATAAGCATGTGATATGCATCTAAAAAATAAATGATTGATAGCTTCCATATCCCTATGATACAATACACACACAATGTTATCAACAACTATGTCCACTAATGTTATCAACAACTATGTCTACTGTGTAAATTATCTTTTATTGGACCTTTGTTTAGTAGTACTTTAAATCCAACTGCCTGTGTGTTGCGGGTAGTGTCTTAATATTCTAAAACTAGTCCATTGTCATATTGTTTTCCTCATTCTCCTCCTTCTTTAGCATTTTATAAGCAGATTTGCATCATCCAACTCATGCAAAGATAGTATCTTCCCCTAATTTTCTCAACCTTCTTATCACATTATGAAAAAGGTCGTTGTTCCATATTTAGCTATTTTTTTAGATTTTTTAGTTTTTCTTTGAGCACGAACATATTAGATCTCATAACCTCAAACGACCTCCACTTAGATTGAACAAAATTCTTAAAATTTATATCATTTTGTCATACATTTCATACTTAACCTTAGACTTTAAAACCAAAGCACAATCATTTGATGCAGTTCTCCCAAACACATATTGTTTTCAACATTAAGACACAAAGTTTTTGTTTTTTCTTATTCCTCATCCGTTATTTTAAAAAATTGAAACACTTTCTACTCACATGTTCTATTTATTTTTTTTGAAGAAAAAAAATTATAACTCTCTCTTAATTCACTTTATAGTAAAATATTAATCTCATATAAAATATTTTTGATACATGATTCTCATGTAGAAAGAATTTTTCTTTTATATGAAGAGAATGTTTACAATATAGAATTTTAATTACCATGTCTTCTTTTTTAAGTTTTTATATTCTTAAATAACTAATTTAAGTGTTATTATTTTTTTAAAATATTTTTATATGAAAATTATTTTTAGGAATATAAAATAAATTAATATTTAGTTTTTAATTATAAATTATTTATCATAAATTTTCCTTTTAATAACTATATCTCTTAAAATTTTAGTTCTGATTTAATTATTAATGAGTTCAAAGATTTAAGAAAGACGCGATTCTTTAGTTATGTATGCTTTTTTATAGTTATAATTATATTTAACTACATAATTATTTTTGTTATAATATATATATATATATATATATTAAATATGTTATTTTGAGTACCAAACATTATTCTTCAAGATGTATCTCTGTAGATAATTAAAGGTCTGATTAAATATTAAAAAAATAGAAACGACGAGTTAAAAAAAGTAAAAGAAAAAACAGTATTGGTAATGTAGAAACACAGTAAGATACTCCTAACTAAAATTTAAAATAAAACAAATAAATAATAGTTCAAATATCTTGAGGTATAATATTAAAATAATATAAATGGTTTAATTAATTGTTGAAATAAACTGTAAAAAAATATAAAATAATAAAACTTTACCTTTTGTACAAAAAGAAAATATTTTAAAGATAAAAAAGGTTAGAATTAGAACTCTTTTTTAAAAAATGACTAAAAATAAAGTCTCAAAAAAAGTGTTACAGAGTATAAAAAAATATGAAACAAACAATATTAATAAAATCAAACAAGATTTTCAAGTAATAAAAAAATAAAACTGATGAATTTGTCAAAATATATCAATAGGAATAAGATTTTATCGTGGAAGATTTTGAAGTAAATAAAATAAATATAAGCAGAAATAATATTGTTTCCTTGATATATATATATATATATATATATATATATATATATATATATATATATATATATATATATATATATACATACATATATATTATTTTTATTAAAAAATACTATTTTATTTTATTTAAAAAACTCAATTTTATTTCTAGATTGGTATTATGGTATATTACAAGATATTCCATTTCTTCTTGTTATCCTAATTAAACTGAGTTTCGTTCATTCGGCCAATTGGAAGAAAGTCTTCAATAAACTCAATGTTATTGTTTGTTTCATTAAATGCAATTTAATTTTTTTGTTAATTCTTTCTCCACTAATTAATGAATAGAAAACACATTGAAAAATATCTTCTTTGTATTTTAATTAGACATTAGTTACATTAAAATTTCGAAATATTTTAATTAGAAAGTCTTTATTTATTGGTGAATACAACCCTTAGACTTATATGTGATGGTATATCTATATTTATCTTCCAAAATATTTATAAAAAAATTGTATTTACTTCTCTGTCTTTTACAAGGCTGCAATTTAGCTTTCATAAAATAGAAATAAATATGTTCCATATAGTCCATTTATTAACATCTGGTTTGGTTTAATAGTTATAAGTTTGTATTAACAATGAGGATAAAACTAGAACTTGTCATGTTTAGAACCGCCAAATGAATAAAAAAAAATGGCATTTGACATGTGATATCAGAAAACTAATATATATGACAGAAGAGAATTTTACAAAGGAAAAACATAGATTAAACTTCTATTTTTAAAAAATAAGAAATTACACAAAAATTGTAATATCAAAAGAGACTAAAAATATATTAATAAATTTAAGAAAATTACGCAGAATAACATACATCACTCATCTTTGGAAATAAAAGGAAATAAGTATTAATATTTTGATAATCATCATATTTTATATGATCATAATATAATTCATTTAAATTTCATAATGAATTGTTTTACTATTTTATTTTGTAATTTGCTTCAATATAATATCTGATTATTAAAATAAATGAAATGAGTATCAATATTTTGATAATCATCATATTTTATATGTCCCTTATATAATTCATTTAAATTTCATAATAAACTTTTTTTACTATTTCATTTGTTAATTCACTTTAATATAATTTAATTATTAAAATAAGGTTGTCGTGTGATTATTTATAAGAAAGTTGGTAGTCAAAAATATTTTTTCAAAACAATTGTGCAAACTTTGAATATGGCAATAATGGTTTCTATTGAAATGCAAGGTCTGCACGCAAGCAAGGAAAAAATAATAGGCAAATTCTTCCTACAGTCAACCTTTTTTTAACCTTCACCCTACACAATTTTTAATTTCCAAAATGCCCTTTATTTTAAAGATTAAAATCTGGAGAAGAAGTACATTGAAAAACAAAATAGATTATTGTATTCTAGAAATTAAAATTCAGAATAGAATTCAAAAATCAAAATTCAATTCCAAAAAAGTAATTTTGAAATGTAAAAAATACATTCTAAAAAGCAATTCAAAAACATATTCCCAAAAAAAAATCCAAATACATTTTTTTATCCCTATGCCTTTTTATTTAAGAACATTTTTATCATTTCACAGCAAATGAAAATCAGATGCAGCTTCAAATAGGAAGTAATTTCCAAAATAATATTATGGACATTTCATTGTAAAGAAAGACCCCTTTTATTAAAAAAAAGGAGAAGGGTAAACTTTTACTGTTAACGTTCAGGTTCAGACAATTATTTTCTTGGCCTTTTGCCAAACCATAATTTTCAATTTCTAAATTAAAATTGCTATTTCTTACCCATATAAGCTGTTCCTTTTTCAGATTGGTCGTGATGCTTTGTCATTGTTCACTTAGACACATTATTTTCGTCATGCTATTTGCTATATATGTAGTGCCATAAATAAAGGAAATGATGGTATTTGTGTGAGAGGTAAAATGTTTAGCAAGAGTGAAATTCCTTCCAAATTCCAGTCCCTTCATCGAATATCTATCTCTGATTGGCTAGCATGGGCGTGTGATGACATGCAGAATGTGGGGCTCATTTTTCCTATGATGCTATGGGAAATTTGGAAGGGTTGGAATGAAGCATTATTATGTAAGAACCATATAGTGCAACCTCGTGTATGCAGCCTGTCCGTTGATGGTATTTGGTTTTCTGAGTTGAAGTCAAGTCCCACTGGCTTGCATTCTTTGCTCTTAGCATATTTGCTGCCTATTTCTTTCCCCAAAATGTAATCTTTCGTTTTGCTATTTTTTTATCTCTTCTTACCAAATAAAGATATGATATCTTTAGTCTGACCTGTTTGTGGGAATGAACATGATTGAATGTGAAGCATTTTCTATCTAAAAATAGGTACTGGGATGTAATATAATATCTGATAAGATTTCTAAATCTTTTCACGTAGAGAAACGTGTTACAACATGGATTTACCATAATCTCTAAGGAAAACTTAAATGCTTTGACAAAGGTAGAAAATTGACGTGTTGAAGAACGTTCGTTCAAAAGGGCCAAAAAGTATTGCAAGAGTTTGGTTAAAGATATGGTAGTACACAGACGTTATCCCCAAAAGCACCCTTTGCCATTTAACAAGTTGCTCTGGAAGCTAGAAACCCACCCATCCCAGCTTCCCTTGTAGTACACAAAAGAACTGCAAAATTACTATAATTTTCTACAGAATGCCCTATGAAATTAAGACAATAGCTCTAGTGGACTCGAGAGGACAAAATGCCTACTCACACTTGATGGATCGATAAATGTGGCGGACAAAGAGCAATGCAGCACGGAATCCTACAGTTCCCAGCATCAAGAAGAAACCATAGCATATGCAGGCCATGTATCCGAAAAAAAATGAGGTCTGCATGAATCCAGACATGTCGGAGCGTGCATAGTAGTAATACAGACAGTAGGCATAGATAAATAACCCAGTTGAACCACCACAAAGGAACGATCTGCAAGGAAAATAACAACACAGAGGTCAAATGACTTAAATCCCAAAAATAAAAGGAGGTTAAAATAATATAATAGTCAACAAACTGCACTACTCATAATCTTTTTTTTTTTTCCTAAAGAATAGTAGCATCAATATAAATATATAAAGAAACACACATAAATCCATGAAAATAAGAATATCCATGCATGTTCATAAGTCAGACGCTTAAAAAAACCATCACAAAGAATTAGCCAATTCAAAAATGAAGTCCTAAAACTGTTTGGAAAGTTAAGCTTTATAAATTAAGCTTATTTCATAAACTCTTTTTACCTTAAAAGCGAAATTAATCAAAATAAGCTTGTATGACAAGCTCTTAGTTAATAAGCACCTAATTAAATTGTTTGCACAAGCCCACCAATTATCGATCACCATACATCAGTTATATCATCCAGGAATCTAGCAGCTAATTCAAATCAGTTAACATCTCATTCACCAACTAGCGACAAGGAATATAAACACCCAGCCATAAGAAACAAGATAGAAAATTGTGATAAACGGTTTTTTCATACCTCCACCACCACTCATGATCCTCAGCAGCTAGCTGGAAGTATGTCAATGCCACAGTAATGAAAGCAGTAACAATCAAGAGAATGATGAAGACAAGGAACAGGATGCTGTAGATGGTATAAATTCTGTGGCCCCAAACACTGGCAAATATATAGTAAAGTTCAATGTATATAGCACTAAAAGGCAAAAATCCTGCCATTGCCATCTGCGGAATTGGTCCACGGTACCATGGCAGAGGTGGAATCTCCCTTGGATATTTAGTAGTGCGAACAGGAGCTTGAAATTCAGCCTTGCTGTTCTTCCCAGCAATACCTCCCAATACAAGCAAAGGAGATGTAACAAGTGTCCATATCAGAACTATAACCACAATTGTCCCAAATGGGAGGGCAGCAGTCGCCTTGTAAGCAATTGCAACAGTGTTCAAAAAGCAGAACGTCAGAAACAGAGGACCACAGAAAAGGCATCCTGTCAACAGCAGATTCCTAACCTGTCATAACAAAAATCAAGAAAATAAAAACCATTATTCTCCGAAAACAAACGCACTTTTAATGAACATGGCACCTAATAGCAGAGAAAAAAATTTCGTAAGCAAATACCCAGTTCGTTCCTTCCAGCTGACAATAGAATGAAGTTGCAGTATACCCAGCAATCCCGGAAGTAAGTGCATATATGACAACAAGTGCAGTAAATAACGCTCCTCGATTGTATGGATAAAACACACCAACAAGTGCCAGTATGAATATGAACAAAGTACTGCAAACCACACATAATTGAAACTAATTCAGTTAGATAATAAATAAATTATCAGAATTTAGTTTTCCCAAATCAACCTTCACTGATAGACACAAGTAAAACAGGCCAGCGCAAACTCACAGGGTAAACAACTGAGTGCCAGATCCAAGCGCTGCTGCGAATAGAGACTTAAACTTAGGAAACCTAAACACATCCCCATGGATATATTTCCAGCCAGTCTCTTCCTGATCCTCTGCAGTCTCCTCGTCATGTGCATACCTATTCCCAATTCAAACATAAGCAATATGCATAATTAATAATTAATCCCAAACAAACAAGGTTTTAAAATATGGTCCACAACCACAATCCTAGCCAAGCAAAAGTCTTTTAGGTCTCCATAACTACAATTGTAGCCAAAATTATCCACAATGTCAAGGATAGCAACCAAATTGCAGTAGCAATTGTGGCAAAATTCATCTGCAATTTCGCAGAATATCAAGCATCGTCACAATAAAACCGTGACTGCAACTGTGGTTGCATTGTCCACAATATCAACAAATGCAACTGAACCAACAATTTGTCCACACTTTCCTGCAATATCAAGACGGAAAAAACTGTGACAGCAATTGTAGCTGCCGTTTCATGCGACTAAATTGCAAAAAACTGCAACCATAACTGTAGTCGCATTTGTCTTCAATTCGTCTTGAGTTTCATACAATAACAAATATCATGACAAAAATGTGATCACAATTTAAAACCTCTACACACAGAAAGAACTAATTTCACGTACTTGACAAAATCGTTCTTGAGCACCCTCATCAAAATGGTGGTGAGGAACCCAGTCAAGAGAAGCACCGTGACACATGAGTTGATAATTGAGAACCAGTGGATTTCCAAATGATGAGGCAGCGATGACGACTGTGAGTACTTATCCATCCTCTTCTCGAAGGGCGTGTTGGTCTCCTTCCACTTCACCGTATACCGAAACTCAGCATTCACCTCAGCATCCTCAGTGAGATCCACGAGGGCATTGGGATCAGTGCGTACATTGATCTCAATGACCCTGTCCTTGTTGTAAAACACATCAAAGTGAATGTGCTTATACAGGAAATACCTATATTCACTAGGGTCCTTCCCTTCCTTGTCCACCTTCCCAATGAACCCCCAAATCGGAAGGTCGTCATAGTACATCTGGAAGTAGTAGTCCTTACGGACAGCAGATCTGAACCTCGCCACATCCTTTTTGGATAGCTTAGCGTCGCAAACAGGAACCGACTCCTTGTCACGTTGAAATTCTAGAACGTATGGCGCGCTAACCAATCGGTCCCCATTCAGCACCTCCCCAAGCGCCTCCTTCTTTTCTTTCAAATCAACTGATAAGTAATTACAAATCATAAATTAATAAATAAATGAAATTAAAAAAAAACATCTACACCACCAAGCAAGTGAATCAACTAACACAGGTTATTCCAATCCAACCAAATTCGAATCATCTAAACCAATGTCCTCAAATTTGAATGAGTCATCCTAACCAGATTTCTTGAATTTGAATCAGATTAAGCAAGTCTTACCAACGTATCATATTCAAGCCAACTTGACTAACGGTCTCGAATTTGAGACATCTGAAACAATGCTCTCAAATTAAAGGCATTTCATCTTAACCAGATGTCTCGAATTCAAATCAGCTTAACCAAAGTTCAAAGAACTTTTTTTAACTAATTGTCTCAAATTCAAGTCAGCTTACTCATTGGTGCAAACCTCGAATTCGAGCCAGTTTAGCCGAGGTCAACTGTCTAGAATTCAAATCTAGACTGCAAGAAAACTGTCTCCCGGAAAAACTACGCATACAAAAAAAAGGAGAGAGAAACGAACCTGGAGGACAGAAAGGAAGGTCGAAATAACGGTAGGTTTCACTGAGGAAAAAAAACGTAAACAATAAAACGACATGAACAATAATAGAAGAAGAAAAATGAGAGGAAATGCAATGAAATGAAACGGTGAGAGATCTAGGTACCTAGGGTTGTGGAAGGGGCCAACTTTGTTGGCGTAGAGAGGGACGATGTCGCCTTGTTTGTAGCGGTGATCTGAGGAGTCAGATCTGACGGCGGAGAACGCGGCGAAGGCGGTGAAGAGGAGGCAGAAGAAGGAGGAGGAGGAAGAGAAGAGGTTCTTCATTGGGAAGAGGTTTGGATCTCGAAACCCAACCCCACCGACGAAGAAGAGAAGAGAAGAGACGAAGGAGAAGAGGTGCGGTTTGAGTGCTAATAAACAGAAAACGAATGAGTATTATGAAGTGACGTAGACTCACCGCCACACTGTAACGTTTGATGTTTTACCTCACGCACACAATTCCTTCTTCTATTTCTCTCTCTTTTTTTTGTTCATTTTCGCTCAAACGCTGCTTTAACCACCCATTGTTTGGGTTCTCAGTTTGGTACACTCTTTGTTTTTTTCTTCTATTTTGACTCGCTTCCCACTCACTCAAATTCGGTGGGACTATCATTCAAATAACTTTTAGTTCCTACACTTTACTTAATAAATAACCCTAAATTATAAAATTTTTATTTAATCATTTCATTTTTAATTACTAAGAGAAGCATGTGCGGAGAAAAAATAATTTATGTAAGTTTATTATTATTATTATTAATATTTTGTTATTATTATTGAGTTTTACCGCGAAAGTTTTGGTATAAAAAATGGGAGAGCGAGTGATGGAGTGGGATTCGTAGTCAACTTCTTGGGGCACGACCACAAAACGTGATTTAGAGCCAAACCAGATCTGATTTTGGATCCACGTTTTGCCAAAGACGCGTTTGGATAAGTGCTTATGCGGCAGGAAAAATAAAACGTATAATAAAGAAGAGTTAGTGAAAAGAGATGGAATGCATATACACTATTTTTATTTTTATTTTTATTTTTATTTTTACTTTTAAGTTGTTGATTATTAAACAAATATTGTAAAAAACTTTTTATTTTAGTTTTTTGCTTTTTTTCTAGATTCTAAAAAGAAATTTGTTTAAAATAGTAAAGAAATACGGTAATGCGTTTTAAGAAAATTAAGAGAAACGTTTAGTAGAAGATTTGTCGGATTACAAAATTGTGTTTTTTTTTTTTATGTTTGGTTTGGTTTGGTTTTGCAAGGAAACGTATTTTTTGGGAAATGAACTTTGTTCAATTTGAAAGAAAAATATCATGTGGAGGTCAGAATCTAAATTGTTGTAGTTAGAAATAAACATTCTAGTAAAAAAACATTCGTTATTGAATCATGTGATAGTAAGTTATGTACATTGGCGAAAACATATGTTTATGTGTATTTGTATTTTGGTTACATTAAAATATATAATTTTATTATTTTTATAAGTAATTAATTAAAAAAAATACAATTTAATATATATAATTATAAAAATAGAAACCATTAATTTTTATTTAATTATTTTAAATTAAAATAAAAATATTCAATTGTTTATTTTATTAAATAAATAATTTATTTTTTATTTACTAATGGATAAAATTATCTAATTAAAAGATGATACACAAAAAATTATCAAATGGTATATTTTTATATATAATAGCATACATGAACATGTTCATCGAGTTCATACTTTTTTAAGTTATTTAAAAATTGATTGCTTTAGTAACTTTGATTTTAATGTTTAAGGATTGTACGGGAGTATATGATTTTAATGAAGTCCAAGTTCTTCAAATAAAAAACAATCTAATAGAAGAATAATTTTATAAATTCAAAAATAAGCTTTTGATTAAATGATATTAAAAAATAAATTCCAATATGCATTGAAAAAGAGTTTTTGGGAAAATGATTTTAAGAAAGAGGCAAATTTTCCACACACCTCCATACTTTATCTCTACATCTTCATTTTTTTTTAATTCTAAACTTATCCTTATCCTTATAGTATATGTTATAATTTTTATTTTTTATTTTTTTTGTTTATAGAGGATTGTAAATTCCGTAACACCTCTTTACTATAATATGTCTTATTGATTGTACAATCCATAATACATAGAATAGTAAAGAGTATTACGAATTGTACAATCTGAAAGCTATTACCAAATTCAATAATATCTTATGAATTTTGTAATTTGAAATGAATTTTTATAATATATATATATATATATATATATATATATATATATATATATATTAGATTGTAGAATCTTAGAGGTGTAAATAGAAAAAATAATATTTATAGATTGTAGAATTTGAAAGTATTTTTTAAGATCAAAATGGTTTTTTTGCCTAATTTATCGGGTGTTCATAGAAGTTATGGAAGTGCAAAAATAAACAACCTACCAAAGAAACTCCAATATGGTTTTTTTCCTAATTTATTGGGCATTTATAGAATCTTTATATATATATATATATATATATATATATATATATATATATATATATATATATTATAAAGATTTTTTGTCTAAGAAAGAAACTCCAATAATTATACCTATATATAAAGAGGATCCTCCTTGTAATCATTTTTTTGATGTACACATTTACTTTTCCATTTTATTCTTATACTAATATTTTATTTTATTATTTTAAAAACATATAATAAAAGACTTTTTGTTATTTAATTATTATCTTGAACACTTCCATCATTTTCTTTTTTTGGTATTTACTTTTATTTTTTTAATTCTACTTCTAAAAACCAAATGTAACTTCCTTAAAAACTTCTCACTTCACTCATTATGAAAAAAATTTCTCACTTCTCTCTCTTAATTACGGTTCCTTAAACTTATCAGTTACAATATTAACTTATCTCAAGTCTCACTTTCTTATCTCACATCCTTTTCTCTTAGAGACACACTGGATCCAATCCTAACTTGCATTGCTATAAGTCTTTTGTTTGGTATTTTTGAGGTGCGGAATTTCGTGGGATTAGATGGCTAAAATAAGTGAAAGAAACCATGAAGTATTGGTGTATGGATAATGATAATGAAGCTTAAGAGAGGTGAGGTCAAATCCTAAGAGGTTCCATGCTAAAACACTTAGAAATAAGGTTAACAAGGAGCGAGCTAAGAGGCTAGTTGAGGCTAAAATTTAGCAGCAATTCAATAGTCTATTTAAAGTTGATTTACAAGGGGGTTAGCACTTGTATTTATAGTGTTATGGGCAGTCAAGATGCAAGTTTTAACCCTAAAAAAACTTCACTCATAGAAGAACAAGTGACTCTATCTAATTGGAGCAAATCCTCTCAATTTAGAGGTTGACAAGTGTCCTCCTCCAATTGGAGAGAATCATCTTCATTCCCACGAAGACAAATGACATTTTGGAACTGGTGGGAATCCTCTCCATCGAGGGGATGACATGTGGACCTTCATGTCTTTCTTGCCACTTCATGTTTTCTATTTGTACTTTGGTATTTTATTTGTGCACCCTAGATGATCTAGAGTTGCATTGGGTCCAAGGAGACTCAATTGTAACTTTAGCTAGAATCTTTCTTTTTCTATTTACACTTTACACTAATTGGTCCAATATATAGTTCATGAAAATTGGTCCAAAACATAGTTGAAGAAAATGGTTTGAATACCATACCAAAATAAAGTTTATATTACTCTATACCGTGTTTATAAAACTAGAGAAAAATGGAAGATCAGACAATAATTAATTATTACTGAGATGAGAGTTTCCTAAACTTTTTTTTCTACTTTCAATCTTCTTAATCAAATATTTCGAGGCTGAAAGAATTTTCTTCACACACGATTCCATTCTCACTTGGCTATGCAAGTAAACTGTTATTTTTAAAAAAATGGCATATTTTTTTATATAATAACATATACATGTTGATCGAATTCATACTTTTTGAGTATATGATTTTAATGAAGACTAAATTCTTAAAATAAAAGGCAATCTAATAGAAGAATAATTTTATAAATTCAAAAATAAGTTTTTGATAAAATAATATTAAAAAATAAATTCCAATATGCATTGAAAAGGAGTTTTTGGCAAAATGATTTTAAGAAAGAAACTCCAATATATATTATAAGAATTTTTCTAAGACTATGAGTTGAGTTACCAAAACGGTTAAAATTATTATGTTTATATCGTGTTAGGTGGACAGAAAAATAAGTAAAATAAGAAACCATATAACTATTTTATTACAATAAAAAAATTTATTATATTTTTATTTCTCCCAGATAATCTCAAAAGAGATATTTTAAGAAATATTTAATTATCAACTTTATTGTATTCATTGCTATAAAGTTCTAAAAAAATTGTGTATATTTTGTCTCATTGCTTTTATTTTTTATTTTAATCTTAATCTTCATTCTGCTTTCTCCAACTCTATACGACACATTTATGACTCATTATTTATTGTACTGCTTTTGAAATATATGTCGTGTTTTTTTTTTGGTAGTGTTCTGTTAAATCATTCGTAACTGTTATTATTTTTCACAGCTATAATAATATATAAAAAGATATTGTTTTTAAGAAAATTGTCTTTATTACTCAAATTCAAGTTTTGTAATTGAATTAAAAGAATATTGTTAACAAAATACACTTCCTTGAATTGGAAATCACATTGAGAGCTTAAAAACAAATAATTTTAGGTTTAATTACCTTTTTTTTTCTTATATTTTGGGTCAACAGTGAGAGAATGCTTATGTGGCAGAAAGAGTGTTTATGTGGGAGAGAGAAAATGTTTATGTGGAAGAGATATAATGTTTATATGAAAAGAGAGGTATGATTGAGATTTATTATTATATTTATTATTATTGTTATTATTATTATTTATTATTATTGTTACTATTATTATTATTACTAGTGGGAACACAGGCATTGACGTGCCTGTGTATTCACATTTTTTATTTCTCCTTTTTTGGTCTTCTTTTTATTCTTCAAAAATAATTTCTCTTAATTTTTTATTTTTCTTTTTTTGTTTTTTTTTATTTTTCAAAAATAATTTCTCTCAATAACCTTAAAATGAGAAGTTAAAAAAGAATACATGAGGTTAATGAAGGAGTGGGAAACGGTAGTTAAAAAAAATGTTACATTAAAATTTAACATTAAAAACTACTCTTTCAATTCAAAGTCGTCTATACCAAATATTTTTTAAAAAGTAGGAAATATGTGAAACAAATCCCACAACCTTTTGGCATAGGAAAAAATACACTGTCTCATTACCATATATAGACAACTTTGATGAAAAACAAATACCCACAAAAGCTAGACTCATACAAATGAATCAGCAATACCTAGAATATTGCAAAAAAGAACTTCAAGAATATCTGGATAAATGATTAATAAGAACTTCAAAGTCACCTTGGAGTTGTGCAGGATTTTATGTAACGAAAGCCTCGAAAATGGAACGAGGAGCACCGAGATTAGTAATTAATTACAAGCCCTTAATATAAGGTATTAAAATGGATTTGATATCCGTTGCCCAATAAAAGTGATATGATAAAAAGAATACATGATGCTACAATATTTTCAAAATTTGATCTAAAATCAGGATACTATCAAATCTCTATAGAAGAAAAAGATAAATACAAAACTGCCTTTGTGGTACCCTTTGGACATTACGAATGGAATGTGATGCCCCAAGGATTAAAAAATGCACCTAGTGAATTCCAAAATATCATGAATAATATATTTTATCCTTATATGGAATTTTCTATAGTATATTTAGACGATGTTTTGATATTCTCAAAAAACATTAATGAACATAAAGAACATTTAGAAGAATTCATAAAAATAATCAAAGAAAATGGATTAGTAGTTTCGGAGAAAAAGATAAAAATATTTCAAACAAAGATTAGATTTTTAGGCTATGAAATATATCAAGGTACTATTACACCTATCCAAAGGTCATTAGAATTTACAAATAAATTTCCAGAGGAAATAAAGGAAAAGCAACAGTTGCAAAGATTCTTAGGTTGCATAAATTATACAACAGACTTTATTCCTAATATTAGAATAATTTGTGCCCCATTGTACACAAGACTAAGGAAAAACCCTCCTATGTGGAATGATGATATGACCAAAGTCGTAAAACAAATAAAAGAAATAGTTAAAAAATTACCCTGTCTAGGAATACTTGACCCCGAAGCCTTTCTTATTGTAGAAACGGATGCCTTTGAGTTGGGATATGGGGGAATTTTAAAACAAAAGGTTTTAGAAAAATCTAAAGAACAAGTAGTCAGATATCATTCAGGAATTTGGCACTCTTCACAACAAAAATATTCTACTATTAAAAAAGAAATACTTTCAATAGTTTTATGTTTGCAAAAATTTCAAGATGATCTATTTAATAAAAAAAAATTGATTCGTACTGATTGCAAAGCAGCTCCAAGTGTTTTGACTAAAGAAGTTCAAAATCTAGTTTCTAAACATATTTTTGCAAGATGGAAAACTTTATTATCTTGTTTTGATTTTGAAATAGAACATATCAAAGGGAAAAATAACTCTTAACCAGACTTTTTAACAAGAGAATTTTTACAGGCTTCAACATGAGTGTCAAGCCAAGAGGAAAAGATGATTATGGTCTGTAACATCCCGCCAAATTTCTTTTCATAAATATAAAATGAATTAAAGGTAAAACAATAATATTTAAGTGAACATACGTATTTATATAAAATGAAGTTGCTCCTCACAGGGAGTTTAATACATAACCGGTCAATTTTTCTCAAAACTTAAACAAAATACAGTCAAATACATTGAAACCGGCGGTCTCCATACATAAACCGACGATCTCCTATCAGAAGACCCAAAACAGCCGATCTGCTATCAGGACAGAAATCAGGCGATCACCACAAAGAGATAGAAACAGGCGGTCTCCTTCCGGCGACCACTCACTAAGGAGCTCTACTTCCTGGGAGATCATCTGCTCCCGTGTAAATTATACACGATCATCACAGTTTTAAGAAAAACAGCCACAGAACCAAAACACGCAGGGTAAGCTAGATATTTTAAAGAGAGTTTAGATATGAACTTTTAAAATCAAGATAAAACAAATTCAAGGTAACCACGTAAAACTCTAAATTTTCTCGTTCCCTTCACCTGATCGCCAAGAAATCACACATTTCACAATATTTTCAAGAGTTCTTCTATTCACATAATGCACCAAGTGTCTATCAATTCAATGTTTCTCATTTCTCACGTCAGACTTCCACTGACTCATCACACAAGACACTTGACACTACTTCCGGAAGACTCATGCATTGACTAGACTCATAGATTTGCACCTGTCATACTGCCCACTATGAAATCACACACATTCACAGGGTCGCCGTGAAATCACACACATTCACAAGCGTATAAATGAATCTCAATATCATCACTATCCTAGCATGACAGGGTTAATCCACACAATAGGTCGAGCTCGTTCTCTTTCAAACAACTCACCCATACGTATGAACCTCCTTCGACTCTCAACGCCCGAATAACTTCATCTATATGATTCCATTATATCAGGAGAGTCAGGATATCATAACGAATCACCGGTCAATGCACATCCTACACGATCTTACACGGTATTTTCTTTCCTGAAAATACTAAGCCTTGATCTCACATTCACAACATTCAACACATCATATAACACTTAAATGAATGATTTCAATCACAGCAAAACTCATTCCAAGGTTCATATTTTCGAATATCACATCTAAATCTCAAACAGTTTTCAAAATAACACCAAAAACAGGGGAGTTCGCAAAACAACGCCAAAACCGGCGATCTTGTCCAAAAACAGGGGATTTCGAAATCTGTATTTAAAACGGGCGACCACGTCGCCCAACCACATAGAACAGAGCATTGCGAAAAGAAACATGAAACCGGCGACCACGTCGCCCTCACTTCAGAAGCAGCTAATCTATGGCTTGTATTGAAAATGAAGGCTAGCTTCCCTTACCTGGACTTGCGCAAAACACCAAGAGCTCCAAAACCCACCGAGCTTAAAGGATGCCTTAGCTCTGTATTAGCGTCTGGTTTGTAGGACTTGCAGAGAAACTCCCAGGTGCTCCAAGGGCAGTCGTCGATAGCTAAGCAGGAACGTGATAAGGCCTGAATGGCAGAGTGAAGGAGAGAAAAGAGAAGGATGAAGATGCAGACACTCTTTCACTCTTGAGTCACTGTAACCTCCTTTGCCTTCCCGCAGTGGGCTTTTGAATCCAAGCCTACCTGTCCACGTATGCTGCTGCTGCCACCCCTTCTGCAGGAAAGCCTGAGTGTACTATTTCACTGAACAGTATGGCCACGGTTGTCTCTTGCGCCTGCCAACCACTGCCCTGAACAGTACGACCACTGTTGTCTCTTCTGCATGCCAACCACTGCCCTGAACAGTACGACCGCGAGTGTCTCTTGCGCATGCCAACATTCTGATGTCACTATTCTGAACCACCCTTTTTGTCTACGTGGCGCGCGTGCAGGACGTTTCATGCTGGGAGTCTGGGTCCCACTTTCTCTGTGTGAAGCTCGACATCGCGCGATAACCTTCCACCGATGACCGCTCGCGCGATGACTATCCACTGAGGTCTCATACTGGCAAACAACCGATGTCTATCCCTGGCGACGCCCGCATGCCTCTCGCGACCCGGCGATGCCTGCATGCCTCGCGCCCCGACGACGCCCGCATGCCTCTCGCGCCCCAGCGTTGCTCGCATGCCTCGCGCCCCGGCGTTGCCCGCATGCCTCGCGCGCCCTGGTGACGTCCACATGCCTCGCGCCCTGGCGATGCCCACATGCCTCTCGCGCGCCCTAGTGACGTCCACATGCCTCGCGCCCTGGCGATGCCCGCATGCCTCTCGCGCCCTGGCGACGTCCACATGCCTCGCGCCCTGGGGATCATGTGTAGTAGATGACCGGCGATCTCATAGTCTTCTAAACTACACTTTCCTTCCTTTTTATTTTAAATAAAAGCATACTTAGAATTCATTTAAAATATATCCCTTTTTATTCCAATTCAATTTTACAGGTCCTTACATGGTCCCCCACTGGGATCAAATAAGACATCTAGTTCAACAAATAAAGATCAATATGGTTCCCCATTAGGACCAAGTAAAGCGTTTGCCTCAATAAACAAAGATCAATATGGTTTCTCGCTGGGATCAAATAAAGTCCCACCCTCAATATCATTAAGACCATCTTCTTCATTATCTTTAAAGTCCACAACATCTACAAAACCAACCTCCACCTTAGCAGATATTATAAAAACTCCTCCTCCATCACCAAACCCCTTAATATCCTAAAACAGATTCACTCCACTATATTATCAAAACGTATTAGTAAGTCCAAAGGACTTTACCGGTAGAACTCCTATCCCGACAGATTTTCCAAAACCAATACCTCCAGAGGAATACTTAGAAAAGCCTGAAAACATGCCAATATTGATATTAGAAAAAGCCTGGATAAATTCAAACCCCAGACAAATAGCCGAAAACCTATTTCCTCAAGACTTTCATTATCTTCCAACAAACTTATCTAAAATCAGAACTTTTTATGAATTCATATTAGTAGATACAGAATCCATAGAAATATCTCATCACAGAGATGATGAAGGAAAAATCCAATTTTCAAAAATAAAAATTCTGCAAGTCTTAACCCCTCAAGAGTGGAACCAACCTCTCCACGGTAAAAAATCATTTTCAAGAATGTTTGATCCCTAACAATACAGTTATTATTATTATATGTATGCATGGTCCAACGTATTATTCATTAATCCAGATAAGCACCCGTGGTTCATCTGGTTTAGAAAGGGAATATCTTTAAGATTTCCAAGATGGTTCATAAAATGGTTTGTCGATTTTGGACCACTACCTTCAATATTCCCCACAGAAATAAATGAAGTGTATACGTATTTTCGACAAAATTCAACCTTTGTATTAGGATATAGGCTCATATCTTTTGTAGCCTCTCAAGCTATTACTTGGATAGTAGCATGGGATTATACTTTGGTACAACCGTATGAAGGAGTTGAAATCAAGACGTTATCAAGAAAGATAAAAATAAAATGGTGGAAGAAGTTCAATAATAAATTAGTGTGTAAAAAAGAGAATTCAAGAATGGATAAAGCATAATGTAGAGGCAAAGACAATCTTGCACTGGGAAGTCAAGATAATCCTAAACTTAAACAAGATGCATTATTCTTAGCTGAGAAACAACAATTAATGGCAGCATTAGCATCAACAACATCAAGAGAAGAGTTTGAAAGAACTCTCTAGAAAGCCACATCCTCAATAGGCTCCGACAAAGCCAGTATGGACGATGAGTCATCACAGTATAATCCTTATCTCTGTAATGAAGACATGTACTATTAAGAGATTCCTCACGGGTAAAAGTGCCAAGACATGTTTCAGAAGACAGGTTAAAAGAATCCAAGAATAGTAGAAGGAGCATCTGGCAACAGTAGATGTGACTAAAGACAGAATCCAAGAATAGTAAAAGGAGCATCTGACAATAGTAGACGTCACTAAAGGCAGAAAAATACAATAGCCAGAAAGATTCTTCAAGATAGTAATGATTCCCAAATTTGAACTTTATTGTAATGTTGTCTGAACAATAATGTAGAAGTAGTTATCGTAAGGAAGAAAGTGTGCCTATAAAAAGGAGCTCTACCAGATGTGGAGAGCAGAACGAAAATTGAGAGCACACTAAAAGCTTGTATGAAAATAGTTCTTGTGATATAAATCGTTTTCAAGCATCTGTCTTCATGATTTTTGTAAGTCTTTCTACATATTACTTTCAACTTTTCAATAAATCTTACGAATGTTTAAGTACTTCTGTGTTATTTACAACTATTATTATTATTATTCTTATTTTCATGATCCTGAATTTGAATTTGGTATCAGAGCGTTATATTTGGTTTTCTTTGGGGGAGGGGGGAGGGAGTGATTACCCATATAGTAAGGAGAATTATAGTGCGATAAAAAAAAATTCTTACGTTCTATAGGAGATATTGAGGATTTTTTTAATAAATTTAATTTCCTGGTTCTGGGAGGTTTTATAAATTCAAAGCAAATTTCTTTTCTTAAGGTTTGAGTTATCAATCCTTTCTCTGTTACTTGAAAAGGATATAATAATGTTAAAAAGGGAATTCCTGAGATCATTATAGTATTCATATTTTTTATTAATACAAAGGAAGTATTGTAACAAATCGTCTTCTTGCATATCTTGACATTGGATAATTTGTATTGAATATTCATTTAAATAATAATAGAAATAATAATAATAATGACAGTAATAATAATATTAATAATAGAAAATAATAATAATAATATTTTTATTATTACTATCATTATTATAATAATAATTATTTTTATTATTATTATTATTGTTTTATTATTATTAATAATATTATAACAGTAAATATAATAATAATAGTAATAATAATAATAATGATAATAATAATAATAGTAAAAATAATAATAATCATAGCAATAGCAATAATATTAATAATAATAATAGTAACAATAGTAATAATAATAATAAATAATAATAATAATAACAATAATAATAATAATAACTCTCAATCCTACCTCTCTCTTCACATAAACATTATCTCTTTTCCACATAAATACTCTCTTTCTCCCACATAAACACTCTTTTTTCCACATAAGCATTCTCTCTCTGCTACATCAGCAACCGTTGATGCTGTCAGGTGAAATTTAACGGAAAAGACCAATTTAAATACATTTTAAAAAATATAGGGATCAAATTGATTTTTTTTAAAACCACTATACTAAATTGACTATTGACCCAAAACATATGGACGAAAAAGGTAATTAAACCATAATTTTAAGTGTATTAGATTAATGATATTAGTTCTTAAATTTTAGTAATTTTTTATTTATTAAAATTTAGTATTAAATATAATCCATATATATACTACACACATAAAATTTATTTTCGTCTCTAATCCCAATTTTATATTTTATAAATAAAAATTATTAAAATCAATATCATTGTCAAATTTTTATTACGTGAGATAAACGAATTTTCAACATACATTATACTATAATATTATAATATTTAAGTCAACCTTAAAATTTATCTATTATATAAAAGAAAAAACAATTTCAGTAATTTTTTTTTGTTATAAATAGCTAAAAGATTTAAATTAAAAACAATATATATATATATATATATATTTAATCCTAAAATTTAATATAATAGTTCAGAATCTAACAAATTGGTGAAGTTGGAGATTTCAAGATTTGGCAATTTAGAAATAAACTAATAGATGAAGACAAAAAGTTGTGGCAGTGATGAAGTTATTGAGTATAATATTGGTTGAAGAAAGAGTTTGTCTATGTATTGGTTTAGCATTCTTCGCGTTCTTCTACCATTGTAAGAAACTCTTAAACCTGTAACATTAACTTTTTTGGGACAGCATCACACGTGTGAATTTGGGCAGCACCACACGTGTGAATTTGGGCAGCACGGGCAGCACCACACGTGTGACAAGAAAATTAGCTCCTAAACACTTTCAATAACCAATCAATCATCTCAATTGTTTTCTAAAATTAAAATATCACAAGTATCAATTTAATGACAACTTATTATAATTTTTATAAACCTAATATATAATATATCTTTTATACCAAGTAGAACCATAATAAACTAAAAGTTAAGATAGTTTTTTACTGTAAAAATATTAATTAAAATTAATATAAAATTAATTTTAATTAAATTTTAAGTCTTTTATTAATTTGGATATTTTTAATTGAATTCTTATTAAAAAAAAATATTTGTTGAGTATTTAAATTTTTTATATTTTTTTAATTGAGTTTTAGTCAACAAAATTTCATTAATTGAGTAATGTGACTATTATTTTGCCCTATTATCTTGCTCACTTGTGTCTACATATTAACAATCAAAAGATTTTGTAACATATAAAATGATATTGTGATTAATATAAAATAATAAATAAGTTTTACTGTTTTCATTGAAATTATATTGGATAACAAAGAACTAAGATTGTGTCATTACTTACTAATAGCGATGATAGTAAGAGTCTATTGGTCATTGTAAGTGATGACATGAGAGCTATCACTGAGTATGATGATTTTGTGACTTTTATTGTTTTCATTGAGAATGTTAAATAATAATGGATCGTCTTCGTCTTTATATCAATAGTGATGACGGTGAAAGTTTCTTAATCATTGCTCATTGCCATATTTTGTGACTCGAAATTTTTTACAAGCATTCATATTAATGCAAAATATACGGGTAAAAATCAATATAATCCCTATTGGGATCAAATTAAACATTGAGTTCTTCAATATCGTCAAGGTTTTAAGTGTCTCCATCCAAGGTGTTTGCTACCTTGGCCAATATTGTTAAAATCATTCCTTTGGTTTTTTTTTTTTTCTCTATACTTAATACTATGTTTTCAGTTACATCTTTATTATGTCAATATGAGTTTATAATGTTTTCGATCCTATCAACATTAAGTTGATCTTAAAGCCAAAAGTTTTGAGACTATTTTTCATATTTGGATTTTTTAGTGGGGTGTAGATTATTAAAACATTTATCATAATCAATAACCCCAATATTGTGCAGGCTTTGGTTTTATTATTCATCCACTAAGTATAAGTTCTTGTAATTGTCCAAACCTAAATGTAAAATTGTCCAAAGTCATTAGATGATTTAAAAGAAGATTACAAAAGTATATTGAATGGAACAAATTGGTAGCAAAGTAGTATTAAACACTTAAAACACAAATTAGAGGAACTAAGCAATTTTGTCACTTAACCATTAATTGTTTTAAGGTTTGTGTCTTAATCAAAGGTCTTTAAAGCAATTAGAATTTTGTTATTCTTTTTTCTTTCAAAGGTTTTGATGTAGCACTGAGAGGTGCACACACATCAATCAACCTTGGTCCTAATAGTAAAGTTTGAGAGAGATAATAAATCTACTTGTTAGAGGTGATCCCATAACATATAAATTAGATAAATAGTACAAATACCACAAACCTTAAGAACTTTAAGTGGCTTAGAATTAAGAAACAAAGATAAATAAATAGTGGTTAGAGTTTCACAATAAAAAGCTTCATCCTTTAGAACAAAAAGCCATAAAGAAAAAAAAATACTCTCATTGTGTTTCATAACATTAGTTTGCTTGACCAAGTGTTTTAGAAATCTAAATCTGAAAACATGTTTTAGTAAAGAAAATTCAGAATGTATTTTAATCAATACCCTATTTTATTTAAGGACATTTTTGTCATTTGACAAAAAATCAAGTGGGGTGCGGGTGCAGAAAGTAATTGTCTTTGATGGAGTAACCGTTAGCCCAAAATTTGGATACACATTTCCTCCTTTTTATTGGCCATCTACTTCTATTCTATTGAAGAACAAAAATAGAATAATGAAATAATTGAATAATAAACAGGAATACTGTATGAAAGTTCGTTATTTAATTATCTGACACAAATTAAATATCAATAAAATCCACATATACTTCTTATTAATAACTTAGTTAAAAAAACAAAAAAAATGTTAAATAAGCAAAATATATAAAATAAATCCGACCTTATACCTCTTTAAATTAGTGTCATTAACTAATTTAAACTATAAATTCTACATTAATTAAAATATGCATTGGAATTACATTTTTTTAATAATCATAGGTAAGAGTGCATTAGTTGATAACTGATAACAAAATTGAAAAATAAGAATATTAAAACAAGAAAATAAAATAAACATATAGATAAATGTTTTTTTAGACAAAATACTCATATGGTTTATGATCAATATTCATTTGCAACTTGATATGAGGTTATAATAATATTATAAGTTTGAAACATGAATTGTAGTGTTTCTGTGATTGGACCAAACCCTAGTTGAACACATGTGTGGCAGATGGAAGAAATATTAACATGGGAGAACAAAAATGGGAAACATTTTGATTTTGTCGTATTATTAAACCTTATTGTTACGTATATTATGTAACCCTAATTCTACTTACTATATACTATACTACTATTGGACCATTATTATTTTAGCCGGCTTTAAATTGATGATGATTGCTTTTTTATTTTAAATTATTTTCACCACCACAATAAATAATAAATAATTAATAATCTAATGCCACCTTTTTCATTAATAATAAATAAAAAACAAATTTACATAGATAGTATGAAAGTCTTTAGTGTTCTATCATCAAACTATTATGCATAGTTTATTAGGTTTAATGACAGTTATTTGAAAATTATGACAATAACCTTTTTTTTTATTAATTTAGAGTGTAGAAATATCTACACTAACAATTCATGCGTGTAAATTTAAATTTAAAAAACTATAAGTTTTTTTATGTCTAATAAGTATATATAATCATTAATGACTATTTTGTTAACAATTTGATTGGACTGTAATTATTATTGAAAAAAATCGTGTTCTATTTTTAACTAATTTTTTCCTTATCAACATTATTTATTTATTGATTTTACTATTTATAAACAAACTACCTAAATCAAACATTTAATTACATTGATCAAATCCGAAAGTTGAAGTTAAAAGAATAACCATTTAGAAAGATTTTACCCTATTCTTATTATTATCATCATATTTTTAGGCATCAACAATGGCAATAAATAACTACAATTCATATTAAAACAATGGAGATAACCAAATTGACAAAGCATTGACACATCAATCATGGTATATAACTCAATTCTCAAAGACTTTTTTTTTTTCAATATTTGATCAATATTTTTTAACTTGAATATTAAATTTATAACTATGTTATGTTATGCTAAGTATTGTGAAAACTTTTTAATTTGACCTATACAATTTGTCTTGGACTTTTGTATAAGAAATAAAAATTGTAATTTTTAATAAAAAGAAAATGTTGAAAAAGATAATTAGGAGACTAAAAAAGTTATTGAGAAAATAAAAAAGCATAGACATGAGTAGCAGTGGGACAGGTGTAGAGGGTTCAAAAACACAAATTCAAATATGCCTTTTGCATGCAAGATTTGGGTTAACAACTTAAATTAACCTCATAAAAGTTAAACTGAATTAAGATGAGAAAGAAAAAAGATATAAAATATTCAGAAGCAACACAACACAAACACCTATAGCATTGGTCCACCACCATCACCATTCACCACCTCAATTCATCAGCAGAGGTAGCAGGGAAGGAAGGGACAAGCGAACGCAGCGTACCCTCTAAAACCTTTACAAGCAAAACAACAAACAACACACACCCTCTGTTCCCAGGTGCTTTTTTCTATGTTTTTATTTATTTTTATTTTTTTTCAAATTCTCATTCATTTGCCGTTTTATTGGGACCCCATTTCCCCCTTTCGTCCCAGCAGGGCCTGGAAATTCGTTCTGGGACTTAAATGCCAGATCTCGATGGCAATTGGCAATTGGGGTTTCCTCTGAAAAATTCCCACTTCGCAAAAACCTTTCTTTTTTGTTTTTATCTTCGGTTGGGTGAAAATTAGTGCTGCCCTTTTCGTTGATTGGTTGTGGGTGTTTGGGGTTTTCTGCAGTGGCTTTGGATCGGTGATTGGGAAAATCTCGAGAAGCTTTGGTGTTTGCGGTATTTTCTGGGAACATCTCTCCTAGGTTTCGTTGTTTTCAAGGAACAAAAAAAGTTGACAAATTTATCGGCTTTGATTGCCGAGGGTTTTTTGTTCTGGAGGAAACAAGCACTTATGCTTCCGGTTTTGTTTGGGTTTTCTGTTTTATTCAGGTATAATAAAAACACAAGGGTGGCATAATGCCACCACTTTGTTATGCCTGATACGAGGTAAGCCTTTCGATTTCTCTTCAACATGGTCAATTTTTTCTCTCTTTCTTTTAATGTTTGCCGTGGAAATATGTATTGTTTTTTGTTTTTTTGAAGTCTTTATTTGGAACGAAAGCTCTTGTGTTTTGCTTCTTCTTTTTTCTGAAGCTTGTTGTGTGTTTTTTTTTCCTGGGTTGAGTTTAGGTTGGCAGGGGCTTGAGAATGGCAGACACAAATTCAGTTGAAGTGATTTTGGATTTTCTGAGGAGGAATAGGTTCACCCGAGCTGAGGCGGCTTTGCGTAGTGAGCTCAGTAACTGTTCTGATGTGAATGGTTTCTTGCAGAAGCTTACATTGGAAGAAAAGGACTTGCGTGGCGGGTTGCAGAATGATAAGGGGAAGCCTGTAGTAGAAAATCATGGGTTGGATTCTCGTGACGGTGTTGAAGTTTCTAAAGAACTGATTGTGAAGGAAATAGAATGTGGGACTGGTAGAAATGCTGCAGAAGAAAGCAAATGGAAAACTGTTGCTCCCACAGGGGAAAGGAATAAGTCTAGTGAAGTGGTTGGGACAAGTGAAAAAAACTTTACTTTCTCAAAGAGTTCGGAGGACAGTGTTCTTGATTTGTACTCGTGGAAGTTTAATCCCTGCAATGGTCCTGTGGAACCTTACCAAAACGAAAGTGGAAGTAGGCCGAGTAATGCTTTGAAGGCCCCAGTATCTCAACAATCAAAGTATCAAACTGGTGAAGCTCCTGATGCCACTAACAGTAATGTGAAATCTGGGGAGGCAAATAATGTACCTGCTGACAAAACAACTTTGTGGCTTGGAAGTAGTGGTAAAGCCTCTACAGAACCGAAGTATGACCTTATGCCTAATAAAGAACCTAAGGAACATGATCTGCAGCTCAAATTTAATGCTTCATCTCTTAAAGAGAACTTGACAGATAATCACTTGTCAAGAACTGATGAGAATGTGAGTTCATCTACAGATCTATGGAAAGATTGTTCTGTGAAGACTGTTTTCCCTTTCTCAAAGGGAGATATGTCTACAAGCTACAAAGGTTCAAATTATTCTGACAGACAAGAGGAGAAGAGAAGGGCAGAAAATGGTGATGTTATGACGTCAATAAAAGAGCAAGTGGATGAAGTAGGAAGAGCTCTTTACTTAGGAAAGTTTCAAGGAAGTTCTGGCAGCTTAAATTTTCCTCTTGCATTGGAAAATCCAAAGGAAGAGTTTCCTAGGCTTCCTCCTGTAAAAATCAAGTCAGAAGATAAGCCCTTGACTTTTAATTGGGGAGATAAGTTTGAGTCTGACGGACTGGCTGCGAAACTCGCTGGTGCTGACAACTCCTTACTTATCGGGTCATATTTGGATGTCCCTATTGGACAAGAGATTAAAACTACAGGTTAACATTTTACATTCATTGTTAACTTATCAATTTTCTTGGCATTTTAATTAGTTGTTTACTCTTTGGGTCAAATTTTCTGTTTCATTTGTTTGTTTATCATGCTGATAGTTTAGCATGTTCATTGGTAATTTTTCTCTTTTTTGGCTTGTATATGTTCCTTTAAGAGTGATCCTATTTGGCTTCTTTCTGGTATTAAGTTTGTATGTTTGACAAGTGTTGATACATCAAGTTTTTAACTAGTACTTACCATTTTGCCAGCAGTTAAAGAGGGTAAAGTTTATGTTTTGTGTGGCCATGATCATTGTGTTTACTTGACTTCAATTCAACGGATGATTTGTCCAATTCATGCCATGGATTTTTTCTGCAAATTTAAGTCTCTTGAATGTTTATGTGATTTGAACTCCTATTTTAATGATATTTAGTTTGTGAAAAGAATTAGTTGCCTTAATGTCAATGATTTCATTTGTTCTTGTTAAAAACTGTATTGATGTGGACAAAGTAATTTAAACATTCAATATTATTGTATTTTGTCTTCTGAAACTTTTTCTTTGTCCTTTATCTGTTTCAGATAGGAAGATTTTCCCTCTTTGCTAAATGACAATGACATTAATGCTTTTGCTTGGGCTGTTTTGCCAGAATTAACACCAACAATTTGTGCATATTCAAATATTGACTTTTTCATATATTTTTCAGGTGTGAGGAAGGCTATAGGGGGCAGTTGGCTGTCGGTAAGTCAAGGGATTTCAGAGGATACATCTGATCTTGTATCAGGTTTTGCAACAATTGGGGATGGGTTGAGTGAATCTCTTGATTATCCAAATGAATATTGGGACTCTGATGAATATGATGATGATGAAGATGTTGGGTACATGAGACAACCCATTGAGGATGAGGCCTGGTTTTTGGCACACGAAATTGATTACCCCAGTGACAATGAAAAGGGGACGGGGCATGGAAGTGTTCCAGATCCTCAGGAAAGAGGTCCAGCCAAAGATGAAGAGGATGATCAATCTTTTGCTGAGGAGGATTCTTATTTCTCCGGTGAGCAATATATTCTACCAAAAAATGTTGAGCCAGTCATTTCAGATGATCCTATTGGTCTAACAATTACTGAAATGTATGGAAGAACCAATGGTAACGATGTAATGACTCAATATGATACACAACTGATGGATGTTGAAGAACTGAATCTGATGCATATAGAACCTGTCAGGCAGGGCTTTGTCACTCACCAAAATGATCTCATCATGCTGGGAGATGGGCAGGTTCTGAATCATAGTGCGAGGCCACGAATTGAGGACATGGAAGATGATCAGCACGGTTCAGTTAGATCAATTGGAGTGGGGATCAACAGTGATGCTGCTGATATTGGTAGTGAAGTGCATGGAAGTTTGATTGGTGGTAGTAGTGAGGGGGATTTAGAATATTTTCGTGATCATGATACTGTGCGCAGTAGCTCCAAACACACTCATCAGGATTTGGACAAGAGTTCTTTTAATAAATCAGTAAAAAATAACAAGAAAAATGACAAGAATGAATCAAATAAGTATGTCATAGACAGTGATAAAGATGCATGCTCGCAGATAAAAACACATACTGATGGGAACTTTTCATTCCCCCAATCTCTTAGAGATGGCCAGATGATTTCGGCTGGCTCCAGTAAGTCCCTATTTTCGAGTAATTGTAATGTAGATGAAACAGAAGACTGTCTTAATGCCTTTGTGGGCTCTGATGACATGCTTTCTTCTTGGAGGCGGAAGAGTAGTGATTCTTCGCCTGTTAAAAGTTCTAGGGATGATAATAATGCTATTGTGGTAAGATCCAGAAACTCTTCTCCAACTACGGTCTCAAATTATGGGTATACTGATGGAGAGCATGTCAAGCTAGAAAAGGATGAAAAGATAAGTGTGGTAAGGGAAGATGATATAGGTGCATCACTAGAGGATGAGGAGGCAGCTGCTGTGCAAGAGCAGGTAAGGCAAATAAAGGCTCAAGAGGAAGAATTTGAAACCTTCAATCTAAAGATCGTGCACAGGAAAAACAGGCATGTTTTAAATATATCATTCTTACTATATTTGTTAACTCACAATGTAGTTGAGGAAATTAGCACTATAGATTCTTTTATGATAATACAATATATAAGTTTAAAACTATTGAAATATGGTATTGGCTTTGTAAATCATTCCAATTTCTTTTTAACTTGACAACTATTCATTCTATCTCTCATCACTTGTGAATTCCTATTATATTAATTGATTTGTGTCACAGACATCTTTATGAAACTTTAGACACAAGGACATTCGTAATAGTAAATGTAAACAACATTTTGTGAACATTTGGTTCTGTTAACAATGGAAAATAAACATTACCATGACAACAAATCTACTATTTCCCTTTTTGAAATCTCCACCACTTTTTTAAAATTTGGAACAGGGTATATTTTATGATTTGTGTGAAAAACATGCATTATTTTGTCATTTTATTTGTCGTGTACATCTCTTTGTTTCCTTCATGAGTAGTCATGAAATTAACTCAGTCAAAATGTCTGTGTATAATAATGCTGTCTTCTTAGTTGGTTCTGTGCTTGATCATTTAATTGCATGCTCTAGACTTGTTGATAATTGTTGCAAATACCTGAAGTTGTTTGAATCTTGTTATTCTTACATTTTGTGAAACGAAGAGATTGTCATGGGTACAATATAACATACATGTCTTGATAATTCTATCAAACATATTGTTTAGATGGTAAGGTTCTTTCCCCCATCCCATGGAAAGTTATATGCTGATGTATACAGAGCTTTAGAAGTGTTAACATTTGTGCTATGTTAGGAGGCCACTATGAGATTGTCATTTTAGATACTAATCTTATGTTGCAAAGTCAGCATTCTTCTTGTTCCTTTTGACATGCTAACTGAACCCAATTCTTGTTGCTCAGAACTGGCTTTGAGGAGGACAAGAATTTCCATGTTGTTTTAAATTCCGTAATAGCTGGGCGCTATCATGTCACCGAGTATCTTGGATCTGCTGCATTTAGCAAAGCTATACAAGCTCACGACCTGCACACAGGCATGGATGTTTGTGTTAAGATTATAAAGAACAACAAAGACTTCTTTGACCAAAGCCTTGATGAGATCAAGCTTCTTAAGTATGTCAATAAGCATGATCCTTCAGACAAGTTCCACCTTCTAAGATTGTATGATTATTTCTATTATAGAGTAAGTGATTTTGGATGTGCTATTGTTTTACTTATTATTATTAATTCTTTTCTTTCAATCAATAGTTGATTTATGCATATTTTTGGGTACTTTCTACTACTATCAAGAGTCTACACCCTTGAATAGGTATAGTTTATTTTGGATGGTAATGGTTTTTGTTTGTCACTTCACTTTCTCCATATTTATGTGCACGATGTAGCGATAACACATTTGTTGATTTGTTATTTTTAACTAAAGCTACTGAACTTAATGTTTATAGCTCTGGCAAGTTTCAATACTTTCCAGGATTGTGATATTTAGTATAACTATCTGCACTGCCTTCAAATTTAAAAAATTTAAATCATTGTGAGGGCCTAACCTTTTAATCTTTAGTCAAAGTGATAGTGAGAAATTTCTGTTATCATCTGACTTTACTATCCCTTGTAATGCAGGAACACTTGTTAATAGTATGTGAACTGCTTAAAGCCAACTTATATGAGTTTCACAAATTTAATCGAGAATCAGGGGGGGAAGTTTATTTCACGATGCCAAGGTTGCAGGTTTGTGGTGTGCTGTTTGTAATAGATCTGTAGTTTTCATCCTTTCTGCTAGTATAATACTGTCATTATAAGCACTTTTCAACTTATGTGTGCAGTCCATCACCATTCAGTGTTTGGAGGCACTTCAGTTTTTGCACAGTCTTGGACTAATACATTGTGACTTGAAGCCAGAGAATATTTTGGTTAAAAGCTATAGCAGATGTGAAGTGAAGGTTATTGATCTCGGAAGTAGTTGTTTTGAGACAGATCACCTTTGCTCGTATGTTCAGTCCAGGTCTTATCGTGCTCCTGAGGTTATTTTGGGGCTTCCATATGACAAGAAGATTGATATCTGGTCACTTGGATGCATCTTGGCAGAACTTTGTACTGGCAATGTAAGATCAATATATGGATAATGTTATGCATTTCAAAATGCTATGAAGTTTTTCATACTTAAAAAGCATGCAAAGATTTACTCCAAATTTCCTGTGGGAAATACATAAAAAAGGTGTAAAATGTTTTGTACTAGATTTTGTCGAAGTTGAGTTTGCCCTGAAATCAACCACATTATGGTGCTTGGTTCAGCTTTTGGAGAAATAATTGATTTTTTAGCTTCCAAGGAGAGCTTTTGAAAAAAAAAAGTGATTATTTTCCATAAAACAATATATCCCTAACATGTGCTTAAAGCAAATGACTATACGTTTAAATCTCCCTAATGATGGATCTTTGGAACCTGATATAAATTCTATCTCTTCCATTGAAATGCATTTTTTTCTTTGTTGAATACAAATACATGCATAATGCTCTCTTTCCTCACTCAACCATGTGTGATATAGGTCCTCTTTCAAAATGATTCCCCTGCAACATTACTTGCTCGGGTGATCGGGATCATTGGCCCAGTTGATCAAAGTTTACTTGCCAAAGGACGGGATACATATAAATACTTCACAAAAAATCATATGCTTTATGAACGAAATCAGGTGAGAACACCATTTCTAATTTTCTTAGTATTTGAAACAGACTTGTGTTAAGTAATCTGAAGTCTTGATGCTTAAGGAAATGTACCTTCCCATATACTTGTCTTTAAAACTAGAGAGGTTCCTATGTTTCTAACGAAGTATTTTCTATCATCTATATTATTTGTACCACTTCTGAAACTTTGGCTTTTAACTGAACCAAATGATATCATGCGATCCACATCTTGCTGTTCTCACCTACTATAGTGCTTCTACCACACTATTTATTCTCTTCCTATGCTAAATTAAAATACCGCCATTACCCTTTTGCATTTTACTTTCTTCAAATAACTTGACAGTACTATTCATTAATGATACACAGGAAAGCAACAGGTTAGAATACCTGATTCCAAAAAAGACCTCATTGAGGCATAGATTACCGATGGGAGACCAAGGCTTCATCGACTTTGTTGCTCATTTGCTCGAGGTTAACCCAAAGAAGCGACCTTCTGCATCTGAGGCCCTGAAGCACCCATGGTTATCATACCCTTATGAACCAATATCATCTTAAAGAATTTGCAGGTTTTTTTCTCTCTGGGTGATAATGTCGTCGAATTACCCTAAGCCGGGTAAGTTAAGTTGTCGAAAGGGAAAGGCACCACCATACATGCTTGCAGCTTTTCATTATCTGTTTTAGAGATGATATGGAAAGAGTTGTGCACTTTCACATTCCTGCATGATTGATGATGCATTGAAAGGTGTTTGGTTTTGTGGGTAATACTCGTCTTTCCCATCAATGATGTAATTTAGCATGTAAGATGTAATGTTATTATGCTGTTGATTTCTTTTCTTTGGTTGGTCTTGTTGAAAAGGGAATCCTTGAAATATTGATTGTACATGATGTGGGATAATTCATTTAGTCATTAGTAGTATTTTTAGCATGTTTGGTTTCACGTTGCGGATGTGATTTTTAACGTTAATCAGAAGCTAATAGGCTATAGCTTCTACGTTCCAGATGAGTTTCCAAACACGCAGTTTGTGACATAGCACTTATTAGATTTTGCATGGGGTTTGATAGCACCGTTGGAAGCACCAGTTAAAAGAAAAGCTGGTGGCAATGTGTGAGACTCACATAACACTTGCTTTTGTGGCAATTGAGATGCAAATTTTCCTTTACCTTGTGTTGGAAGCAACCAAAATGTATCTTGATGGTGTTGTGGAGCTTCATTTGGTTTAGTGGAAATGAGTTCAACAAAGTGTGGTAATGGCATCTTCAGGAATGTGGTTATTAAGCATTTTGGTGCCTTTGGGCAACAGAACTTCTGAAGTTGCTGTTCCTTTCTTTTGTTCCTTCATAGTATCTTCCATCATTCTTGAACCGACCTATGTGTTCTTGTTTAACGTTTTTTTCTTTGTAAATATCCTCTTTGCTGTAAAATGTTACTTTCAATGTTTGTTTTTCTCTTCAAAAGTAATCCTTGTTTATAATATATATAAAAAAAAGAAACACATTTTTAATGTAAATCGACAATTTTCTTAAAACTTATTCAACGAGTTTTCCTTGTGATTTTGTAGTTTTTAACATTGTTTAATTTATAAGTGTTAGAATGTGTGCATTAGAAATCGCTTTGTGAATTTTCTTCTGACTAAGTTCAAGGCTAAAATTTACGTGTTTGTAGTTGTAAGATAATTTAGATCTATATTTTGAAATATGTGATTCAAAATTATGTAATTTTGTTTCAATTATACAATTTAAAGTATTGTTTTGGATTAATTAACTTAGAATTATATTTTAGATTATGTAATTATATTTTGGATCAATTTTAATATTATGGAGGTGTGAAAAGAAAATATAGAGGGAGATTTGTAAAGTGGGTTGTTGTACCCGACATCTCTACATGTTTTGGGGAACTTAAGTTTTTTTTTTTTTTTTTTTAATTTTGACTTACAATTTTTTGACTTTTTTTATGATTTTAGTTTTTACATTTTAGAAAATTCATGATCTCAGTATGATTTTTAATTTTATATATGCTTGTTTTTTTTTATTTTTATAATTAACTAAATTAATTTTTGATGTTACCTCAGACGAATTTTAGATTAATTTTAAGTAGAACTCTTATAAGTTATTAATAAACGACTATGGAAGAAGATAAAATAAATAAATCTATCTCGTAAGTTTAAATTAAATACTCTTCCATTCATCGTCCAACGCACATTAACTTAAAAATTAGTAATATAATTGTTTGATTAAATTACATTATTCTATTAATTCTGTTCATTTTAAAATATTTACTTTGATAATCCAATTTTTAGTTGTCTTGCCATCAACTGACATCAACAGGTTAAAATATAAAACAAAAAGTATTTTTTTAATATAAGAATGAAATTCAATATTTTAAAAATAGAGAGATTAGTTTAAATAAATATAAATAAAAAGAAAACGAAGAACAATTTAATCAATGTGGTTGAATATGAGGAAAGACTTTATTATTGAAGTTAACAAGTCATTAATTCAAAAAGAAAAAATAGAATATGATGAAGAGATGAAATATTCATAAAATACAACTAGTCACTAATTTTATAGAATATATTATATTTTTTTCAATGTCATATAATTTTCATCATTATATACTCATTTAAATAAATATTTGACATTAATTTTAAATTATCATATTATTATAGATTATTAATTATTCAATTCATTATTTTTCACAAGTTTAATTAACTTTTAATTAAAAATAACATAATAAAATAATTAACTTCTTGTCAATTTATACTAATAAACATTATTATTATACATTAGCGGGAACACAAATGCAGAGCGCCTGTGTATTCGCATTTTTTATTTTTATTATTACAACACATGTGATACCATTAAGCAATAAACCAAAAATTCATCCTCAATTGTTCAATCAACATTAATCATGGAAAATATTATATACAAAAGAAGAAAATATAATGAAACATGTTTCTCTTTTCTTTGTCTTAGACCCGTAAAGAGACTTAGTCAAATCGTTCATATCCTTTACTACCATCGTCAATCACTTCCCCTCCATATTTTCCATCACTACCACTTGCCTTATTCTTAACCATCCCATTCAAATCTCAAAATGTAAGCGTTTCACTTGTTTGTTCTTCCCTCTCCCGATCCATTTTCTCATTCCTTTCACTCATAGACTAACATGCCTCCACTTTTCTCCCTAAGCCTTCTCTTTCTCATAGACTAACCTCTCTCACTCTCATCGGCGCACTTTTATCTTGTACGTTTTTTTCACTTTCAATTTTTTATTCAATGAAAAAAATCCTACTATTCTTTTTTTGTTGTTGTTTTCTTTTATAGTTCTGTTATAAGTTTGATTAAATTGTTGTCTTCGTGTATTTTATGGCGTTATTTGTATCAGCACAATAATAACAATATTGTCATCATACAATGCCAAAGACATGCATAAATGAATAAAAAAGAAAAGTAAATTCAGACATTGCATTTCTATCTCCTACTTTATAATTGAAAACAACACTTACTGGTTGGTTTTGTGGTTCTGGAAGGAAACTATGACTTCTCATATTTTGAATATGAAAATAGAAAACGAAAAAGGTGTTTGAGCGGATAAAAGTGAAGATGACCATGAGAAAAAATTGTAATTGTGCAATGCTCCTCAGCAAGCCTCACTTTGTAATGTTTAGTTTTAAATTTAAATTTTTTTGAATTGTTACATGTTACTTGTTACCAATTACCTGTTACCTATTACCTACTACCTGTAACATGTTACCTGCTACCCGTTACCCGCTACCTACTACTCGTTACCTACTACTTTTTACCTACTATCTTTTACTTGTAACCTGCTACCTGCTACCTGCTACCTGTTACCTCCTACCTGCTACTTGTTACCTGCTACCTATTACTTGTTACCTGCTACTTATTATCAATTACCTGTTACCTGCAACCTGTTACTTGCTACTTGCTACATGTTACTTGTTAATTGCTACTTGCTACACACTATCTGCTACCTGTTACCTGCTACTTGCTAACTGTTACTTGCCAATTGTTATCTATTACCTGTTACCTGCTATCTGCTACATGTTACTTGTTATCAGTTACTTACTACCTGCTACCTGTTACCTGCTACATGTAAGATGCTACATGTTACATATTACATGTTACCCGCTACCCGTTACCCACTACCCATTACCTGTTACCTGCTACCCGTTACCCGCTACCTACTACTTTTTACCAACTACTTTTTACCTGCTATCTTTTACTTGCAACTTGCTACCTACTACCTGTTACCTGCTATCTATTACCTGCTACCTGTTACTTGTTACTTGCTACCTGCTACTTATTATCGGCTACCTGCTACATGTTACCTGTTACCTGTTACATGTTACTTGTTAATTGCTACTTACTACATACTATTTGCTACCTATTACCTGCTACCTGTTACCTCTTACCTGTTAACTATTACCTGCTAACTGTTACCTGTTAGTTGTTAACTGCTACTTGTTACCTGCTACATATTATCTGTCACATGTTACTTGCTATCTGCTACGTGTTAGATGTTATCTTTTACCTACTACCTGTTACTTGTTACTTGCTACCTACTACCTACTATTTTTTACTCGCTACCTGTTACCTCCTACCTGCTAGTTTCTAGCTGCTATTTATTACTTGTTACCTGTTCCCTGTTATATGTTACCTGTTACCTGTTACATGTTACCTGTTACTTGCTACCTATTATCTGTTACCTGTTACCCGTTATATACTACTCACTACCCGCTACTTGCTACCTGTTATTTTTTACTTGCTACCTTTTACCTGCAATCTGCTATCTACTACCTTTTACTTGCTACTTGCTACCTTTACCCCTACCTACTACCTGTTACCTGCTACCTGCTACCTGTTACCTGCTACTTGCTACCCATTATCGACTACCTATTACCTGTTACCTGCTACCTGTTACATGTCACTAGTTAATTCTACCTGCTATATGTTATCTGCTACCTGTTACCTCTTAGTTGTTATCTGTTACCTATTACCTGTTACTTGCTACCTGCTTCCTGTTACCTATTATTTGTTACGTGTTACATGTTATCTCTTACTTGTTATCTATTACTTGTTACCTGCTACCTATTACCTATTACTTTCTACTTGATACCTATTACCTCCTACTTGCTACTTACTAGCTGCTACCCATTACCTATTACCTGTTACCTGTTCCTTGTTATCTATTATATGTTACCTGTTCCCTATTACTTGTTATATGTTACCTATTACCTGTTACCTGTTATATGTTATTTGTCACATGTTACTTGTAACCTACTACCTATTACTTGTTACTTATTATCTACTACCCGTTACCCACTACCCATTACCCGCTACCTGCTATGTTTTACCTATAACCTGCTACCTACTATCTTTTACCTACTACCTATTACCGATTATCTGCTACCTGTTACTTGTTACCTGTTACCTGCTATATGTTACTTGTTAATTGCTACCTGCTACAAGCTAACTGTTACCTGCTAGTTGTTATATGCAACCTGTTACCTGCTATTTGCTACGTGTTACATGTTATCTCTTATTGCTACCTGTTACTTGTTACCTGCTACCTACTACCTACTATCTACTACTTTCTACCTGTTACCTGCTACTTGCTAGTTGCTACCTACCTGTTACCTATTTCCTGTTACCCGCTACCTGTTATATGTTACCTTTTACCTGTTACCTGTTACATGTTATCTGTTACATGTTACCTGCTACCTGCTACCTATTACTTGTTACTTGTTACCTGTTACCTTTTACATACTACCTAATTCCTGTTACTTGCTACCTGTTACCCGCTAACTATTACATGTTACGTGCTAATTGTTATCTGCTACCGGTTATCTGGTACCTGCTACCTGTTACCATCTACCTGCTACCTTGTACCTAATACCTGTTACCTACTATCTATTACCTGTTACCTGCTACTTGTTACCTGTTTCCTGTTACGTATTTTTTGTAACTATTAACTGCTTCTTGTTACCTGTTACCTGCTACCTCTTACTTATTTCCTGCTACCTGTTACCTACTACCTCTTATCTGCTACCTACTGTCTATTACTTGTTTTATGTTACCTGCTATCGGTTACCTGTTACCTGCTACCTATTACCGATTACCTGCTACCTGTTACTTGTTACCTATTACCTGTTACCTACTATATGTTACTTGTTAATTGCTACCTGCTACATGCTAATTGTTACCTGTTACCTGCTATCTGCTACGTATTACATGTTATCTCTTATTGTTACCTGTTACTTGTTACCTGCTACCTACTACCTACTACTTTCTACCTACTACTTTCTACCTGCTACTTGCTAGTTGTTACCTACCTGTTACCTATTTCCTGTTACCTGCTACTTGTTATATGTTACCTTTTACCTACTACCTGTTACATGTTATCTGTTACCTGCTACCTATTACTTGTTACCTGCTACTGGTTACCTGTTACCTTCTACTTGCTACCTACTACCTATTACATGTTTCCTGTTAAGTCTCATGTTACCTGTTACCCGCTAACTGTTACCTAGTACGTGCTAATTGTTATCTGCTACCGATTATGTGGTACCTGCTAACTATTACCTACTACTTGCTACCATCTACCTACTACCTTGTAACTGGTACCTGTTACCTGTTACCTATTACCTATTACCTGTTACCTGTTACCTACTATCTATTACTTGTTACCTACTAATTGCTACCTGCTACCAATTACCTGTTTTATGTACCTGTTAATTGTTTCTTGTTACCTTTTACCTGCTACCTCTTACTTATTTCCTGCTACCTGTTACCTACTACATCTTATTTGCTACCTGCTATCTATTACTTGTTTTATGTTACATGTTACCTGTCACTTGTTACTTGCTATTTGCTATCTGCTACCTATTACCTGTTACCTGCTTCCCACTACCCGTTACTTGTTACCTGTTAACTAGTACCCAGTGCCTACTACCTGCTACATGTTACCTATTTCCTGCTACTTGTTACCTGTTACCTGTTATTTGCTATATGTTACCCGTTACCTGCTACCCACTACCCGCTACCTACTACCTGCTACTCTCTACGTTTTACCCGCTACCTGTTTCATGTTATTTGTTAGTTGTTATCTTTTACCTTTTACATGTTACTTGCTACCATTTACCTGTTACCTGCTACCTCTTAACCCTTAATTGCAATTCAAAAAGCCTTAATCCCAATTGTAATTAAAAAAAACCTAAGCCCCAATTGCAATTCAAAAAAACCTAACCCCCCCAATTGATTTTTATTAAAGTAATCTCTCAATCCATGCTATTGACACCTCACACCTCACAAAACACCCAATCCCACTTCTCTCTACCACATAAGCAGCACTTGACGCTGTAAGATGAGATTTAGCGGAAATGACCAATTTGTGTACTTTTTAAAAAACATAGGAACCAAATTGATATTTTTAAAAACTAATATACTAAATTTAATATTGACCCTAAATGTATGGACGTATAAGGTAATTATACCTATATATAAGATAAAAAAAATTTCTCTCATAAACTATAAATTCCAACATACAATTTTAACAATTAAGTTAGAGTAAAAAATATATTAGCCAATTCAAATTTATAACACAAATGAACATAATTATACAGTGAACATAATTTTTAAATTCAAATTCAAATTCTCCCATCCTTAACAAACCTCACTTTGCAATGTTTAGTTTTGAATTTAAAAAATTTTTGAATTTAAAATTTTTTTAGTTTAAAAATTTCTGAACTTAAAAATAGTGTTATCTCTTCTTTTATCTTTTGAGATATAAAATTAAAATTATATACAAACTGACAAATATCTCCTTTCATATATTTTTAAAATAATAAAATAAAATATAAAGATAAAATTTGAATAAAATAAAATGATAGTTAAAGAGAGTATCCTTTATATATAGATATAGGTATAGATTGTAGTCTAAATAATAAGTCACTGTAATGTAGGTGCACTAAGAAAAAAGAGAGGTACAGTAAGAAAATATTAGACATTCATTTAAAAATAGACCCCGACCCATTAGCCCATTTCCAGTCCAACACTCCTGCTACACTGTTTTACTTTCTATCACGTTTCGGACACTATCATTTCTTCACATATCTCCGTCGTTCAAATTTTAAAATGGAGCAAAACCCGCCGTCGCCGGCGGCGGCGGCGCTGTCATCCGACGAACAAAAGCCTTCCATATTCCCACTGTTCCCAGCCTCCTCCTCTCTCCAAACCACCACCACTTCTTCGACTCCTCAATGGCTCTGCAACTCTAGCTTCACCACCGACCTCTCTGTAATAAACGATGCCTTCGCCTCACAAATCAACCGCGAAACCACTCTGTCTCCGCCACAAAACGAAGAGGACGATGAAAATCATGCTGAGGCGCATCCCCTCCCTTCACGGTACGAGATTCTGGAATCTTCTGAATCCGACGGAGGCGGAAGGGATAGAGAGAGGAAGAAAATGAAGAAGAAAAAGAAGCGGAGGCGTGATTCGTCCGCGGAGAGAGGCGGATTCGACGGTTTCGGTTCGCGGAAGTCCCGTGTTCGAGTTTGGGCAGATTCAGAGAGCAACGTTACCAAAGATTATTACTTTGATTCTCACGGAGATCGCGATAATCTGGCGTTTGGATGCATCTATAGGTATTTTAGATGGAATATTTTGAAATGGGATTGAATTTAATGATTTAGTTGTTGTTGGACACTAATGGCTTCTCAATTGTTGCTTGGCATGTATTCATTTATATGCATCTGTGAAGAATTGACGTTTTCGTTATACATAGTGAGTTTTAGCTGTGTCTCAACGGGGACTAAAGAGGGAGTTTAGGTAGAGATTGCGTTAATGTGGCCTAAAATGAAAGAAAATCACTTATTGGAGTAGAGAAAGAAACGGTGTAGGCAATTAATGTCGTTGTTGTTCTTAGACTTCTGAAATTTAGGGATTTAAGTGATGTGGCACAAAAAAGTAGTTTAGTTCCTGTTAAACTTTGATATCTTGTTCACAGGTTGTCCCTGCTTCACTTCCTTTACAAACTGATTATGGGTTCATGGTTATTATTTTTTGTTTCATTAGTGATGAATGACAATTCTTTGTAAATACTATGCAGAATGGATGTTGCCCGATACAAATCTTACAATCCCATGAAACTGTCTGGGCTACATAGTCGAGGTTTGTATTGGTGGAATAGGAGGGGTTCACTCTGGGATAGAGATGGTGATGTTGATGCACTAGATGCTAAAATGAAGTCTGCTGGTCGTTACTGGTCTGGAAAGTATATGGCTTTGGAGAGACATAAGAGCTTTAAGCGTATTCATCTTGTTGCTCCAAAATTGTCTCCTGTCACTATGCAAGATGAGTTTATACCTTTATCTGAATCAGATGCTGGGGCATCTCATGGAGCTGTTGACAGTGGTTCTGTGTCCAAAACTTCAGCACCGCTTGAAGAATCTTGGGAAGATGAAATGTTAAACAAAACTAGGGAGTTCAACAAACTAACAAGGGAACACCCCCATGATGAAAAAGTTTGGTTAGCTTTTGCAGAGTTCCAAGATAAAGTTGCAGGGATGCAGCGGCAGAAAGGTGCTCGATTGCAAACACTTGAGAAGAAGATTAGCATTCTGGAGAAGGCAGTTGAGCTTAATCCAGACAATGAAGAGATATTGCTTTGCCTTTTGAAAGCTTATCAGATGAGAGACAGCTCGGATGTGCTAATTGCAAGATGGGAGAAGATACTTTTGCAACACTATGGTAGTTGTAAGTTATGGGGAGAATTCTTGCTCACAGTTCAGAGAAATTTCTCCAGATTCAAGGTTTCAGAGGTCAGGAAGATGTACGTACATGCAATTGAAGCTCTATCTGCTTCATGCAGCAAGCACTCTAGGCAGGTTCTCAACATTTATGCTTTATCCTCTTTTTTGGTTTGTCTGCAAAAGTGAATATTTTCAATTTATTTTTAATGTATTTTCTTGTTTGCACATGTAATGTTATTTTCTATTTAGTGAATGATCTGATCCCCATATGTAGTTGCACTGGGAGTGAGAAAACTGAAGGAGGGATCCTGTTCACCAAGCAACTACTTTTCCTTAACTTTTTACTTCCCTCTTAAAGTGGTTGGAATTTGAAGGCAAGGGAATTCATGGTCTTATAATAAAACTTATGTGCAATCATTTTATGCGCTGTATGAACAAACAAAGTTGAAACATCCTTTCATTTTTGCTTTCATTTTGAAGGTGCATAAAGTAGTTGCTTTATACATCACAGGTCACAGAGATAAAATGTCAGAACCAAACAACTTGACATCATTTGTGTGACCGTTTTCACTTATTAATTTAATATCTAGTGAATATTTTATGAGATCTTGAAATTGTTCTAACAGGAAGCATAATTTGTTTTTAGCAGGTTTTTCAAGGTGCTGACCCTTCTTCACCAGATCCTGCATTTGTTCAGTTAGAACTTGGTCTTGTGGATGTATTTCTTAGTCTTTGCAGATTTGAGTGGCAAGCTGGTTATAGAGAGTTGGCCACTGCTTTATTTCAGGCTGAAATAGAGTTTAGCTTGTTTTGTCCTCCTTTGCTGCTCACTGAGCAGGGTAAACACAGATTGTTTGAGCATTTTTGGAACAGTGGGGGTGCTAGAGTTGGGGAAGAAGGGGCTCTTGGTTGGTCCACATGGTTGGAGAAAGAGGAGGAAACTAGGCAAAAAGTTATAAATGAGGAGCTCTCACGTGAAAACGAAGGTGGTGGTTGGACTGGTTGGTCAGAACCTACATCCCAAGATAATGAGGGTATTACTATAGTTGAAAATGAAGACAACAATGATGTGGTTACAGGGGATACTCAAGATGAAGAGGAATATAATGAAGTTGAGACAGAAGTTGATACTGAGAATTTTCTGAAGATGCTGGGTATTGATATCAATGAAGGGGATAGTGGTGAAGTTAATGACGCTTCAACTTGGATCAAATGGTCAAAAGAAGAGTCTTCTAGAGATTGTGATCAGTGGATGCCTGTTCATAGGAAATCAAGTAGGATAATCTCTCGTTGTATTAACTACTATCCTTCTCTCTGAATGTACTTTTTGTGTGTGCATAGCTTTTCTTGAATTTTGCTTTATTGCTTTGAAAGACAATTTAATTTTATTACAAACAAGCTATTTATACAAGTGTGCTACTTAACTATGAACAGATACAACCTCTCCTGCTAGTGAGGCGCAGAAGACAGATGAGGATGAGCAACTCTTGAGAGTTGTATTGTATGAAGATGTGAATGAATACCTGTTTTCCCTAAGAACAACAGAGGCTCGACTATCGTTGTTGTACCAATTCATTGACTTCTATGGTGGGAAGATGTCTCAATTGTGAGTTTTCTAATGTAGATACCCTTTGTGCACCCTAGTTGATGGTGGGAATCAGTTTTTAAAAGCTAGGATGGATTAGTATATGCTCTAGTATACTAATTGGCTAGGAATCCAATGTGCCATGCGAATTAAGTTTCAAATAGTTGGTTAGCACAAATGTGTGTTGCTAGAGTTACAAATGCTTTTAGTGGCTCAATCCTTCCGTGGTGATTTATGGCTTATACTTATTCGTGTTATTTGAATTGATGCCATTGCTTTTGTATCTTCTTTCTTTCGTAGGTTTTGCTCCAATAGCCCAACAATGGCATACAGTATCCGTAGTTTGGAGAATCTGCCAGATTCTATGTTAGAGAAGTTGAAACGCATACATGAAGTTTTGACTAAAACACAGAATAGTCCTACTGGTTTCAGTTTTGATTTCCTATCCGACAGTTTCTCAAGGAATGCTGATATTATGAAATTTATACGGAATGCTGTTTTACTTTGCTTGACCGTTTTCCCACGTAGTTACATTTTGGAAGAAGCTGTTCTTATTTCTGAAGAGCTATATGTTACAAAAATGAATTCTTCTAACAGTATGGCTACACCATGTCGATCTTTAGCAAAGTCTCTTCTAAAAAGTGATCGACAGGTATTGATTTTCTTTGCTCTCTCTCTTTCTCCTTTTTTGTAAGATAAATGAATGTGTTTTTAGCAAATCTTTAGTATCTACAACTATATCTATTAAAATGTTGTGATATATCTAAATTCATATTTTCATTTATTATACCTTTCAATGTTTCTGGTATCAAAATATTTTCTTGCAAGTGCAGAACTGAATTTCTGAAATTTTATTTGAAAACAATATATGATTTATTTCTGTTCTGATTATTTAAATTGCTGTGAAGGTGTCATGGATGAAAGAATAGGCCAAATGGAATAATTTTTAGTTTGTTGTGATGATTTTACTTTAGAGATTTTATAGTAGTTTCGGGATATAAATCCTTGTAGGATAAGAAGATAAGGCTTAATTAAGTTTTAAGCCCCTCAAAAAGTTAGGTATTTTCAATTGAGTTTATAGATTCTTTTTGTTTTATTGAGTACTCAATTTTTATATTTTCCAATTGAGTCCTTCTGTTTAGTTTTTTTTGTTAAGTGGGTAACATAACTTTTATCTTGTCCTATCATCTTGCTTACTTGTCTCTATGTGCTAAGAAATGTGAGGTTTTGTGGTTGATATAAAATGATATTGCCGTTAATGTAAAATGACAAGTGACTTTTATTGCTTTCTTTGAAAACATATTGGATTACAAGGTTGTCATGTTCCCTGCTGGCTTCTGTGTCATCATCTACAGCGACCAAGGGACTGTTGTTGTCACCACCATTGATGTAGGTGACGGAGAGAGTCCCTTGTTATCCAAAATGTTTTCAATAAAAACAATACAAATCACTTGTCTTTTTACATTAATTGGAATATCAGTTTATATTAACCACAAAGTCTCCATTTTTTATTACGTTGATTAAGCAAGATGATGGGACAAGATAGCAATCACGTCATCCAGTTAATAAAAAAAATTAAATGGTAGAGACTCAATTGAAAAATATAAAAATTTTGAGTACTCAATAGACCAAAAACATTTAATAAAGACTTAATTGAAAATACTCAAATTTAGGAGGAACTTGAAATTTAATTAAGCCAAAAGATAATTATAGTCTTGTTGGAGACCCCTATTAAGTAGTTATGGAGAGAAAATATAATGATGTTGTACATGTTTTAATGTTTAGAAGAGAAAAAGGAAGAGAAAAAGGTGCCAATAGAGACAACTTTATGCATGAGCACAAAATAAAAGTGAGGTACCTAGTGACTAGAACTAAATGGTACCTTGCTGCTATTCTATCATTTATTAGGAAATGAACGAAGAACTATTTTTTGTAGGACTAAGATTTACATTTGATGCTATTATCTTATTCTTTGTCATGATATGTTTGCTTCTCAGATTATTTTATTCTTTTTATTTGGTTATTGTAGGATGTATTGCTATGTGGCATATATGCACGAAGAGAGGCTACTTATGGTAACATTGATCATGCAAGGAAAGTGTTTGACATGGCATTGTTATCTGTAGAAGCGCTTCCTGTGGTATGCTTAGTTTTATTGCTTAAATGTCACTTTTTATTTTCGGAGAGATTCTTTGCTAACTCTTTTTGTATGGCAATTTGAAACACATGCTACCCTATAAATAGGATTTCTCTATCAAATTTCTCTTTCTGTCAATTGTTTTCTTTTCTTTTAGGATTGCGTGACCTCCTTTCCCTTTTTGATATTATCTATCTCTATATTAACAAGTCTTTCTTAAGGAAAAAAAGATACTTGAAGTGTGGATGTTTGCTTTTACATTGTGTTTGGTTGGAGGGGAGTAAGGCAAGGTTTTCCTAAAAATAATTTGTTTGGTTCAAAAAATTGGAGGGAAGGTAAACAAGGGATTCAATAACCCTCCCCGCCTTTTTCTCCTCTCCAATATTGGAGGGATTTGGACGGGACGGAAAATACTTGAAGTTTCTGGACTGTACTGACTAAATTATCTTTAGTGTGAACTTTAAATGCCTAATGGTTTTATTCATCGATTATAACAGCACAGTAGTAATTTGCCAAAATTTTCCCCACCTTTGAAGTTTGAACTAAAAATAAACAAGAGTGGGTACATTGCCCAATTAAAGATATGGAGGATTGCTAACCTAAGCATAAAGGTGAAATAGTTAGCATGCTACGCATATATGTACAATCACGTCCATGTGTGAATACAAAATTGTAGCACTAGCATTCTGATATGTACTTGCATGTGTGTGTTGTCCCTAAGATTTTGTGTCTGTGTGTTCATTCTTATACAAAAAAAAGGATCATATGATACAGTTTTTTTTTTTTTTTTTTTTTTTTTTTTTTTTTTTTGTAGATTTTGAAGAATAAACTATTATTAGCTTTTGAGAAAAGCACTAAAGCAAATTTGTGCTTTTTTAAAAAACTTACATAACATAGTTATTGTACATTTTTTTGAAACAAATCTTATAATTAAACTTAGAAAAAAGCACAAATTAACAGGCCTTTTGTTTTTTAATTAAATAGCTTTAATACAGGTTTTTTATGTCACAAATTCTGCCTGAGTTTTTGTTCTTTTTGATAATTGCATTTCACTTTAATGGAGTAGGAACTACAGTCCAGTGCTCCTCTTCTATATTTCTGGTATGCTGAGGTGGAGGTTGCAAATGACTCTGCTGATGGTTGTGAGTCTTCATATCGGGCAATACATATATTATCATGCTTAGGAAGTGGTACAAAATACAGCCCATTTAAAAGTCAAGCTTCAGGTGTGCAACTGCTTAGAGCACATCAAGGATTTAAAGAAAAACTAAGAACAGTATGGTCATCTTGGGTTCGTGGTGTAATAAATGACCAGTCTGTAGCTCTAATATGTTCTGCTGCCCTGTTTGAGGAGCTGACCACTGGACGGGATGCGGGTATTGAAGTTTTGAGTCAAGCTTTTTCAATGGTGCTTCCAGGTTATGCCTCTTCAGTAATGGATATTCTCTTTAGAAAACATGGGACATTTAAGACAAGTGTGATCTATTTTAAAGTTCAAATAGATGTTCTTAATTTTTCTTAACATTATCCAATCTTCCCCATGATGGTCTTTGTCATTTTTGTTGGTAACTGGTGGAAACTATAATTATACTATTCAGACATCCAAAACTTCTAAGTCTACATTTTGAACATAATGTTATTTGTAAAGAATAAGTAAATTTTTTAGGTTGATCTCTTTTGGTGGTAGGATTGCATGGAATTGATATTTGATGTATCTTGATGCTCTGTTGCATGGCTATTCCTCCTAAATGTTGTTATTTCAGTTTGACCTGCAGACACATGGATAGATTTAAAATACGTTTTTTGTATCTTCGATGGAAAGGAATTTAACATGATTGCAATTGAAACATGGTATGTAATAAATAATATTTCTATTGGCCAAGAAACGCACAGCAAGTGCAATGCCATGTACTTAAGTGCTCTGATATAGTATCCTGTAGAAGCAGTTTGTACTGTCGCCTGTCTTTACTGCTTCATATTTGGTACTTATGATGTGAATCTAATGCTTGCAACCTGCAGAAAGAAGAAGTCAAGGTTATCAGCTTGAATTTTTGTTTAACTATCATATAAAGATGCTTCAAAGACATCAAAGAGAATCAAGTCTCATGAAAGTTTGGGAATCCATCTTGCATGGCCTCCAGATATATCCCTTCAGTCCTGAACTTCTAAAAGGTGTAGTGGAGGTCGGCAATTATTACACAACATCTAATAAATTGCGGCGGATTCTAGATGACTGTTGTTACAAGTATGTTCCTTTTCCATATAGCTTCACGATTTTTTTCAAAGGATGTCATGGTCTGATTAGCCAGAAATTTCAAGACAATAATATTGATAGAGTGCAAAGAAAGATTTTAAAATGGTTTCTTGCCCGGGTCAACAAGCACAAGTTAATTGCATTTCTTAGGGAAGATGTAGACCATTAATGAAAATTGTAACTTTTATCCAACAAGTGAATTTAAGCTTAAAATTAGACTTATGTTACTACTATAATGTATGTTTAATTTTTTTAAAGAAAAATGACATTCAAAAGCTATTCGAGGAACTTGATGTGAAATACAAAGTGCAGCCCTTTTATTCCCTGTCAAATCTTGTTTTGATCCCAAAGGAAGGAGACCCTTCTAAGGCAATATACTTTCTCTGCCTGTTGAAAACAAGAAATTTGTTTGTTTGTTAAATTTTTAGTTTTTTACTTCCAAGCATTAAACTATGATGTTGTAAAGAGTGCAAGTGGAGTGCTTAAAAACTCTTCGAAGGTTTTGTACATTGAAAGGGTTGTCATAAATTAGAAGTCCCCCTCCCCTTTTAAGGTTCTAAGTAATCTGTTTCTCCCTCTATTTAAATAGCAGTAATATTTGCTTTGTACACCCGATATACATACATATCAGTTTTTTTTATGATAAATATTTTATATCCTCTTATTTTAGATTCATATTTCCTTTTTATTACTGTTACAGTTTTACATGTGTTTTCTGTTTCCGCACAAGTATATGTATGGTAATTTCAAATGTTCTAGTTGGTTTGTGCAAATTTTCTTGGTTATAAACTAAGCAATAATTTGTTCTTTTGTGGTACATTCTCAGGAAACCATCTGTAGTTCTCTGGCTTTTTGTGTTGTCATTCGAAATGTTTAGAGGTGGTTCACAACACCGAATCCGTAGATTGTTCGAAAAGGCATTGAGTAATGACGATCTTAGCAGCTCAGTTGTACTGTGGCGTTGCTACATTATGTTTGAGATGGAAATTGCAAATGATCCTTCTGCAGCTCGTCGTGCTTTCTTCCGTGCTATCCATTCCTGCCCCTGGTGAGAACTATGTTTTAAATGATTGAATGATATTTCCTTGGTAAATTGAGTTTGCCACAGTCGAAGCTGAAAACAATCCACTTGGGTGTTTAGAGTTGGAGTGTCGTGTACCTCAGCAGTATAGCCCAGAAGTACAAAACAGGGTGAAAGAAAAAAAGCATTTACCGAAAAATTGTTGTTGGGAAAAAATTTACAAAAGTAGGTGATTTGCATGAGAATTTTTTGGTCTCGCCAAGCAACATATAGGGTTGTAATCTTGTCTCCGTCCAAGCTGCCAACATGACTTTATAGCCTACTCAAATGTGACACAGAAAGTAGAAAGTATTGGTTTTTTAGTTGGCGAGTTCATAAGGAAGTTAGTCAATCATTTAGCGACACCAATTAGTCATATTTAGTTGGTTTTTAATTTGCGGTCACCAAATAGTGATGATATTTCAAATTGATGCTTTACGAAACATAAAATAAACAATTAATCCTAGATTAAATTTAACAATACACCAATGGCAGTGTAGTTAATTTTCATGAAAGTATTGTTGTGTCTTGGTTTAGTTTTTATTTTATTTCTTCTAGTGTAAATCCTCCATATGCGAGGTCCATTTCCTTGGCCTGCTAATAATGAACCTCTTTCAAAATCTGACAGATTACAGTTTTGTGTCACTTTTGTCTGTTAGCTTACGGGGCACCGGATCCTGTTAGACCATCTCATAGCCTGTTTGTTTAACAAACCAAACTCGGTTTAGAGAATAAAGCACGAACTCTCTGACTTTCTTTTTCAAAAAAACACTTTTTGGTAGCAGGCAGACGTTTCAAATGCATAAAATAGACGCATAAGACAAATCAGGTCTATGCACCTTACTTATCTTCAGGACTCTACCATATTGATTTTATCTTGGAATCCATACCTTAAAGCAGGAGTCTTCTGGAACTAACACTTCCCAGAAACGTGATATAGATTTAAGAGATCCAAAAAATGGGAATTTTCTATCAGGCAGTACTACCTTGTGATAATTTGATATCTCAAGTTACATTTACACGTCTGGCTTTTTTGCTGTGTATACACATTTGCTCCTATTTTTATTACATTACTATTCTTATTATATCATTGTTAATGTTAATATGCATACCAGGTCAAAAAGGCTATGGTTGGATGGCTTTCTCAAGCTTAATTCTGTTCTTACTGCAAAAGAGCTGTCTGATCTACAAGAAGTTATGCGTGATAAGGAACTGAATCTGAGAACTGACATCTATGAGATCCTTCTGCAAGAGTCGTGACATCTACACTCCCAGTGCTGCTGTAATCCGACTGTAGAGCTAGTGTAGTATCTGATGCATTGCTCTTGTCTTGATATGATGCGACACATATGGTACATTTTTTAGACTGAGTTTACTTGCATGGTTATAGCTTGTGGAATTGATACTTTGTACTATAAGTGTAAATTTTAGGGTATATCTGAACTTGCAATGCACTTGTAAATAAACATTGGAATTGAAAGAAAGACTAAATATCAGGAACCTCAGGTTGCTAGCTTATGTTTGTTCAACTGATTGCCTAAATTAAAAAAAAAAAAAAAAAAAACATCAGGTGATAGCAGTTTGCTGATAAAATGTTTGATTGGTGCTCTATTTAAGTGGTCCACTGGAAAACTTGATGTGCTTCACTCACTTTTTATTCTTTTTTTTTAAATATAACAACTTTCAAAATTTAAACTTTAAATAATTAGACTGAAATCGATTTGCTATATAACTTTAATATTTAAAAAGTTAAATACATATATAATTTTAATATATTATAAATTAATAAAAATATTATTTACACTTAACATAAATTTTCGATTAGCTTTCCAATTCCTTTGAAAGGTCTTCTTAACTAGTTAGGTTTTTATAAAAGTTTTATTTTCAGAAGCAAATTTGACATGATTTGATATGATATAGGTCTGTCTTCAGACTGAATTGAATAATCTAACTTTTTCTATCCCTAATTAGGATGAGATTATCAAATAAAAAGAGAAAAAAAAATGATGCTTTGGAAGCAAACTTGTTTGATTGAAATATGAAGGGAGAGCTATGTAGTTTTCACAATAAATAATTAATGCTAAATAACTCCTTACCATGACAGCGTAATATAATTTACATTTCAAAAATTATATATTATTATAATTAATAAATAATAAATCAATTAAATCAATTGTTGTACATGCTGAGTTAATGCACGTCACGTATTATTAGGACAATTTCTTTATTAAGTTAATAATTCTTTAATACAATTACAAAGTGATTGAATGGTCAATGACAAGGAATTAAAAAAGAAACATTGAATAAAAATAAAAATAAATTGATTTATTTTCAGTGCTCACAGTATCATTTAAAGAATTTAAAACCAATATAAAGTGGTAGGTGTATCCTAATCATACAACTAAAGACAACACGTGTAAGACTCTTAGTTGTGCTGAAAATTAAGATTTTAAAAATTAACAAATCATTTTAAAAAAATCGAGGAAAAAAGTCTTAAGACAGATTTTTTAATTTCATTCAACATTCAACATTAAACATGTATAACATTATGTTTTATGTTAGAAACATGTCTTTTTTCCAGAGTATATTGATTAATATATATACTCTTATTTTATAAAAAATTATCATACCAAATTATAACTGTATTTTTATAATAGGTCCCACACTAACAAAAATTAAAACATTTGCAGATAAAAAAAAATGACGTGTTAGCAAATTTTCAGACTTTACTAATATACTTTTTCTTAGAAGGGATGTTTTAATAAATACAATTTTAATTTTCTTAAAATATATCTAAAATGAATATTTTTCTCACAGGAAGAACATGGCCACCGTGTTTTATGATTAACATAATTAATATTTAATCGCTCCGTCCTATTAAAATTTATTATCTCTTTTTATAACTAGTTATTTTTTCCTGAAACACCTTAATTAATTAAAATGTTATTACTAAAAAAATTTATTTTTTTAAAAATGAATTATCTAACTTTTTATTTCCTAATCTGATTTAAGTGTAAAAGTACTCATAATTTCATAAATATCAAAATCCCACTCAACTACTTTAACTTAAATATGATAAGAGTAATTTTGGAATAACAATACAGGGTATTGATCAATTCATTATTTTCAACTAATTTAACTAGTTTTTTTTAAGGATACAAATAAGTTGAAAGAAACTATTATAAATAAGAATGAAGGGGTATTTGTTACTAATGAAACTTTTAATTTCTTTAGGTTTCAAATTCAAGTTTTACAAATAAAAAACGTAATGAAAAAAAATTATGCTAGTAAAAAGAGTAATCACGAACTCATTTAGTAAATACTTTGTGTTAATAAGATAAAAATACTCATAATAAAATCATGGTATGAGAATGTTGGAAATAAAAATAATTTTACTATATTCTGATGTTGATTTGCCAAAACATATTCTCTAATACGATGTGACATATACTTTGACTCTTTTTTTTTTTTTTTTTCTGTATTTCTGACTTAGTTCACCCATATTTTTGTAGTCTAAGTTTTACTACACCTTATGACAGATATTTTCTGTTCAAAACAATTTTTTTTTGTTCAAACAAACCATATTATTATGTAGTTAACTGGCTCATGGTATCTCACTGTCATGTGTTTTCATTTGTATGATAAGATTAAATAACATACAAAAAATAACTATCAGTGTTTGATTATTGCAAGTAAATGTTTGTGATCAAAAGTGTCAAGCCATAAATTCCTCTTGAAGTCAACTCTATGATGCTAAACATGAACAATGAGTGCTTAGTTTATTCATTTATGTTTAAGGTTTGATAACAAAGCAACTCTGACATATGGATATCTCTGAAGCTATGTGAAAGACATGAACAATGAGATGAAACTATTATTTATTCTCTGATAATCTAATAGCACTTTTGTTTCTTCCTCATTATGATGTTGACAATGCCAACGAGGATTTGAACTAAGTAATTAAGTATCTTTACAAGAGTTTTTTCTTTGCTGATAGAGACATTTGTTTTTATCATGTATGACTTGGTCTCTTATTTCTCTTCTTACATTGCACTCACCACTTTGCTTGCACCATTATCACTTTGAAGCTGTGGACTACATAACTGTCAATCTATGATATATAAATCCTAAGTCAACTCAGAAGACACAACAAACATCAACAAGATACCTTTGAAGTGCAAACCCAACCAACAGTTGAATATCCAATAATTATCTTCTCAAACTTTGCTGGCTGTTCACTACATGCATGCATATCACTAATAAAGCTATGATGGCATCATTATATATAATCACAGCATGCTTGGCTGAACACACAACTCCACCACTTACCATCTTATCCATTTCATAAACCTCTTCTCAACCGTCCATGACAATTCCTCCAATAAGTTTTGTTTTAGGAGTAACACTTTGGGTGCTATTGTTCTCAAAACCTTGTCTCACAGTGTTTGTAAGCATTGATTGTGGATCCTCACAATCTTCCAATGATGAAAACAACATAAGATGGGTTGGAGATGATGACTACATTCAACATGGAGAGTCTCATGAAGTCTATCTAGGTTCTAATCCATTGAGCACTCTGAGGGTGTTCCCAAATAGAAAAAAGAGTTGCTATTCCATCAGAGTTGGGAAAGGAGAAAAAATTCTTACTCGAGCAAGCTTTTACTATGGCAATTATGACAACAAATTCTCTCCACCAGTGTTTGATCTTCAGTTTGATGGCAACTACTGGGCCACAGTCAACAGCTCAAGTTACTATTATGTAGATTATGAAGCAATATATGTAACAAAGGGAAACTTCACCAGCATATGTGTTGCTCAAACAAAGCCTAACCAGATTCCCTTCATATCATCCCTTGAAGTACGTAGCTTGGACCCCACAATGTACAGTCATGTTGATCCCAATCATGCATTGATTTTGCAATGGAGATATGCTTTTGGTGGAAATCAAACTATAAGGTATTAGCAATTCCAGTACTGATATATACACACCCTCACTCAGTAGTAGATTTTTGAACTATGATAAGTAGAAGTATATGTTATGAACTTATGGTACTTGGACTCAAAGTTTGAATTTTCTCACTCTATATAGTATATAGAAGGATTCCCTTATTCCAACTATAGCAAGTTTTGAAACACTCTTCCCTTAAACAACTTCCATTAATGCTAAAGTTTAACTGTTGAGTTAGAAGTTTTTCTTCATAGCTAAACTAACTCCTAAAGTTTCTATATAATTTTAAATAGAGTTTAATTTTCATATAAAGACTTTTAAATTGTAGACTTAGACCAATGCAATGTTAGTTAAAGTTGTAATTATTATTTACAAAAATTAACCAATTTAGTATGATATTTGTGACTGAATAACACTATAAAAGCTCTTCACATTATTGGTGAATTAGATTGAATGGCATTTGTAAGCATCACTTCATTTTATTTTATTGTATAATACACTTTCCAAAAGAAAAATGTTTGCCATCAAATTTGGCGTTTGACATTGTTATTGTTGCATCAACTGGAATATGCTAGGTACCCAGATGATGTTTTTGATCGAATATGGACGCCATCATTTGGTATAGGCCTTTCTGAAGTAAAAAGTGAGGCATCAGGTATTGACACTAGTACAGCAGAAGATCATCCACCACAAGCTGCACTTGAAAATGCAGTTATTTCCTCAAGCACTACACAGGACATGCAGTTCATCAATAGGCTGCCCACAAAGGAGCTTCCTATTTACATCACTGCTTACTTCTCAGAAGTGAATGAAAGTGCAGCTGGCAAAAGATCCATTCAAATGTACATAGACAACAAGCCCTTTTTAAGTCCAATAGTTCCTCCTTTTGGAAGTGTGAAAGAAGTGTACATCACCAACGTGACAGCTTCAGCAAACACTTCATTTCTTCTGCAGGCTTCAGCCACTTCCACCCTTCCTCCTGTACTCAATGCTCTTGAAGTTTATACCTTAAGTGATACATTAACTGCAGGAACTGATAGCAGAGATGGTAAGTGTGTTATGTTGTTATCAAAATATGTATATATCTCTATAGGGAGCACATAACTTGATAACTCTTTATCATGAGAAAAGAGAATTATTGATACATGACTTTTTAAAATGATTGTGGCCACTAACTTTTATTTGACAATTTATGTACGTGGTTGTTTGATCCAAATTTACTGTTCTCATTCTTAGTCTCCTTATAATAAAAAGATGTCACTGTATATGTCCAATATAGATAGACATAGATGTTCTAAAAGTTACCATGAGTTATTTTAACTTAGTATTTTTTGTCTGTGTTTTCTTTTGTCAATTTAGTGCAAGGTTTGTTACAACTGCAGTTGGCATTTGAAGTGCTTGTGGAGTGGAGTGGTGACCCTTGTCTACCAAATCCATATAACTGGGATTGGATACAATGCAACAGTGAAGTCAAGCCTAGAGTAATTGCATTGTAAGTTCATATCCCTTCTTTCAGACAACGTTTAGAAATTATACACAAAATAACTGCTAACTCTTTTTTTTATATATATGATGGTAAAACATAGGTATCTTACTGGTTATAATCTGCGAGGCACACTTCCGGATTTCAGTTCCATGAATGCACTTGAAATCATGTGAGAAATATAAAATCCACAACAAAATTTGTTGCATCTGTTACAATCAAACCTTGGCTTTCTATTGATCAATTAAACTTCTCTGAATTGCAGTCATTTGCAAAACAATACCATAGAAGGCCCCATTCCTGATTTCCTTGGTCTTCTGCCTAATCTCAAAACATTGTAAGTTTCATTCTTATACACACTATGTTCCAACAAATGCATCACGTGCTTTGAACTCTATACATTGAAAACTAAATTTTTCCAATTCTTTGTGCAGGAATTTGTCTAATAACAGGTTCAATGGTTCCATACCCACATCTCTAAAGAATAAAAACATTGAACTTGTGTAAGTTAACTTTTCTATGCTTTTCTGATAGTGAGAAGCTACATTAGAATGTAACTTCTTCAGGGTTTTTCAAACCCATTTTTTCAAACAACTTTTCTTCCTTTTCATATATAGTAGTGTACATTTTCTGACTTCCCTTTTCTAATTTCAGTACAACAAATAATTGCCTCTCGGGAATGAAGTGTCAACCTCTAAGTGATTCTCCAAATAAGCATCCAAAATCACCACTTCAGTTTGCTTCAGGCGATGAACCTGTGGGAGGTGGAAGTACGAAGATTATTAACAATCTAAACATAGCATTCATAGTAGCTATGCAAACTCTGCTGTTACTAGTTTATAGTGCTGTGCACTTTTAGACCCATTCCCATGCATTGTTGGTATTAATATCTATTTTAGACAAGTTCTAAATCAGTGTTTACTAGAAATTTGTTTGAGTGTACTTCATTTGTTATGAATATATTGTATCCTTTTATCGTTATGAAATGAAGAAGCAGGATTGTTAATTTTACCTCTTTTAATTGCAGAATTAAGAGTAGTGAAAGAATAATTATCCTTCTCCTTATCAATGGTGTTTTCATCGGCATACTCTCTTGTATCCCACACTGATCATACGCCTAACAACTGATCTTCATTAAATTTGTATGAATGGGAAATTTTTGTTTAATCTTTTTTCATTCTCAAAATAATTCCCTTTCTATTATCTCTTTTGCCTTGAACTTCATCCATAGCATTTATTCTCTGTTTTGTAGTAAAATTTAGGAACTCCTGTGTGCTTTTTTTATGTTATCCATCAATGTGTTCGTTTCTTATGTTATGAAGTGATTAAACATATGGCTTTCTAATTACTTGATAAGTTAACTCTTTTTTGTGAATTGCATTGACTTGCAAAACAATACCATGAATTCCTGATTTCCTTGGTCTTCCGTGTAATATTTAGACACTGCAAGTTTGATTTTTAAATGCAACACATTTCTCAAGTTTGATTTCCTGATAAATGAAACACATGCTTTTAGATTGAAAACTTTTTCCACTCTTTAGCAGGAATTTGTCTTATAATAGGTTCAATGGTTCCAAACCCACATTTCTCATAGAATAAATTCATTGACCAAACCCGATCATATATACATACATATATATCACTAAAAGAAATTCCAAAACTTTTTTTTCATGTTACAAGTAGCACTGAAATGTTGCTTTAAAAAATATTTCCTATTTTTAGTTTCTTTCAGACATCTCAATTTCGAGAACTCTGTTTACATGTTGAATGGATCCAAGTGTAATTTCAATTTCATCAGCCTTGCTTCTTGATTTCTGCAACTGCTGGCATTTGGTGCAACTAAATTTATTGCAACTGCTTCATTTGGTACTGCTGCTACATCTTGAACAAGGACATCAAAACAGATCATAGAAAATTCTCCTGAGACTGATTACTTTAACATTGACTTGGATTTTCTCATTATTTAAACTAAAATGAATTTCCTTTGTTTTGAAGAAATCGAGAAGTCCATTTGTATCAGATGACTTTTCTAGAAACTTATAACTTAAAAGGGAATTTAAAGTCTTACCGAAAACGAGCAAGTGCAGAGTGTTTATTTATAATTTAACCTATTATATGCATTTGATTAAAATTAATTCATGAGTGGGTCAATGAGTTGGATCCAGAGTTTAAAATTGAAAGCCTTGACACAATATGTATCTATCATAAACTTTCGTATAGTTATTGTAATTTATAATTAGTTGATAGTATAATTTTTTTTACACTAGCAATACATTAAAACAAACAATTAAATAGTATAATATATTTTATGTTAGTCATATAATATAAATTTAATTTGAAATCGTTAAAAAATGCTTTTTTTTTTTTTCATTCAACACCTTATTGCAATTACAAAAATAAATGATAGAGATAGAGGTCAAGAACTTCAATCTTGAATTGTTGAGTACAATCATTTATTAGAACTAGATGTGATGTTTAAGAGAAATATTTTAAATACATTTCTATCCATTTTTAATAATTTACAAGTGTATTCAAAATATTGTTGATAATTTTATGACGAGATTACTGATACACAAATTAGCAAAACTTCATACAGCAAAGTACATATTCTGTTTGTTTTATTTTTGCTACAAGATATACAGAAAAATCTTACCAAGGGAAGACAAGGGTCCGAGGCTGTACTCATGTATGACTTTTAAGGTAAAACTATTCTTCAAAGAACGAGGGTTAGAAGGTCCAGAACCACTTATAGGAACGCCATAGTTTAAGAAATTCATAATTTCATCTGCTTCATCCATAATGACCATTTAACTGCTTCTAAAAAATTATCATTTCGTCGCAGTGCAGTGATAAGATTAGTGTAGGTTTTCTTGTCGGGTTCTATTCCGTTTGTTCTCATTTCCTTGATCAAACCTACAGCCTCTTCAACCATTCCTGCAATCCCATATGCCTTGATCAATGTGTTATAGCTGCACAAATCAGGTCTGAGTCCACATTCTTTCAATTCTGTAAGCACGTTAGCTACTTCATTAATCCATCCTTGTTCTCCATATATATTGATCATAGTGTTGTATGTGTAGTGGTCAGAGGCACAATTTGTGTCCTTCATCCTTTGCAGTACAGATCTAAATGTCTCCATTTGACCATTTTTCCCATAAGCATCAAGCATTGAATTGTATGCTTCAAGGGAAACTGAAAATCCATCAAATTCCATTTTCTGGACTGTCAATGACATGTTGTCGAAGTCTTTATTTTTGCCATATGCAGCTACAATTGTATTGTAAGTGATCACATCAACCAGGCCTTCTTTCTTAGCCATGTAGTACAGCCTCCGAACCTTCTTAAAAAGCTTGGCTTTCCCAAAGACATCAAGCATGACATTAAAGGTAATTGTGCTAGGCACAAATTCACGCTGTATCATCTCATCAAAAAGCCTAGAAAGCTCATCGACTGGCAGAGCCTGAGCACAGCAGTTTATGACACAATTATATAGTTCCTGGTCGAAATCCTCTCTATTTTTCGAGATTTTGTAGTATAAATTAGTCAATTTATCCACCATGTTACATCTTTGATAAATACGCAGCATGTCACACAACAAAAACTTGTCTGGAACAATATCTGTTCGCTCGTGAAGAGCATCCAAAACTGCGCAAGCATCATTCAAAGATCCAGCTTTGACATACATCCTTACAACAATACTGAAAGCAATCATATCCAAGGCAACTCCAGAAGACTTCAACTTCAGATACAACACTTCTGCATCCTTGAAGAGGCCCATGACACTGTAAATGTCAATCATGGTGCAGGCGATGTGCAAGTTTGGGATGTCATCACATTTGGGCATTTGAGAGTATATCTTCACAGCATCCTCCAACAAACCTGCCTCTTTGCCCGAGCAAATCAAAAGATGATAGAGGTTATCCTCATATCTTGAATCTCGCCACTCTTTGTCATTCAGCACTTTCAAGGCCTCATCCACCAGCCGATGCTTCACATAAGCCATGACCAGAGTAGAACAAGAACTCTGGTTGACCAGCACATGCTGATAAAACACACCTTTGAGCAGATGTGGCACCTTATGAACCTTTCCAGCACTCTCATACACCTGCAGCAGAGTACCAATTATAGAAGAATAGTGGCATCCACACTCCACCATATCATCAAGAATCTCAAAGACAGCTTCATCATCTCCATATTTAGCTTCCAGCTTAATCAATGTAAACAAGTTGGAGGAATTGGGCTTGAACCGCAACTGTTTGAGCTCCTTATAATATCTCGTGGCAAACACATAGTTATCAGCTCTACCCCAACCCTCAATCATGGATCGGTAAGTAGTTTCATCCGGATCCAACTGTGAACTCTGTCGAATCCTCATAAACAACCTCTGTGCAGAATCCATTTTACCAGCCTTCCCATAACCAGTTATCATAGTGTTGTAAGCAATAATATTAGCACAAAACCCTGCCTCTTGCATTGCCTCCAACACTCTCTCAGCATCCTCCAATTTTCCTTGCTGGCTATAAGCATTCAACATCACCAACCAATTCTCCAAATTCGGCACCACCTCGTCCTGTCTCATCAACTCGATCACGTACAGGGCCTTCTCATACAACCTGAAACGCGTGTAAATTGTTATCATCGAAGAATACGCAGATTCACATACAATTCCAAACCCTCTCATTTGAGAAAACGCAAATTCCGCCTCCTCCAGGTTCCATCCCTTCCGATAAAGGCCCATGAGCATCCCAATGGTCGCCACATTGGGCGCCACGCCACAATCCAACATCATTCGGAACCACTTCGTCCCCAATTTCACTAGATTCTGTTTGCAGCAGGCGTATATAAGAGTGTTGAAGACGTTGAAGCTCAATTCGGAACCGAAACTCGCCTTCATTTCAGAAATCAGCTTCTCCGCGCCTTCCCAATCTCCTCTTCTGCTCACCACGCGAAGTATTACGTTGTAAGCGCCGGCGTTGCGTTCCAGCTTCCCGCTTTCCCTCATCTTCTCGAAAAACGACAGCGTTTTGGCGTCGTCCTCCGCGCTCTCTTCCAGCCGTTTCAGAATCGCGTTGCACTGCGCCGTGCTGAGTTCGGAAGAGAATTCCACATCAGCATCGGGTGAGAAGAGTTTCGGGTGGTCTCGACTTTGCTTTGGCGCTCGCTTCGAAACCCGAAGTTGAGGCTTGTAATTGAGCTTTGCCTCGGGGACCAAAACGCGCTTCTTGGCTTTGAACCAGGAGAAGCTAAGTTGGAACTGAAGGCCTCCAGAGAATGCAAGAATCTGACATGAGGGTAGCGGTTGTAACCGCTGCTGCTGGAAGCACTTCTTCATTTTGCTTTCATCTCTTCATGTGTTGTCTTGTGTTGTGTTGTGTGGTGCCTGTAACCAAAAAATATCATCCAAATCTACTCTTCCCAAAAGCACTTATTCAAAATCAATTTTAAGAACAAATACTTTTCTTATTTACTCTATCCAGAACAAATCTTGTTCTCTCTATACATATAAATGAAACTAATTATATTCAATTAGTGTTTTTAAGAATCATTATTCAACAAAAGTTTTCTATTTTTCTTTCAATAAACATTCAAAGGAGTTTTTCTTGATGTATTATCTTTTATAATATGTTATTTTCATCTTTATTTATAAATTGATTTTTTAATATTTAAAAACATCAATAATTAAAAATAGCATTGTATTCCAAATAGGTTATTTATCACAAGTTCAAAATATAAATTATATTTTTAAACTATCTATTTATTATATAAATTTTAGTTAGATAAAATATTGAAAATTATTTTTTAAACAAGTACTTTAGAAATTAAAAAATTAATTATAAATATATTTGATACTATATGTTCAACATGATCTAAAGCCTCCACCTTATTTTGTTATTGGAGGTGTTAATAAAATGAGCTAACAAAATAGTTAATTTAAATAAATCAAACTAAACCTTTGGACCGTATTAAAAAGTAAAGTGTATATCTTTCAACTTCAAGTGCATTGATATATATATATATATATATATATATATATATATATATATATATATATATATATATATATATATATATATATATTAAAATTTCGTTACAATTTTATCTTTAAAAATATTTTAGTGGATTAAGGAAGAAAGATGTGTATAAACTGACTTTAGTCTTCACTCCTAAGTTATCTGAAATTATATTAGACCTAAAAAAAAGAGGATTCGTTGATCTTAAGTTTCTTGAGATAGAACTATTAGAGACAATCATCACATTCAAAATATTATCCGTTTTAAAGTTCGTAACTTCATCATAATTTTATCTTTAAAAAATACTTCAGTAAATTAAGGATGAAAGTATAAACTAACATTCCCCTTGATCTCGACTAATAAGTTATGTGAGATTATATTAAACATATCAGAATAATATATATTATTTTTATGTTTCAATTTTAAAAAACTAAATCATTAAAAGAATAGGAACTATACTTCTTAAAATATTATAAGAGTCTTATTAAAATAAATCTAACATGTAAAATTTGTTTATTGATTTTTTAAATATTAAAAGTTTGTTCTCGTGTATTTATAATTACATTACACTACTAGATAAACTGACATGCTCTCCTACTAAAGTTTATCTTTTTTCCCCCTTTCATATTATCACTTAAATATTCATTCTAGTTTATTATATATGATTTTGTATAAAAAGATTGGTCATATATATTTTTAATGAATAAATTTATGTATAATTTTGAGAGGAAGTAAATGAAGTAATTAAATCTTGTTGTCTCTTGTTTCAATATATACTAAAACTCAGATAATTAAATTAAGGTTTGAATAACATATCTAATTTATCGTTTTAATTCCTACTTTTTTTACTTTAGTTTTTTGTAATTTAAAATTTCCCTGTTGGACTTGATTAAGAAGCGAAAACAATAAAATTTTATATCATAGGATAAAATCATCATTTTTTTAAAAAAAAATCAAAATTTTAAAATAGATACATTATAGGAATAGTTATTATTAATGTTATTTTTGAAATTTTATGTCATTAATACATAACCTACATAACATAGACATTGATATAGACATTGATACGTATAATATCTAAAATATAAGACAGGGAGACACAAATCTATATATTAAATAATTATGAATTATATAAATTGACAATAAAGATTTATGTACACAAGTATTTTTCAGTTTTTTTTTGGAACAAAAATATATTTTTCATAATTCGTTCAAAAAGATTTGTTCCTTATTTTTATAAGCAAATTAATGTATTTCTCATTTTTAAAATTGTGTTAGAATTATACTAAAATTTTCAGAAATTCAATAAATATTTTTTAAATTTGACACTTCACCAATAAGTGTCTAACGAATGTCGTGTCCAATACGTGTATCCGACACGGACATATCATTTAAGAGGAATGTCCGAGTCTCATAGTACACAACGTATTTTTTTAAAAGTAATTTATAACTTTGTTAATTTAAACCTAATTTCACTGTAATTAAAAATACTAATGTTAATTAAATTTCTTTATTCTTCTTGATTTCACAAAATAATTTTCGAAATTATCATGAATCATAATTATAGGATTAATATACACATTTAAACATAAAGAAACAATATACAGATCTGATTAGTTCGTAACTTAATGTCTGTAGGGATCTAGTTGTTGGTCATATCCAATTAAAAAATAATTATTTTAGAAAGATTACAATAACTTGTATAACAACGTACAAGAAAGAATAATGTCGGTCAAAAGTTCGAGACTCATTATTAAGCAACTTGTTTAGTTGAATGATGGAATAAAGAACATTGTCACGATGAATACATATTTCATTAATGTGAATTTGAATTGGTGAGTTAAAAAGATTTGAGTTGGTTGAAGATGATCATTTAAAATTTATTAATAACAATTTTTTTTAAGAAAATTATTAAATAAAAATAGTATTTAATTAAATATTAATTTAAAAACTAATTTATAAATTTTATTAATAATAGAGATTATTTTAGATATCAATAATTTTGTAATATATAGAATAATATCTAATTTAATTAACATTATAACTAATTATTTTTTTTTCTGAAATTGATTTCTATTTAATAATTTTTATTTAGTAATTTTTTTTTTTAGGGGTTGATCTTATATTATTATTTAAGTATTTTATATTGTAATCTTATATTATTTAAGTATTTTATATTATAATCATCTATTACTTCTAATTATATAGGTTGATAGTTTGATATTTTTAAAGATTAAGATGTTGTTCAATAATGTTTGAATATTTAATTTATTTCTTTGTATAATTATAAATGTTGAGTCTTTAATTTCACTTAATATTTTTATAACTCTATGAAATAGATGAATATTGTGGAAGTAGTAAGTTAAGTCATCTATATTAACTTAACTCATAATATATAAAATATATAAAGTAAGTTAAGGAAAATAAAATATGTTTAAGTCAAGTCATATAATTTATCCATTTGCAATAGATCAAGTTATTTGTAATAGATCGAGTTAAGTTACAAATTTTTTGATTTAATAAGATCTTAGAGAATGATTATGAAAAGTGATTACATTTTCCATTTTTAGTTAAAAATATGCTTAGGTTAAACTAAGAATTCTTTTTGATTGAACTATTAAGTTAAACTAAGAATTCTTTTTGATTGAACTATTTTGATGGACATAGATCCTATTTACTTAGGTATTGGGAAGTTAATAATTAAAAATCCACAAAAAATTATTTATAGACTCTTATCTTCCCATTAAATGGGTTGGCAACATTGATGAATGCCATGAGATGCATACCTAAATAGGTAGAGACATGGTAATACACATGATTTCATTTCAAGGGTCTCCATCCCAAAGCTCTTCCAAGGTCTTGTAAGGTCCATTTTCTGATACAAAGTTTATTCCAGAATACATCCTAAGCTGTGGAATGTCCCTGAATTTCTGTGATTCCTCCTGCTTCAGTTCCCACTCAAATATCTCAAGGTTCTCTTTCATTCTCTCCTTGTTGAAGCTTCTCACAATAGCAATCCCCCCTTCCTCGTATATCCATCTCAGTGCAACCTGCATCACCAAGCATGCCATACCCCTTTCTCAATAAACTTTTTCTTTCCCATTTTCAACCATCATAGATATACATTTAATCAGAAAAAACAATAAGATATCATAGATAATAAAATGTTGACAACCATGCAACACATTATAATTGAAAAGACAAATAAATTTTAGTTGAAATTGATCAATTCTAAAATTGTACTGAATCAAATCACACTTGCAAACCAGCATCTTTTAAGGTATTGTTGTTAAACTAACCTTTTTCTTTTCATCGAGCAAGACGAGAAACAAACAAACAAACACTCACTGGTGAAAAGAAAAGGATCTCTTGGTTATCTTCTTTATCTAAATTTAGAATTTCATGGTCACAAAAGTAGAGTTGTAATGTGGGTGGTGAGAGTTCAAGTCTGAGATAGTAAGAGAACCTGAGCGACGGTCTTCTGTCTTGCACAAGCGATTTCCTTAAGGATTGGGCAGTCCATAACTGCATTTGTACCAAAAGAACTTCTGTATGATCCCAGTGGTGACCATGCACTCACATGAATTCCTTTCTGTTTGCAATATTCTCTGAGTTTACCCTGCTGCCATGAGGGACTCATTTCCACCTAAAACCAATGGAAGGAATCACCAACATCAACAAGTGTTTCATCACTGTTTGAATATCAACCATCCACATGTAGTTGCTAAACCTTCATACCTGATTCACAGCAGGAGGGATGGTTGCATTTTCCAAGAGCTGGTTGAGCTTTTTGATGCCGAAGTTGCTGACACCGACAGACTTTGCCAAGCCTAATCTGCAGCACTCTTCCATAGCTTCCCATGTTCCTTTCACGTCAAAGGAGGGCATCACATTTTCCTTCAATATATCAGCTGGCCCTCTGGCTTCAGATTTCAGCCTCACTGGCCAATGAATCAAATATAGATCTACATACTCCAACCCCAACTTCCTAAGCAGGTTCATGGAAATTTACATAACATGCAACAAAAGAAACAAACTGTATAAGAGGATGATCATATAAGCTTTAAAAAGGTATATTTGTAACAACTAAAATAATAGTTTCAGATATAGAAGCTAAAAAGTGAAGTTTTTATAAATATTGGAACCAAATGAGGAGTTAAAGCTCTTTGTACTTACTGCAGTGAGGTCTTGAGAGCTGGAAGAACAAGGTCAGGGTGAGCATCAGATGCCCATAGTTTCGAAGTGATGAATACTTCATCTCTGCTCTTTACAAGGCCTAGCTCCAAAGCCTTTTCCACAGCTTTGCCTAGAGGCTCCTCACTTCCATAAAGAGCAGCAGTATCAAAGTGTCTGTATCCAATCTCAAAGGCATCAATAAGTATGGAGGTGAGAGTTTCATCTGGTGGAGGAGGAATTGATGCGGTTCCAAGGCCTATGACTGGCATCTTTTTCCCTGAGTTTAGTATCACTTCTGGGATTCTTTTTGCTTCCATATTTTCTGTTGGGTTTGATGTGTGTTGAAATGTTGTTATAGAACATAAAAAAAGTGTTAATTCTAAGTCTGTTGAAGAAAACTAGAAATATGTTCTTTGGATGAACCGGTCCACATAAATACAAACACATGAAAACATCACTGCTTTTTTTTTTTTATAGAAAACATGAACCGGTCCACATAAATTAAATGATGTTTTCCCTATCATCTTTGTTTTATTGCTTGTACGCAACCTCATTTATTGTTTTTGTTGTTTCTTAATAGTCTGAATCCAAACCTTTAATTCACTAAATAACTCGCGCACTATGATAAATTACCTTAAGTAATATGAAGTGAAATGGGTTAATTATGTACTTGTTTGAATGCACGTTGCTTATCCTGCTATTAAATTTCAAACTGTCACGCATGAATTGTAATAAGTGCAAGTATGTTGGAGACAGAGGAAATAACTAGTTTAGTAGTTGAAGTTACTAGTCCCTGAATTTAATGTCGCGTATTAGTTTTTAATTGTAATTAAATTAAAGCAGTAGTCTTTAGGAACTAAAATGTGATGAAGAAAAAAAAAAGTTAATTTGCTAGTGTTTTTACAAGTTCAAAAATTAACTATATTCGAACGATTTACTCTGAAATTTAATAAGATTTATAAACTCTTTTTAATATTATTAAAGATTTACATCAATTAGATATAAAAACATTTTATAATATATAAATTGATATATTATAAAAATATTTTATAATATATAAATTGATGTAGTATAAGTAATCAATTTTATAAGAAAGATTAAATTATATTTAAAGTTTACTTTACCTTTTATCAGATTCTTCTTGGACTATCCATAAATTAGCTGATTTTTCTCCTTGAAGCTTCTCACGGTAACACTTGTCTTTCGTGCATGTATATTCATCTTTTTGCTATCTGCATAGTCCCCAAGTCAGACTTGGACTCTTAAGACAACAGTGTCATCTCGATATAGTACACTAAAACATGCTAGAATCACTACGGACAAAACATGGATGAAGTTTTTCTTATCTTTGTTCTCCAATCAAATCATGTTACAAGGATTTTCTTGTAACAATTGATAATAACCTTTACTAAATTTTAAATAAACCTCAACATGTAAACAACTGGATGGAGAAATTGATGATAAGGTTATGTTGAAAATTGCAGGCCTACACCAAGAGCATCTTTTCCCCCTCAATTTTGTAAGAACTATTGGACTCTACTTCCATGTTCTCTTTTGTTGGGTCAAGTTCCCCCACAATTCACAATTATCACTTCTTGACTTGAGTTGTGGCTATATTATTCCATACCTGCATGCAAAAATAAGAGGAAGTACCAGCACAAGATAATATTAATATTAGTGTATATTAAGAAATAAATTTTAAGTGATACTAATCTCATAAAACTAACTTATAAAATTATAAAATGAGGTTTGTATTTATTTATATACTTATATATACTAATATATACTATGTTCTAATTTTTAAGTCAATTTTGGGATCTCTAACATTATATCATTCACAGTTTCATTTGTCCTCTAATGACTAAAGCATGATTGAGAATACATGTTTCTTCAAAAGGGGATTGGTTGGTTAATTATTGAAGAAAGTCTGCTGATTTATAAAATATATTTATGGGTATATTCTTTGCTTTCTGCAATGCATATATGTATTTAGCAGAAGGACAATGTTTGTAGAAATATTGTGCGTTAATTTTCTTTTCCAAAAGGCCGAGTAACTAAGCAAAATCCATAAACATGAAATAACACTGACCAAAATGCATAAACACTTGCACAGAATGCTAGTGCAGTGTACTGGTGGTGAGTGGTGGTGATAACAACATTGCTTGCTGCTTTTTGGTGGAAAGGATGGAAAGGCAAGTGATAAGAGGAAACCATTGATGATATATATTTGAGACTTGCATTTCCTTTGAATTGAAGAGGCACCACAACCTCACTCTTCTGATAAAATTGTCACTCTTGTTCAACTCAGGGGCCCTTGTGAAACAATTACTAAGGGCAGCTAGGTTCTTATTTGGGGATACATCAAACCATAATGATAATGATAGTACAAGACATGTTCATAATAGGGAACTCACATCTTTTTTATTCTCATTATTTATACCTTAAAACCTAGTTCGAGTCTTGGAGAAATATTCAAATGTCTCCATCCCAAAGTTCTTCCAAGGTCTTGTAAGGCCCATTTTCAGATAGCCACATGTTCCCTGTGTATTGCCTGCGCTGTGGAACCTGACTAATCCTCTCTAGATCCTCTTCACTCAACTCAAAATCAAATATGTCCAGGTTCTGCGTCATCCTCTCTTTGTTTGTGCTTTTAGCCATGGCACTTGACCCTTGTTGGTATACCCATCTAAGTGCAACCTGAAATGACAGTATCACCATTAATCAATAAAGCAACACTTTCTTTCAGATGTTGGCAAAAATGTTTCAATGTTCCTTTTTTGTTTGGTTGTGAGTGATTGATTGCTTTTAAGTCATAAGCAGGGGCTTCTCTTTCTTCTCAGTTTTTTAGACTATGTGAATTATTAAAAGTCACAGAAGATGAATAAGTTGTTCCATTTTTTTGCAGAAAATTTACCTGAGCTATAGTCTTCCCTTTTGCCTTTGCTATGTCTTGGAGGATTGGATTCTCCATGACAGCTCCGGAACCCCAAAATATCCTGTAAGCGCCAAGAGCTGACCAAGCACTAACATGAATTCCTTTCTGCTTGCAGAACTCCCTGAGTTTCTCTTGCTGCCATGATGGGTTCATTTCCACCTGAAAAAACCACAATCACCATGAGTACCCAAAAGTCCAAAACCATCATAATAAGTTTCTTACTAAACCAAATATATCTCCTGTAATCACATTATGCTACCTGAATGACTGCAGGAGAAATTGTGGCTATTTCCAAGATTTTGGTGAGTTTTTTGGTACCATAATTGCATATGCCAATAGACTTTGCTAATCCCAACTTGTAACACTCTTCCATAGCTTTCCATGTCCCTTCTATATCAAAGGGCAGCAAATCTTCCCCAGAAAAAGCAGTTGGATTTTCAAGATCATGTCTCAACCTCACTGGCCAATGAATCAGATAAAGATCCACATACTCCATCCCCAGCTTCCTAAACAACATTGTGCAGCACATAAAGTATTTAAGCAACATTAATAGTCAGAAAAATAATAAAACTTTTATGCAGTTTCATTTGGTTATATAGATAATAAAGGCTTCTATCAAATGTTAACTTGTATTACCTAAACAGAACATCTATTCTGATAAGAGAAAAGTATAGAAAATACAAATGGAATTGTATCTCAGTTCTATCCCACAAATAATAAATTGACAAACACAATACTAAGATTACTAGGAACAAAGTGAGTAAGGAGATTAAAGGTACTTTAATGAGGTCTTGAGAGCTGGGACAATGAGATCAGGGTGTGCATCTGTGTTCCAAGGCTTTGAAGTGATGAAAACTTCATCTCTACTCTTTATAAGGCCTTTGTCTATGGCTTTGGCAACAGCTACACCTATGGCTTCCTCTGTTCCATACACAGAGGCAGTGTCAAAATGGCGATAACCAACCTCAATGGCATCAACATAGATAGAAGCAAGAGTCTCATTTGATGGACGATTCTCAACTGAAGTTCCCATGCCTATAACTGGCATTTTGTGTCCTGAATTCAGCAACACATCTGGGATTTTCCTTCCACCCATGCTTCTTCTTTTTTTCTTCCAATCCTTCTTTCTAACTCAGTTACAAATGTCACTGGAATTCCATATATGATCTCTTTTTATGGGGTCAAAGTTTTGTCCTAAAGTTGATTCAATTGGAAAGAGATTCTCAATTATTGTGTTCATTATACATGAAAAGAAAAGAAAGAACCATTTTTAAGATTTAATTTAAATTTTTTGAACCATTATTGTTATTCATGACAAAAATATTGACTTGCGTACAACCCACATTAAATTTTTTTTACCATTAATATATCGGAATTCACCTTTTTCTTATGAACTTGAATATTTTTATAAATGTGTTTTACTTAGACAAATTAAACTTTATTTATATTTTATTGAATATTTTAGATTACTCTTTAGAAAAATAAGCATTATTTTTTTATTTTGCATATAGTAAGTATTTTGTTAATAATTTCGGATTTTTAACTATAAGTAAAAATAAATAAACCTCATGAATGGTGAACTTAAATATAAATACATCTTAAATAATTGAATACTATTTATTGAATCTATTTCTTAAATACTTTTATTCAATTATGTTATATTATTAATAATTATTTTTTATTTTTTATATCAAGTTCAGATAAAAAAAAAAGTTTAAAACAACATTTTAAAACGAGATTAGTAAAATTAAATGACCTGATTACACCAATTTGTTATATTGCCTAATAATTTTTTATTCATGATTAATCTCCTCAACAACCTAACTCATTATTTTAAAATAGATTAGTCACATATGAAGAGCAATATATAAAAAGAATCACATTATGTACACTTCTTCACTTCCTATAACATTATATACACTTCTTCACTTCCTAATTGTTGGAAGAACATATTATTAAGTATAAGAGGAGTTATTCTATAACAGATATATTTGGTAGGAAAAGAAGTGCTGATACATTATTTCCATTGATGAAGGGCAGTGCCAATAATGTATTTAAATGTAAAGAGGTGAGAATTGAAGTGTCCAATCATTTTGGATATTATTTGTGAGGTGTGGAGTTTTTGGGGTAGTTGGTTTGATATCATAGGCTATGGTGCATGTGATTCTCCAAGCTCACTATTCATGTTTATGTTTTCACATGAGGAAGTCACCATCTATAAGAGACAACAATTATTGTGTACATCAATACGTGGCACCATTCTTGCACAGCCACCACTTATTTTTCTGAATCATAAAGTACAAATATAAAGATATCTTATGTGTTATGGCTTCATGTCACCCATTATGTTATTACACTTAAAGAAATGTGTTACACTTGTTTAGGGTACCACTTGGAGAGAACAATGAAAAGATGCCAACGATTGAGAAATGTGTGGGTTATTAGAAATATTACTGAATACTAATTGTTTGATAATGTAAAAATTATGCTAATTAAATAAGAATTAAACTATTATTTAAAATCTTGCATAAATCACAAGTCAACTACACAAACATTTTATTATGATTTTGAATCCAAATTGCAAATGTATCCAAATAAATTCTCAAACATGAAATATATACAATTTAGGTTTGATCATTTTGTGAAAATTGTCCCTTCTCTACTTATCTACACTTTAGTCATATATCATTAATATTTGTTTGATCACTAAGTATTGTTTTAATTGTTAGAGTATACTTTTTAAACCTTATATGATCCTTGTCTACAATTTGTTTCTCTTGTTGCATGTTATGTAAATTTTTCTAAAATTGTTTAGGAAGTTGGTTTCCTAACCCTAAACTAAAGACATTATATATGTATTGTTTTTCATGCATAAAGATCAGGGTTGATGAATTCACCCATCACTTTTTCAATTTTTTATTTTTTGTTTTGAATTTTTTTACTTGATTGTAATTATTAATAATATTTTTTGGACAATAAAATTGTAAGAGAGTAATAAAATTGAATCAAACTTTAATATTTTAAATTAAAAAAAAATTAATATCTAATAAAATAAATTAAATATCAATAATACTTTAATGAATTAAATTATTTATAAAGAAATTGATATAAATAAATTTTTATATAAAATTTAACCACCACCAATTTTAATTCAAAAAACATGAAAAGAACAGACTAGCCTGTCCGTCCCGTTCTGTCTTTGAACCGCTTAGTTGGCGAGTTAAGCAGATCACACATCAATGCAGGTTGACGGATTTAAAATATTAACATATCCCACCTAAATAATGACGGTCCGCCTAACCTACTTTGTCATCCCTAACTTTATTCCTTTTCATTTTATTTTACATTTTATTGAATAATATATTCAAAACACACGTAATATTTCTATTAAAAGTATGCATAATCATATTTATGACTTGTTTATATTTTAAAGTTTTTTACTTTCAAACTAGTTAAGAAGTCTCCTTAGATTAGGTAGGTTATAATTGACCTCCTCACCTTAATTGGTTTGTCTTTTGTTGATGGAAACAACCTAAGGCATGCACTGAATAGGGTCTTCAAGAGACTGTTTTTTCTAGGATTTTTTTAAAAGATAAATTAAACAAAATGAAGTAATTTAAAAGAATATATGAAAATTAAATTTTCTAATTCTTATTGTAGAGATTTTCAAGAAAAAGAGTTTTTTAAAATTAGTATTCTAATCAATTCTGATAAACTCCTTTCTAAACATGCTGATAGCATATCAAAGTCCTGCAGGTTTCAACTTTCCAAAAGAATGTGATATTCCATGACTGACAAAAAAAACAAACATCTGATAAAATAAACATCTTTGGAAGATTGTTTAGATTGGTTTAACCAACTCATAATTTTTATTACTATTTTTTTTAACAATAAAAACAAATAAATAAATAAAATCATTTTAAAAGTAGTCCAACTCATATATAAAACATGAAAATAAAATATAACTTACTTAACAATCCACCTCAGATAAAGAGAGAAAAGTCACTACCTAACAAAAAGAAATCAAAACACTAGGATAATTTTTATTATCACCCAAACATTCCGATACCATTTTATAATAATTATATTAAAAATTATATCTATCAAATTTTCAATTGCTTCATGATATAAAAATACTGCCTTTGAAAATGTATAAGAATCAAACTTTATTTAAAACCTTCTTTATTTGAAAGGAAAATTCTTAGAAGAAATGAAACAGTGTTTTCCACTTGAAAGCAGAAACAGCATTGATGAGATTGATGTGAACTCATTCCCAAAGATCTTCGAGAGTTTTGAAAGGGCCAACTTCAGAGACAAAACGTTCACCTTTGAAACCCCTGTGCTGTGGTATTTCTTTAATCTTCTCTGAGTCACTCTCACTCAGCTCCCAATCAAAAATCTGAAGATTTTGCTTCATTCTCTCACTGTTGAAGCTCTTCACTATTGGAGTTGCACCTTCCTCTATTATCCACCTCAGTGCAACCTGCAATTGCACACTAACCAGTAAGTTTCACATCACATGATTACTTTAGAATCTTAATTTCAATGTTTTCTGTGAAATTATTTGAAAATAAAATGAGGCTGTGATACCAATTTCTTCCATAGTAGATTACACATGTGTTTTCAAATAATCCAGTGTGAAGCTTGAATGTGACATAAAAAGGGTAAAAGAAAAGGTGTTGTCTTTATGTTGTCGTAAACTTCCTTTTAAGTGTTTGTAAATATATTTCTTTTAGCTTTTAGTTCTTGTGATTCTTTCATAATTCATGTATTGTTTTCCATTTTTTTTGTTTTTTTTTTAAATTAGGTTAAATATAAATCTTACTTTATATGTCGATTTTGTAAAGTTAAATTAGGTTTAAAGTCTACTTCTTAATATAGTATCAGAATTCTATCTTAATGAAAGTTTGTTAAGTTTATTGTATCACCCGTTATTGAATTGCTATCAAACTACTCATAAATATATAATTATATAACAAGTTGATCATCTCAACATAAATACGTGTTAATTCTTAATATATAAGTGAATATAAATTTTACTTTATAAACAAACAAATTTTATAAAATTAAATTAAGTTTAAATTTCAAAAATATAATTACACAAGTACATAAATCTTTTGATAAGACAATGTCATGTTAAAAAATCTTTACATGACAACAGGAAAAAAATCATTTAAGCCTTCTTTCTTAACACAAACAGCTGTTAAAGCTCAAAATTAAAAGATTTGGAACATTACAAGATCATAAAAACGGACTCAAAAGTGAAAATAGTATATGTATACGAGGAAAACAATGTACATATTTAAGTTGTTTTATATTTAAATTTAAAACAATCAAATGAAACATGGTTTATGATGTATGTTTAATTCACCTGTGCCACACTCTTGCCTAATGTGGATGCAATATCCTTCAGAATAGGACTGTCCATAACAGCAAGGGAACCCCACACAGCTCCATTGGCTCCCAGAGGGGACCATGCACTCACATGAATTCCTCTCTCTTTGCAGAATTTTCTCAGATTTTCCTGTTTCCATGCTGCGTTCATCTCCACCTGCAGAGCCATTTTTCAAACAACCCAGTATTTAATCTGAACTTCATACACAAACTAGTTTCTGTAAATGAAAACTTTGATGATATTTCCCCCTAAATACAACATTTTGTTGTATCTGTAAGACTTGGGAAACATCAGTTGCATTGCTTGTAATATAATTTTACTGGTCAAAACATAATCATGGCAACAATTCAAAACATTGTACACTGTTTATAAAGAAGGATGCGATTTCAAATGAAAGGACCAAGATCAATATTTTGGCCAAAAAGTTGAGAAACTTAATTAAATCACATTTCACCCTTAATTAGCTAAGCATGTGAATTGTGAAGGTTTTATTTATGCAATTGATCTATGTGGTAGCAACATAAGAGTACCTGGATAAGAGCAGGAGTAATAGTAGCATTTTGAACAATCTGTGAAAGCTTTTTCACCCCAAAATTGCTTACACCAATGGATTTGGCCAAACCCAATTTAGAGCATTGTTCCATGTCTTCCCATGTCCCTTTCATGTCCAAAGGAAGAATGTCTTCTTTGCCGTACTTAGTTCCTTTAGCTCCTTGTCTCAGCCTCACTGGAAAATGGATTAGGTAAAGATCCACATACTCTAGTCCCAACCTCCTATCAAAATGTAACATTCAAACAATGAACTTGTAGTTTGAGGATGAATGTTGCATAAATCACATTTCACTAACACAAACATTCTAGAGTTATGTTGACAACTCACCAGTTTACAACTGTTAAAAGTAAATAAAAAATTAATTTTTTATTGAAATATGAATCCATGTAAAAAAAATGTTATAACCTGTGTCTGTCGAATTATCAAAATAACATTCTTTAACATTTTATTATGATTTTTGAATCCAATTTGAAAATGTAAATTTTTAGAACATGTTAGCTTGTGAATCTCAAACAACATGATTTAGTGAAAATTGTCCCCTCTCTACTTATCTATATTTTAGTTATATGTCATTAATCTATGTTTGATCAGAAACCATAATCATATATGTTCTCTCATAAATTAAAATTGACAATGGTGATCAAAATAAAATGTTAATTTGGATTGAGAAATGGTAAAAATTGTGCTATCAACCAACCAACACAAACAATGAATGAAATGTACTGATCAATTTCAAAAGCCAAAATTTAAGAATCAAATAAAAGGGTAACAAAATTATACTGTAATGAACTCTTGAGTGCTGGAAGAACAAGACCAGGATGAGCTTCAGTGCACCACAGTTTGGTGGTGACAAAGATCTCATTACGGCTTTTAATGAGACCTTGATCTAGGGCTTGTGCTATTGCTTGGCCAAGAGGCTCCTCAGAACCATAATAAGCTGCAGTATCAAAATGCCTGTAGCCAACTTTTATGGCTTCAATGAATGCAGGAATGAGAACATGAGGTGGTGGTAAGGGCACTGTTCCTGTGCCAAAACCCAAAATGGGCATCTTCTGCCCTGAGTTTAGCACCACTTCTGGCATTGCCTTTGCCTCCATTGCTCCTGTGAAATGGAATCAAATAAAACACTTTCAGAAGTTTAAAACAGTTTTCAATTGCTCAAATCATATGAAAAATATGTTTGTATCATTCTTGGCTAATACAAAACATTATTATAACTCAGTCTCTATAACGCATCATCAAAACTCTTAAACAATGTTACCTTATTAAAACTGAATTAAACCTAATCTGCTCTAAGAAAACAACTTAAAGAGAAAAGGGTGACTGAATTGATATATCTCAGCACTGATTCATCCAACTCTAATTGATAAGATTAGAGAACAATGCTTCAGAAATATTAAATATTAAATTAAAATAATATTGTTAATTAATTAAACACTCGTTTTTAAATATTAAAACTCAAAGTTTTAAAGGATGCTTTAATATAAATGGGTAGCATTAAATATCAGGGGAATTGCGGTTAAAGATATACTAATATAAAATCAATGAAACGATTAATTGTGTATAAATGTTACAATTTATATTTATTAATATTTGGTTAATGTTTATTAATACTAAAAAAATTATTAAATAAATTATTAAAAGATTAAGAAAATTATTTGTATCAAAATTAATTTCTATTATTGATAAATAGTTTTTAAATTAATATCTAATTTTTAATTAATATTAATTATCAATTATGTAGATTTTAAAGTTGGTAGTTAAAATCTTTATAGCTAATTAGATATAAATTTAAAAACTTTATTAATAATATAAACTAATTTAGATACTAATAATTTTTTTAATCTCTAAAATAATACATAATTTAGTGAGAATAACAATTAATTATTTTTATATCTAAAATTAATTTCTATTTAATAATTTTTTTATGTCATAAAATAAATTATTTATCATTGAATAATTAATATTCGTTTCCGTAAAAAACAATGTAACATTAATATAAACATTAATGTATTTATTACCTACACAAAACATTAATGTATAAATAATCAATTCTTCTAATTTAACTCATTATATATAGTATTGAAATAAATGTTATTTACTTCGTTCACAAAATATACACTCTCTCATTTTCCTTTTAGATGCATTTCAAGGTTATTTTAAAGAAATCCAGAAATGTAATAAATTTTATTTCTATTAATTATATTTTATTTCTAAATTTGATTTCTATTAATGACTTTTAGTAGTTGTAATTTTTTCCTTCGTTAACATAATTTAATGGCACTGATTTAGTCTTTTCCCAATTGCATTCCATTCAAATAATCAATTCCATTAATTAATTAATTAAACTAAATATTTCAATATATTAAAATAATAAAGTCTCCAAAATAATTGATCACATTATCTATAATTTAGTGGCAGTGTTTTAAATATTTTGAAATTGTATTTAATTATAAGTAATTTCATTAATTAATTAAATTAACTAAATTTTAAATCTCTTTATTTACATTAAATGATAAATTCTCCAAAATACAAAATTATGAAATAATGAATTAATTACCCTAAAGCTTAAATAGTTAATTAATTACATGGTTCAAAAACATAAAAAAAAAAAAAAAAAAAAACTGGAAAAAAAGAAAAGGTCGTTGCAAGCAAGACTGAAAAAAATTAAAAATATCTCTACAAAAGCACAATTTCATACAAAAGAATATAATAAAAACTTGAAAGTCATCTTTTAAAACAAGATGAGAAAAAAAAGTTAACATAAGAGAAAAAAATTTCAAAAACGTGCTTCAAAACACAACTTTAGTGTAATTATTAAAAAAAAAAATTAAAACTCGTGCATGAAAACATAACTTCTATTTTTTTTTTTAAGTGATGATCACAAGAGAAATCATGTTTACAAATAAGACTTTTTCATTTGAAAATTATTTTATAAATACAAGTTATTGAATTGTGTAATTTTTTTTAAATTATTAAATAAAAATTAATTTTAGAGACTAAAAATAAATTAGTTACTATATTGACAAAATTATATATTATTTGAGATTAAAAAAATTATTGGTATCTAAATTAGTTTTTATTATTGATAAATAATTTTTAAATTGATATCTAATTAGATACTAAGGTTTTAGATACCAATTTTAGAATCTAAATAATTGGTAGCTAAAACTTAGATAGTTATCAATAAAATTAGATATTAATTTAGAAACTATTTATTAATAATAAAAACTGATTTAGATATTAATAATTATTTTAATTTATAAAATAATATTTAATTTAATTATTGTAAAAATTAATACATAATATATTTTCTATGATGTTTTGAAGCAGAAAAACTTGATTTAAAGTTGTTTTTCCTCAAGTTGAATGAAAGTCTAGTTGATTATGGTAATTTTATAATTAATTATTAATAACTCAATCAATACTATTTTTCACATATAACTGATTATGACAAGAAATTATCCTATTATGACAAGAAATTATCGATTATCTGAAACATTCATGTTTATATTGATGTTACATTGTTTTTTAACGAAAGCAATATTTATAATTAATACCATAGATGAATAAATATTTTGTTTTTCCAAATAAATTTATCAACATATTTATGAGTGAAAGTGAATGTCATTTATTAGAATATTTTCATGAGCCATTACATAAATATGAAATTTTTATCTCATTTTCAACTCCATCCATCCTTATTATTCAATAATGAATACACTCACGTTTTTGTTATTTTAAATATTTAAAAAAAATTATAATAAAAAAAAATATGATATTATCAAATATTCAATATCAAAATGATACATATTATAAGAGTTTAAAGGATTGAACACTTACAATTAAAAAAGTAAAATATTTTTATGTGAAAAAAATGAACAATAATTAAAAATTAAAGAAATGAGTATAAATAATTAAATGTGTCTTAAAAACTTTTGATTTAATGAATTGATGTATGTGTTTTTAAAATGCAATACATTTAAACGAAAACGTAAAAAAAATGTGTAATTTTTTTTTTGAATTTTCATATTCGTGAGTAATTGACCTTCAACACAATCTATCGGTATCGACGAACAAATATTCATCAATAAAATTTTTCGATAAATTTAATAGTAATAATATTAATAATTAATAATTATAATAATAATAATAATAGTATTAACATTAAAAATATAAATAATTAATATTAATAAATATAATACGTTAACATTAATAATAGTAATACAATTTTTGTTAACATGTATCGGTGTCTTAACCAAAATTGATGAAGCAGTAGGTAGGGTTTAGTAGGGGTTGAGTTGCTTTTTGGTTCGATTATTGGAGGAAATGAATGAAACGAAAGCCATGGAGAGGAAGGTCACGAGAAGAAAAGCACACGAAACGAAGCCTCGAATCAAAAGCTTGCGGTATGTCGACTTTAGATCATCGGAACCTTTAATACGCTCGTCGATGAACTTCTTTAATTCCACAGACACTGCAAAACCAGCACCAATGGCTACCCCCAAAATCAGACTAGTTACCTGCAATTTACACCCATATATTATTTTATAAATTAATTTTGTAAGATTTACTTAAACTAATCTCACACATAAGAATTTTTTCAACGAGAAAAAGTAAATAAATATGAATCACTTTAGGAATAATCTAACTTTTTTAAAAAACAATTTCTTTCAAAAGAGAGACTCTATAAACTTACCAAAAACTGCCAACTCAAAATCAACATAGACGGCTAAAAACAAACCCTACAAAATCCACCTATTCAAAACAATCAAAGGCTCTTGATAAAAAACAAACAAGTTCACGGATTAAGACACCAATCAAAAAAAAAAACATGCAAAAACACATTTAGATATTAACCAGGACCCAAATCTATAATTGAACCAAGAAAAAAAATCTGAGAATAGTCAATCACTCTTCTTTTAAAAAATGTGTTTATTTCTATACCTACTATGTTGTCAACTTGAAATAAAACTAGTTTATAATAATTAAATAAGTACAAACATCAACTGTTAGATAAGTTAAATAAATTTATAAGAAACATATAAATAAATACCAACTTTAACTTCAAAGTCGATTGAGTTAACTTTAATACTTTTTTAAATACACTTAAATTTTTAAGATATTGTATTATTAACCCTAAACTTTTAAATGTGATTATATAATAATGAGAAAAAGGCATACCTTATCTCCATAGAAATCAAATTCTGGCAAGAATCCATTGTTTATCAACCTCTTTTGTCGTATTGCATAGTATATGGCAAATGGAAGCTGCACTATACAATATGCACAAGCAATTGCTGCAATAGCCACCACAAGGCTGCACATTTTACATATCCATGGCAACAATCAGATGCAAGAACCTTTTCTCATTTTACTAAACTATTTTCTCTTTGTCAACCATAAATATTAAGGTTTTTTAAGACCAAATTTACCACTTCCTCTTAATGTTTTAAGAATACGCATGATTATTGTTTTATTAATGTTTAATGTGATATAATGTAGAAAAATGTCGATATAATAAGATATATTTAAAAAAATCATTTCTGGAGCAATACTTACATAAAATTAGCGAGGGCAACATTTATATTGTAAATTGTGTTTTAACTATATTTAAAATTATGTGGAGATAAGTTATAATTATTCATTATTATTGTAATGAGAAAAATTCAGGACAAATGTCCAAAACTAAAAGTAGACCAAATAATTAAGCAGTAGAAAAAAAAGTTAAGAAATATAAAAAAGAAAAAAGAAAAATTGACCAAATTTTAGGAGATAGAGATAATTTTTTTTTTGGATAATGAATAAATTAAATAAATTTAAATATTTAAAAGATATTCCAACCTTAATACAAAGAATATAAATACAAAAATTATATATATTATAAAAAGGGCTGTAAACAATTATTCAACTACAAATTTTAGGGTTTTAAATAGAAGGGAAGATAAATTAAGGTTGTAATTGTGATGATGAATGTATATGGTTTTATATGAACACTTTGGGTGATTATTTTTACCTGTATGAATTGAAATCTTGATATTTCAACTCTGCACCATTTTGAAAAGTGTAGGTGTTAGTAACCAGTAAGGCCATAGTTGCAGCTGAAGTTGCAAGAGCAACTATCCTCAGCACAAGCATTGAGTTAGCCACACCTTTTGTCACCATTTTTACTTCAACCAAAGCTTCCTTCTCTGATCTCTCTTACATTCTTGACTACCCTTTTATACACCAAACAAATCAAGATTATTATTCTCATTGTCTCTCCATCATCTCGTTGAATCCAATTACTGCCATTTATTTTAATCTAAAAAACCTTGTCTTTTGTGTTTGGATCAAATATTAATATTGCAGATTTCTATGACAAATGGCATTACAGCGTTCAATCAAACACCATTTTTAAATTTTTTTATTTTATATTAGCCGATTAGTCTCTCATCATAAGAGAAATTATAGACATGTATTCACTGTAAAAAAAGTACATTTATCTACAACAAAAATTCCTAGATAATTCGTAAATAATAACAGATGTTCTTAAGTACATGTCCATAAAAATGTTCTTAAGTACATTTTATTTATTTTCTAACCAATTTTCAGAGTAAATTCTGCATAAATTAACTTTCTAAACTATCAGTATTTTTATTTCTTTACATCTATACCAACTAATGCAACATTCATAAATATTTTACTTGAATAAAACTTAAATATAAATAAAAGCATTTGCATTATTTCCTTTATATCTACATAATCCAATGCAACATTTTAGACCAATTTTAAGCATTACAAAGCATTATAACATATTTTTCTTTTAAGAATTTTGGTTTTATTAATAAAATATATAGTTATTACTAGAGTACTCCAACCCAAATATAAAACACCTAATTTTCAGTCAAAATCTATACATATACGATATATTATAGTACAGAAAATAAGACAACAACATAACTCGTGTGAAGAATATAAGACATGATGTTTTTATAAAGATATATTGGTTATTTACTCCTATCCAATATTTTAGGTTGAATCACACTCAACAAAAGTTAGCTTCAAAATCTACCAAAAAATATGTACAATTTTGCGATATAATCATATATTGGAAAAGAAGGAAGGGTAGAAATATTCCTCTGGTTTGTTTGATCCCAAATTTAAGTTTCGATACTTTCTAAGTCTTATATTTTGGGAGCTGTGCTGATCCAAAGCGCCCTTAAATTGCATTGGTCTATTATTCTAGGATTCTGCTAAAGATGTTGAAATTGACGACTTTAGTTTACAGATTAAATTATTTTCTGACTTTGACTAACAAACGAATTAAGAACAATTATCGAAGCTGAACTATGACCAAATGGACTCCGTCAACACACTTTGGGAAATATTTTTGTCAAAAACTTAAAATTGTTTGTACATGCATATTAAATTTTGTTTATTTGTATACATAATTGTATTAATTGGTTTATTTATATGATTTGTCTCTTTTTAGTATTATACTTTGGTTTTCTGTTGCTTTTGTAAATAAGTGCTTTAGGAGCATAAATTATGGTTTTGAAAGTACAAAATATTAAAGTTGTAATCAAATGGAATAAAAGAAGAAAACTAAATAATTCACATATGGATGGTCTCAGGTTGGTGAAAACTTTCATAAAGGATATTGATATTTTAATTTAGAAAAACTAAAAATATGAAGAATGTCTATTTTTGCATTTTAATAAGGATTTGACCCAATTCACCAAAGGATTTAGAAGGAAGAGAATACAGAAAGAGAAAAGGATATTTTTGGTGTAGAATAATTAGACATCAAAGAATAGGTGGAGGCTACTCTTGTGGAACTAACTGTTTCACGAATATAAGTTCTATCTTTAATTATGCATCGCTAAATCTTCTCTTGTTAAAAGATTGATGTAGTATTATAAATGATATATTTTGGATTTCTTTTTTTAAGTTAAGTTGTTTTAATTATTCTGCTATTTTATCTTTATTAGACATGAAGATAATTCTTCTGCATTATATTTTGGAAGAGACCATCTGCAGCAACATGAGGGGTTTTTTTTTTAAGAGAGGGAAATGTTTGTGTCTTGAAGAAATCATTGTATGACTTGAAACAAAGTTTAAGACAATAACACAAAAGATTAGATTGCTCTAAATCATGAACAATAGACCGTTTGCTAAAAGCTTAGTCAGTTAGTTTGCTTGGATCATCAATCTAGTAGTGTTATAAGGTAGACTATATAATACATGTTCGTTGTAATTGTCTTTAACACTTTGTTTTGAACGATTTTTTTATTACTCCTTAGTTATATATAGAGGTTTTGTGGGCTTAGAAAAACACATTGTTTTGTGAGTATCAAGTAGATGAACATCCAAATAGACAGAGGGAGCTCATGTAATTTTATTGTATGTTCGATTATATGATTATTTATACAATTGATTTATTTCGACTTATTGAATTAAGGTCCTTGTGCATATATTGCTGATTAAAAAAAAAAGTGCTTGTGCATAACACAAGTGCTTAGAATGAATCAGGTAGTAGTTTTAGCAAACATATGCTTGCTTTTTTTTTATTAGTAAGTAATAAATAAATAAATAAGGGTCACTTCACTAACCCTTATACAAATCATAACACAACAAAACCCTTCAAACCCTTTCCAGCTTACCTAAGTCATACATATGTTTGCTATGTGATATTATTTTGTTTCTATTGAAGTTGAAATTTTTAGACCAATCCGAATTTCAAATGGATTAGAGGGTTTGTTAAATTGGTTGATGTATTGGAATTCGGGTTATTTTCTATATGTTTGTATATTAATCTTAGTTCTTGATAACCTACTCTTATTATGTTTGGTATATGATTTTTTTTATTATTTATGTATGAGTAAATGATATTACAAGACTAAGATGTGTGTAGATAGTTGTGTTATGTATATTTTACTATCGCTTTTTGAAATATGGGGTTGTTACACACATAATTAATACATCTCCTCCATCAATAATACAATAAATAAAAGCCACTTTTATGAATGATTACTGAATAAAAATGGTCAATGATGTACAGAAACTTTATACTTGAAACAAACAATCCTTTGAGGAAGACAGAAACAGATGAACTAGCCTTATTCAGGAGGTGATGAATTACGTCAATTGATGATGAAAAACTAACTCATTTAATTGAAAATGCCTTTGCTTCGATTTCTATTGATAGAGGAAATAACAGAAACAGTGAGCATAGAAAGGCATGCAACAAGGAGAATAGCAGAAGCCACAATCCCTCGAACAAAAAACTTTTCATATGTCTTCCTTGTAGGGTCACTTTTTGAGGTACCCACAGAGTCAAATATGTCATCAAAGAACCTGTTAAACTCCAAAGATACTCCAAAACCAACACCAACTCCTATGGCCAGAAGCACACAAATGACCTGCAATTTCATGCAAAGTTTCTTTCAATTTGCACATGTACTTTGAAAATTAAATTGTTGAGGCTGTAGAAAAAGAAGATGAAAATGGTAGAACCTTGTCTCCAAAGAAGTCAAATTCAGGCAAGAATCCATCGCGAATCAACCTCTTCTGCTTTACTGCATAATATATGGCAAATGGTAGCTGCAATATACAATATGCACCACCAATTATTGCAACCACAGCTTCATACCTGCATTTTTCATGGCACCAATGCATGTGACATATATAAGATGTTGTGCAGGCTTCAATAATTAAGGTTACTTTCACTCACAAATTATTAGAGTTTAGTTTATATGCATTTTCTAACTATTTATACCAATTAGAAATTTACATTATGTGGTTAAATGTTATTATACATACTTGCATGTGCAAAAATATTATGCAGTAAACTTTTAATAAGATAATGATCATAAATTAATGATTATGATTATCCACACTAGTTTGAATGGAGTTTCTTGCCTGTATGCATAGAAATCTTGAAATCTGAGCTTTGATCCATCATCAAATTTGACTTTGTTAGTAAATATTAAGGCCACAGTTGCAGCTGAGGCTGCCAGAGCAACAATCCTCAGAAAAAGCATTGAGTTGGCCACTGCTTTGGTCACCATGCTTGCTTCAAATTAAGGTCTTTTTCTTCAACACTGTTCTTACAATCTTGTGTACCTAACAAGAAATCCCTTTTATATGCAAAACTAACGAAGACTCAGTTATTTTCTTTGTCTTTCTTTCGTTAGCTCCAATGGCATTTGTTTTATGTAATCTGCAAAACCTCATTTGGATGAATGTTGGAGCAAACAGCAATGCCAAGACATTGTTCAATTAATCACAACCCTAAATTTTTACGAAGATATATATTGCTTTTAGCTCAATAAAACACTGAAAACAGACTTCATTGATGCTTGTTCTTTGATCATAAAACAAAATTAAACACTAATTGATAATATATAGTGATGCAAAATAAGAGAAGCATGTTGTAATCCAACACTTTAATTGGTTAACCATGCAAATAAATCTTTAATAGTATTTGGTTAAAAAGATTGAAGCAAACTTGTTTTCTATGACAGAGATTTTACAAATTAATTTTAAAATCAGATGAAAATGACAAAGAAAATGGATACGTGTTCTTTTCGGAAAACCCGAGGGATCTTAAAGAAATAGTGAAAACATAAACATAAAACAGTAATTTGGCTTTATCTCTCATAGCACTCTGCCAACATTTGAAAATCACAATGACTTAGGTTTCCACTCTATGTTCTCCACCACTACCGGCTTCACGCGGCAAGCAATTATTAAAATTAGAAGTAAATTATAATTTATTTCTTTATATAGACACGTTATATAGACACATTAAGATTTTTACGACAACTAGATTTACATTATTGTTCATACAAGTCTACATTATTATTTACATTTTAAATTATTGTTATCTTGAAAAAAATTTTGTTTCTTATTATATTGAAAAAAAAAATTTGTCTCTTGCCTTGTCTACGACAGATGCTCTAGTTACTATTCTTTCTTTTTTTTTACTTTGTCTTGATGGCGGAAAATGTCTTGACACATTATAGTTAATGGACTCTTTAATAATACATGTCTTCACTGCAGAAATCAGGTAATAATACATGTCTTCACTGCAGAAATCAGGATTGGACTGTGATAACTGTCGAGCTGGACTGACATGTATAGTTTATGCGATTTGAAATTAGTAACTCATTTTTATATTATAAATTAGTGGATTGACCCTTTTTTTTAGATTTGTTTTTTTTAAGACTTATTTATTTGATTGTAGTGATTGATATCGCTTTTTGAATAATAAAAATGTAAGAAATAATAATAAAATTAAATCAAATTTTAACATTTTAATCAAACAAGATTTAATATAAATAAAGTTTTCTGTAAAATATTAACAACTACTAATTTTAATTTTAAAAGGATGTCATCCATGCTCAAAAACATCATAAATAGACGAGGTCGATGAGGTCTCTCCCATCTGCCTATAGAATATGTTGACGATTTTAAAAAAATTAACTCATCTACTTAAATAAATACAGGTTGACGACCTCAATCTATTTTGTCATTCCTAAATCGGTGGAGTGTGTAAAAATTTTAAATTAGATAGTAATAAGAAAAATGATATATTAAGAGAAAAGATTCTTAATTTTTACTCTCTTTAGGGTTTAGGGTTTAGAGTATTTTGTTTCAAACAACTGAATAAGACTAATTTAATGGAGGAGAAAAAGATTAATATCTATGTAATTTCGTGAAATTTCAAGAATAATTAGTTTAATATATTTAAAAGGTTACCATAAAATATTTTGTCTTTTATGTTTGTCTTATATATTTGGTTTCCACTGCTAGTGAATCATTTATTATGAAATAGAGTTTTTGGATTGAAAGGTACAAGTTGTATGAAAGGTTAAATTACAAGAACTCAGATTGACAAAGCCTTTGAAATCAATCACCCATAACATTCCTCTTCCAACAACCAACTATTTTTCTTAAAAATATAAGAATGTTTTTCTTTAAAAATAACTTCAAAAAAGACATGATAGTAATCTTTAGATAACTTATTCTAAGATAGTATGTATGAATGAGGAGGTGTATTAATACCTAATTCGAATCCTACATTTTAAAATAAAACTTTGCAAAAGATCTTGTAATAGCCAAAGCCTTATAAATCGGAATTCATATGAACATTATAATTATATTTAAGAATGTAACATAAGTCTTATATAATATGGGAAATTACATTTAATTTAAAATAAAAGGTGAAAATAACCTTGAGAGATTATTACTATTATTATTATTATTCAATATCTAATTTAAAATTGTCAAACTTTTAAAAATGGAGCTGCATGTTCTGCAAATTTGTTTACTTATTCTTTGGCAACCACAAATTCAATATCTTTTTTTTTTTTTTATTTTGCTACCCTATTTTGGTTTGGGCAATTGACTTCTGCACCCCTAATTTAGACTTTTACCCAAACATTAACGCAAAATTTCCACTATAGTTTTTTCAGAATTATATTTTCAGAATATGTTTCTAGCTTTTGTTTTTCATTTTTTTTTTCAGAATATAGTTTAGAATTATTTTTTCAAAATAAGATTTTTGTTTTTCAATTTTATTCTAGAATTTCATTTTCGAAACACAAATTTATTCTGGATTTCCTTTTCCAAAATGTATTTTTTAATTCCAAATTTTTAATTCTGGAATGAAGAGTAATTTTGGAATTTCAAAATTGATTGGGTGTATGTATAAAATTATCGGGTGTCGGAAGCAACTGCCCAAATAATTTCATTTTTTCTTCATTTTCTTTCTTTTCACTTTTTTCCCCTCTTAAACCAAATATTCCACAAGGGTGGGTATGGATACTTAAAAACAAATTAAAGGAAATAATATCACTCGAAATAGAGTATGATAAAATGCTATAAAGAAAAAGCATAATAAATTAATCATGATAAAATTAAATTACATTTGTAGTCTTTTAAACAGATTTAATTTTGACACCTTCAAAATAAATAAAAAAATACAGTTTCTTGATTTTAAAATATACATTTATTGCTTAAAATTTATAGTGTAGATGCTAAAAACCATTTGAAACAAATATTTTAATTCTAGGAATTTAAAATTTAGAGACTAAATTTTAAAAACAAAAAATGTTTGATATTTTGTAGAACTTGCTTGATATTTTGAAAGTACTTTGACATACTAAAATAACAATAACTGATTTAGTGGATGCTAAAATGATAGTAAATGATTATGTTCAAGAAGTAACATGGTAGTAACTTAGTAAGTGAATAAATTCAAATATCGAAATGACAAAAAGTGTGTAACTTGATGACAAAACTGAACTTACAGTGAATTAACTTTCAAAGACTAAAGTGACTACTTACCCTAAATAAAACTAGGTCTTAAGTCTTCATTTTAGAGTAAACAATTCAAAACAAGAGAAATATACCTTATTATGAGTTGTCAAATTTGTAATAAGAATAATAAAAAGTACATATAATTTCAAACAAGAATACAAGATGTTCATGTCACTTGTCAAAGGTGCACATTATCCCAACTTGTATACCACGATAAAGTAGCAAAGGAAACATATGACAGTGGCATACATAACAATCACCAACTAGTAATGTGGAACATGTCAATTCCATAAATGTCACCTTTCTCACTCGTGCACTCTATCATTCATCCTTTTTTTACCCTATACTATTTCTCACCTTCCTATTTGAGAAACAATGTCAACCTGCAATTTCTCATTTTTCTGGTTTACTAACAATCCAGAGTGAGACCATGTACCTCTAGAATCAAATTTCATATTTATAGACAGGCTTATAATAATCACTCTTTATTGCTTCACATAGTAGGCCACAATTTCATTCATACTTTTAGTTTGAACCAAGTCAAAGCATGATAACAAAGTCAACTAGCAATAATCGGGCATGATAACAAAATTCTACCACAATGACAACCATATTATCTTCACACAATGTTCACTAAACCTGTTTCTCTAGAAGCTGAATTGCATCTACCAGGAAATAGTATAAATGATTCAGCAATCCAATTGTTGAACTAACGATGTTTGGAAGTAGAACACTGTCATTCATTTTACACAGAAAAACAGTAAAAAGGAAAAATATATTGAAAAAGCACTCAATATTGCATTTACTTACTACTTCAGACCAGTCACCTTCTTCAAAAACAAGCTGAATCATTCATGGAATCAGACCATCTCAAAACACATTGCAATTTAACAGTGTTTTCAAGTAGAGCCAAGCTTTCACAGTCATTAAAATAGGCACATTCTAACTAAGTATGGATTTACACAACACTGAACAACTGAACACACATAATTAGTTGGAACTAAAAAAGAGAAGCATATAACTTTCAGACACCAGAAATTTCATGAACCGACAAAATTTTACTTCTAAATATCAATAAAAGAAGATGGTATCAGCTAGTTCCCTTTCAGGACCAACCCACCCACCAACCAAAAAGATTGAACTTTCCCATGCACTAAATCCAAAGAAATGATGATAATAACATAGGAAGAGTTAGAAAAGAACAGGAAATGTCTTGTGAGCTCGAAAATTCTTGTACTACAAACCACCTAAGAAGCCTCAGTCTCTGGGCAATACACATATATATACACGACAAACAGAGTGAAAGGAATAAGAAGCTAGTTGACGAGAGGAGACCTACCTAATAGTCACAAACTTGTTGGTGCCATGTTTTGCCCAATAAGTCCTCAAATCAATCGGATTAGAAAAGTTATAACCTTCGGCTGCAAGTTTCTCTAAAACTTTCTTAAACGCTCCTATACTCATTTTCCTTCCAGCTATCCTAGCACCACGCCGCTTGGTACTCATAGGCAAAGGATACACTGACATACCTGTTGTGCAACATGCAGATTGCCAACCACCAGAGCCCCATCTGTAACACTGTTGAGGAGCTCCAGTGCATGAACAAACAGGAATTGGAATACTAGAAATATCCATGTCAATTCCATTTATTACAATTTCAGTAGTTTTCTTGGGAACCCTTGCACGTTGAACTGTGGGAGCATTCTCGTTCTTTGGCACACGAGGGCCCCTCTTGGACTTCTTAGCCTTGGGAGATTTGGGCACCTTGGGGCTCTGTCTTTTCTTACGAGTGCCCCCACTTGCCTTCTCAACAACAGGTTCCTCTTCCACTGCCCTTTCTTCCTTCGGCAATTCCGGTGGTGGAATCATTTGAATTTGATGTGCCGAAGAAGTCTCCGGAATACCACCATAGTTATGATTTGTAGGTATCATATTCATGTACTTCTCTCTCTGACTACTGATCCAAGCATCCCTCATGTATTCCATAGGGTATGTAGTTTGGGACATACCAATGTCCCTGTGGTGAAATGCCCCATTAGTGCCAGATAAAACTGCAGCATTGCGCCCTCCGATTAAAGGCTTTTCCGGCATGGATGACATCAGCTGCAGCCCCAGGTGGCTCTTAAACGATGTGGCCGGTTCATAGTAACCCCAATTACGGATGTTAAGACCATTATCACCATCCATCACAACACCAAATGATGAAACTATTTGCAGGAATACAATGCGGTGAATGTACACTATGTTAAATATCCTCACAGATTATCCAACTCCATTGCATTCTCCTAGCAAACAAACACAATTCAGAACACAGCACATTTAACATGGGAAACAGAAAGAGAAGCAACTACAACTACAAAAACAGCAGAATGTAATGACCTAAAAACTCACCTTTGCTTTAGCTCAAATAAAGTCAAACCATGAAAGGGGATAAATTATACAAATCTCACAAATGCACACATGCAAAACCTCCTGCCCCAAAGATTTCAGCTTCTGGGTTTTGATCAAGATCCATTTTAGCATGGAAAAAAAGGGTAAAAAAAATCAGATCTTTGAGGTAAAAACCAAAGAGATCAACAACATCAAAGATTAAAATGGAAGTGGGAAAATGGAAGAAAGAAGAGATTTTGATGTGAACCCATGTGATGATTTGAAGAAAAAAAAAATAGGGCAAGAGAATGTTTGAGCAGAGGGAAAAGGGAGCAGTACCTGGTAGGGTTCTTGGCGTCTACGAATGGAAAATGAAGAGAGCAAAGGAACAAAAATGTCTGCACGCCATCTTAAAATCTAATCTCAACATTAAAAAAAAAAAATGAGATTCTAATATTAAAGAAATATTTAAAATATTGTATTGAGATGCAAAATGTGCAAATTTGCTTAGACCAATACTCATTCAGCGCAGCATAAATAATTATATCCTTAGTTGCATCCTCTTTCCTCTTTCTCTGCAAATTGCCCCATTTTAAATGTGTTTTTATCTCTTTTTTCATTCTTCTACACATCACCATGATCACTCAAATTTCCATTTTATTACGGTAGTAAAAAAACTATTGAAAAATATTCTGTAATATGAAAGTTCTACATTGGTTATTGATTAATGAAAATTAAAATCCTAGTTTGCAATGAATTTTAAGCTGTAATTCGAAGGCAATAGGAATATATATAGAATATATGCTTCTTGCTGCAACAACAGTTAATTTTATATTCATTTAAAAAACACGAAATTGGAGTTGTCAAAAGAAAAAACTAACCCAGATTAAATATTTAGTGATTTTTTGTGCGTGGAATATTTAATGAATGTGAATAATAATATATTTGAGTATTTTATGAGATGGTAACTAGAATGGGTAAAGTGGGCTTAGGTTTGTTGGCAGGTTCATTAACCTCATAGATTTTATCAGATGCCAACCCGTTTATTTTAATTAAAAATTAAAATACAAAATTATTTAAGGAATTACTCTTTTTATATTATATTATTTAAAATATTATATATATCTATAACAACGTTTAAGAAAACAAAATTAAAAAATAAACTGACAGAAATTTGATGAAATGGGCCAAGATTTTACCATAACTGGTTGAAGGGTGTTTCTTCCTCTAACTATCAAAATTCTTCCTGCACCAACTTTTAAAAAGACTATTCTATCTTTTTTTCTTAAATAACTTCCGGATTATTTTTTCTGGACACTTTTTCTATATAATATAGTTTCTAGAATTCAAAAAATGTATAATGGAAAACGTTTTTTAAAACATAATTCTGGAATAAATTTTTTGAAACGTATATAATATATTTTGGTTTATATTTTTTGAAACAATTTTTTAAAATGTGTTTTCGAAAAAGTTTTCAAAATAATAAAGATGAATTAGATGAAATATTTAATTATTTTAAATCTTTAATGTAGGAAGAATTTTGATGGGGTACAACAAGAAAAACCCCTGATTATTAAAACCTCCTCCTTCTCCTTTTTTCTATTCTGTTTTTTAAAGATTAACAGAAACAAAGTCAGAGTAATCCATTTCTCCAACCTTAACGCTAGGATTGCTTTTAGAATTTGATTTTCAAAAACAAATTTTAAAATAAATCGTTTTTTTAGGAAAATAAAACATGTTTAAAAAAAAACGAAGTTGAAATAGTTTTTAACTTAATTTTAAAAAACTTTTACATTCATTTTTAAAATAAAAAACTATGACGTTAGTTTTTAATCTTAAGATCGTTGATGATTTTTTTTTCTTCATTACTAATAAATCGAATATTTATTTATTTATTTGTTATTATTATTAGTTTAACTATATTTACACTTTTATCATTACCACATTATTTATTATCATTATTGATTTTGTTATCTTTATGTATATCTTTAATATTCTTATGACCACAACTAGTACTATCATTATCACAATATTTTGTTCATAGTATCTTCAATAAGGTTTTATTTTAAATAAAATTAATGAATAAACACATAATATAAAAATAAATACACATTTTTAAGATGAGCAAACTTCAAGTTTCAAAATGTTTTTTAATGTGTGGAAATTGAACTGCAAATGAACATTTGATTCTATTTTATTATTATAATTTTAAATGCATTTTATTTTATGAGATTATTACTATTTTATGTATCTGAAAAAGATTCCATGCTGGTTACAGAATTGGGTTGGGTCACTTATCCTCATTCCATATTTCACATTTAATTCTTCTAAATTCACAAAATATAAAGTTAAAAAAATTGAGTTATTTGTTGATTTTTGTGATAATTATCTTTAAATTATTTATATAATATTTTCAAGGAATTAATAATATAAATAAGCACATTAATAATACATAACCATCAAAACATAAAAATTATGTAAAAAACATGTATTGCAATATTTTTTTAGTTAAAAAAATCCTGTAACTTTTTTATATTATTTAAATTGAGATAAATAAATAAAATAAACAAAAACTAAAAATTAAGCACCGGAAATCTCGCCTTATATGATAAATTTTATTTTATTTTATTTACAGTGACATAACAGCAACCTCAGTTTGGTTCTTTTTCCAACATCATAATTTCTCCTTTTTACTTTTTCTTTCTTCTCCTCTTACAGAAACAAACACACTAAATTCCTTAACAAGAAAATCCAACACACAAGAAAAAGTCAACGCTTAACTTTTTTTTGTTTTACCATAAAGTACTTCTTCATAAGCATGTAAGGAAGGATATTTATTAAGAAAATGCATTGAATATTTTAACTGCCTAGAGTTTTTCTTTCTAATTCCTTATTTTAAATGTAATAACCTTTTTTTATTAAATGTTGTAATTCCATTTTTTATTTTTTTTTCCTTCATGATTCTTCTGGAATTTTTTTATTGTTTTTTAAAATGTTAAATAGTTGGATTTAATAAATCTGTTTTTTTTTTTTACAGAATAATATGAGCCCAAAATTAATAAATCTGTATTTTAAGAAATATTTAATAAGCCTTTTTAATAATTCTGAAATTATTTTCAAATCTCTATTAATACTTTTATGAATGGCCTTACAATACCGATTAACAAACTATTTTGAAAAGAAAATTATACGATATTACTATTGTGAGAACAATGTGAAGTAATTTCACATGAAATTAGGTTTTTCCTATAAATTCATTTGTGATTTTCAATTAAAAATTAAATGATTTGTAGTGTACTTTATTATTTCTTTAGATGTATGTGATAGGTTAGATATTATTTTAAAAATTAAATAAATTATTGGTATTAAAATTAATTTATATTATTAATATATAGTTTATTGATATCTAATTAGCTATTATTATGATTTTAGTTACCAACTCTAAAATTTAAATAATTGGTAGTTAAAATCTTGATAGTTAATTAAATATAATTTAAAAATTATTTATTAATAATAAAAATTAATTTATATATAAATAAATATTTTAGTCTCAAATAATATTTAATTTAGTTAATATAGTAAATAATTATTTTAATTTTTAAAATTATTTTTTATTTAGTAATTTTTTTTAGTGTATGAATAGCATGTCAGTGATGGAAGAGTCTATATTTAGTTCATTAACACCATTCATTGGATACATAACATGGTAGATTCTCAAACTAAGATTCAACATTATTTTTCCATGATTCTTCTCATTGATTTAGTTAAAACTTGGGCCTGTGGCCCGATAGCCTTTTTTTTCACCTTTTATTGTGTAGGCTTCTTATTGTTTTTTTCTTTTCAACGTAACCCTTTCTATCTCTACCTTCCAACTTTTCCTTTTTTTACTTACAACAAGTTATAAATTCTATCTAAGCATTATTCAATCTATAGTAAGTGTTATTTTTAATGTCTCTCATTATTACAATAAAATTAATAAATAAAGATTAATTTTGGAAACTAAAATAATTAGTTACTATTTAATTAAATTAAAAACCATTTTATAAATTAAAAAACTATTGGTATTTAAAGTAGTTTCTATTATTAATAAAAATTTATAAAATGGTTTTAAATTTGTTATATACTTATTACTTTATATTCTAAATTAGTTTTTATTAATCCTTTAGAGACTAATTTATAATCTAAAATATTAATCACTAAAACTTAGATAGCTAATTGAGATACAAATTTAGAAACCATTTTATACAATTTTTATCATTAATATAAAAAATCACTTTAGATATGAATAATTTGTTAGTCTCTAAATTCGTATCTAATTTAATTAATATAGTGACTAATTATTTTTTGCTTCTAAAATTGGTTACTATTTAATAATTTTCTTGTAGTGTCTTAATTATTTTTCTTTTAATTTATTGTGTGAGTGTTTGACAATTTTATCAATTTTTTGTTATTTGAGAAAAAATTATTATTTCAACTAGCTTATCCCTTATAATGAGTTTTGATTTGATTGGTAATATTTCTCTAGCTTCTTGAAGTGTTGACATTCTATACTCTTTTTTGTTATTTTTTTTACTGTTATAAGTTATTTGGTAGTTGATTTTGAATTTATGATCTATAAAAATTTTTTTCAAGTTGTTAATACAGTAATTTGATGTAATTTAATTGAATTTGGTAAGTATTGATACTAATATTATTTTTTCATTTGGACTTGAGTTTAACACAATCGAATTGAATGATATTAGTGGTACCAGGCAAATCTTAAGCTCTAAATCTTGATTGTATGTTGTCTTATACACAGCTCCATAATCTTTATTTTTGTTGTAAAAGGTTGCTTTGCATTGTGCTTAACTTTTACATCCTCACTTTGCGAGTTAGTTAACAAATTGTATATAAAAAAAAAACTAGTTTCTAATCTCCAAGTCCCAACATCAAAATTTTGTTTAGATAATAACTGTTATCAGCTAAACAATTAATGTTCGTCTCTCACTCATACTTTACTCTCTTATCTTTTTGTATTTGTTCTTTAACATTCGATCAAGAATGTACCTGCAAAAAACTCTTGAACGATAAAGTGTTTTGTTTGAATGTGGTTAGTATAGTGATAAAAACATAATTTATTCTTGTATAATCATGTTTATTTGTTGTATTTGTAATAGATTATCTTGTTTATGAGTCATGTTTAATGTGTACATTATTAGAATAATATTACCTAATGTGTCGTATATTTTTTTATTTTATCTTAATGCATTAATTCTATACGATCAGCGACCATCCACAGTGAGTGAAATATCAATTAGAAAAAATAGAACTCTTTATGCACATTAGTGTTTCCTGGGACACACTGAGGACAAATGTTTCAAGCTCCAAATATATCCCCTGGACACAAAAAGAATCCAACCCCAACCTTTTATAATCTTTAATAATAATGTCATCTTCACTTAGTGTATGTCATACCATTTATAGTAAACAATTTTATTATTTTACATGTATAAAAGTGCTGTGGTGAATGAAGTTGTACAACTTCTTATCACTATTCACAGCATGGCTTAAACAAGACAGTGACACAAAAAAAATGGGTAACCTTATGAAAATACAGCAAGACAAATGATGGAGCCCCTCCCCACGTTGGTGTTGCCTGATAAATATGATGTTTTTTTAAATAATTCAAAACTTTAGTACTCTATTTATGTTAACTGGTTTGACATTGTTTTCACTCCATAACTAGTTTAACATCCTTCTCTTTTCTCAATTGTGTATATGGCTTTATATAGGAATCTTAACAATTTTGTTTTTAGTCTCAGAAATTTCTAGTGTACGAAGCCCAAAATTTTTAACCAGCGCTAATTTTCTGTTTCATGATCCAAGCCACTAAGTTCAATCACCAATCAAAAGAAAAAGAAAAAGGGTATAACAACTAATATAATTAATTATTATATTAACTAAATTAAATACTATTTCAAAAACTAAAAATTTATTAATATTTAAATTAATTTTTATTATTGATAAATAACTTTTAAAGTGATATGTAATTAACTATCAATATTTTAGCTACTAATTTTAGAATCTAAATAATTAAAAGTTAAAATCTTAGTAATTAATTATATATCAATTTAGAAACTATTTATCAATAATAAAAACTAATTTAGACAACAATAGTTTTTTAGTCTGTAAAATAGTATATAATTTAGTCAATATAACAATTAATTATTTTATAATTAATTTTTAATCTATTTAATGATTTTTTAGTAGTACATGTTGTTATAAGAGTTGTTGGGTATTTTTAATAATGGTTTTTTAACAAGAAAACATACTCTGTTTTTTTATGATTAAAAGAACTTAGAATTTATGTTGTGCATTTGATGATATTGTGAAGAAAAAATTTAGCCAGTTTCCTTTTAGTTTGTGATGAGGAAAAAGTTTGGACCACATTGATTTTTGGGTGATGAAGGCATGGAATTTACTTAGAAATGTAGGCCTGATTGGAATGGAAATGTGTACGAAAGCACTTGAATGAAGTAGGTCCAATTACAATCATGACTTTGAGTATGGAAATCCTTTGCACCTTCCTTCCAAACTATGGACCCATCAATAATATCTGTGTTTCTGCTTAATTATTCACTTGGATCATTCCTCAATTTGGGCCTCATCTCTTTTCTTCACATTTTTCAACCTCAAAACACATTCCACAGATTCCCTCATCCTTAAAAATCACCACCAAAATTTGCTTTTAAAACTATGAAAAAAAAATTAAATTTGAATGATCACTGTTTTTCAGAAGAGATTTCATTTAGGTGTTGGTGGGAAAATATCTTTTATATATATATATATATATATATATATATATATATATATATATATATATATATATATAAAAGAACCCTAATGATTCCATCTGAACAGAGAGATTGAAACTTTACCTGATGAAACCAACCATTTTGTAGACTTATCTGATCACCAACCACTGAAATTTATTCCATTCCAGTGTATGTTGTTGGTTAACTGAATTTGATTGGTTTTCATTTTCTTTCTTTTTTTTCTCTCTTTAAAGTGAAAATTTTGAAGGCCCACTTGATCTTACATTTACCGGCTAAACTGCTTGAGACATAACACTTTTCTCCCTTTTTCTCACTAAAGCCACAACTCTTGCATTCAGCTGAGGCTTTTTGGATGGAGTGGGAAAATGGCCAACAAAGTGAGTGCCCTATACAATGGGTTACTAAATCCTCATTTGTTTTGGGATCTTCATAATTTACAAAGACAAGACTCATATTGATATCGTTCGGGTAAAGGCCGTAATACAGAGGAATAATTATTGCAAGACATAGAGGGTGTAATCATAAATGTCTATACTGTCAAATTGATTTTTGACGGACAAAAAAATACATATAAAATAGAATCATAACCATAAAATGTGATCATAATCGAAATGCATCTAGTTGTCTCATACACTATGGGAATGGTGAGAAAAAACAACTTTTTATTGATTAAGAATAAATTAAACTAAGATGAAATATTTAAGTGATGTTTCAATCTTTATAAAAAAAACAAATTATTTATGCGGATTTCACACCTATAATTAAAAAAGTTGTGTAAATATCATTTACAGAAATCAAAATTAACTAATTACATATAATTACGAGAAAAACCAAAACCAAACCAAAATCTGATTAATGGTTATGCAAAATGAGCGATAATGAAAAAAAGAAAATATTGAATCAATTTATTTTGATTTGACTGTTAATATTATCAAATTAAGAATTTATTAAGAACTTAAAACACAAGGGTAAAGAAAATTATTAGACAAAAATATGTAATACTAAAAGTGACAATAATTTAATTTGTGTTAGGAATTATTCTGAACCAACCAATCGGTTGTACTGACTCATTGAACAAAGTGTTTTTTTTTCTCTTGAATTAACCATTAATTTAGTATAAATATGTTAATTTTGAGGGAAAGATATATGTATACTAGGAAAAGAAGGTTAATTGTAATGTAGGATCTTGAATTTGGAAATTTGGTTATTTAAAAAGACATATAACTAAACACTATAATCACATGTCTAGATCCAAATAACCAAACCTATATTTTTGTTTTGTCCTTCTTCCCATCAAATTATTTTCCCTCTATTCTTAATCATTCCAACACTTTTGCATAGAAGTCAAGGGTCATAATACACCCACAATTCTTACCTTTAAAATCTAGGGAGATTCTTCTCTTGCTCCTTTCTTAATCAAACTTTCAAACAAGTAACAAATAGTTCCCTATGACTTTCCCCTATTCTTATCCCTACAAGATATATAAAGATTTCTTATGTTATGTAGAAGCTATAGTAAAGAAAGATCACAATGTTTTCATTTTAGCCAAATCTAAAACATAAAATTGACACATCACTTTATACATAATTTTATTGTCAATGATTGTAAAACCATTTAGAAAATACAAATTGCTTTTCATTTCCTTTTTTAACAATTATAAAATATTTCCTTAATGCCTAGAACTCACAACTGTTTAATTTCTATGTACAGTAAATATAAAATAATTTACATTGTGGATCATAAATCATCATTGGTATTTTTTAGTTAATTATTATAAAAGTAAACAAAAATTAATTTAAATATTTTTTTAAAATTTTATATAAATTAAAAACTATTAATATTTAAAACAGTTTCTATTATTAATAAAAACTTATAAAGTAATTTTTAAATTGGTAATTAATACTACAAGAAAATCATTAAGTAAAAACTAATTTTAGAGACAAAAAAAAATTAGTTGCTATATTGACTAAATTAAAGTCTATTTTAGAGACTAAAAAAATATTGGTTTCTAAATTAATTTTTATTATTGTTAAATAGTTTCTAAATTGGTATCTAATTAGCTACTAAAATTTTTGTTTTTTGTCTCTAAAATTGGTTTTTATTTGATAATTTTCTTGTAGTGTAATGTGAGATATCAATTTAAAAACTATTTTTTATATTTTTATTAATAATTGAAATTATTTTGAATATCAATAATTTTTTAATTTATAAAATAATATTTAACTTAATTAATGTAATAATTAATTATTTTTTATCTCTAAATTATTTTATATTTAATAACTTTTTCGATTGTCTCAAATATTGGAAGCCAAATTAAGAAATTTAATAAATATAAATATTTTTATTCTATTTTCTATTATTTTAAAATGATTTCAAATCGTGAATTAGATAATTTTTTAAAGTTTGTAAAACTTTATATATTTAATAGTTGCCACTTTCTAAAACATACAGTAAGTAGCATTACTTTTTAAAGCACAGGTTGAATTATTGATGTGAAGTTGGATTGATGATAGTGATTTTTTTTTTTTTACATATGAAAATCTTTAATTTAATAGAGAAACTTGTAATATTTTGTATACAACAATAGGTAAGAAATTATTTTCTATTAATTTATATATACATAAGGTGAAAACATTAAAATGATTTAACAACAACTCTATAACTTGCCTGATAATTTGTGATAGATACTAGTGAGACAAGTTAATTTTATGGATTAAATTTGTTACGGGAACTAAATGTATATACTAATTTTTTTATAATATTATTAAAAAAATTTATTCAATAAAAATTAATTTTAGAGATAAAAAATAATTAGTTATTATATTAACTAAATTATATATTATTTTATATTAATATGTAAATTAATTTTTATTATTAATTATTAAATATTCTGGACAGTTTTTTTTTTCTGGTTTTTACATATGCTCTTGAGGAGTGTTAGTTATGATGGTCTTTTTAAGTATTTTTTTTAAACTATTACATGTGGTCAATTTTCATTTTTTTTTATAATAAGAATTAAGGACATCACTTAAATGCTCTAAATCCATATATTTATCTTTTCTTGATAAAAAAAAATTGTCATACTCATGTTTTAAATTGATAGCTATTAGATACTATTTAAGAGTAATGGAAATTAGATACTGATAAATTTTTTAGTTTTTAAAATAATATCTAATTTATTTAATATAATAATTAATTTTTTTAAAATATATTTTTATTTAATAATTTTGTAGTAGTGATAAATGATATTAAGTTTATTTTCTCAAAATATATTAATGTTTTTTTTAAAAAAAATTGCTATATTTTTTATACCTATTTTTATCCACTTTGGTCCTTCTTAGTTTTACCTGAAGTTTTTTTTTTTCCTTATATAATATGTAGATTATTTGCTTTTAGTCTTTATCATATTTTTCAAAGGAATAATTCAAAATAAGCATAATATTATAGGTTTAAGATAAAACAATAAAGACTGAAAAAAAACCTAAACTAAAATATGTTTTTTAGGAACTGAAAATAAAATATGATTACATTTTAGAGATAAAAATATATTTAATCTATAATAATATTGTACTTAAGTAGTCTCTTAAGTTTCATATCATATCATGATATCACTATTAGAAAATCATTAAATAAAAACTAAATTTAGATAAAAAAAAATAGTTAGTTGTTATATTGACTAAATTAGATATTATATTAGATACTACAAAAATTATCGATATCCAGATTAATTTCTATTATTGATAAATAATTTATAAATTAGTACCTAATTAATTACTAAAATTTTAACTACTAATTATTCAGATTATAAAATTGGTAGCTAAAATCTTGATAATTAGATACTAATTTAGAAACTATTTATCAAACTAATTTAGATACTAATATTTTTTTTAATTTCTAAAATAACATTTAATTTAGTCAATATATCAAGTAATTATTTTTTATCTTTAAATTAATTTTTATTTAATTATTTTCTTGTAGTGTATTTTTGATAAATTTTTTTAACTTAACAATATAAAAGAAAATATGATATTGATGCTAACTCTATTATACATATATTTAGCATTAGGAGTGTGTGTGAAGGGGTTTAGCAGCAAATGTAATAGGATAGCCTTGTTTTACGGGCTTATGTCAATGTGAAGCCAGGACAATTTTGGTGCACCAAAGCTGTATCTATGGAGGGGTCTTTTTCCTTCTTTTTCTTATTTTTACCCTCTTTTCCCTTCCATTATATCTTTGGTGAGCTCCTTGTAAAATGCTCATTGTTCTTCTTCTTCACTACATCTTTATCCTCTAAGATCAATCATACCAAGACTTGTCAAAACTAAAATAAAATTAAAAAAAAAATTCCTAAATTTGTCAAGAAGCTTGTTGTTTAGAATAGAAGAATAGTTCATTGTGACTACCAAACCAAGCAATGATTGATAAACTGGAAAAAGGAAAATGAAAAATGAAAATAGGTTTTGTATATGTGTAGCACTCAATTAACCTTGTTTCAATACTTTTTCTTTCTCCTTTCTCCTTTATCATTTGTATTGTATATTCAGTAAGGAGCTCCATAGCATACCTTATATGTTTTGTTATTTTGGCTATGCCATCTCAATACCAAAAAACCTAGACTCTACTTTTGTTTGTTTGCTTCTTAAACATGTCTATTATATGTTCAAAATGTTAGATGTGCTACTACTATGGCCATTTATAAGTAAGAAATAGTTTTTTTTTTTGTCAATATATAAAACTTCAGATGTTTTTGTAGTTTTTGTAATATCCTGTGATGGAAATGTCTTGAATTTTTTTGAGTTTAATCTTTTAATGAAGCATCTATCCTTTTTCTTTTTGACAAAAATTTCTACTTCTCTCCCTTCATAAAAGAGCCTTTTCAAAATAAAATTGCTTGTCACTTTTTGGTTACAAGTTATTCAAATTGTCTATTTTATTAGTTATTTTTCATCAAAATATAAACCTTCAACATTTATAGTCAATAAATGATACTGTAAACTATAAAAATAAGGAATTCCAAAAATCTTAAAAAGTAATTTTGAAAATATAACACAGACAGTTTAACAAGTTAAATATATGTATTATTATTAGCTACATATGGTTAACCAATCTGTTAAAAGGATTTATAGTTTAAAATGTGTATAGTTATGTAAAGATTTAGGTAATTAATCTCTATTTTTCTAAAATAAAAATGAAACTTTTAACATTTAACTTCTGTCAATTACAACAGAATTAAACCTGCAATTTAAATCCATACACACTTATGACAGCACAATCCTTCATAAGATCACAGTATGAAGACAAACTCCTCAACTAAGTTCATGTTTGGAAGAGTTTTAAACCTACTGATACAATGGATTTTGAAAAAGAAAAACATTTGGTGAGTTATAGAACTCAAATAACATGCTAATTTACCCTACTTTTCTTTTATTTCCTAATTTATCCGTACAAGAATGGAGAGAATCAGTGGGTTGAGATAACAAAAAGGGTTTGAAAATCGAACTCAACCCACCCACTATAGGAGACTTAATGTGAAGTGAGCCAGGCAACTTACACTAGGTCCCCTCAGCCAGTGAGACACTGCAACCTTCCACTTTCATAATAATTGTACAGCAATTTTGTGCACCAGCAGGTAATAGTGGAGACTGATATGTATGCTGAGGCTAGCAAGCAATTACATAATCGCAGGAGAAGAAGAAGCACGTGGTCCAATGGGAAAAGGAAAAAGCTACATTACCAGAACAAAATAAACAAATTAATACACCACCCTTTAAGCTAGCTTCTCATCACTTTGGCTTTTCAACATCTTTTTGTACCGATTCTAGTAATAAAATATATACAAAGCCCGAACATATTAACCCAGTTTATGGTTCATAGATAACCATACTTATTAAATAATTCCCTTTAAAGAAAAGTCAACTTGCTGAGGAATCACTAGATTATAATGTGATAGAGTAGTTAACATGTATGTATCCATGTTTCTGTAAAATATATATATATATAAAGAGAAGTTATGATGCTGTTAAAGAAAATGAATGAATCTGAGTAGTTTGAAATTGTTGATGACAGTTGTGGGGATATGCTGGGTTAGGAAGAACTGGAGTGTATATGAATGTGACAATGTCTTGTCCTTTTAATTTTATTTTGGTTTTGGAATTTTTTTGGGTTTGTTATATTTTGACAGTAGAGGCAATTGCTTTGAAAGTGGGAGGGTTTGAATGGTCTCTGCATATATGGAAAGATGCTGGTGGTTCTGGTTCTGCCTTAATTCTGCTGTGCTGCGCCCACTTGGCTCTGATTCTTATGCAAGAGACGTGAAGGTGATCATCATGAATAGAGTTTGTTTGTGTCTGTGTGCCTTTGAGAGGGACGACTGAGTCCCTGCACTGTCATTAACCCCTTACAAGAGTGGCACTGAAAAACATGCAAGCTGCTTTTCATTCACATTTATAAGTCGCCAGAATAGTTGCACAGCCCAAAAGGAAGGACACACTCTCTCTCTCAGTCTCTTTCTCTCTCTCTATATATGGATATATATGTGTATGCACGTAATGTATGAGTGAGAGTGAGCATTCAGCAATGACTATGACACTGCCCTTGTATTCATTTTCTTTCTGAAGCATTTGGTCTCCCTTTTTATTTTTGTCAGTACACTTCTTTAATGCTCATCAAACAGTGTTCTCCGTTTTCTGCCCTACGCAACAAAGATCTACACATAGTCCAAACACAAAATCCAAAACAACCAAAACTTTAGGGTAGCAAATTTTCAGTGTTCGCCAGACCCCTTATTCATTGCAATGCTATAAGCAAAGCAAGAAAACCTACACTTATAATACTCACTACGTATGTATATTTAAACTCAAACAACCCATATATATATATATATTAATTTGTAAGTACAATGTGTGTATATATATACCATTACATATTGTACATCATATGTACAATGCTATACATACGCACGCTCAGGCCATAATCATCACGCCACGGACGATATTAAATCGTAATTAATAGCTAGAAAAAGAAAACAAAGAATAAAAACTTAATTATGTAATTAAAACCAATGAGAAAACCTTTTATGATAGTCTGCTTTTATACCAAATTTAATTAACAAATAACATGGCACAATAAACTGCAAGTTTCACGAAGAATTACACTCTTCAATTTCTCCATCACGTGCGCTATTATACTCCCACTTACATAATCAACATCACTCACCTTCACTTGACTTGGTATACCAATTCACAAAGATATTAGCGAGGCATTGAAAAAAAAGGGTATTAAGTATTAACCCATAAAGGAGGACATAGAAAAATAAAATACAGAATAAACTTTAGAGAGAAAGATGACGTTGATGAAGAAAATTATATCTCTCTAAGTAGATTTAATTGTCTTTGCCATGATCTTTTCCATTATCGTTTTCAACTTCTCCTCCTTCTGTGGTTATAGCAGAAGACACGTAGCTCAACACCAAGGAGTTCTCGTCGGGGGTTGCATTTCGAGCTTGGAATTGTTGTTTGCAAGCGTGGCATGTGATTTGGAGTATGGTGGAGTTGATTTGCTTCATTGCATGTTCTTTCAAGGCGTAGGCCTTGTCGAGTTCGGCTTGTGCTTGTTGTCTTATCCTCTTGGCGTTTGTGAACTCTTGTTCCGCAAGTTCAATCTGCCTCTTGGCTTGTTTCCTTGCTTCCTCAGCATATGCTTTCTCAGCCATGGCTATCCTCAAGTGTTCCCTTGCTTGCTCTTGAACCCTCAATAAGGCCATGTTTGACTGCTTCGCATTGTTGCTGTTGCTGCTCTTCTCTGATGAGTTCCTGTTTGATTCATTTTTCTCACTCACATCTGATGACCCAATTGAGAGTTGCAGATGGGTTGAATGGTTCTCATGGTGATCCCTCTTAGGTGATAATGATGTTGATATTAGAGCATCAATGGGGTTTGCAATATTTGAACTGTTGTTGTTGTTGGTGGTGGTGGTGGGAGTTGAGAGTTGGAGATCCAAGTTGGGGTGGAGTTTGTTGTTGTTCTTGGATGAGGTTTCAGCAGTGGTGATAGCAGCAGTAGGGTTATTCATGAAAATTGTGGGCGCTTCTGTTGGCTTTGGTATTATCATTCTTGTTGGCCAAGGAGCTGTGCTGAAATTGGTTTCACTTGAAGGACTTGGGCTTGAGGCTGTTCTAGAGAGGCACGCAGAGGGTTGAAGTGGCTGAGATTCTGGCCTGAGCCTCCCCATGTTGCAAGCATCTTGGTGCTCAATGAAACTCTCCACCCTATGAGATGAGAAAGAATATATATACAAACAGTTGTTAGCGTTATACTATTTGCATTGAACCACTCAAAAGAGTTTTTCATAATGATTCTTGCTTGTGGGTGTTAAGATGAGCATTATATAGAGCTATAGAAAAAACATGTAAAGGAAGAAAGAAAAGGAGACAAAGGAAAAAGTGGACATAAAAGGTGGTTGGAAAAGGTCTTTAAAAAATGGTGGGGAAAGAGGTTCCAGTTTCCACTAAATAAAGGACAAAAGAAAGTCAAGAATTCATGCCATTTCTTAGATTTAAGATGCAGTGTGGTGATTGAAGAAAATGCAACCATGTTAATCGTATGAATGATCACACAAAACACAGAAGGAATGCAATTGTAGAAGGATTTTGAGCCAACACACAACAGTTATTATGTATGCGACCAACGGAAAACGGAGCATTGGAAACCGTGTTACCCCAACTGTCAATGAACAGTACTAGCTCGTGAAAAAAAAATTGGATTGAGGTTCCATCAGTCAAATATTTTATTTTCTTTTTATTTTAATTAAATGCCTTTAGTTTTTCTACTTCCATTGTTCACTTTACATTCCATTCCAAAAAATATATTTCCCTTCTTTCAAGTCAAATCCCAAGTAAAACAAGAACCCTCGCAAGTTCTGCTCAATTGATACACAGTCCCGAGATTCAAAAATGGTGAAAGTAGAAAACAAAAAGAAACCTTGAATAACACATGAAATAGCTAGAGAGAGAGAGAGAGAGAGGAGAAAAGGCAATCCAAATTAATTCCACCACCCCAAATTCTCATACTCTTAGATAGATCAATCTTTTCTTTCACATACTCATTATCAAATTGTGAAAACCATTTTGTGAATGATGCAAGAAAAGCAAAAGAAATTAAACAAATGTTGATATGTGATAATGAATCAATAAGAAAGAAAGCTTAATGATAAGCAAACCAACCTTGAGAAAACGCGGCCACAATCACAGGAGTGGCCCCGGGTACCACACGTTTTGAGATGTGCTTTGTAATCAGACTGCACTGCATAGCCTTTGGAGCATCTTTCACAGACCCATTGCTTGTGATTGCTGTGCTTCCTCCTGAAATGCTTCTTTATCCCAACAAGATCACCCAAAGCATGACAAGGATCATGGTGCAAGCAAGTTGGTTCAGGACACACAAACACTCTCTTCCTCACCACTGGTGTCTCCCTCTTCAATAGCTTCCATGGCACCTTGTGCCTTCTCCTATGCATCTGAAGGTTCTGGTCCCTCTGGAACCCCTGGTTGCAGATCTCACACACATAACGATCCGATTCCAACAAAGTCTTTGGCGAGAGGGACACCACCTCTGCATCTGGATCTGCATATATGCAACAAACGATAATCAATTACCATCAGGTATAAGATATATCAGATATATATAGACATATAAATATATACGTATATATATCTTCTTTCAGAGACACAGATAAGGTAACTATTAGTATGCACAGAATCAACTATATTTTTCAAAAACACCAACGTAGTTTGGATTTGGTGTTATATATATAATATAGCTTTTGAATGGAAGGTTTTGGTTTTGATGAAATTGATAAAAGTGAATAAAGTGAAGAGTGAGGGAGTAGATTTGCTAGCAAAAATGGATGATAACTGTGCACCTGGTGTTCCTGCGGGCCTTCTCTTCCTTTTATTGGTGGCAGTGCCATTTTCAGTGCAGGGAAAAGGCTCAGAAGTGGGAACTGACGATGGAGATAAGTTATTCGCTAACATGGTACACTCTATGAGAAGTGCTTTGATGATGTGGTTATAATATGTTGTATATGTGATAATAAGGCCTAAGAAGAGAAGCAAGGAGTGGCTATGCTTGTGTCTGAGGCTATGTTGGTGATAGAATTAAGTAAGGTAGAAGAAGAGAAAGGAGGGATCATTGGGGTGAAGAGAGAGAGAGAGAGAGAGAGAGAGAGAGATGAAAGAGGTACACAAGGCCTAGGAGGAGGACATAGATAGAGAGGAAGAGAGAAGGGAAAATAAAAGGGTCTTTTTCTTTTTTTCTTCTTCCTTTCGGTTTCCTCAGCTTTCTTTTAACTTGCTTTTAAACTTTCAGCTTTTGCATCAGCTTTCTCTCTTTCTTTCTTTCTATGAGAATGCTTTTTTATTTTCTCTCTCTCTCTCTCTCTCTGGGTTCCTCTCTTCCTTTCTTTCCTTGCTTCCAACCCTCATCTTCAGCAGGGATTGTCTGTAATAGCCCTCCTTAATAAACTTTCAAAAAGAGAGTGTGTGTGAGACCCAATCACAATGCTCGAAACTTGATCCCACAAGCAGCTCAATGGGCTCCATTACAGAAAAAGAAATATCCCCACAAGGAAACAAAACCCTCATAATTTCCTCACACAGTAATTTTTTTTGCTTTGCATGCATAAATACAGGCCAAGCCCCCCAATACACACGTAAGCTTCCTATTCTGTCACTCTTCCTCTCTCTCCAACATCACACACACACACATTGTAATCCCTGTTATATAATTATTACACTAACTTAATAATGGAATTTCAGTTATATATAGTTTCTTGAAGAAGAGAAGATCACTAATATTTATGTATATAAAAGTGAAAATCAATTACTTCCTCATCATGCAACTTATCACTTTCTAAATATAATTTTCAATTCATAATAGAAAATTTGGTGTGAGTTTAATAAAGATTGATACACTCACTAGTCACCTTCCACTACTTTCTTGAGTAGAAAATTTGGTCTTAACAAAGTCATTGAAAAAACAATAATTAAAAATTTCACATCAATTAAAAATAAAAATATTTTATAGTATATAAAAAATGTAAATCTCATTTAAAAATTAATTTTTATAGATTGAAATTAATTTTAAAGTTTATTTTTTTAATAATAATAGTTATTCAACCAGAATTAGTTTATAATCCAATGGATTAGAGAATACCATGGTAAAAAAAAAATTCAATCTAAAAGAAGTTATATACAAACAATCAATTAAAAGTTATATAAAATCAATATAATTATGGTATACATAATTATTCGTCATCAAATAATGATATAAAAACTTTTATATTGTGAATAGATATTATTTTCTCTAAGAATATGCTAATAATTTAATATTTTTTTTCATAACATAATGCTAAAAAATGAAAAATAATTAATAAAGAACTATTTGTAAAATTTGAAGTATGAGTAAAAGTTATATAGTAGTACAGAAAGAAGAAATTGTGAGTATTAAATTTGTTCATTAATTGATGAATTATAGTAGCATAAATGAAGGTTGTTGTATGAATTAAAGTTAGGAATATATATATATATATATATATATATATATATATATATATATATATATATATATATATATATATAAAGTTTTTTGTCACAGTGCCAACTCATTGAGATTTAAATTATGAGTATTTAATATTTTGATCCTGACCATCTCTTGAAGATTGAGGAAGAAGGGGGTTATAGACGAGAGTACCCATACTCGTAAGTGTGCAGAAGCTCTTATTAATTTCACTGGAAGCAGCTTTTATAAAGGTGATAATGAGGATGTAAAGTCACCCTCAAGGGGCATTCTAGTCAATGGGGGTCATAATTTTCTCTGCTCAAGATGCTTTGCTTTTTGGTAAAATGGGAGCATCAACTTAACAGTGCCAGGTTAAAATTGGCAACATTGTCTCTTCTAGGTGGTGACCTTCCAAACATTCTCAACATTCTTCAAATTTCAAATATTGCACAATATTTTAAATTACACACACTTCCACCAATTGCCTTTACTTTACCTTAAGTTTAACACCATACAAAGATAGACAAACAAACAAAATTTAATAAAAATATACAAAATACTGATATACTTATGATATGTTGATAATTCTGTATCATAAAAAAATTATTCATATTCACATAAAAATATTAAATTTTTTTAAAATTATATTATGTTATATCACAATTGTAAATTGATATTTTTTGTGATATAATTATGAAAGTAATTATTTTCAAATATAAGTGGATATATTAACCTATATATAAGATTGGTGTATTTTATATACATAATGCCAAAATGATAGTTGTACAATCACTATATTTCAATACACTAACCTTTCAGCTATGCCTTTATCATATTCATCTAAAACGTGTTGAGTTTGATCCAAATGAAGTCAATGCATACATTTTGAGGAACTTTGTCTTGAAAGGTTGGGATGAACTTTAAGTTTACGCCAACAGCACTGTCCTATGTATTAGTTGTTAGTGATATTGTTCAAAACAAAATCAAAAACTTGCTACTAATGTGTGTTCTTGCATATGTATTACTTATGTATGACCCTACTGCATATTTAACATAGAACTTTTTTTTTTATACAATTTGTTTCAATGTTCATCACAAGTATAAAAAATATATCTACTTCAAGCAACAGATTATATAAGCACAAAATATCATTACAAAAAAATTATTGAATAGAAATCAATTTTAAAAATAAAAAATAATTAGTTTCTATATTGACTAAATTAGAGAACATTTAAGAAACTAAAAAAAAATTATAAATTAATTTATATTATTGTTAAATAGTTTTTAAATTGTTATCTAATTAGCTACCAAGGTTTTTCTACCAAATATTGATAGTTAAAACCTTGGTAGGTAATTAAATACCAATTTAGAAACCATTTAACAATAATAGAAACTAATTTAAAAGTTAAAAAAATTTTAGTCTCTAAAAGGTCTCTAATTTAATCAATATAACAACTAATTATTTTTTTTATTTAAAATTAATTTTTATTTAATAATTTTATTGTAAAGTGTGTTATCAAACTTATTTCAAAATATCATACTCACACTGCTTATTTGACGTAGTATAATAGATCAAATTGCTAGTATTGATATTATAAAAAAAATTGTGTATAATGCTAATAGAATTATTAATTAAATTGCTAGTATTGATATTATAAAAAAAATGGTGTATCATGCTAATAGAATTATTAGTGTTATTAGGGATTCATTTATTGCAAGAATAAGGTGAATAACTTACTTTTTCAATTTATTTTGAATTTTTAAATTTAATTTGACTGTTCAGATTAAATAGAGACGCACTTAATTCTTGATTAGAAATATATTAATATCTCTTCTGCAAACTCATTCTCTTTCTTTCCTCTTCTATTTCATAATTATTTCATTTTTTTTTTTACTTAATTATTCTACAAGTATAATAATCTTTTAAAAAATTATGACTATAACTATTAGGAGTAGTATAAAAATCTTCCTTACTAAAAAATAAAACTCTACACAAAAAATTATTTTTAGGAAAGATGTCACTTTATTATATATATATATATATATTATAACTACATTAGAATTATTTTAAAATTTAAATATAATAATATTATAATTAAGTATATTTGGATGTACCTATTAATAACATTGACATTATAAGGAATACCATTTATAATAATTAAATATGAAAATTTAATATAATATTACGAGATTATTAAAATTAATAATTTCTATAATTTTTTTATATTTTAACGAAATTTCTAATAATTTAAAATTTATTTTTTAGTAGTATAAATTTTATTTCTTTAAAATATTAATTAATTTTTATAGATAATTATATAATAAATGATAAAACATGTATTTATACCATGAATTTAATTTCTATTCAGCATGTATTCTAAATAATATAATTATACTTATATATTTATTTAAAGTATAATTTTAATAAAAATATAGATTTTTTAGTATTTTTTATAGCATCAAAATATAATAGAAATATTTTATTTATTTATTCTAATTGATTAGGAATATATTCATTTTTTTTATCTATTTCAATATAAAATATAAGGTATTAATATTTTTTTTTGTAAAATATTATTATACGTATAAAATAATTAAGTAAAAAAGTTATGAAATAATTATTAACAAAATACATATTAACAAAGAAGGAACAAAGAAAGAGAGTTTGTAAAAGAGATATTACTAATTTCCTAATAACAAATATTTAAAATAAAATAATAAAACACTAAAATGAAGGGTAAGTCATTGCATTTATCTTGAACTAAGAATGTTTAATTAAAGTTATGCGTTTAGGTTTTCTTAAAATCTAAGCAATGAAATAAAGAGTGAGAAATATCATTACAAGAAAATCATTAAATAGAAATTAATTTTAAAGATAAAAAATAATTAGTTACTATATTGACTAAATTAGAGACTAAAAAAACTTTTTAGTCTGTAGATTACTTTCTATAAAATTTAAATAATTTTTAAATTGATATCTAATTAGCTACCAATATTTTAACTACAAATTATTTAAATTATAAATTTAGTAGTAAAAATTATGGTCCCTAATTAGATACTAATTTACAAACTATTTAATAATAATAAAAATTAAATTATAAATTGAATTTTTTTTTTTTTTTAAAGGATTTCTAATTTAGTCAATATAATAATTAATTATTTTCTGTTTCTAAAATAAATTTTTATTTAATAATTTTTTTTAGTGATGAAGGAAAAGAAAATCCCAAATAATGGCATTATATATATTAAAAAAATGGTGAAATGTGTATTTGTGGAGAGAAAAAAGGTTGAAGATGAAGACTGTTACCTTTTTACCTTCTTTGTCCCATTGGAGAAAAAAACTCCAAAATATTTGTTTGCATACAGTGGGAAAATCAATGGAAGCACCACAAACTAAAGAGGTTAATTAATAGCCGCCAAGATTAAATTTAACTGAAATAATTGTTGCAATGAAGTTTGTGTTGGTTCCACACATTCACCCCAAACATTCGTGTGGATATATCTGACACCATGTGCATTCTTCAAGAGCTTTTTCTCCTTAATCTCACAACCCCACTTTCTAATCATATTTTCAACAACAAAGAAAACAAAACATTAAATAAATTGGACCATTACAAAACAAAACCTTTTATTTCGTTTCTGTAATGAGTACAGTGTGGGATTCAAGCTTTTTTATTTAAGAAAAATCTGATAATAACATCTTTAACATAAACACCATTTTTTCTTTATATTTGTTCTCAAATGAGGATTTTGTCGCAAAGCATCGTTTATGTCAAATAAAACAAGTATAAGATGGGTCGACGGCGCAACCCAATGATTCATATACGTATTGATGCATTTTATATGAAAAACAAAACAACATAAATAAAATAAGAAAAATGTATATGCTTTTTGGCATACACAAGAAATTAGTAATATAGGTTATGCCTCGTGAATTATGGCAACTTTTGGAAAAAAAGTTGCAAGCTTGGAATTGAAATAATTCGAAAAATTGGACCATTTCTTTAAGATCAACCAACCAAAGGTCGTTTAATTAATGAAGCACATTTGTTGGTTAAAATGAAAATGTTTTCTCACATTTTGGTTTTCTTTATTTTTATTTAAATCTTTTTAATTGACAATAAAAAAAATAAAAAAAATAAGAATAATAGAAGTATTTCAACTCTTATAAAAAAATCCTCACTAAAAGAGCTGATTTCGTACACAAGAAAAGTTTTCAGCTTGAATATATTAGTTGGGTGAAATATACAATGTCCTCACTACATAGTCCTAAGAGATGTTTACATTTTACAAAAAAATGTATTAAAATTTATAGATAAATATTTGCCTTTATATTCTGCATATGAGCAAAGACACACATCCTAACAAGCAAAAATGGGAGTTAATTAAGTCTTGTATTCTTTTGTGCCTACACAATTCACAACATAACCAACAAATTGTTTCCAAATCAGATAATAAATCCCCATATACCTAAACCATATGTTCATCAAGATTTCAAGATTGTACAGTTAATATAAGAACCAAAAATAAAAAATCAGTAAATTGATAGACTTTAGACATTGAAAAAGATTCTACACCAGTCATAATAGGAAAAAATTGTATTAGCATATTTATAGTTTATTCATGCTAAGACCTTAATGTGCACCATTGAAAATATTTTCTCTGAGTCCACCACTACTCCTTTACATTACAAGAAATTCATTAAATAAAAACTAATTTTAGAAATAAAAAATAATTAATTACTATATTAATTAAATTAGATACTATTTTAGAAACTACAAAACTTATTGGTATCTAAAGTAGTTTCTATTATTAATTAAATAGTTTCTAAATTGGTATCTAATTTTAGTTATCAACTATTTTAAATTCTAAATTAGTATCAAATTAACTACCAAGTTTTTATGTTTCAAATTCCTCATATGTCTGCTATCCACATACATCTCCAAATTTTATTACCATTGTTATTCAGACCAATAAGATCTATCTAGATAAAGTGTTGGCAAGTCCTATTATTATAAACAAATGACCATCCTACCAAAAAGTCACACAGATTCCACACCTTGGAAGCCACCTTACCACTAAAGAACAAGTAACTTACATTCTCCTATTCAAGGCCACATAACACACAGAGACCATTACGACCTATACTCCTCTATTTTATTTTGAAAGTTTGCACAAGTTGCTATTTTCCCTTTGATGACATGCCATGCAAAATATTGAGCTGAGGAGCTTTTATTTTCTAGAAAACGTCAAAATTAAATTGTTTTTTGTCATTACTTTGAGGCGTTAGCTTTGTATAGGCTGATTTTATAAAATAAATTCTAGAAGAGTCTCCCATCCAAAAATACTCATCTTCTTTATGAATATCAATAAGTACACTCTCTAGTTCATTCATAAATTCTACCATCATTTTGTTCTCCCATCGAAACCACTATCTTCTCCAATCAACTTTCCATTGCCACTGGTTATCATGACTGTTCCATATTGGTACACCAGACTATCTTTCCTAACAGAGTTTGAATGGATCTAACTTTGAGAGAATCTCTACTTACCCACTTATCCGTTCAAAACCTTATTTTATTTCCTTTTTCTATTCTCCAGCATCTATTCATATCAAACGAGTTATTGACACCACCTCATATGTCTTTTTGATGTCTCTCCATCACCATGAATAAGACTTAAATCATTTATACCATCTATCCCTCTCCAAGATCCATATTTAGATTCTAAAATCCTTTTTTCATAAGCATGGGGTTTTCCCCCAAGTTTCCACTTCCATTTATTTTTATTTAAATAAATAAGTTAAAGAAAAGAATATCATTTTTCTTTTATATTAATTTGTTTCATGTTACTAACACTTATAGGAATCTTGTTTCACATTATTACACCTGATATTTTATTTTATCTCTTCTTATAATTATCTAAATATTTTTTCGTTTGTCAAATCGCATCAAATTTTTCAAGTTTAAAATTATACAAGTAACTTATTATCATTTGGATTGAATACAAAAAAGGAATACTCACATTATTTACAAGATTTATATATAATGTTCTTCAAATTATTGAGAATAAAAGTATAGTAAATGCAAGTTATTTGAACACTCTAATCATTTTAACTTATGGTTCTTGAGACTTTATTAGACAATGTCAAAAAACTAGTTATTGTTTGTTAATCTTCCTCTTGCTTGAAATGCTTACTTGCATTAAATGGTTTTCTAGTTCTTACAAAAATATGTATAAACATCAAGTTCTTTGAATACTCTAATATTTTTAACTTGATGGCTACGAGACTTTGTTAAACAATGTCAAAATCTAATTGTTGTTTGATAGTTTTCCTCTTGCTTGAAATGTTTAGATGCATTAAATATTTTTCTTGTTCTTACAAAGATATTTATAAAAATATGTTTTCTTTAAGTATTATTTATATCAATAGAAATTTTCATTCTTATATGTATATATTTTTATTTGTTTAACATTGCTTTTTTATCGGTCCTACTCTTTGAGATAAAAAAAATTCATAAATTTCAAATTTTTGTTTCATCTTTTGTATATGGAGATAATTATCAAGAGGTAAGAGGTAGGATTTGTATTATGATATAATTCTCTAAATTTCTTTACATTTTCAAGTTGGATTTAGATAAGAAATTTCATAATCTTTAAGAAACTCAAACACGTTAAATTTGAATTGATTTTATTTCAAATTATATCATTTAAAAATGTTTTGGTTGGATAAATCAATTTAAATTTATTAAATTTTATTTTTCTTCTTTAAATGAAATATTCCAATTACCACCAAATACAAAAAGTTATTGATGATTTTTAGTGCTTCTTGTTATTTTTTTTTTTCAAAGTTTATCAAGATTGTTTCAACTAATATTGGCGAACTTTTTTTCTCTATTAATGTGGATTAAAATGATTTCTAGTCAATGTTAACAACAACTAGTTAGACAACTATCGAAGGTTAATTTTATATTAATGTTGATTTTTGTCGAATTTTTTTATCAATGTCAACTAAAAGGTTTTTCATTTGCAATTTAATTGGCAAAAAATAATCTTAGTTAACGTTGGTTGGAAGTTTTTTTGAATCAAACATTTTTAAAAAAATCCTAACAAACTATTAACAAAAGATAATATTTATGTTGATGATAAAATAATATGATTATTATAGACATCAACAAAAAATTTATAAGAGACGTCAATTGAAAAAAATGTAACTCACATGCTAAAAAATAGTTTTCATTACATTGACGCAATTGTAGCTAAAATATTAAGGGAGAAGTAATAGTAATCTATAACAACAATAAAAATAATCCTAATTATTTTTGAAAAATAACTCTTAATAGTAATCTATAACAAAATTTATTGATTTTACATAGATTAAAATAAATTTAAGCTTAAAAAACTATAATTTAAAAATGATTTAGAGATTATTTTTACTACAATATTAGAAGATTAAGATTCACTTGTTTATAGAGATGAAAAACAGCCATTTCAAATTTTAGAAGACAAAAACAAAGAAAGTTTTTTTCACATTGTTCAATATCAAAACTTATTCATTTTATGTAGATTAAAAATAAATTTAAATCTAAAAAATATAATTAAAATGATTTAGAGAGTTTTTTCCTAGTGTGTAAAAACTATGTTAATAATAGATATCAAATACGACTTGTCGTTATGGTTGAAATTATATATATATATATATATATATATATATATATATATATATATATATATATAAATATGAAAGGTCACTTTCATTCAACTAATATTTTTATACCTTTTTTTCATCCTAAAATGCAGAGAACAAATTTTGAACTAAAATACTGAATAGTGAATGCAAAATTCTACTTTTGTCCTATTCTTCCACCAAGTACGCATAGCCCAGTCTATTTCTCTATTATTAATTATGAAATCTTTGATTTTTTTTTTCTCCATTATGAAAGAATCTTTATACTATTTCCTATCCGAATATTTTATACATTTAAACTTGTATTATTTGTGTTCATAATTTTGTTTCACTTCTCTGACAACAAAATATTCTAGATTAATAATTGACATAAAAATTCTAAAGAAAAAATATTTTACGTTCATCATACAAAGTTAAGTCTTTGAATAATATATCACTTTAATTTTATAAATAAAACATGAATAAATAGTTTTTTTGGGTAAAACTAAATTAGTTATTTATCCTTAAAAAAAAATTCTGGAAATATGGTTGTTTCGTAGTAATTTCGTTGAGTAGATTAAGAGTACATTATTGTCAGTGTGAACGTGTAGAAATGATTACTCACGTTATTATCAAAGTGCTATTTGTAGCCATTCCTCAGCTTTTAACGTAGCGAAGGATTTCATATTCACCACTAAGATTCACATAATCTTGTTCAACTCAACTTTTTTAGGGTTCACCCTTTTCCGATATCAAAAGCAGAATAATAAATTCTCATTTTGTACTTCTTTTAATTTCTTACGTCTGGTAGGATTACGGGTGAATTTGAGAAGATGGAAAAAGTATCAAATAAAAAAAAAGTGAAAAATGTACTTTTTGAAAAAATAATGAAATAATCTTTTTTTATATAAGTTTATTGTTGGTAAAAATTTTACATCGACTTGAGATAAAAATATTTTATAATATATAAGTGAGTGCAAACATCAATTTATGCATCAATTTTGTAAGGTTGAGTTGAATTTAAAATTCATTTTTTATAATTGTATAAAGTTATTTAAAGTTTATCCTAACGAGAGTTTGTTGGATTCATAAATATATAGTCTCATGTACGAGTTAGAGACACTCGACATGAGAGACTATTAAAAATCTCATATCAACTAGAAATAAGGATATTTCATAATATACAAGTGGAGATACAAACCTAAACTAACCGATTTGGTAAGATTGAGTTAGGTAGTTTAGAAATAATTTTATTTGATCATAAAGAAAGAGAAGTTGTGTTTGGAAAAACATGGAAAGATGAATGGATGAGGGTGAATGGACGGTGGTGATGGGTGTGGTGGAGGGAAGTAAGGGTGTGGTGGCAGCACATAGTTTATCTAAGAGGATGAAAGAGAAAGAGATGAAGTGAGAATAAAGGATTGGAAGCCAAAAATGAGGGCTTCTGTTGTGTTTGGTGGCTGCCTGGGCCAAAAGCAGTGGGTCCCTTTTCTTCCTTCTTTCACTCTTTACCATAATTTTCACTATTCTTTATCACCTCTTCTCATCCTTATCTTTTTTCTATTCATTCCATATTTTTACTATTTATCACCTAACAACATCCTCAACACATTCAACTCAAACAAAACAAAACAATATCTACACATATCACTTTTTTTTTTAAAAATTTGACTTTTCTTTTTTCAAAAAAATTACCCTAAATTTATAACTTTTTCACTTTTGGTCTCAAAGTAATTATGTATGATTGGAAACATTTTTTTTTATCATCATAGTATTTGTAAAATTTATTCATGACTAATCTCTAACAAAATTTTAAGCACTCTTTTTTAATAGAATTTTTCTTCTTACTAACATTTTTTTGTATCCTTAGAACTCAAATTCATAAGAATCTAAATTTAATTTTACTCAAACCAATTTAGCTCGAATAAACTTGATGACAAGAAGGATCAACTTCTACTGATATGCAAGTAAGGCTCTTATTATAATTATTAAATTTAGAATTTTTTTTTCAATTATTAAATTAAATTCCTCTCTTCAAATTCTATTATTAGTTAATAGAAATAATATATAGTTCAATTGAAAATACCCACTCTCGAAGCCAAAAAGAAATGTAATGAAAGCATGGTGTTTTATTATATATGTAAAGAATTTTCAATTCATTTTTATATTTTTATTCTTCTTCAAATATTTTATATATTTATAAAAAAATAATTAAGTAAATAGTTATACTTTTTTGCATAAGTCAATTTTAAAACGCATACTTTTGTTTATTTCAGTCTCGCTTATCCAAACATTTCTTAAAAGTAATAAAACAAACGAAATAAATAAATAAATCATATAGCAACACTGAAAAGAAACTTCCTATAATAATTTAATAGTTAATGAATGTTTATATCTTGACTTGGTGGTGGAATATGTTTTCGAGGTTTCGCGTAGTAACTTCTTAACTAAGTTATATTAATTAAAATAAAGACAAAAAAGTGTCATTATTATATAAGAAAATAAATTTTAGTAGTAAAGTGTCATGTTGTATGAGAATAAAATAATTACCATTACTGTAGAAGCAAGGAAGGACAAAAATTCAGGTACTCAAATTAATAAACACCTAAAAAAACTGAATTACATCACACATGGTTAAGCTTTGCTTTCAAAGAATATATATAAAATAATATGGTCGATCACCCACATGGTAAAAGCCATTAAAGTATAACTTTAGGCCTCTGTATATATAATATCATGACAAAAAAATTACTAACAATTATTCTTTAATATTATAATTAAATGGTAGGTAATAATTAAGAGAAATTTTTTTCATTCAAAATTATAGACTTTTCAAACTAATATATCTTCTCCTAAAAAATAGTTATTTATATTGATCAATGGGTAGTATTAAAAATAAAATTTTCCTAAATAATTGGCTTCATTTCATTACGATCCCTCTTCTTAGGTAGAAATATTAACCTACCATAAAAGCTTTTATAAAAAAAAAAATTGATTTTTTTAACTAAAAAGAATTGGGTCAGAGAATATTTCAGACTATATTTAATTTTTTTGGACTAAACTTTATTTATTTATTGGTAGAGTTAGATTAGTTCAAAGTGGAACCTTAAAATACACGTAGACTACATTCGTATAAAAAAATTCCTTAAAGTTTTTTTTGTCATATTAGACCTAGTTATATGATATCTACCTTAATATTACAATTGAACAGTAAAATATTCCAAAATCATCAAAACAATGACCCTTGTAAAAGTAATTATATACTATATCACAATAGCCTTATCTTAATACTACAAGAAACACATTAAAAAAAATTAAAAATAAATTTAATTATTATATTAATTAAATTATATATTATTTTAAAAATAAAAAAATTATTAATATCTAAAATAATTTTTATTATTAATAAAATTTATAAACTAGTTTTTAAATTGGTATTGATTTAACTATCAATATTTTAATGACCAACTTTAGAATATAAAGTAATTAAAAATTAATTTATAAATTTTATTAATAATAAAAATTATTTTAAATATCAATAATTTTGTAATCTTTAAAATAATATATAATTTAGTAAATATAGTGAATAATTATTTATAATTTTTAAAATTAATTTTTATTTAATAATTTTTTTAGTAATATATATAGGAATAATTATAAATGAAAATAATTTTTATTTTATTTTTAATAATATTTTTTTATGTAATGACAAATAATTATTATTATGTAAAGTTATATGGTAACATAAAAGTTTTAATATAGAAAAAAGAGAAAGAAAAATAGTTTGAGGAAAATGAAAAGGTGGGTATTGGAAGATATATGAATCTGTTTTAGAGGGGGAGAAATAAAGGTTGTTTGGTTTTTTAATTAGTTTGGTAAAGTAAGGAGTTAAGAATATAATAGAAACAAGTGTGTATTAATCAATTAGGTTAATAGAAAGTAAGGTTGGATTCGGGATCCTGAACACTTGGGAAAGATGATTGCAAAGGACAAGGTGTTAAGTAAGTTGCATGTGTTTCAGAATCCTAATCGCATCATGTTGAATGCTAAAACCAACTTTAGCAGCTTTGCTTTTCTCTGTTTTTAATCATTATTCTATGCACCAAACACCTCTCTTTCATACATATCAGTATCACACTATGCTCTTAAACAATTGCAATTTTCAGAAAGGAACATAAAATCCCTCATTAATTTATTCTTCTCACCACCCTTACATAATATCAAATAATTCACTTGTATTAAAGTTATTGGACAAAACATAATTAACATAAATGACGTACTAAACCTTTTTTTTCTTTTCAAAATTATATTTTTTTATTATATTATTCCCACAAAATATTCATTACTTTGGTCTATAATTAATTTATATATATATATATATATATATATAATCTCTTCTTATCCATAATACTTTACAAATTGTAAATTAATAAAAGTATCAAATCCAATTTTTAGGGTTTGAGTACAAGGTTTTCTAAATTTTTGTTACAAACTGTCAGAAGATCTATGTCTGAACTGTTTTTTTTGAGAATTTTGATATAACATTTATTTATTGATTTGTGTTTTGAAATATGAAGTTCAAACATGCTTCTTAAATGGTATGTTTGTATTTTGAATTATGAAGTTCGAACATGCTTCTTAAACTGTGTGTTTGTGTTGAATATACGTATCAGACACTCACATACACAACACGTATCGGTGAAGTGTCCAATTCAAAAAATATTTTTTGAGTTTCTGAAAATTCTAACGCGGTTATAATACAAATTTAAAAATGATAGATACATTGATTTTCTAAAATCTTAAATTTATTGTATAAATTTGTATCATGATTATAAAAATAAGGAACAAATCTTTTTGAACCAGTCATGAAAAACTTCTTTTTACCAAAAAAAAAATTCAGTCATACTTGTTTACATAAATTTTAATTATTAATTTATATATTTTATAATAATATAATATATAGAATCGTATATCTGTATTTTATATTTTAAAGATTATATAAGTGAAAATGTCCAGCATGTATGTTAAATAGATTTTGAAACTATATAAAGTAATTTTTTTTATAAAATTGAGACATCCTTTAAATATTCCTTTATTCAAGTAGAAGTCCACTAGTGATTTTAAGTTGATTTCTGTTTTTTGAAGAAATTAATAAAGAGTTTTAAATATTTATATTGTGAAGGAAGAAAACAAAAACGGATTGTGTGGAAGGACACAATAAATTGATCTGCGAAAGTTGTTTTGTGGTTTGCAGTGGCCATTAATTTATCATTCTGATCCGCAGCCTTAGATAGGTGTGATATTATTATAATGTATTAAACAACATTAAATGATTAATTAATTAGTGAAAGAAACTTGTTTAGCATAAGTGAAAGTGATCCACCTATATATCTTTTTGTGCTTGTGATCATATCTCTCCATTCACACTCTTCCATAAATAAACATTCTTCTCTTTTTAATTCCTGAAGCTGCTTCAATGAAACAAGACAATTAATTGATTTAAGGACGTTGTTTTATGCTAAACACTGATTATTTAATAATTGTCAAAATTATTGTGTATTCCAAATAATTTTGATTTGGAGAAGAATTTACAATTTGTCAAGAATGTTAAACTTAAATATATCATGTCTTATCTGTAAGCGATTATTTTTAAAACTCAATTCTTTTCTCTAATTTCCAATTTTACTTATTGGTACAATTAAATCATAAACTTAATATATATTCATTTAACATATTATTAAAATATATTTTAATCAATTAAAAAATATAAAATGAAAGTGATGAACATATAAAAAATTAATATTAAATTAAATATGTTTTCATACTTGAACTTCTATTTGAAATTGTTTTTTGTTGTTTTTGGTGGTAATCCCAACTTAAAATCTTTCTAATACTTATAATAAGAAAACTATTGAAATATATGTTTGTTAGTTTTTTTATGTGACAAACACATATAAATATCTATTTTAATAATTTTTTACTATACAAGAAAATCATTAAATAGAAATCAATTATAAAGATAGAAAAAAATAGTTGTTATATTGACAAAATTAGATACTATTTTAAAGACTAAAAAAATTATTAGTATCTAAATTAGTTTATATTATTAATAAATAATTTTTAAATTTATATTTAATTAGATACCAAAATTTTACATACTAACTTTAGAATATAAATAATTGGTTGTTAAAACTTAGATAACTAATTAAATATCTATTTAGAAATTATTTATGAATAATAGAAACTAACTTAGATATCAATAATTTTTTTAGTCTCTAAAATAGTATCTAATTTAATCACTATAAAAATTAATAATTTTTTATCTTTAAAATTAGTTTTTATTTAATGATTTTCTAATAACAACTCAAAAGATATAAAATTTAGAAAAAAAACAATTTTACGGGAGAGAAGAAAAACATATTTAACCGATTAATATTAGACAAAATTTACATATTTTAAAAATATAAAGACTGAAACTAAAAAAAATTACAAGTATCAAAAAGTAAAAGGACCAGAACTATAAATTAGATTAAATATTTTTTTTGTACAAGTACATAAACAGGGATTAAATCCATCAAATCCCTAATTGATTTTGAAGATCCTTTCTTTTAATTATTATTGTGCTGTACTTTGAACTCGTATCAACCACGATTCAGAATCAAGCCACTTAATGATGGCTGAATTAAATAGTAACATTCCATTGCTCTTAACTTATTCTCCCCACGTTAGAATTTTATATTGCTATCATTAACCCAATAAAAAAAAGTTAAAAGATACATTCATAATATGCATGCACGCCTTAATTTTTCTCATTATGAAGTACTTAATTAATTAACTCACAAAATTACAATACTATCTTACATGCACCAAGACGTCAACTACACTCCTCCTCTGCTTTTTATTCTCCAAATTATACTAAAACAAAGACAATGTAGGAATGTTCCACACATTATAGTTATTATTAATTACAAAAATTCGTATCAATTTCTTAATTAAAAGATTAATTTATGGGTTAGTTTTCACTCTTGGAAGGTAGCATGCATATACAACACTTGAACTCAAATTAATAATACAATAGCATGACAAGATAATACTATTCACAGGAAGTATTTTTATTGTTTATTAGTATCCTATGCGTGTTTAGTATGCTAAAATAAAAATAAAAATAAAAATATCATCAAATATGTTAAATAATATATGGGATGAATGAGTTTCTTTGAAATTTTAAACCGAGAGTATTAGATTTCATGTTTGATACGTAAATAGATTTTATTTAGCTCTTGGATATCGCAATTAATTATATTAATTAGTATTATTTGATAATTGTTGGTTGTTTATAAAATGTATTTATGATATGTAGTAAAAAAAAATCATTAAATAAAAATTAATTATAGAGAAAAAAATAATTAATTGTTATATTGACTAAATTAGAGACATTTTAGAGATTAAAAAAATTTTGATTTTTAAATTAGTTTTTATTATTGTTAAATAGTTTCTAAATTATATTTAATTAGCTATTAAGATTTTAATTATCAATTATTTAGATTATAAATTTGTTATGGTTGTTATGTAAGATGAGAATATAATGAAATTGAATATGTGTGTGATGAGTTATACTAAATTATGTTAACATATATTTGTTCATTAATTAATTTATTGTGTGATCATTATTATTATCTTATGTTGTATGAAAACAAATGAAGTTGTAGATTCAAGAAATCATTCAAGTAGTGTATGCAGAATTGAGAATACATATTTTATTTTGTAAAATATATATTAATTTATATATTATTATATTTTATAAATCTTAATATATTTTGATTTTTTTTATAGTTAGTGATATGATATATATGTATGGATACATAATGTAATATCTCATTAACTACTATATTAATACTAATCATCATAAGATAAATAAACATCTACATAATATTCACATTTACATTTTCAAGTTTTTCATAATAAATTTCTTTTTTCATTGAATTATATAATATATACATATCTCCAGGAAAGAAAATAATCATCAAAATAGAAATTTTACACACACATAATTACCCTTTTCCTTAACCTATCTATGTTGAGAATTTCCTCATGCAATATAATCTCTGCTCACATATTAAAAAACAAAAACCACACAAGCACACAAAATCAAAATATGGTAAGCTAATACTTTAAAATATGACATATATGCATATATTAAATCATAAACTTCAAATTTTATAATTTGTGCATGTCAATTAAATCTCATCCAAGGATATACATTCCATAAATTTACTAAGCATATATCAGAATCAAGTGTCTAACTCTCAGCTCAACTGACAACCTCTCATGTGATAACTCACAGATATCAATATCATAGACATTTGATTCTAATTCTAGAAGATGTTTGCATTGAATTAAACTCATAGATATGCACTTATCATACTATCTTTACTAAGTTGTTACTACAACAAAACTACATAATTGAAACACAATCCACTCACATGACATGATAAATTCCTATGACCTACTAGACAGAGTTCTTTCTCGCACGACAGATTAGGTGATATGAACCTCCTTCAACTTTTACCACTTAGTATTTTAACTCCATGTGAATCCAATATTAGTTGAATCAAGATATTTAATTCAAAATCTTAAATTCAATACATATTAAAGGATACAGATACCAGAGTTATAGAAGGATCCTAATATTAATTGGGTGTCTTTTTCAGTTGTTTCTTTTTATAGAGGTGAATAACCTTTATTTTGTCTTTGTGTATTACGATTCTAGTATTTAATTATTGATTCTTTTCCTCTTTAGTTAAACTTAGAATGAGTGTATTACTTGTATATATTCAGACCATTTGTTTTGATTTAAATAATAAGAAAGAAGAGATATTCATTTTCATATCCTTTGCCTTCAGTTTACTCTTTTGTCCATCTCTGTTCCCTTTTGTTTATCTCTGTTCTATTTTATAATATGGTATTAGAGCTCTGATTAGAGCTCTGCTTGCTACATTTATCTATGGGTGAAGTTGTTGATTTCTCACGAGATCTTTGTTCACCTTACCATGTTAGTTCATCAGATAATTCATCCTTGAATAGAGTTTACTCTCTCATTACACAACAAGAGAGGCAAGTTTTTGGTGATAAATCCAAGGCAATGATTGCTACTAACAAAGGAGGTTATAAAAACAATGTTATGACCTATGTCATGGGTGGTGGATATGGAAGAAGATATACTTCCAAAATTTGCAGTTATGGTGGAAAGACAGGGCATACCATTGATACATGCTATAAAAAGCATGGCTTTCCACCCCATTTCAAGCTTCAAAATCAGAACGATGATCAGAGTCATGTACTTTTTCAGAATACAAAGTTTAGTAATAATGAGCAGAATTATCAAGGTTCAAAGTCAGAAGTGGAGTCTTAACAAAGTGGTTTTACTCCTGAGCAGTTTCAAACATTGTTAGCTCTTTTACAACAGGTCAAATCCATTGACAATGCTTCTAATCAAGTCTCTGTTATTCCTCCAATTCGTCCAATCAAACAAGTAATAATTTTATTTCTTCCTTCAGTTCTTGGATTATTGATAGTGGTGCTACTGATCACATTTGTTCATCATTAACTTATTTCACTTCATATCATCAAATTAATCCTATTTATGTCAAATTACCAAATGGAAATCAAGTCATTGCCAATTATTCTGGAATTATTTTTCTCAATCAAAATCATGTCATAAGCAATGTTTTGTACATTCCTTGCTTCAATTTTGATATTCTTTCAGTAGCAAAATTGATTGATAAACTATTTTGTTATTACCTTTGACTCTAATGGCTGTCACATTCAGGACAAGATATCTAATGAAATGATTGGATCTGCTAAGATGCAAGATAGACTTTATATACTCAGGATTCCTTCTTACCAAAAACTTCAAATCACACCCATCAAATCTACACACACCATCAATACTGTTAAAGTTACTGCTAGTGATCTAGAAACCCTTTGGCATTTTCGATTAGGTCATATTTCAAATACATGTATTGATGTTATCAAGAATAAATTTCCTTTTGTTAAATATAACAAATCTTTTGTTTGTGATGTTTGTCATTTTGCAAAGCAAAAAAGACTTTCATTTCCTATTAGTACATCTAAATCAAAAAAAATGTTTTGATTTGATTCATGTATATATTTGGGGACCATACTCAATACCATAAATTCATGGTCATAAATATTTCTTGACCATAGTTGATGACTATTCGAGGTACACATGGATTTTTCTTTTGAAACAAAAATCTGAAGTTGTTAAGGTTTTGGAAAATTTTGTTATTTTTGTTCAAACACAATTTGAGACAGTAATAAAAATAATAAAAAGTGATAATGGAACTGAATTTTTAATGACTAATTTTTTTGTCAGTAAAGGAATAATACATCAAACATCGTGTGTCAATACTCCACAGCAAAATAGCATAGTTGAAAGGAAACATGGTCATTTATTAGATGTAGCAAGAGCCCTTATGATGCAATCTCATTTACCCAAAATTATTTATTGGTCATATTCTGTGATACATGCTGCGCATATTATAAACATGTTTCTCACACCTGTTTTAAACTATTCTTCTCCTCATGAAATTCTTTTCAAAACTGATGCATATTTTAATGGATTAAAGGTGTTTGGTTCTTTATGTTATGCTAGCACCTTGTCAACAAATAGAAGAAAATTTGATCCAAGAGCATCAAAATATGTTTTTATTGGTTTTCCAAGGGAGACAAAAGGATATATTTTGTTAAATATTCAATCAAGAGAAATTTTTGTGTCTAGGGATGTTGTCTTTTATGAACATGTTTTTCCATACCAAAGGGTTCAAGATACTAGCAATGAAACTAACAGTCCTGACATTAATGATCAAATTTTATTTGTTGAAGATCAACCTGTCTTAAGTCAGCCATCACAAGCCATTCTTGCACCTTGTGATAATGTTGAAAATAGCAGTGATAATAATTGTGAGTCACACATTGAGGTTTCAGAAGAAGATTGTTCCCATATAGACCAAAACCTCAATGAAGATCATGACATAGAACAAAGTTCTGAATCAGATCCATCTGTCCCAATGAGCACAAGAATAAAAAGACCACCTGAGTATTTAAAGGATTATCATTGTAATCTTAATGTTTTCAATACATCTTCAAGAGTTAAATATCCTTTGAATTATGTTTTGTCTTATACCAATTTATCACCTTCTTAAAAATCTTTTGTTATGTCTCTTTCTTCACATGTTGAGCCAAACACTTATTCTGAAGCTGTGAAACATGAATGTTGGAGAAAAGCTATACAATGTGAGATATCTGCTTTAGAGTCAAATCAAACTTGGGAGACTGCTCTTCTGCCTAAGGACAAAGCTGCCATAGGTTGCAAATGGGTATTCAAAATAAAATATAAGGCTGATGGGACAATTGAAAGGTATAAAGCAAGGTTAGTAGCAAAGGGATATACACAAACAGAAGGCATTGACTATCTTGATACATTCTCCAGTAGTAAAGATGACCACTATAAGGTTGCTTCTTTCTTTAGCTTCTATTTATAATTGGGAATTGAAACAATTAGACATAAACAATGCCTTTTTACATGGAGATTTGAAAGAAGATGTATACATGGTTGCTCCTCCTGGATTGACTTCTATTCCACCAGGAAAAGTTTGTAAACTAAAAAAGGCTTTATATGGCCTTAAACAAGCTAGTAGAGAATGGTTTGCCAAACTATCATCATTTTTTCTTTTTATGGGATATACTCAGTCTATGAATGATCATTCCTTGTTCATTAATTCTTCTGAAGGATCTTTTACAACATTATTGGTATATGTGGATGATATAATATTGGCAGGAAATGATAAAGAAGAGATTGCTCGAATCAAACAAGCCTTGAATCAGACATTCAAGATTAAAGATCTTGGAAATTTAAGATATTTTCTTGGTCTAGAAGTAGCAAGAAGTAAGATAGGAATAATGGTAAATCAAAGAAAATATGCATTGGAATTGTTAACAGATGCAGGTCTTTTAGCATGCAAACTGGCACCTACTCCTATTGATAATCATGAGAAATTCTCTTCTACTGGAAGTATTCCTTTCACAGATATTCAAGCCTACAGAAGATTGATTGGAAGGCTTATGTATCTCACTAATACCCGACCTGACATAACATTTTTTGTGCAACAATTTTCTCAGTTTCTTGCTAAGCCTACGATTGATCACTATAATGCAGCGATTAAAATCCTCAGATATATCAAAGGAGCTCCAAGTCTTGGTCTATTTTTCTCTTCCACTACATTTGTTCATCTTAAAGCCTTTTGTGATAGTGATTGGGGCACCTGTTGTGATTCAAGACAATCAGTGACTGGTTTTAGTGTGTATCTTGGGAATTCTCTCATATCTTGGAAATCAAAGAAGCAAGGAACAATATCAAAGAGTTCTTGTGAAGTTGAATATAGGGCAATGACCACTGTTACATGTGAAATTCAATGGTTAACTTATCTTCTTCAAGATTTCAAAGTTTCTTTTGAGCAACCATCTCTTTTATACTGTGACAATGACTCAGCAAGATACATTGCAGCAAATCCAGTGTTTCACGAGCGTACAAAACATATAGAAATAGATTGTCATGTGGTCCGGGAAAAATTAAAGAAGGGTCTCATCGATTTGCTTCCCATTTCCACCACAGAGCAACTGGCTGATATTTATACCAAAGTTTTAAGTCCTCAATCTTTTAAGAATATTTGTTCCAAGCTGGGTCTCATCAATATTTGCTCCCCAGCTTGCGGCGGGTATTAAAGGATACAGATACTAGAGTTATAAAAGGATCCTAATATTAATTGGGTGTCTTTTCTAATTATCAGTTGTTTCTCTTTATAGAGGAGAATAATTGGTTATCTTTTCTAATTATCAGTTGTTTCTTTTTATAGAAGTGAATAACCTTTATTTTGTCTTTGTGTATTACGATTCTAGTATTTAATTATTGATTCTTTCCCTCTTTAGTTAAACCTAGAATGAGTGTATTACTTGTATAATTGGTTATCTTTTCTAATTATCAGTTGTTTCTTTTTATAGAAGTGAATAACCTTTATTTTGTCTTTGTGTATTACGATTCTAGTATTTAATTATTGATTCTTTCCCTCTTTAGTTAAACCTAGAATGAGTGTATTATTTGTATATATTCAGACCATTTGTTTTGATTTAAATAATAAGAACGAAGAGATATTCATTCTCATATCCTTTGCCTTCAGTTTACTCTTTTGTCCATCTCTGTTCCTTTTGTTTATCTCTGTTCTATTTTGTAATAATACACAATCTAAACATCTCAACATAATATTTCCACCCTAAAAATTATGTTTACAATTTGTATTTTTTTTCAACAAAAAAGGAATAGAATTAAAATGAACACTTTAAGAGTGTTATAACCCTTATATAAGAAATAGACCATTAAAACCAACAATTAATCCAAAGAACTACATAAAAATCATCCTACTCATAGCATACAATTTATGTATGAAACTCATCGCATACATATATAAAATTAATATTCTATTAATATGTATAATTAACATTCAAATCAATTAAAGCCAAAAAAAAATAACCAACCAAACAAATCAAAAGAAGTTTTGTCTTAGCTTGAGAAAAAAAAAATTCTTTAATTAAGTAAAAATTTATCGTTTGAGCGATATTTAGTTGAGAGAAAAATTGAATTTATGCTCTACTTTTTGCTTGAGTAAAAATTCTTCGTTTTCTTTAAAATAAAACTGATATTAAGAATATTTTTTTACTCCAATTTTCTCTTCAGGAAAAATATTTTGCTTAAGCCACAATGAAGCTGGAAACAAATATTGATTTCCTACTCTTGGAAAATAATATTCTATGTAAAAAAATACATATGATAATGTCGAGTTTGCCAAACTAAAATATTAAACTAGTCATTAATATTTCTTTTAACATGATGGAATCATTAATATATTTAGTTAACTCTTATTCTGAGTAGTATTTTCCAAAGCTTGTGAAATGGTAGTATTGAAAGATATTCCAAGCCTTTTAATGGAGTTAGAGTAACTTGTTACTACGTAATAAAAACCCATTTTTTGATAATAAATAGTCAATTTTGAGGTTCTCTTGAGGCAACTGAAGTGATAAAACTCCAACATACAATGTAGCTATAGAAGTTGATACATTGCAATTCTTTCTCTTTCTGAGCTCCTAATAATAGGGTTCTTACGAGCTTCTCCAAAATTCATCTCACCAATGAATAATTTCTTAAAAAGACGAGTTTCAATTAAAGGTAGATAATCAGAAAAGTGATTCCTGATAAAACTGAGTTTGTGAAGTTAAATTTGTCAAGTGCAATAAAGGTTGGGGAAGTTGATACATAAGTGAAACTAGCATCATCTGAGAAATGATTTTGGTAGATTTCTCTGCTATAACTTTCTGTCAGTATTTCACGCATGCTTCTGAAGGGACAAGCTAATAGACTCAGAGCATCATCTCCTGGATAGTGAAATCTTGATGTGACTTTAGCACTAAGTTAATTACTCTCTCAGATTCAACTAACTCAAAATTTGTTCAAATTAGTACAACAATTAATATATATAACTTTAATATAAGCTTCTTAATTTAATTTATTCAATTGTAAGTATCAATAAAATTATCTGTCATTCATTTCATTAATACACACAAAACAATATGTTTATATAAATTAATTTTACCTTTTAAGTCCAACATATATATATTTTTTAAAATGATTATAGCTTTCAAAAAATTATTAGTTAATTTTACATTGTATGAGCAAATGTATTCAAGTATTTTTTATTTTTTTTTATGAAAAAGGACTGTGATTTGAAGAAAAATTATATCAATATTAGTCTTCTAAGTTTTTGATAACCTTGGTTTAGCTATGTTAAATGCGACTTCACTAAAAATTTAGTTAGATTTGAATTGATTGATTTTAGTTTTATAATTTATGATATTTTGTGCTCATTAGTCAAGTGATCAATAATGTAGTGGCGTTTAAAGTAGAAAATTACTATTTCTCCATTTCATATGCAAACTTTTTTTTACATAAATTAAAAAACATTTATTAGGAGCTGATTTTGATTAGACATCTTTGCTCTCTTTCTTAATTTCTATAAATGTATTTTGTCAAGTTTATAAATGCTTTATTGAGTATTAGAAGACAATAATTTTCTTTATTATTAGATACTAAATTTGAAATAAAAGCTTTGATATTTTGTTGAAAATTAAAAACTCCAATCACTTTGAGAAAAACTGATTAATTGACATGAACTGGTAATTATTCCAAAATACTTTTACGAGATTGAAAACAATAATTTGATCTATATATAACTCAATTTAATCTCCTTTTTTATGTCGAGTTAATTTCGAAAGAAGATTACTGATTTTCACCTTAAATGATTTAAAATTATGATTAATTTCAAATAGAAGTGTGTTATTATGTAGAGTTAATTTTTTTATTAATAAAAATAATAAAAATATAAAATCTTTTATAAATATTTCAACATTATATATATAACTTATGATATCAGCATAATCTTTACTACATAAAAAATTATTAAATAAAATTAATTTTAAAAATTAAAAATAATTAATTATTATATTAAATAAATTAGATACTATTTTAGATAATAACAAAAATTTTGGTTTCTAAATTAATTTTTTTTTTATAAATAGTTTCTAATTAGTTACAAAAGTTTTAACTATCAATTATTTATATTTTAAATTTTAAAAAAATTGATAAAAAAAAATAATAATTAATTAAATATTAATTTAGAAATTATTTATAATAATAAAAACTAATTTAAAAATCAGTAATTATTTTATTTTCTAAAATATCTCTAATTTAATCAATATAATAATAATAATTTTTTAAATTAATTTTTATTTGATAATTTTTTTAGTCCTTCTCACATGTTCAGAATGTTAAAAAATTCAAACATAAATCATTAAATTCTTATAAAGTTACCTCTAACTCTCAACATAAAAGTGGATAATGAATTATGAGTAGAATTAATAAAATGCAAAAGGAGAGTGCGTGGTGTATGTTTTTTGGAACAGCATAGCAGTATTGTGTTTTGAGTGAAAATATAATTTTCTTTCACTCAAAGTTGTTACTCCTCCACTCAACCATTGCTGCCAAGTCAATTAATTTTATTTTATTTTTTTGTTTGCGGGCTAGCGGGCCAGTCCGCCTTGCTACTTACCTGCACGAGCCGCGGGTTTTGTGGGGCGGACTAATGTGAGTCAACGAGTTGAAAATGTCGGCCTGTCCCGCGTTTTTTACCCATGGGCCGCGAACCGACTTGTCTCGCTTTTTCACCCCTACTATTTTAATGACTAACAAAATTTTTAACTTTTAAATTAATTTTTATTATTGATAAATAATTTATAAATTAGTATCTAATTAGTTATCAATGTTTTAACTACCAATTATTTAGATTTTAAATTTGGTAACAAAAATCTTTATAGTTAATTAGATACCAATAATAATAGAAATTAATTTAAAAACCAATAATTTTTTTTAATCTTTAAAATGTCTCTAATTTAGTTAATATAATAATTAATTATTTTTTATCTTTAAAATTTATTTTTATTTAATGATTTTCTTGTAGTGTTTTAAGAAAAGATGATCATAATGTTAAAAAATTCAAACATAAATATTTAAATTCTTATAAAAGTGGATAATGAGTTATGAGTAGAATTAATAAAATGCAATAGAGAATAATGGATTAATAAATGTTAAACATTAGAAGGGGTTTAAGATCAAATAAAGTTTTATTTATAATGTAGTTAATTTAAAAAATTGGAAGTATTAAATTGAAAAACCTTGTACATCTAATAATTATCCCTGTAAATATACGGATCCAATAGAAAAAGTTAGCAGAATAATTTCTCTGATGGCATCATAACATTAATATGCCACCACCCTACACTTTATTCATTGCCACAGTTACCGAATCTTTCAAAATTCATCTTTATCTGTCTTAGTTATTAGCTTCCATTGGTTTGATAGGTCACATTAAAAAACTATTGAATCAACTTGTCAGAAGTTTGTTTCGGTAAGTATGTTCACTGTGATTATTATTTTTTGCTACAAAAATTCACTTCATCTTATTCAATTTCTGTTTTCCAAATTATATTACATTTTTATTTTTATATGTTTATTAATTAGGTCAAGTTCAACACACAAGTGTACTAAAATTTGTGTATCAAATCTAATAAATTTAATATTTATAATGATTGAATATTAAGTTATTTGTTTCTATTTAAGAATGAATCTGAAAAACATGAAGAAAAAAAAAATCACATAGGAGTAGGTTTCCATTACAATATTAAAAGGTGGAAAATATATATGATGTAGAGTACTAAAATGAAGGAAAATAGTAAAGATACAGCAGTATATTTAAGAGTTACTAATAGGATATATATTTGGATACATATAAATATTTTGAATTATAATTAAGTTGAATCATCACCCTAGGTATACTTTTTTTATTAATTTAAAAAATAATAGTTCATGTGTTTTTTCTATCTATCAAATTTAATTTGCAATAAAACACGTGCATGTCTTTTTTTGGGAATTACAAGTATTTTTGTTTTTCATGTTATATGGAAACTGCTACAATACAATTTCACCAATTACCCACACTTAACAAGAGCATCAAGTTGGACATGACAGCAGAAAAAAATATTTATAATTCTTTTATCAACAAAAAAATTAATAAAATTAACATACCAGATATTCTAATTCTTATAAGATATTTTGACTTCCAAAGTATATCAATATCTCCAAAATAATCTTAACAAGATAAAAGAATTTATAACTTATCATTTGATTTTTTTGTAGACAAAGGATTGCTAGAATACAACTCAAATTAGCTCTAGTTGGAGAAATTAGTAAAAAAATACCTTGAATTAATTTTTTTTATCCAAATGTTATTTTATAACAAACCTAAATGCTAAAGTTTGGTAAGTGAAATGTTCTATTATAAAAATATGAGAAAAACTCTATTAAAAAAGTAATATTTTTCATAAAAAAATAAAATTAATAAGTTATTTATTTATTATTTTTTTGATAAAAAAAATATGATGAAGGCAAGAAATTTTACTTAAAGATGGAGTGAATATGTACTTTTTTTTATACTAAAAACTCATTGGCATGTTTTGATATAAGTTTGGTATTGGTTGAAGATAGAAATATATATGAAAAATGAAATGAATAATTTCAATAGTGACCTTTTAGTATTTATTTGAGGTGTTAAATCTCACCAAATCCAGCAGCACTACCTCGTAATTTGGAAACGAATTTTACAAGTGTAGTGTGAGAAGAGTTTTAGATAATGAATGAATTAATTATGTGAATAAAAAAAGAGAGGAGGAAGTAAAAAAAGAAATGAAATGATATGATGGTGCATTGGATGAGATATTGGGATATGGAGAAGGTATGAATGTTGGGTGAATAATGGTATCTTTGTCTGCTTAATAATTTGGTCATGGGTTGGCACAGTTTTCACTATTCCCTGATGCTTATTTGTCCTTTATGCATTTGTTTGTATTTGTAGCCCTCTACCATACAAACAAACACACCCCACACTTCTTCTAATCCAAACACCTCTCATTCATCTTCCCACTATCATCCAATCCAATGCAATTAATACTCTCTCTCTCTCACAGTGTTCATAATCAAATGATAACAAAATCTTCTACATCTATCTCATTAATGAGTACTATGTTTAGTTTTCATAACTATATTCACACATCTACTCACATAGATCATCTTTCTAATTTTTCAGATTAGAAAACCACTTTGCATTTCAGTTCCTACCATTAGTTTCCTACCCACAAAGACTATCAAATTATACTCTAGAATAAAATGGTATGAGTTGTGAAATAATCCAGAACAAGAATATAGAACTTCAATAATATTTTTTTATTCCAAAAGCTACAAGTAAAACTATACTCTAGAAGTAAATTATAATCCTTTCAATCATAACCTTATAAAGGAAAATGACCCAATTTACAAAATTATTCAGTGATCATAAATTAGGATTTAGATTAAATGTCTACATGACACATGATTAAGTACTACTAAACAAATTATTAAATAAAAATTAATTTTAAAAATAAAAAATAATTAGTTGTTATATTGATAGAGATTAAGAAAATTTTGATATCTAAATTAGTTTTTATAATTATTAAATAATTTTTAAATTAATATGTAATTAACTACCAAAATTTTAACTACCAATTATTTAAATTCTAAATTTAGTAATAATAATATAAATTAATTTAAAAATTAAAATTTTTTTAGTCTCTAAAATGATATTTAATTAAGTCAATATAACAACTAATTATTTTTTATTTTTAAAATTAATTTTTATTTAATAATTTTTTTTTAATGTATTATTAAATTTTTTTAAAATTAAAAAACACAATACATATCATATATAAAAATTGGTTGGAATGGTAGTTTTTTACCATTTAATCGTTTCTTCCATTTGAATGGTATTCTGAACTCATTATGAAGCTGTAAATTTAGCCTTTTTTAAAGAATTGATGGTTGTTTGAAGTGTAGGAATTGAAAAGGTAGCAGAAGTAATTCATGGAGAGGTGATACGCGGGAATGAAAAAGAAAAAGCAGTGCATATATTTTTGGTGATGAATATTTGAGTAAGAGAATCTTGATAAACAGTGTAATTATGGAAGTGCATGTTGCAGAGAGTGATGAATAGCCATAGAAGAAGACATGGAAGGTTGCATTAAGACAAGCCAAAACTAAGGGCCGTGTCTGTTGGCCGCCCACTGACAATGATTTTGACAACAACTTCTTACCCTAGATAGGGGGTGAAGATTGTTCAAGGTTATTGCTTTTTGTTTTCTTATATTACTTCTTATTACATCCAAACTTTCAAACAATTTCAATTTCTATTCAAAGACTCTATATAATTTTTTCTTATCAGCAAGAAATAAATAATATATACATGAGAATCATTTTAGGGGTGATCCAATCTGTATACAAAAAACTAAAAACATCCTTACAACACATGTTTCCCTACCAAATACTCAAAACTAGCCCTACCAAAAATCACAACCACAAAACAACTAAAGCAAAACAAGACAATGCAGAAGAGCAAAACACCAATTAAAATAAGAGAAACTAGCAGAGGAGAATTAAGAAGTAATTCATGATCAAACTTTCAACTGAGTCAAAGAAAAGATCTCATAATAGTCCAACACTCCACCCTTTGAATTGTATTTTATTCCTGTGACTCCAAATCTCACTAACCACCACAATCTAAATACTTCCCATCCCTAAATTGACCAACTTAGGGGCATTGCACAGTCTGAACTGCAAAAAATGAGAGTAAGAACCATGGAGGATAGTCGAAAAAATGCCTAACCACTTGAAGCAGAGATTCCACACCAACCAGGCTATTTTGTAATAAAAAATTTGATGATTAATCTCTTCCTCTTTTACCCGGCAAAAACAACAAAGAACGCTTCCAACCGCAATCTCACATCTAAGTAAATTAGCCTTGGTGGGGATCTTATTTTCCCGCACCCTCCAAGCGGTAACATGAGCAGAAGACAATGCCTTAATCTTCCAAAACCATCGAAACATCTTCGACCATACCCCTTTAGATCTCCCTCTAAGCTTCCTATACATCGAATTAACAGAAAATACTTGAGACTTATCCTCTTTCCAGACCCACCTATCAACTTTATCCAAGATAAGACACAAGTCGGGCACTGCCTCAAGAAGTTGGCTAAGCTGGTCTTTCTCCCAATAAAAAAAACTTCTTCTTCACATCAAATACCACTCCCATACACAATTATTCCAATTCCCACAATATCCCAACGACACATCTTTCCCACAACACAAAGGAAAAAGCCTTAGAAACTAATTCTTATATATATATATATATATATATATATATATATATATATATATATATATATATATAACTTAATCATAGGTTTATCATTAGTTGTTAGGATCACCATCACCAACAAATACTTTGGATTAGCTAATATTTTTCTAATAATATTTTAATATTTTGTTTTTGTACATTTTTTAATATAACATCAACCATTTAATCTTTAAAGCTTCTAGATCAAAGTTCTCTTCAACAAGTACTAATACTTGGGTTTAGTTTAATCAAGTGTAAACTGTGCTATTAAAAGTTGATTTTAATTTCATGAAGACGATGAAGTAAATAAGAGTAATGATCTCTTATTTGATTACTCACAAATACGATTTCATATTTAGACATGTAATTAAAGGAAATACAACTTTTTTGCATATGTTCTGAAGATGAGAGTTTCTAATTTTTTTCTTTTTAATCTCATAGTTAAAAGTTGAATTATCATTTTATATTAAAATTTTATGGGCTTTTATTTACAAAATATCTCCACAAAAAATTGTAAAAAATAAAACAATTTTTTTCGTGAATGTATTAGTTTATACATATGTTTATGATTGTCCTGTTTTAAATTATTTTAAAACATTATTATTAATAATTAATATTAAAAAATTGTAAAGTAAGTCTTACTTAGATAATGTGAAACTATATATTGAAGATATGTTAAAAGTTTTATATTGATTAAAAATAATATATAGACTAAAAGAGTTATAAATCTATTATCTTAAAATTTTAAATTAAAAATAAAATTTTATTTTTACATAGATATCATTATTATTAAATCTTCTTAACATTTCTACTCCAAAAATAGTAACTTTTTTATGTACTTGTAAGATTGTAAGAATATGATTTCTCTTCCAATATTTCTAAATAAGGTAATTATCATAATCTTATCTTGTGAGACTTCTTCCCTCTCATTGTTGGCTATGACTTTCTTGAGTGTGTGTGTGTTTTTTATTTTCTGCATATGTTTTTGTTAGTCTTTCATGATTAATTTTTATAACACTACAAAAAATTTATTAAATAAAAATTAATTTTAAAAATAAAAAATTATTATTATATTAACTAAATTAGAGATTATTTTAAAAAGTAAAATAATTATTAGTTTCTAAATTAATTTTTATTATTCATAAATAGTTTATAAATAGATATTTAATTAGTTATCAAAGTTTTTGCTACTAAATTTAGAATTTAAATAATTAATAGTTAAAACTTTGATAGCTAATTAGATACCAATTTATAAACTAGTTTAACAATAATAGAAACTAATAATATTTTTAGTCTCTAAAATAATTTTTAATTTAGTTAATATAGTAACTAATTATTTTTATTTTTTAAATTAGTTTTTATTTAATAATTTTTTTATATTATAATCTGATTATTGATATACTTTAACACATAAGTTTTGCATTTTAAAAAGTTTTATAAACTTTTTAATACAATTTCTATACATTTTATTTTTTAAAATTTATTTATAAGCTAATTTCATTTTTTAATAAACTTATTTCATTTCTAGTAATACACTAAAAAGTTTCTTCGAACGTATTTACAATTCAAAAAGTCCTGTTGGTCTCATAAATTCCAGAAACAGGGAAGATTTGTATTTCATATATTTCTTTTTTATATGGATTAAAATATCTTATAAATATCTTAATGGATTTACTTAAAAAAATCCTGTTTCTAATACTGACTTGAGATTAATTTCACTCGAATTATTTATTTGAAAAAATATGATAAACAATTGAATTTCTTATTTCATACATATTTTCTCAAAGTATAAATATAAATGTAAAGTGCAATGGTGTGAATATTATATTTGGAAAAAAAAATGAAGTTTCATTTTCTGTTTGATTTTCCTAGGCAGAAGAAAACAAAAATGTAAACATAATGGTGTAAATACTTTATAATTAAAATATTGATAAACGTAGAGACACATTTTGTAGCACACGTGGGAGTGTAGAGTGCGTTACCGACATCAATATCTTTGAAGACAGGGTGTGCCACTGGCCACTCCCCTCGCGTTTCTATTTCCCTTTCTCTCTTCCACATAAACCTAATACACCACACTATTTTTTTTATTATATTTCAATCCAAAATCAATAACTATTTTTTAAAATATAAAACTTTATTCCACAAATTAACTTTCATATAATATATTTTTCATTCTACAATCAAAATTTAAATTTTTTAAGTTTTTTTTTTTAATTCTCTATTTGTAAATATCATTTTTATTAAAGATAAAAACATTTCATAATATGTAAGTAATTGCAAATTTTAATTTATAAGTCAGTTTTCTAATGTAAAGTTAAACTTAAAATTTATTTTTTAATATGATATAAAAGTTATTTAGAGTTTATCCTAACAAAAATTTGTTAGTTTTATTAGATCATCGGTTAGGATCATTATTGGATCACCAATGATAGCATAAGTTGAAAGATTTCAGCATGAAAGTGTGTTGGAAATGCCATATTGATTAGAGTTTTTGTAAGATTGAATTAAACTTAAATTCCATTTCTTTAGATTTCTTATCATATTTTTGTTTTGAGAAAAATTTATTTGACACTATGAAAAGTATAAAAAAAATACATTTGACACTATTTATTATAATATAATGATATTTTTAAATTAAAAAATAAATAAAATATTAATTTATTAAAGTGTAAAATGTATGTTTTTACTCTTAAGAGTGTTAATATATCAGTACCTTTTGTTTTCAATTCCATTACATTAATTTATTTTTAGAGAAGTTGATCAAATTAAAAAAAGTTCAAGATGCAAGGATGAAATTAAAATGAAAACTATTAAAGCTAGTTTTTTTTTTTTTTTATTGTAATAGGAAAGAAGACACTATCTCCTGATCTACACTACTCGATGGTCTTGCTCGTTAAAGTTTTCTACTAAGTTGAATAAATGATTGGCTCATGTTCCACACTTATTATATTCTATAATTATAACCACATACGTCACATACATTATATCTAAACACCTTTTGTAACGCATGAATGGATGTGTGGTAAAATATTAATAATATCGATGAAAATGGTGATGAGATTTGAGTTTTTGATGTACGTGTGGTTTCCTTTTGGCAAGATAATGTATGTGTTTGTTGTGATGAGGATAGTGAATAACATGGCTACGTAATGTAACAACTTATAATTTGTGGATAATTTGAGTTAATAATGCAATCAATGTCTTCTTCTTTTTGTTCTAGTTTTATTGGTGTCTTTCTTTTGTCTTGCCGTATCAAAAGATGTATGACTGTCTCGCATGCCAAACTAATGCTGTCCACATGTTGCCACCAAAACCACTTTTACTTTGGGATATCATTCATTTTCTTCTTCTTTCTAATGTAGAACTTGCCATAATCATATTCAAGAGCAAGGTATATGTATGGTGTTTTAATAAATCATTAATACCAACATTATAGCAACAATAAACATTGTTTACATATGAGCAACACAATGTTCTCTACAATGTAATTGTGTTTTGTAAGATTTAAATTTGTCGTGAAGATAGGTATCCACAATGTTTTGATCACATGTATTTTCTTTATTTATGTCTTTTATCAATAATAAAGAATAAATTGAAATGGGACAAAAGAACATTGTTTCAATTAATATAAGAGAAAAAAAAGATAAGAGACAAGAGAGAATAACAAAAGTCTGCAAATGGACTTTCCCTCTAGTGTCCTACAGAGTTATCCTCAACACAAAACAATTAGTGTTGATAAAAAGTTTTATCCTCCATAAAAAACTACTATAAAAAACCACCATTATGTCTATCCTATAAAAAACCACAATTGGGTGAGGGTTATCTGTGGGTTTTCGGATGTTATTAGGGAGTTTTTCCTTTTGTCATGTATTTATTTCGTTTGGTGGAGTTGGAAGGTTGTTGGGGCCTTTCTGAGAGATGATACATATTTGTTTCGATGAGTTCTTTTATATCTCTCTTATGTCAGTTTTTCTGATGTTTGGTTTGTTGACTTGTAGTACTTGTTAGAATCTCGGTTGGTTAAGTATTGAGCAGTTTGATTATGATCATTTTTTGTATAAGGGTTAAGACATTCATAAAGTGTCTTATTTTATTTTATTTATTTTTTGCTGATAAAAGAGAAGAAGAAAAAAAACTAACAAGAACTTAAATATTCCATAAAAACCTGTTATCATGCATCACTTTCATATTTAAAGAAAAAGAATAGGTATAATAGTTATGGAGATAACATATGAACTGAACATTTTACTCCTTATAAAAAAATGAGATAAAGAACAAACTAAATGCTTTTCGAATTACTTGAGACGTTTAGAGACATGTAGCTTTGGTTAGATCAAATTCAAAGTGGACAAATAAAATAGATACTTAATGAAGGAAAAAAAATTGTGCTCTCAATCACCTTTCAAAATCACAACGTCCTTTATGTATGTTTTTGTTAATCCCGTTAGTGAGCTTATTCCATTATGGATATTAACATCAATCGGATCATTAGCCTCACCCATACCAATATCACCGTCACTCATATGATTAATATTTATTTAAATGACTTTCTATATATTTATAAAGGCAATTATGAATTAAATGAATTAATAAGTAAATAATTAATAATAACGAAAAAACAAATCAATAAATAAAAGAATTAATAATAAATGACAAGACAATAATTGGACTAATGATTAATAAATTTATAACAATGATAACTATTATTTGATGGTGTTAGTGCGATTATTTATTTTTCATCTCATTATAGAGCTATACAATCCAATTCATATTTTTATTGGATATATATATATATATATATATATATATATATATATATATATATATATATATATATTATCAACAAGAAAAAGTATGAATCATTTTAGGGATGATTCTATCTTGTACTGAGCATGACACAATAAATCCCACCATTTCTTATACAACTTACCAAAAATCTACTAAACTAACAAAAAAGTAAGCAACCCAACCAAACAAAAAATCTTACAAATATAATTAAAACTTCAAGTCCATCCTACTAAAACAAAAGGCCTTGAAATTCAAAGTCACTTAATAAAAAACATACAAGCTAGATGATCAATGCACTAGTTAGAATAAGAAAAGTAAGAAGAAGCAAATTTAGATGTAACCTAAGACCATACCTTTAGTTAGATTAAGGTGAACATTTCCGAATGATCAATTACTCCACATTTAAAAATATGTTTGTTCCTATGTTTCCAAATTTCACCAACAACTACAATCTAAACGCTTCTCTAGACTACATGGACTTTAAGAGAAACATTTAACAACTTAAAATGTAAGAAGTGTAAAATATGACAATGATGGTCTATCGACGTCAACCCCAGTCAAACATAACATTGATTCCATATATATATATATATATATATATATATATATATATATATATTAGATTTGTTGTTTTGGTTTTAGTTGAGTTTTGATGTTGAGACACCTAATCTCTTTTTGTAAAAATGTTAAAATATTCATTAAATACTTTAATTCATTTTTTATTAAAAAAAATATTTTTTGATGAATTTATCAAAAAAATAGGTTTTTGTTTATATAAATCATTGTGATAGAAACAAAATCATCTTCTGAATAAGCATGTACATTTTTTTCTAAAATAGTATAATAAAGAGTTAAAGGAAGTAACATCTTCGATATGATTTATCTAAGTGAAGAACAATATCTCATAGAATAATAATATACATATAGTTTTTTTTAGTATTAGTGGGAATCAAATAATTTTAAGATTTTTTTTCAATTAGTACTAAAATCATAATTCTATTTTAATTTTCAATATTACTAAAACCATTAACTTAGTATACTCAACAAATTTTTTAATTTTTTTTCATAAAAATAGATACCTAATTAAATCAGAAAATAATAATGATGAACTACCTCCTAAAAGTCACATGCAAATGAACTTGGTGTCTATTAGTCTCAGATGCAACATGAATTGGAGTTCTTGGGCTAGTAGCAGGTTTTTGGGGACCCTAAAGAGACAATAGAGTCATGAGCCTAGGATCAGAGGGACCCTAGGTGCGGTTTTGAAGTTTCTAGCTAGCTTCACTCGTTTGGAATTTATATTCTTAAGATGAGATGAAGATGAAGATGCATACAGTACAAGCACTAGGGTTCTATATGCTCTGGTATATTACAACATTCATAACCAGTCATAAATGAGATTTCTTATCACTATTAATTTTAAACCAAAATTTTCAAATTGTATAAGAATTAACGAAGTCAATTGGGTTATTTATGAATTACACTAACTTTGTAACTTTTGTTCTTTTTAATCACTAAAGAAAAAAAATGTTATAAATTAAGGTAATCTTAAACCCATACCTAAACTAAAAAAAACAAAAAATATATAAAAAATCATTAAAGAAAAAAAGTTGTCAACATTCAACCGATTTTTCCAATACACACTATTAGAAAATAATTAAATAGAAATCAATCTTAGAGACTAAAAATAATTAGTTGTTATATTGACTAACTTAGATATTATTTTATAATGTAAAAAAATTATTGGTTTCTAAATTAGTTTCTATTATTGATAAATAGTTTCCAAATTAGTATCTAATTAGCTACCAAGGTTTTAACTACCAATTATTTAGATTCTAAATTTGGTAGTAAAAATTTTGGTAGCTAATTTATACCAATTTAAAAATTATTTATCAATAAATAATAGAAACTAATTTAGAAACCAATAATGTTTTTAGTCTCTAAAATAACATCTAATTTAGTCAATATAACAACTAATTATTTTTGTTTTTAAAATTGATTTCTATTTAATAATTTTCTTGTAGTGTTCACATATTCATCTTTTTTCTCACACCATTACTAAGGTGTATGTGGAACAAAAAAATTTCTTATAATACACTCTTGTTGTAAAAAATTAAAAAAGCATCATCTACACATTGTCTCCCATTGTTTGTCGTCAAACACTTAATTTAGTTATAAAGTCTACTTGATTTTTGAATTCCTTGAACGCTTGAATTGCATATAACTTTCTCTTGATGAGGTGCACCCACAATCTCCTAGAGTAATCATCAATCAATGATGCAAAATATTTTACTCTTTTGAGGGATAATATTGGTGATTACCACACATCAAAACAAATTAAGTCCAGTATGTAATTACTTTGGGTAGTCACTCTAGTAAACTTCAATATATATTGCCTTATTATCACAAAGTGCTTGCGAAAAGGTAGTTAAACTTCTTTAAGCTTGGGTAAAAGGTTATTTTCAAAAAAGATTTCCAAACCAAGCTTTGACATATGACCATGTATGTGATTCCACATTATCAACATTTCTTTTTGACTTGTTTTAGTGGACACATCAAATTCTTGCAATGTATCTTCCAAAGACTTACACAGATTTGTCATGATTTTTTCTGCCTTCATCATTACCTATAAGATCTCACCTATAATATTGATTTTACACTCGAGGTCATCTAATATTATTCTTCAAGTCCTTAACATGTCATACCCTTTAAATTGTACATGTTGTAACATATGATACATTTTTATTTTGGCATTACCAACTCTAACATTCTTGAAGGCTTGATCATTTGCCATTTGAAAATCAAGTTTTCTAGTTCCTTAAAGTTTTAAGGTTTTAGATTTGAGGTGATGTTTTTATTTGTTATATAGGTTGCATATGACTTAATGGTGTCAAATATCCCAATTGTTTACCCATGAAGAATGTAACAAGTGGTATCACAATCAAATTCATAGTGGTGACTACCTCAAATGAGTACCATATGGAGTAAGTAATGTAGTCATGAGTTCGTGGATTCCTCATATCAAAAGTTTTTCTAATAGGAGATTCAAGCAAACATGTCCATTATGGTAAATGATGATACAAGTATAGGTCACCATTAAGGTCTTCGTAGTTGAGAGTACTTTTTGCTCAATTGGGTGGTGTACCAATATAGAAGGGATTTGCACTTGAGGGAGAGATTGTTAAAAATTTAAGTGAGTTGAAAGTTTCACATTGAGTAAAAATAAGCAAGAATAACATATTTAAGGATACAAACCTATTGTTTTAAAGATTTGTGTTAGTAATATCTTGATCTCTTATATGGCTTTACTCATAACTCATTGATAACAAATTTCTCTAGTCTTTGCTCAAAGAACCAACACCTACGTGCCCTTATATGTTGACTTTACAATCAACAAGAAAATCTAGATGAAATTATGAAATATTATATTTTTTTTCCAATTTGTAATGCGATGAACTGTTTATTTGCATTCCTTATAAAAATTGAAGAATTTCGTTTTAAAATTATTATTATTTTCTCTCATTGAATGAATTATTTAAAGATAATTTTAGAAAATGTTATAATCATAAAAACTGTAATATTACTAACTAAAACAACTTTCTTGATAAATGTGAAATAGTAAACCATGTCTTATTATTATTAGAGATGAAGGAAGTATTATGTTAAATTAATGACCAAGGATTAAAAATTACCATTTGGAAAACTAGATCTTTTAAAAACTACGACATATAAATTCTCTTCTCATTGGATCGATTAATTTCTTTGAGATAGTATAATACTTCGTGTTGTGACTTCATACCCAAGTTCGAAATTCAACATCAAATCTTGAGTAACAAACCCAAATGATGATCCATTTGCTAATTACTTTCCATAAATAAATAAATATTTAGTATCTATTTAACTTATTTTTTATTCACTACTAAGATAGACATTAGTTTAAGTTTTATCAGTAATAATTATGAATTTCGTTATTTTATCAAAAAAATAAAAAAAAAGAAAATAATATTTTAGAAATGTTCTAATCCTTTTACACACAAAAATACATTGACTGTCATAGATCTCACCTCATACATTATTACTCCAATCGAATTTGAACCACACTTCCCCAATACATCCCCTCTTGCTCTATGAACTCTATGTAAGTGTTTTTAAGAATATTTTTAAAACGTAAGAAAACTCCTTAACATATGAAAAATAAACTCGTAAAAAACTAAAACCCAGTTTAGTAATATCCGAATAAATTATGTTATTGACATTCGACGAATAGGGATATCCTTGGCGTACAATAAAATTGTTCCCCCTCATGTTTATACGAATAATGGGAGGGATCTACGAATTAATGACGATGGTTAATTTTTTCGAATTTCGCAATTCACTTTATTTATATTATTTTATTTTATATTATTTATTATTATTGTTATTATTATTATAATATTATTATTATTAGGAGAGATGTTGGCGGTGTGTGGTTTTTATTAATTTTGATAATGATAGTGAATATATTTTTTGGATAGAATATAGAGTGGTGAGTTGATAGTTGAGCATGGGTAATGCAGAAATCAAGGTGAATGTCGTGAGAATAAAACAAATAAAATAATTTGATGAAAAATGATTCTATCGGTGAGGAGTTTGGTGAGTGAAATAATTGGAAAAGACATGATGATGAATATTGAAGAATTTGGGTTTGAAGTAATTAGAAGAATTAGGTGATTAGGTATCTAGCTACACTGCTACTTTTGAATGAGAAAGACAATAAGGTCTAATCATAAAGAATCCCACAGAATGAATCAATGAATGAATCAACTTGGTATAATCTAGTTTCCTATGCCCTAACACTCCACTATCTAATCAACTCAATGTTAACACTGTTATATATACCAAATTCACGTCACATTACTAACAAACAAACCATCTAATATTATTATATTATTATATAATAATATCACTATACACAACCTATAATATCTTATATATTCTCCTTAAATAATAACTCACAAATTCAAATTTTCAGACCAAGACAAATGTAAATTCTCACTCTATCTGCACCATGTTCATTCATCCACAGCATTCTTGACCAAGAAAAAAAAAATCTATTGCAACATACAGGAATACAAGATATGCAATAACAGTATGCAAGATTTATTTTACTTGCTTATTATTATATTTTTTGTATCCATTTATCAATTTCTTTTACTTTTTTATGTGATTTTTTTTCAGAAATTTCGTGCCGTTAAGTTTTGAGTAATTAATAAGTTTAATCTTTGATTTTTTTTATTGAAAAAAAAAGTTAAATAGGGATATTTAAAAATATATAATCTTAATAAAAAAAATTTGTAGCTTCCAACATCTAATATCACATAATCTTGTAAAAGACTGCCTAATTAAGTAACATAAAAAGATCTTGCATTAAAAAAATTATTAAATAAAAATTAATTTTAAAAACTTAAAATAATTAGTAACTATACTATTAATAAAATTTATAAATTAATTTCTGCATTAATATCTAATTAGTTATAAAAAAAAGTTATTAATTACTTTATATTTTAAAGTTAGTAGCTAAAATCTTAGTAACTAATTAGATAATAATTTAAAAATTATTTTATAAATTTAGAAATTATTTAAAATATTAATAATTTTTATTTTATAAAATAATATTTAATTTATTTAATATAATAATTATTTATTATTTATTTTTAAAATTGATTTTTATTTAATGACCAAATTTAATCTTAATTGTTATATCAGTCTCTCAAATTTTTGTTTCTGTTATATAACTTTCTTTTTGTTTTTTAAGAACAGAACACAGAAACATTAAATTTAGAGACTTAAATGAAATACTGAAACAAATTTAAAAAGCTTATTTTGTTTCAAGTGAAAATATGATAGAAAAATGTAGAGGCAAAAGTATATTGTTTCACTTGGAGCATTGAAAAAAGGAAGGTAAAATTGAGGAACATTATAATATGCAAAGCTTTGATTGTTAAATTGAAATGGCAAATAAGTGGGGTTCTGTGTAGGGAAAAGCTTTTTGACTTTGAACTTTGTTTACGAGGCAAGTCACCATTTTGGGTAATAGAAGAAGCATCTATGCATCATAATGGTTATGTTATTTGTTGTAATGAAGAAAGAAAAAATTGATTGATGAAGAGACTAATGAACTCAATGAGGGAAAAAAAAGAAAGAAAAAGGGAGACAAATGCATGATGAATTTTCTTTAGATTTTACCTTTTGATTGCATGTATATGTATTCTAGCTTTCTTTAGGTGATCAATCAAGTTTTGACCAGTCATTATCAATGGGGTTGAAATGATCATAATGGCCAGAAAATGAATGGGTAGAAATAAGAGTGTGGTGGGGTTCACAATGAATATGAGTGGGGGTGAGATCTTTTCAATGTATTATATATTCTTAAATTGTCTTTGTCTCAATGAGGGGAAGAGAGGGGCCTCTATGAGTTTCTTTTTTATTTTTTATTTTTATTTTTGAACTAATTATTATAATTATTATGCTGTGTGTATTATATCATTGTTTCTTCCTGTGAGGATGTCCTGATTTGAAGCCACTTGTCTTCTCATGTTTGAAGGTTTGATAAGAATGAGTGAATGGTATCTCCTTTTTTTGTTTCATTTAATTGTTTGAAATATGTATGGACAAATATAAGAGACTTCTCTGAATTCCACACAATAATCTTGGATCTTTTAATCACTTTGCACAAGACAAACATATCTTGTTCATCATCGTATCATAAACCCTATAAGGGTGTGTGAGATGTTGGCTACATCGCCATTTACTTCTTGTCTATGTCCTAATAATGATCTATTCCTGTTTCTCATTTTGCTTCATATCACCATATATTCATTATGTATACAGGATTCATTATTCAAATAAATGTTTATAAATATTCATTACATAAAAATCATTAAATAGATACTATTTTAGAAAAAAAAATAATTAATTGATATATTGACTAACATTACTAAAAAATTATTAAATAAAAATCAATTTTAAAAACAAAAAATTATTAGTCACTGTGTTGACTAAATTAGATACTATTTTAAAAACTAAAAAATTATTGGTATCTAAAGTAGTTTCTAAATCTATGAACTAGTTTCTAAATTTGTATATAATTAACTAATGGATATCTAATTAGATACAAAAATTTTTACTACCAATTTTAGAATCTAAAGTAGTTGGTAACTAACTTGGTAGCTAATTAGATATCAATTTAAAAACTACTTTATAATTTTAGAAACAACTTAAGATATCAATAATTTTTTTAGTCTCTAAAATAGTATATAATTTAGTTAATATATTGATTAGTTAATTTTGATTTCTAAAATTAATTTTTATTTAATGATTTTTTTTTAGTATAAATTAGATACTATTTTTAGAAACTATAAAAATTATTAGTATCTAAATCAGTTTTATTATTGATAAATAGTTTATAAATTAATATTTTATTAGATATCAATATTTTAACTACGAACTTTAAAATTTTAAAATTTAAATAACTAGTAACAAAAATCTTAATAAATAATTAAATATAAACTTATATATGGCAGTTTCTAACAACGTTACTATTGTAATCACCATAATATTCTTTTAGTGGTTCAACACTTTTTTTTCTCAGTCAACATTCAATGTTTTTTTTTACTAGGTAAAATACTGATATTATTTGTGATACTACGAAAATTACTAATTAATCAAATCAAATTTTATTTAGTTGAAAAATAAATACAGGTTTTAACAATCAAAATGTTTGACCACTAATCAAAATTTAATAATTCATTCATGCACATGCATCTAATGGATCACACTGTAGCTACCTAAAGCGTTTTAATCAATATTCTAAGGACTTCTGATTAATTGTGCATAAGATCATGATAATTATGTTCTGACTAATTGTGACAGTGACAGAGGATTTAATCAAGAATTGATTAAGAGAATCATAATTAAATATCTAGCTTAATTATCTAAAGCATGAAAAAAAGATTTGTTTTATACTTTGTCTTTTTAAATAGTGAACACTTATTTTGTCATTAGTGCTCTTAAATAATTTTTATCTCATTTGTTTCCCATCAATATCAAACAAAAAATAGGTAAGGCATATATTTTTATCTCCCTTTTGCTTTGCTTTACATTCATACTACATATACTACTATAATTAGAACCAAAGTCAACTCTTCTTTTTTACTCTTTTGTAACTCCATTTGTTTTTTATATACATTAAATTATTTTTTATCAATTAAAAAAAAACTATAATTAGGACAAGAAATATCATATGTGAATGAATAGTGATCAATAATTTTATCAATACATCAAATGTTAAGAATTGCACTGTTAATATTTGAACTCACACATGATTTCTATTACAGTGAATTAGTTTATTATTGGAGAGAACTATAAGGTTTGACCAATTTATGGAAAATTTCATCAAATATTTGAATTTTTCTTACGTACGAAATGACTTATACTCTCTATTTTGAGGAAAAATTATTATTTTTTAAATATCATTTTAATGTTAATGGAAAATAGTTACGTCGATCTAATAACTCCTCCATCATAGGGACAGTGAAAAAAAAAAAGTTTTTGGATGCAAATGTAGTATTTGCAGTTTGGATATTATGTCTTAAGAAAAACAAAATTATTTTTCAGCAAATCCCCTTTCAGCTTCAAATAGTTGATGGATTTTTTTTTAATTAACTTCCTCATTTATATTTATATTTATATTTATATCAGCATAAATGATTAAATTAATGGCATGGAGCATTTAAGATACATATGTTTCATATACAATCATGAGTTATGGTTGAAAGCAAAATTATTATGGATATGGTTCAAAGCAAAATTAGAGATTGCATGAGTTTGTTTCATCCATTTGAAATGGTGGAGTTGGTTCAAAGCTTAAATCAATTCAAGAACTTGTAGTGCATGGATGAGAAGTCCTTCTATGTCATATATTTTAATCTTCGTAAATATGTTTACAGTAAAATAAAATTTTCATCATTCAAATATTTGATTTTAGTCTCTTTAACAATTTTATGGATTTTTAGCTCTTATATTTCATATACAAGTAGCATGCATTTTTTGTCTTTTAATAAATGTAAGAAATAAATATAAAATATTTATAAGGAGATCAATTAAAATATTTCCAAACACGAATAATATCACTATAAAAAAATTATTAAATAGAAACTAATTTTAACCACAAAAAGTGATTAGTTATTATATTGATTAAATTAGATATTATTTTATAAATTATAAAATTATTGGTATCTAAAGTAATTTCTTTTATTAATAAAAAAGTTATAAAACATTTTTTAAACTGATAACTAATTAGATAATTAGTATCTAATTAATTGTTAAAGTTTTAACTATCAATTTTAGAATCTAAATTAGTTGATAAGTAAAATCTTAATAATTATTTAAATTTTAAAAACTACTTTATAATTTTTTATTAATAATAAAAACTACTTTAAATATTAATAATTTTTTTAATCTTTAAAATAATATCTAATTTAGTAAATATATAAATAATTATTTTTTCTCAATAAAATTAATGAGTTTCTTCTAATTTATATTTTAATCATAAATATATAAAATAAAACAAAAGTGATTCTCCTTGCAAGCCTTAAATTTTCTTGAAAAAAAAAATCTCATAAATAAATATGTTTTAAGCTGTTTGGATATGGTAGTGGGGAAAAAAGTGATTAAAGTGTTGAGGGGGTTGAAGTAAGTTGTGTGAATTTAAAAATTGTTTGGAAAGGAAAAGTAGAAGAATTGAGAAGAAGATGATGGTGTTGTTGTTTTCCAATATTGCACAGTGAAGGAGAAAATAAGAATGCAAAAGTATTCGATAAGAAACCGAAATTGGAACTTGGGTAATATTCTTGTCTTCCTTTAAATTGGTGGAAGGGTATTTACTATTGAGGAATAATGGTGGGACGATGCAGCTGTGATGAGCACATGATTCAACTTTTTATCCAGAGAAAACCATTGGAGGAAATTATAAAAATGATGCATCTTTGTGGCAGCTGCAACAACAATAATGAGGGCCAGTGTTTAAGAATACAATCATGAAAATAACTAGTCACAGAGAAAAGGGGTTTTGTAAGATGCAAATTGCAATTAGATATGGTGATAGAGATGATGATTTTTATGATCACTTTTCTTTTCTCCCCTCTAATGGAGATATACATATGTCAAATAGAAAGTGACAGATTCCAGTGAATTCCTTGGAAATATTAATTTGTCAGTTGTGTTAAAAAAGTTAGCTTCTACTTGGATTTTTCGTAGCATGGTTTGGTTTTGGTCTACGTGATTCTTTTATGCCCTTACATTAATCGATCTACACAGTGTTCATTATCTTGTTTTTTTCTCTCCCTTTCACTATCTAAGTGTCTCTATAACACATACCCATACACCCAACTCAGGGACAGGGTAGTGTTTGATTCCTTTATTCTTCCCAACGAGGAGAAATGAATAAGATGATGAATGAGAGTGTTGAGGAGGAGCATTATCTAGTAGGACATGGGAGCGTGGGTTGTTTTTTTACTTTGTTTAAGAGAAAATATATAATTAGGTTATTTCAATCTTCTTTTCAGCCCTTTTTCTCTTTTTCTTTTTGGTTGTAATGTGTACTCTTTTGTGGGAAGATGACCTTTTAGTTTCCATGTGCCTCTCCATCACCTTCAAGCATGATGATGGTGGCTGGATCATCTCACATGAAAGACAAAAGCCCTAAAAGTATGGGGCTATGATCACCCATGGGTGCACCAAGATGAGAGAAAGAGAGAGAGAGAAAGGGGTTTTGCATGAGGGAAGTGCATGGAGGTTTTGTGTGTTCTAGGGTCTCAAAGCATTTTGGGAAAGTAAAACAAACAAAAAGTAACCAAAAAGAAGTTATAAGTGGTAACATGTCACACACAATGGAAAGAATAAAGATAAGGAAGGTGTTATTTACAACACAAAAGGCTTCCATGAATTGACATATGCTTTGCAAGGAAGGATCTAAAGGTTCCATGAATTTGTTGTGGTGTGTGTGAATATGATTTTTAGAAGTGTTGATATGGTAAAGTTGTGTAATGTATGAAGAAAAAAGTTTAGCCAACAAACCCTAATAATAAAATTGGGTGTTGGGACCCTTGTTAAATTTAGGCATCTCTTTTGATCCACAAGGCTCAATGAGAATTTTCTCTTGCAACTTGAATAGTGATAACTCATGAAACAAACCATGTGAGTGGGGGATACCTATCTTTAAATCCAAAAAGAGCAGTTTGCTTGTGCTAGTCCAAAAGTCAAAGCATCAAATCCCAAACATCAAAAAAGTCCCATGCTTTTACAAAAGAAAACTATCTTCAAATTATGCACTAATTAATGTACCCTTAGTTTTTCCTATACAAATATTTAAATTAAGATCTCACTCCCTTCTCATCGACCCATCTATCTTTGGAGATAAATACATCATCATTCTTCATTCCTTTGTTGCCCCATTTTTGGCTACTATTATATATATGTATATTAAACAATCAATACTTAACCATTTTTCACTCTTATCGCATGTATTCATAAAAAAAATACAATAAATTATTAAATAAAAATTAATTTTAAAGACTAGAAAATCATTAGTATTTAGAGTAGTTTATAAATTTATAAACTAATTAGTTGATTAGTATCTATTTAAGTATCAACTTTTATTATTACTTAGATGTCAGCCTAACTGAAATGTCAAATTGTATAATAATATCTAACATGAAAATTTTTATATAAAAAATATATATATATATATATATATATATATATATATATATATATATAATTAACGTGTTTTGCATTAATATACCAAGTATCAAGATTTTTATTCTTATATTCTATCATTATAATTGCCCATAAGATTAGAAATTATTTTATACAAGATTTTACTTCTGTATTAGTACTATGCTAAAATATGATGATCAAAATGAGAAATATATATAAACTGAATTAAACATAATTTATTGAATAAATAAATTATGTTCTTGTTCTTATCCAAGTAAAATCTGGTTCCAGACTTTCTTCCTTCCATTGCTAATTATTAGCTACTAATATTTCTCTCATTGCATACTTTCCCCTTTATCAGTTGGTAGGTATTATTGTACTGAACTTTCCCCACTAACTTCATTTTGTCCATGTAAAAAACTTTACTTCTCATACGTGTTTCCATTTCAGTTAAAATATCATTTCAAATAATCAATAAAATTTTCAAATAATATATTTAGAATATTTAAATTTTTTTTAAATAAAATAATATGAAACACTTGAGGAATACTTCAACCCTCTTATAAAGAGAAGGTCCAATAAAAAGGTTTCCAACTAAATCTACAAGATCCAAAAGAACTATATATTATTAAGTTTCAAAACCAACATCACTAGAAAAGTCTCTCTAATATCACTAGAAAAGTCTCTCCAATATCCTGCTCTATTAATAACTTCATAAAGAACCAACTGTTAAGAAGTACCGAAGAAATAACTTGACATTTTGATGTATTATTTTTATTAATTTTGTATACACAGAAAATTTTACACTTTTAATCATTAAAAATATAATAAATGCAATTTTTGATATAGTTAATGTGAAATTTTTAAAAAATTATAATAGTTATGATTAAGTAATAATATAATAAATTACATTATTAATTTTGGGATGTAAATGAGGATAGGGAAGTGTTTGTTAGGTTTGAGGGTGAGGCTAAGATTTAGGAGAACATTATTATTATTATATCCAACTTAAGTTTGTTTGTAAGCATACTTTATATAGAAGGAAAAATGGAGTTTGATGTTGCTTAAAATTATTAATATAAATGGAAGTAAGTGGATGACACAATGCTTGGAATTGGGTCATCTCATTAACCAATGCTTACATAGAAAGTAATATAACTAACTAAATCAATTAATTCAACCAAATGTTGTGATATATTGGCAAATGCATATTCTAGAAAAGCACAAAATTATTAGGCGCAGAAAGGCATTTAGGTTAACCCATGCAGCTTTCATATAAAAGCACTTTAATTTCAGATTCAACTAGTCCATTTATTCAGCTAACTACTTGTCATTTTAATAGTTAATATGTGTGTAATCTAAACATACTTTTTCTAAACAAAAATCATACTTTCACACTTGAAAAAGTAAAACACTTTCATTTTAATGTATATCTTGAAAATTTGGTCAATTCTCCAACACCTTGCCAATGTTTATATCTCTAAATATAATATTATACCTTGGAATTTATCTTGAATGGCCTCTTAATAATGGGATTAAGACCAAGAAAGTTCCTAGAAAAAATATTACAAAGGGGTTTTCTGAATATTAAATGCTTTCTTATTCATGGCTTGTGTTGTGATTGTGTTGTTGCTATTTTCAATTTCATTAGTTGCATAATGGTTTATTTAGGTTTGGTTGCTGGATTCAAAGTTTTTTATGGCTCATGTTTTCATTGACTTGCGGCCCTTCGGGCTTTAGTCCAACCAAGAGGTAATATTTTTAACTTGTTCCTAACAATAAAAGATTGTTTTTTCCTCCACTTCCATAGCTACGCTCCATATTTCTTAAAATATAAAAAATATTTTTTACTTTTATTAATGTTTTTTTATTTCAGAATGGTGATCTGAAAAAACTCCAGAAGATATTTTTGGATTGTAAATACTTTCCAGATTCTATAATCCATAATGAGTTTCTTTAAAAAAAAAATATTATGGATTATGAAATTTGGAAGGTATTTTCAGATTATAGAATCCAAAAAATACTTTCGGATCTGAGAATACTTTTCCTATTCTATAATCCAGAATGTATTTTTTTAATAAAAAAAATTCTGAATTGTAAAATTTGGAAGGAATTTTTGAATCTAGAAATATCTTTCAGATTCTATAATTTTGGAGGTGTAAATAGAAAAAATATATTTTCAAATTGTAAAATCCGGAATTTATTTTTTTAAGAACAAAATGGTCTTTTTTTTTACCTATATGGGTGTTCGGAGAAGTTATGGAGGTGCAGGAAGAAACAGCCACAACAAAAAGGCTCACATATTTGGGCTTTGCTCAATTAAGCTTAAGGTGATCCTATTTACACCCTTGTATTCCCTTCACCTTTACGCGTACACTTTTTCCTATATCAAACAGAAATTAGTTAGCTTTTATAATAGAATGTTTAAAACTATACAAAAATAGTTCTAATGTAGTAGAAATTAGCACCATAATTAGGGTCTTTGACTCCCTTGTGAACCGAGATAATCTCTCTCTCTAATTATGTATTCTATAGAAATCAAAATAGGGTCTTCTTCTACAAACTTAATGTGTTGTCAACGGAGACACATTCGGATAGTATATATAATTAAAACATAACTACATTTCACAAATTAGTTTGTATAAAAGGATCTTTTCGTAGTAGCATAAAAAAATTGGGGAGTAGTGCACATAGCAAAAATGGGGTGTGATTAACAAGGACGTTAAGCTTAGGATACACTATTTTTACCAGTTTATTTATTACTCAGTCTTCACGAGAAAGCTAAAAGCCCATTTCTCACATTTTCAAGGGAATCTTGTATAACTAATTCCTCAATGGATCACAATTTGTTACCCGACTTGCCATTGAAATTATGAAAATACCCTTCCGAAATGACAATAGTTTCAAAACATTTGTGATCATAGTTTCAAAACATTTGTGATCTACTACATTGATTTTTTATAAAAAAAATTACATATTCAACATTACTATGAAATCTGGCATCTCAACTAGGTTAACACTCAATCCATTTATCATCTACCATCACATGAAATTTTTTTTATTATTCTTTATATTTGAACTCATGACCTTTTAATGAAACAAGCTACTAAATTGATTTCAAACTTGAAAATTCCATTCTTGATTAAAGGCAATTTCAAAATCAATTATCATACATTCGAAACATTTTATCTTCCAATGTTGAAGTGCATCATCTTTCAAGAAATTGATCAAGACTTAGTAAATTCATCTTCATTACTAGAACAAACAAAACATTTGTAATAGAAATTTGCCTCCCATTCTTTGTTTTAATTACTATTTTTCCAACACCTTCTATTACTAGTGACCGATTCTCAACAAATTTTACCTTGTTCTTGACTGATTCATAAAAAATAATAACTATATGATTCAGATAATCATACAAATAAATATATAAACAAACAAATATATATAAAATTTAAATTAAAAAAAACTTTTTAATCAATATTTCCTTCTTGTCATATGTGTTGAGCATCTATGTTAAGATACCAACAATTTTCTTCAAATTCTTCTACTTAAGTGGTAGTCACCATTAACAACACTTGTTTTGAGTCATCATTTGAGTCATTTAATCTTCATCTCTTCTGGGATTTGGTTTCCAACCATACTTGACAATATGATCAATTTTGCAGTTATAACACTTGAAATTCTAACAAAATTTTGTCCCTTCTTTTGTTGAAAATTAACTCCTTTCTTGCTATCTTCCTTCACATATTTTTTATTCATTTTTTACCTCCACTTTTACTTATTCTTACCTTTCTTCTTGAAAGTTTCCTTTGGATTGATTAGTACCTAAAAATCTTACTCATTTTTTCGTTTTTCTTCACATTCAATCTTCCTCTATTCATGTGACTCTAAATAACTTTTGCGTTTAATTGTTCAATAATGAGAGAAACAAGTTCTGATCTGCTAACTTTTTTTCACTTTGAGCACTCATTATCAAAATTAATGAGCAATAAATTCTTTTATATTTCATAAATTTATTTATAAGAATGATTTACGTTATTATTTTCATCTTCGGTTATTTATCTTTTAAAGTGAAGATTTCCAAAAAAGATAGATAAAGAAAAACAGAAACGTTATGTTTGCGGCACATGCATTTTTTTATATATGTACGTGTGAAGAAATATTTTTTTATTAAAGTAAAAACATATATTATATTAAAATATCAATATTATTAAAACTTATTTTTAAGTAGTTTACAAGCATTCCTCATTGTCCTCAATAAAAATGTCAATAAATACAAAATTACATTAAATATAATTTTTAAAGCAATTATAATAACATTTAATAAATTTATTATACACATTAAAATATTTACAACACTATTTAACATATACTTTTTAAATGCATTATTTGACTGACATTGCCTGAGATTTATTAAAAATACAAAATTTCACAAGTCTCTTTTTGTTAAGAGTTTTATGCATAATTTAAGTGTATTTAGTACATTTTAATTATGATTAAAAAAAAATTACATTAAAGAGTATGTTATTAAAAGTCTTTCTCATCTAATTTAAGGTCAATATAAAAAAACCTTTCTACAGAATTAGTGTTTTGTCCATTTACAGGAGTTTAAAATGAATTTCGCACAGTTCAATGTTAATTAAAAATATTTTAAATTTTTTTAGAAAAATTAATAACTGTACTGTATATATTAATTTGTGATTAAATCTAAATTATATAATATTATTATCCAACATGTGAAAATTTCATGCCAAAAATACTTCTATTCATGTTCAAAACAAAGAGATGTCAAATGAAATTTTGTATTGAAGTTTATCTTGATGTTAATGAGAATACATGTATAATATAGGTAATATTTCAAATGGGATATACAATGAGTTTATGTATATAAGTATAATTGATCTCCATTTTAAATTATTAAAACATTTTAAAATTATTTTATATTTTATTTTTATATTTATTCTATTAAATTTTTTATTATTATTTAACATTAAAGAAATAAGATACGCATATTTTTAATATTAATGTTTTATAACATCATGTTACTTTCTTTTAAAATATTTAATAAATACTTTTGAAAATATGGACACAAGTATAATCACTGAGATGAAGATGAGAACCAAATTCATATTCATAAAATATTAGACACCAAAAATAGTATGATTTTTTACATTAGATATGAGAAAAAATATACTTAAATTTGCACTATCTAATTCTCATCACTTAAGTGTTTATTGAGGTGCTTAAGAAAGTGATTTTGGAGTCTTAATTCATCATATCAAGATTTTGTGTTGTTATTATCTTCATATCATGATGAATTGATTAAATAAATTCAACTGAAATTATTTATTCCTAAAATATCACTCAGTCATAAAGGTTATTTAAATAAACAAGTTGGTCAAAATAAGCAACACAAGATCATTTGTTTAAATTTAAAAACAGTTCAGCATTGCTGTTAAATTCAATGAAACTGAAATAATGAACCACTTAGAGTTGGAGTTGCTGTTTGCAATTTGCAAATTTTGCATATAATAATCAACCACAGGCTTATAATAATCACTCTATTGCTTCATGTAACAGGCCACAGTGTCATTACCACTCTTAGTTTGAACAGAGTAAAAGAGCATAAAGCATGCATAAAATTGATTTTGGCTAACAAATACAAGCCATGAATTCACTAAAGTTTCTTTTTAATTCTATAATCGGGCATGATAACAAAATTCGACCACAATGACAACCATATTATCTTCACAAAAAGTTCACTAAACCTGTTTCTCTAAAAGCTGAATTGCATCTACCAGGAAATAGTATAAGTGATTCAGCAATGAAATTGTTGAACTAACGATGTTTGGAAGTAGAACACTGTCATTCATTTTACACAGAAAAACAGTAAAAAGGAAAAATGTATAGAAAAAGCACTCAATATTGCATTTACTTACTACTTCAAACCAGTCAGTTTCTTCAACAACAAGCTGAATCATTCATGGAATCAGACCATCTCAAAACACATTGCAATTTATCAGTGTTGTGCAGTGTTTTAAAGTAGAGCCTAGCTTTCTCAGTCATTAAAATAGCCAAATTCTAACTAAGTATGGATTTACACAACACTGAACAACTGAACACACATAATTAGTTGGAAGTAAAAAAGAGAAGGATATAACTTTCAAACACCAGAAATTACATGAACCGACAAAATTTTACTCCTAGATATCAATAAAAGAAGATGGTATCAGCTACTTCCCTTTCAGGACCAACTCACCCACCAACCAAAAGATTGAGCTTTCCCATGCACTTAATCCAAAGAAATGATGATAATAACATAGAAAGAGTTAGAAAAGAACAGGAAATGTCTTGTGAGCTCGAAAATTCTTGTACTACAAACCACCTAAGAAGCCTCAGTCTCTGGGCAATACACATATATATACACGACAAACAGAGTGAAAGGAATAAGAAGCTAGTTGACGATAGAGGAGACCTACCTAATAGTCACAAACTTGTTGGTGCCATGTTTTGCCCAATAAGTCCTCAAATCAATGGGATTAGAAAAGTTATAACCTTCGGCTGCAAGTTTCTCTAAAACTTTCTTAAACGCTCCTATACTCATTTTCCTTCCAGCTATCCTAGCACCACGCCGCTTGGTACTCATAGGCAAAGGATATACTGACATACCTGTTGTGCAACATGCAGATTGCCAACCACCAGAGCCCCATCTGTAACACTGTTGAGGAGCTCCAGTGCATGAACAAACAGGAATTGGAATACTAGAAATATCCATGTCAATTCCATTTATTACAATTTCAGTAGTTTTCTTGGGAACCCTTGCACGTTGAACTGTGGGAGCATTCTCGTTCTTTGGCACACGAGGGCCCCTCTTGGACTTCTTAGCCTTGGGAGATTTGGGCACCTTGGGGCTCTGTCTTTTCTTACGAGTGCCCCCACTTGCCTTCTCAACAACAGGTTCCTCTTCCACTACCCTTTCTTCCTTCGGCAATTCCGGTGGTGGAATCATTTGAATTTGATGTGCCGAGGAAGTCTCCGGAATACCACCATAGTTATGATTTGTAGGTATCATATTCATGTACTTCTCTCTCTGACTACTGATCCAAGCATCCCTCATGTATTCCATAGGGTATGTAGTTTGGGACATACCAATGTCCCTGGGGTGAAATGCCCCATTAGTGCCAGATAAAACTGCAGCATTGCGCCCTCCGATTAAAGGCTTTTCCGGCATGGACGACATCAGCTGCAGCCCCAGGTGGCTCTTAAACGATGTGGCCGGTTCATAGTAACCCCAATTACGGATGTTAAGACCATTATCACCATCCATCACAACACCAAATGATGAAACTATTTGCAGGAATACAATGCAGTGAATGTACACTATGTTAAATATCCTCACAGATTATCCAACTCCATTGCATTCTCCTAACAAACCATCACAATTCAGAACACAACACATTTAACATGGGAAACAGAAATAGAAGCAACTACAAGTACAAAAACAGCAGAATGTAATGACCTAAAAAAAACTCACCTTTGCTTTAGCTCAAATAAAGTCAAACCATAAAAGGGGATAAATTATACAAATCTCACAAATGCACACATGCAAAAACTCCTGCCCCAGAGATTTCAGCTTCTGGGTTTTTATCAAGATCCTTTTAGCATGGAAAAAAAAGGGTTAAGAAATCAGATCTTTGCGGTAAAACAAAACAGAACCACAAAATCAAAGATTAAAATGGAAGTGGGAAAATGGGAGAAAAAAGAGATTTTGATGTGAACCCATGTGAAGTTTTGAGGAAAAAATAAGAGGGATAGAAAATGTTTGAGCAGAGAAGGAAAGGAGCAGCACCTGTTAGGGTTCTTGACCTCTAGGAATGGAAAATGAAGAGAGCAAAGGAACAAAATGTCTGCACGCCATCTTAAAATCTAATCTCAACATTTAAAAACATTTATGAGATTCTAATATTAAAGAAATATTTAAAATATTGTATTGAGATGCAAAATGTGCAAATTTGCTTAGACCAATACTCAGTCAGCGCAGCATAAATAATTATATACTTACTTGCATCCTCTTTCCTCTTTCTCTGCAAATTGCCCCATTTTAAATGTGTTTTTATTTCTTTTTTCATTCTTCTACACATCACCATCATCACTCAAATTTCCATTCTATTACGGTAGTAAAAATCCTATTGAAAAATATTTTGTAATATGAAAGTTCTACATTTGTTATTGATTAATGAAAATTAAAATCCTAGTTAGCAATGAATTTTAAGCTGTAATTCGAAGGCAATAGGAATATATATAGAATATATGCTTCTTGCTGCAACAACAGTTAATTTTATATTCATTTAATAAAACACAAAATAGGAGTTGTCAAAAGAAAAAAATAACCAGGATTATATATTTAGTGATTTTTTTTGTGTGGAATGTTTAATTAATGTGAATATTGGAGTATTTTATGACATGTTCAGGATGGTTATAGGTCTTTTGATATTTGATTTTCAAATACAACTTTTAAAATAAAACATGTTTTTTAAGGAAAACAAAAATATGTTAAGAAAACGAAGTTTAAATAATTTTTAACTTAATTCTCAAACACATTTTTACATGCAGTGTAAAATATAAATAAAAACTTATGAATATAGTTTTTAGTTTAAGATAAATGTGCTCTTATTATTTTGACAATTATTTATTTTTTCAGTAAATCTACATCTATTATTGTTATTGATATTGTCACTTTCTTCAGGAATCTGATTGAAAATCTGAAGTTGACTATAGCTAAGAATATCTCATAGGATATAACGAATGCACATCTCATTTTATTAATTGATTTTGTAATATTTAATTAAATTTAAAATTTACTATCAGAGTTATTTAAAGAATATATTTTAACAAGGGTTTGTTAGACTTATCAAACTATCCGCGAACCACCCATAAATATACAATCTCATTTTCATGCATGAGTTTGGGTTTCAGTGTAAAGAAGTGGATTAAAAATCACATTAACTAAAGATAAACACATTTCGTAGTATATAATTAACACAAACCTTACTTTAATAATTTTTCTGTAAAATTAAGTTAGACGTACAGTACACTTCATACTACTTCTACTAATATTATTGTTTTAATAATTTTTCTGTAAAATTAAGTTAGACGTACAATACACTTCATACTACTTCTACTAATATTATTGTTTAAACATTGTTGTGAAAAGAACCACTATTAACATTGTCACAATGTTTTGTTATTAGTATATTCAACCATGTTTAATTTTAAACAAATTAATGAATAAATTCTTTTATATTTACAAAATACACATATATATAAATATATATTACATTTTAAATCTATAATAAGTTCATTTTGAGAAGAATAAGAATACCACTCTAAACTTATATATTATAATTAAAATATAAGAATTAACAATAATATTTAAAATCATATATGGGCAAGAGGCTGGGCTGGTTAGCCCAACACAAAATGAAGCGAAAATTAGGCAGTTTCTTTCTGCGCCCTTACATTTTTCTTTCTGCACCCCCACAATGTTATGCAAAGACCATACTGTCTCTATTATTTTTTAAAAACCCCAAAATTTATTTAAAATATACTTATTTTTTTACATTCTGGATTATGGAATCTGAAAAATTTTCGGATTGACACTTCCGGTAAAACTTCGAATCCACCAATTCATAATTCAAACATACATTCCTCATTCAGAAACCCATCATTCAAAAAAAGTATTTCGGATCCACAAATCTGTAATAGAAATATGCATTTCAGATTCAAAAATCTATAATTAAAAAAAAAAAAACATTCTGGATTCACTAATCCGTAACAGAATTAGGCTTCTGGATTCAGCAATCCAGAAATCAACAATTTATGCAAAATTTGCTTCCGGAACATCCCCTCATCCAGAAAACACAATTTAATCAATTCAAGATTGATGAATCCGGAATATATTACCGAATCCCGATATCCGGTAACCCCGAAATCTCCATAACCACCATGCTCCTAAAAAAAAACTTAACTCTTACCTCTACAACTCAAACAACACTTCGCCAACGTTGCGTACTCCTCCACCTTGCTCTGAACAATTACAAAGACCCTTCACAACAGTTGATATTCAATGATGAAGATGAACAATGAGAAAGGAAGTCCAACACGGTGCCCCTTTCCAAATTATAGGTCAAGGTTAATTTTGGAATATTTTAAAATGTGGGCGTGCAGGAAGAAAAACGTGGGGCTGCTGGAAGAAGAAACCCGAAAATTATGTATCAGAAAAAAAATCCATTGATAGTTGAGCCACTGGCAACAGGCTGGGCTGGTTACAGCATTGGGTTGGGCTACTTAACCTCATTCCATATTTCAGATTTAATTATTCTAAATTCACAAAATATATAATTTTTAAAAAATTAAAAAAGAGAAGAGTTATATGTTAATTTGTATGATAATTATTGTTAAATTATTTATATAATTTAAGAATTAATAATATCAATAAATATATTAATAATAACATAACCATCAAAATATAAAAATTATGTAAAAAAATAAATAAGAACGTATTATTGTGTTCTTTCAGTACAAGAATTGCTCTAACTTTTTGTTTAGATGCCACAGCAAAAGCAGTACAAAAATAAATAAGAACAATAGAAATAATAAAATAGATTCTTATATTATTTAAATTGAGATAAAAAAAATTAAAAATTAAAAAATAAATAAGATTTAAGTTTTTTTTTTCTTTCTCGGAGCGACATAACAGCAACCTTAGTTTGGTTCCTTTTCCTATTTATTGAATATTTTAAATAGCTAGAATTTTTTAATAATTCCATATTTTAAATGTAATAATAACTTTTTTTTATCAAATGTTGTACTTTAATTTTTTTTTCCTTGGAAATTCTTCTGGAGTTTTTTATTGTTTTAAAAAACGCTAAATAGTTGGATTTTAGTATATCTATATTTTTTACAGAATAATATTAGCAAAAAATTAGCAATATTTTATGAAGTATTGAAGGAATATATTTAATAACTCTGGATATTAATGTCAAAACTCTATTAATACTTTTATGAATGACCTTACGATACTGATTAACAAAGCATTAAACAATAAAAAGGAATATTTGTATTAAACTAAAAATAAATAAATTTCAAATAACAAAAACATTTTATACTTAAGCAATGTTTCATTCTTGTTCTTAACATCATTGATAGTGAAATACATATTTCTTTCATTGTGTTTGGAGTGAAAAATATAAATCTCTCAATAATTTATAAATGTTAATGAGATTAGTTGTATAATTAGTTGTTTTTTTTTATAAATTCATTTATGATTTTGATTTAAAAATTAAATCACTTTATATTCTCAATCTTAGATTCAACGTTATTTTCCCACCATTCTTCTCATTTTAACTTTGGGCCTTTGGCCCAACAGCCTTTCCATCTAAATAGAACCTACAAGACCTTTTTATTAAATGGAAAATGAGACTGTTTCTATTTGTGCCGAAGCACTTTTTTTCACCATAAATTAAGTAACTTTTTCTCCCATTTGGCTAAAATTATTCCTATAAAGATAGCTACTTTTGCTGGGAAAAAGCAACAAGTTGTATATATGTTTAGATTGATGGAAAGAAATAATATTTAGTTTCTTTGTTTGAATTGTTTGAAATTAAATATGATGTGATGCATTCCATTCCAAATGTTTTTCTTTTAGGGGAGTAGATTTGAAGAAATGGAAAAAAATAGTGAAAATTAATTTTAGTTAAATATTTAATTTTACTAATATTATTTTTGTTACTATTTTCTCTATTACTATTATTATTTTTTTTATTATTTTTTATATGATCAATTATGTTATATATATATATATGTATATATATATATATATTATGTAGTATAACCGATTATCATTTTAGTTGTAATATTATATAATATAACTAATTATCATGTTAGTACTATATGATTATGGTGTTGATGTTGAGGTTTAACGTTTAAAAATATATTCAAATGAATTTGCAGTGTAATATGGATAAAGTAAAGCATTGTTAGAGTGATACAACAGGGAGAATAATTGAGTATTGCTTTATATGAGGCAACAACATTTGGAGAATTCGATTGTAAACTACAATAAAACCATTAAATAATAATTAAATTTAGAAATAAAAAATAATTAGTTATTATATTAATTAAAATAGTTATTAATTTAAAAATTAAAAAATTATTTATATCTAAAATAATTTTTAATATTAATAAAAAAATTTAAAATAATTTTAGATTGATATTTAAATTAATTACCTAAGTTTTAGCTAATAATATTTTAAATTCTAAATTAGTCTCTAAAAAATTAATAAGGACTAATTTAGAATATAAAGTAGTAAGTAGTTAAAATTTTGATAGCTAATGGTTAAATACCAATTTAGAAACTATTTTATAATTTTTATTAATAAAAAAATTACTTTAGATACCAATAATTATAAATTAAATTTTAATATAGTTAAATAGTAATTAATTATTTTATTTTTTAAAATTAATTTTTATTTAATAAGTTTATTGTAGCAGGAGTTTCCATCCGTTTGTTGCAATCATGCACATTGGGTTAAATAAAGGGTTAAAAAATACTATTATTACTGATGCATCATATAAATATGATATGGATAAGTTGTATAAGGATAAGCTTCATATTGGCATATACTTGTCTAGTGGTGACAGCTTGGCTAAGACACAATCATCACCATCAAAAGTCACTAACATTGCCATCATATTTTTTTTCTCATATTCAAGTTTTCTTTTGATATATAAGCCTCATTTGAATATACATTTATCAAATTGTTCTTAGAATTATTATGAAGAGTTTTTTTTTATGAGAAATAATGATGTGATTATTTCTTTAATCAAATTGTAATTATATAAACAAGTTGTAGATAATATTTGAGATTAGCTGTAATAATTGTTGTCGGTGTCGGTCACTCAGTATTTATGTCCTTGGCTGTGCGTCCTTTTACTCCAATTTTTCAGTTCTTTTATTCCTTTAGGCTCCAACACTTCAACTCCTTAACTCTGTAATGTTTGGTCGGAAGTAAACTTGCAAAAGATTCTCCGATAAAAATGATATTTATTAAAATGATTATATTTTTTATTGAAATATTATCTTTTTAAATGAAAAATCATTTATTAAATTATTCAAAGTTGAAATTATATAAATAGTTACTTTTATATAGTCAATTCATCAATGTTTAGAAGCTAAATTTAGTAAAAACGAATGTATTAAGAGACAATCTATTTAATTAGAATGATTAAATACGAATGTATTAAGAGACAATCTATTTAATTAGAATGATTTTTTAAGTGTGAGAGAATAATAATAAAAATGATAGAACATATATAAAAAAAATAAAAGTATATCTTTGAACATTTTAAGATATAAAATAATTTATTAAATTATTTAAAGTTGGATATGCGTGACTTTGATATTACTATTTAAGAGTATGCATTGGATTGAATAACTCATCACTCCGTCTGATTCAGTTCAACACAAATAGATTGAATTGAATTTCCTTTATGATATATATTGGATCAATTTTAACTCAATTTCCTACGAGTTTTATATGTGGAACTTGAGATATAATACAATTATTTGAACTTGAGATATAATTCATTATTATTCTAAGATTTTGTTTTAAACTAATCTCAACTTAGGGAAAGATTGTGTATAAAAAAAATATAATAATACCCTGATTATAAAAGAAAACACACACCTTGGTAATTATGACTGCTGATTAAAAAAAAACCTTGGTAATTATGACATTAGACCAACTAATAACAAAAGTTGTATAAATATTAGTTTTTTTATTGTCTACAGTAATAAATAAATAAATCTGAATTATTTTAAGGGTGATTTAATTGTTATACAACAAACCAAAATAACAAGTCAACATACAACCAAGCAAACTACTCCAAAAGTAGTTTTAAGTTTAAAAGTACACAATCTAATCCCAAACTAAAATGAGTATAAACTCACCAAAGGTTCAAGACACCAATCCGAGAAAGAAAAATAAGTAGGAAGAGTTTTAAAAAATATCTAAAACCAAATCTTCACTTAATCAAAGATAAAATTTTTGAATGATCTGTCACTTAACCTTGATAAATGACCTTATTCCTAAGATATAAAATTTTACTAACCGCAGAAATCCAAATATTCTCCAAGACGAGATTAACAGAATTAGGTGCATTAAATATTAATGCTAAATCATTTTTATCAACTTCAACAGTACTTTATGCTTGAGTTGCATTGCTAGGTCAAGAATTAATACAGGTCAAAGATATTGTATTAGTGGGCAGTGAAAGTGATAATTTAAATAATGTAACATAAAAAAATGTAAAATATAGTTGATGAATATGAAGCCATGTTTGATTCTGTAGAGATTCCTGAAGCCTAAGGATCTTATTACATACGACTTAAGGCAATGTTTGCATACTCTGCCAGAGAACGTGTTTGATTCTGTAAGCATAATCAAAGACTATATAGTTCTGCATTTTCCAACCCGAATGAGTCAAAATGTCCCACAATAACAGGACACTTTCGTACTTGTTTTCCTTTTTTTACATGAATAACTTATTTTCGTGGAAGTTAAATTAAGAGCTTGCTGTTCAACCTTTATAATTAGGATCCAAAATATATTATACTTAATTAAACATTGATTTATTTGCTTGTTAGTTGTTATATCTAACATAGATGCTATTGCAAATTTTCATGTTGATTGAGGTGAAAATTTGTACATAGATAACAAACAATGTATCAAATATTTTATTCTTTTATTCTAATTGTTGTTTGTATCATTTACCTTATTTAGCTAGTGTGTTTTGAACATGTATTTTTTATTATTAATAATGAATACATTAAATTAAATGGAACATTTAAATGTTCCAACTCTTCTAAAAAAAGTCTAAAAATCTCTATATCTCATCTCAAAAGGCTTAGTAGCAGATAAGCAGAAAGAATAGTATGCATCCTAATATGTGTATGACATTCTTGATGTTCTAGGATGCATAACTCTTGTTTAAGTTCTGATAACACACATGGTCAAAATGCGCACCAACTAAACTCTTTTCAACTCTCCACACCCTCATTTATGTCTCGTGTGTGTGTGTGTTCTTGAGGATGTCTACTTAAAATATATATGAGCTGAGTCAAGTTTAGGGTTAGATGCATGCAACGAATCGGTAAAATACTTTAAGCACATGCACACATGCTATTGAACCATGACAAAACACATGATTGTTTAATGCAAAATGAGACATAAACATAAACCACAAACATTGTTGATTTATTTATTGAAGACAGTATATGTCCAAGTGAAAGGTTCCTAGATTAAACTCTAACTTTATTTGTAAACCTCAAACAAACGATAATTTAGAAAGAAAGCTTTGACTATACCTCATACTATAAACATGGCACAACCATTCCAGATATTTGAACTCTTTTAATTAGGTCATGAATTCTTTAATTGTATGATTATGAATTATTATGAACCAGGATGACATAACAATTTCTCTTGCATCACCTACAAAGCTTACAGCAAAGCATGTTATATTCACAGTACTTAGAGATATAATTAGGATGTAGTTTAATGCATAATAAGGAACATCTTTAAGGTTGAAGCGACACTTGGATAATATTCTAATTCGCTTAATCTGAGTGAAGAACAAAAACCTGGCAGGTTCATGAACTTGGATTTGGAAACTACATAGTTTGACCATATTGCAGTTGAAACATGGAAGAGGGTGAATGGTGGTGGACAAGGAAATATTCTTATGGTTACCATGCACCATGGTTGTCCCTAGAAGCTAGAGTTAGCTGGGTTATCTCATTAACAGACAATGATAAGTATTTTATATGTGTGTGTGCTTAAGAGTATATAATTGTATAATTAGAAATGCACATATAGCTTCTTCTTCACATGTCAATCACAACTTTGTAACTGAGAATAATCAAGTGATGCTTTTAGGTAGCTCACCATGGTGTTTGGTTGTAGTATACATTTTCTGAAAATGTGTTTATATATAATGCGGTTTAAATTGCAGCTAAATGTTATACTATGAGTTCATCACTTGTTTAAGCTCAATTTCTAGTTTCTTTTATTTTATAGAAAGTAGGCTGAATGAAAATGCACTTTCAATATTATCAAGTAATTGCACTTAAAAGAGTATCACATATTGCTAAAAAAGATTTGTTTTTGATAGAAAACCTTTATGAGAGAAATGGGTACGTGCATAATTTCTCAAATTTGAGGAGACTCAACAATGCAAGTTATAAGATAATAAAGATATTCTTCATTTTATAGGAGATTCTTACCACCATATTAATTACATATCTCTAATCACATTTCTAAAAAGTCTCTAAGCATATAAGGTTGGAGTTTCTAGAATTTTCTTTTTAAGATGTTTGATGTAAACTTGAGTTGGAGTGTTTTGATATTTTTTTATATGGATTAGAAACATCATTTAAATATTTTATTTTATATATTTCTTGATAAAAAAAATATTTTTAAAAAAAATTAAGAGACTAAGACCATATAATTGAGCTCCAAGAGATATTAAAACCTCTACGATACAAGAATAATACTACAAGAAAATTATTAAATAAAAATTAATTTTAGATACCAAAATAATTAAACACTATATTGACTCAATTAAAGATCATTTTATAAAATAAAAAATTATTAGTATCTAAAATAGTTTCTATTATTAATGAAAATTTATAAAGTAGTTTTAAAATTGATATCTAACTATTAGCTATTAAGGTTTTAACTACTAATTACTTATGTTCTAAATTAGTCTCTATTAATTTTTTAAAAATTAATTTTAAATTTAAAATATTAGTAGCTAATTTAAAATTTTTTTTATTAATAATATAAATTACATTAGATATTAATAATTTTTTAATATTTAATTTAATCAATATAATATAGTGACTAGTTATTTTTTGTCTCTAAATTTAATTATTATTTAATTATGATGTTGTAATGTAATAATAAAAGTCTACCGATAAGATTATTTTAAGTATATGTCACAACTATTTAACTAGCTAATCCTTGGATCTTTTATAGGAAAATTGTTCACCAAGTAAGGTTTTAGTCTTGTGAGGAGAAATCACAAGTGAAGACCTGCATTTTTTTTTCTTTCTAAATTTTAATTTAATAAGAAATCATCAATCTAACTTTATATACAAATTTTGTTTTGAGAAAAACCATTCACATAAGTAAATGAACATTAAAGTATATTTGACACATAATTTTGAAAATTTAAAAATTAAGTAACTATATATTTTAGTTTGTGTATATCTCTCAAAAGATAAATATTTATTTGTATATAATTAAGTTTTATAATTTATATAAACAAATATTTTAAGTAAATAAATTACATTATGATTAAAATTCGTGATTTTTTTTAATATATGGATTATATTTTAAGCTTTATAATAAATAATTTAAATTGTATAATAAAATTAATTTTAAATTAAAAATGACAAGTGATTAAGAATATTGTGAACATAAAATTAGGGTATTATAAATGGTTAAGAGAGATAATACACTTTTTTTTGTTATTTGTTGAGAAATGAGTGAAATGCACCTTAGAAGATAAAAGAAAAAAAAAAAAGTTTGATCCCAAGAGTTAAAAAGTCAGATTCTAAGTTTTTAAATTATTCTAATTTATAATCTAAAGTATATGTTAACTTCTGTGGCATGCAAATTGGACAAATTAAACTTATTTCAGATTAACTATAGTTGATGACCAATTTTCTAGTTCATATTTGTTAGAAAATATAAATAAAAAATATTTTCTTAAAGCAATCGACTACTTTTATGAAAATATATATATAAAAAAAAGCTAATATTGAAAATATGACGAAGAAAAAACTTGCATATCTAATATAAGTGTTGGCAATTTCACTTATTTTATCTCTAGATTTATAACATGTCACGATTTTTTCTATATATTAAATTTTAAACGGAATAAAAATTTTATAATAGTTTTTACATTAAAAAAATTATTAAACAGAAACTAGTTTTAGAGAAAAAAATAATAATAATTTATTATATTGATTAAATTAAATATTATTTTTAGAGATTAAAAATTTTTTGAATTTCTAAATTAGTTTTCATTGTTAAACAGTTTCTAAATTAGTATTTAATTAACTACGTAGTAGTTAAAATCGTGGTAACTAATTAGATACTAATTTAAAAATATTTAACAATAATGAAAACTAATTTTAAAAAAAGAATTAATTTCTATAAAATAGTTTTTAATTTAATAATATTGTAACTAATTATTTTTAGTCTTTAAAATTGATTTCTATTTAATGATTTTATTGTAACGTGAATTGATGATAAATAGATATATAAAATACATTTTTAAGAAAATGACATTTTTTTATTTATTTCAAAACTGTAAAGAAAGTTCACATCTATGAGATTCAAGGAAAACTTCACCTTAACTAAATATTCAAGAATAGTTTGTAAATTAAGAGACAAAATTTACAAAAGAAATCCCTCAGCCATAAAACTTGCAGATAGAAAATGAAATTAAACATCAAAGAAGAAGCAATTATTATATCTTCAGCTTTTTCCATCAAACTTTTAAAAAAAATTACAAGTACCAAAATTCACAGCATAATTAGGAAAGCAGTGAATCATCATTTCTACCACAATCATCGTAGCAAATTAGAGCAGCTTTTTTTTCCCTTTCTCTGTAAGCCACAAGTTGAAACCACACTTTAACTTTTCCTTTTGCAACCCTTCTTACCTTATAGTGTGTACATGTTTCAATTTGCAACTTTTTTTAAAGGAATAATTTTAAGTAAAAGATTTTAATTTATAACCATGATTTCATCAACATAATTTTTAAATTATTCAATTTTAATAAAATATTATATGTTTTTTTAATTCTAATCTAGTCCAGATTATGAACATATAATTTCTCATTAGTGTTGCAGGCAGTGTACTCATTCTTGCTACAATTGTAAGTATTGAAACACACATATTGTATTAAACAGTGATAGAGAAGTTGGTGACATGATTAATATTAAGTAGAAAGTTTAGAAGTATTAGATTTTGTTGTGAAGAATGATGAAGTGAGAATAATTAGAGAACAGAGAAGGGACATTTTGGTTGCAGCCTTAACCAAAAAGAGCCAAACAGAGCAAGGTGATTGTGCACCAAAAGTGGGATCTAGCTATGGCTAGCTTTGTGGGTGTTGTTGTTGTGGTACTGTAGGAAGGGTCACATAGTACAGTGACTGCACACTGAATGGAGAAAAGGAAACAAAGCAATTTGCTTCCTAAAAGACACTGAAACATTATAATTATTTTCCGACACATCAAGTGATTTTCATCCTTTGCACTCTCAATTCCCGACCCACCAATTATACTATTCACTCCACACTCCATCTCTAACCTTCACTACTAGAAAATCTTTGAATAATAATCGAAATTAGTGACTCAAAAATGCAGTTATTGTTACCATAAACCTTAAACCAAATGAGTGATTCAGTCGATCACAAGAATCAAAATGAAATAAAGTTTAAACCTTTATTTTGAACTCGGGAAAGGGTAATTTGTTGATTGATTATTGTCTGGTCCAATAGGTTGGAAGTGCAGATAAAATGATGAGAGTGGAAATGTTGAAGTGTAATTGGGGTGTCTGACATGGATGTTTGTGGTGTGGAGAAGCATATATTGTTATTGAGTTGTGTGGGAGTTTCTAAGCAGGCGATGAAGCAAAGAGATGGTTGTTGTATGGGCAATTTTTGACTCCTTTGGAGCCCCTAACATGGGGCATCTATCCAATCTGTCACCCAATATATACTGATATCGATAAATGCAACCCAACACAACACAACAACACCATAACTAAAACCACCATGTGCATGCCTCTGCACATCTTTTATACCCACTCTCATTCATCATGCGTCCTTTTCCCAACACCACTCTATATATAAACCTTCTCTTTCATTCCCCTTTTCTTTTCAACTTTAATTTTTCTTTTATTAACAATAAAAAATAAATTAATGTGAATCACTTGAGGAAAGAATGAGTGAAGAGTAATTCATTTAAATTTATTTATTAATCTTATATTATTTTCAACTCAAAATTTAATTTATCGAAATTATTGAAATAATTTAATATAATCTTACATTATTTAGTAATCAAGAATAATGATAATTTATATATATTTTTTCTTCAAATTTTTTGAGTTATTTTTATAAAGAATAAACTCCAAAACAAATAATATCAACTGTTAATAAATGTCTTGCACTAATTAATGAAAAAAAAAGAAAACATAAAAAAACTATCCAACCATAAAAAGAACTTAGAATAAAAATAAGATATATGTGTACCCAATAGAGTTATTTCATGTAGATACTTTTAACATCTTTTTATGAGTGCTAAATCTTATTAAATTTAACAAATTTTGGAAAATAAATCAAATTTACATATTTTTACAAAAATTTAAAATTAATTGGTATTCCATTGCCCCCATTTATTTTAATACAATGCAGATTCTAGCATTGGACTACATGTTTAAAAATATTTGAATTATTTATAATGTAATAACATCATAAAATTTATTAGTTTGATTCATAGAATATATCTTATATGTGTTTTTATGTGGAACTTTTTAGTTTGTGTTGTGCAACTACTTTTTTTTAAATTATTTCTAAAATCGTGTGATTATATATATGCATGATTTATTTTTAAAATATTGCTTATATGAAGTGTGTGCATGAGACATAATATAATAATAATAATAATAATAATAATAATAATAATAATAATAATAATAATAATAAAAGTTGTGGCTGAGAGTGAAGACCAGAATTTTATAATTTGCAAACAAACAAAGGAACACGTTTCTGGAAATGAATAGTATTTGATTGCAATTTGTGGTGAATTTGGAGTTAGAGTTTGGGTGATGGTTGATGTGTTTGTTGATAAGAGTCTTTAGTAAATTCAAATTTAAAATTAGGTTTTGGATTACATATAAGTTTGTCTCTAATGATTAGGAACACAACGATGTGAAGCGGGGCACACTAGTAACTAATATCGTCTAATTAGAAAAATATTTTTTGTTATTTATTGGATATCTGCTAAATAAATATGAAGATTTATTTTATATTCATGAGTATTTGTATTTTTTAAAATAAGATTATTTCAAAATTATTTTTTTTAAACATAAACTCAAATATTTTTAATCTTAAAATAAAATTTTATAAAATATTAATACAATTAAAATTAACCTCTTTAAAAATAAATTTAATCAAATTTCCTAACAAAGGGTAAAATTTAAATAAAGTTAAATTTTTCAAAAATAAATTTAATTCCGTGATCTAAAATAACACGCTTTAAATTATAAAATTAATCTCTAAATAACTCTTTGGTTAATAATATTTTTTCACCAATATTATTAAAAACATTCAAATAAAAATAATTAAAAATTGATATAAAAATTTCAACAATTGAAGAATTTATATATATATATATATATATATATATATAAAATATGTCCAACATGTATATGAGAATATAAATACACTGTGATACGTGTACTTAGACTATTAATCAGTGAATAATTAAAATAATCATATTTATTCTACATAAATATATTAAAAGTACCAATTTTTGTATTTTTTTTTATCTTATTATATTATATATATATATATATATATATATGTGTGTGTGTGTGTGTGTGGGTTTTATTTTTAATTATTAATAAATTAATTATAGGCAATTTTATAGTTAAAATAATAAGATACTTTGTTTACTAAATTTTTTATTTGTTCAATAAGCGAGTAATTTTGCTCTAATTATTATCACTTTTTGTACTGATTTGAGACTTTAATAAAATAATACTGTCAAATTTTTATTTTTTTTTTACATGTAATTCTCAATGTTTAAGTAACAAATGATTTACTAAGTAATGAAAAGTCTAAATTTATGATAAATTTTTAAAATTTGTTTGAAAACAAAGTGATGTTTGAATGAGAGAGATAGTTAATATTTATATTTTCTCTAGAGTTAGTTGATCCTCTTTAATCTAAAATTAGTTGCTCAAATAATTATATGTCAAATCAATTTTCTCTTCTTATATCTCTTAAATGAAGTTGATACACTTAATAAAAATAATCACTAAAGCAATAGTTTTATAACTTGAATATTCGTGTATTTACAGGAGACAAATTATTTAAGTGGCATATACGTATCATTGTTTTGATATGTTGTATTATAGATAGAAATATTATATATGTATATAAGTATGAAATATGTATATACATGTGATATATGTATATGTGATAGAGGTGATTAAAATAGATATACAATGAGTAGTAAATTGTGAGTGTAAGCCCCAGTAAATAAAGAAAGCCACCAGTCCTCCACCATCACCATCTTTCTTTCTTTTTTTTTTATTCTTTTTCTTTTCTGACTTTTTTCTTTAATTTCTCTCTCATAACTCATCTATTTCAAAATCTAATTACGCCATGTTGTAGTTGAGGACTCAGACTACATTTCTACCTGATCAGATTTTCAAACAGAGTAAGTTCATTTTTACTCTAAAGTTTCCTTATTATTTGTTTTTCTCTATGATTTAGTCATCAATCTTAATGGGGCCAGTTGAGAAAAGTGTTTCTCTCAACTTGATTAAATTCATACTAAAATTTGGTAATATTTGGATAACTTGTATTAGGCCTGTAAATCTTGAAGCTTATCCAGATTGTGGGGAATAAAATTTTAGAAGTTGCTTGGAAAGCAAACAATTAAGGTAAGAGAAGCTAAATTTAATTTTTAATAGCACCCTAGGCTAGAAGATTCTGGATGTGAAAGGGACGTGGTCCCAATATTCAATTTCACTTGCAGGGATGTTGTGTATTTATATTTTGTGTTATTTGTTTATATATTATTTAAATTTGTAAAAATATTATATTTTGATGGTTTAGTATTTTAAATGTTATTTTTTTATGTTAAATAAGATTTTAAATATTGTGGATTGTGTTTTGGAATGATACTGTATGATGAAAATGGTATGAAATTGAATTCATACATTTGGGATAATGTATGGACGGATGTTTGTATGTGTATTAAGTATTGATGCCTATGTGGTAACAGAGATCTCCAAGCTTCACTGATGATCTAAGTCACATAGACTACGATATCAGGTGGTGAGAAGCTGATTGAGGAATTCATGCACACCGTGACATATGAGATGCACGACTTGAGTTGTATTGAACTTACCCTGACCCTTTCTGTTGGATTCCTTGGTAATCTTTGGATCAGGTGTTAGTCGTTGGTGGGACTTACTTAATATGAGTCTTTCGGAAGACGTTGTTTATTGAATATCTTGGATGTGTAGATCCATGTAAGATCTACGTGATTGTTTTATGTTGGCTTTTGAAGAAGATTAAATAATTGAGAAATTGATCCATGTAATTCGATTTTCTCTTTTAATTTAATTGCATATATTATAAAAATTTATTTTCACTAGCTTACCCTTGCTTTTCTTGTTGTGTTTGAACTGCGATGACTTTACTATATACACGAGCAGATGATCATATAGATACAGAAGAGTCTGAAAGACTTTAGAGTGTTGTTTTGAATCTTATTTGTTAACATTCATATATCTGCAAGTCATAATCTTGTAATATAAATATTTTGAAAAACTCGAAGTTTATATAGAAACCAATAAAACTTGTATTATAATAGTTACATGTATTTTCTGGAGTGTTACAGTGAGTGTAGTATTAATTACAAGATAAAACATTATAAATTTAAGATAATAGAAGACATAGGCATATAAATTTTATTAAGTGCATATAAATCAATTTATTTATTGTTTCTCATGGAAAATACATGTAATTTATACGTATTTATATTTTGTGAGGAACATATTTACCGTAACAATTTTATTAACCTTTTTTTGAAAGAATTTGCATTATGAATTTTCAGGTTTCAGAAGTGAATTATTGGCCCACACCGTTAACGTGGCCAATGGGCTATCTTCTTATTTTATTGGACAAGAAAGCCCCTGTCAGTGATTGAAAATGACGATTAGGGGACTGACTTAGGGGTTAGAAATGAGTGCACAAGCATTCACCCAAACACTGCTTTATTTTTTCAAACCAAAAATATATTTATGGTTTCTGTAATTTAATTTGAATGAGCATTTGATTCCTTAGTAGATGCATGCATGTGTCTCAACATCTTTCAAAATAATACTTCAAACTCAACACTGTTATCTCTATTCTTTCTATATAACACATAAAAATTTAATTTATTAAAATTAACAAAAATACTTTATTAATTAATACTCATAAAACTTCTCTTATTAAAACACTTACAGCATTTTCAGTGATTATATTTAAGGGTATTTACAATTTAAGATGTATTTTTTTTCATAGATGAGTGAATCTTGTATCTACGAAATATTGCATTTTTACTTGCAATAATTTTCATAATAAATTAAAGGTATATATAAAAGAAAATTAACAATTATTATATCTAAAATAAAACCATCTCTTCTAATTAAAAAGAATACATTTATTTATCGACAAAATTTAGGTGTATTTCTACAAGTGTCTTTGTTGTTGTTGAATTCTAATTAGAAGTTACTAGTCTAAATTTAAATAGTACTAACACTTACAAATAATCCCTAATTACACTAAAAGTATGTTATTGTAAAATTAGAAATTGAATTACCTCCATAGATGAACTTCAAAAATTGATTTTTTTAATTGATTTTTTATCTTACCCTACACCAATGTACCCTAATTTTTGAAGGGAAGTTTTCAACATTTTCCTTTGTTGTTTTATACTTTTAACTAGATGTAATGTTATCTTTGGGTATATATATTGTCCTTTGAAAAGCTTTATGTAGATGTTGAGTACATTATGGAGATATTGCCTAGTTGTCTAGGACGCTAGCATGTCCACACAACGGGGAACACTGTAAATATTCTCTCCAACCATGTCCATTCTCGTCATTCTCCCACCACCTTCTCTTCATCTATACACCAAATAAATACTCAAACCTCTACCCTATCACACACACCCCCAAAAGAATACATGGAAAATTCTTCATCTTCTTCCTCTTCAAATTCTATATATCGAGAGTGTTTGCGCAACCATGCAGCAAGCCTCGGCAGCTATGCTACGGATGGTTGTGGAGAGTTCACTCTCGATATAGATGTCTCCTCCTCCACTCTTCAGTGTGCAGCTTGTGGTTGTCACCGCAACTTCCACCGCAAGGTGACGTGTCCTCTTGCGGTGGATGGGTTGCCCGGAGGAGGAGGAAGTGGAGATATGATGGAGTATTCTGGAGGAGATGTGGGGAGAATGGAGGTGGGGGATAGGAGCAGCAGGAAGAGGTTCAGGACTAAGTTCAGTGCGGAGCAGAAGGAGAAGATGCTGGGGTTTGCAGAGAAGCTGGGGTGGAAGCTGCAGAGGAAAGAGGTGGATGATGAGATCGAGAGGTTTTGTAAAAGTGTTGGAGTGACTAGACAGGTTTTCAAGGTGTGGATGCATAACCATAAGAACAACTCTAACTCATCTAATTCTTCTGCTAATCTCTCTTCTCTCACTCAGTGAAAAACTTGGTTCTTTAGTTGACACCATAGCTAGGGCTTTGGAGCTTTTCACTCTCCAATATGATCTCAGTATTTTCACAAGTTTGGATCCTTTGAGCAGGTTACAGAGGCTAGCTCTTAAAGGTTGTTTCAATGTTATTGCAGAAATTGATGAGTGTTAGAAGGGAGAGGATAAAGAGGTAGCTGAGAGATGAGAGAGGAGTGAGAGATATGTATCTTACAATTGCTTTATTTTTTTTCTTAAGTTGAGGTTTGGATGTAATAATTTTGTAATCTATATCTTGTTGCATGTGTTAGTATAAATTTGTTTGTTTTTTGTGAGTTTTTGTACTTGAAGAAGGAGAAGATTCATGTATGTGAAGAAGTAATATAGAACAAAGTAGAATAAAATAGCAGGTATAAAATAAATAAAACTGTTGATGAGGTGAACATTCATCACTTGATTCTGTGAATTCACTGTGTCAACAATGGTACAATCTTGGATTTATGTTATTTTTGTAACTTGGATTTGTTTTCAGATTTTTATGTTTGACTTATATTAGTAAGTTAATTAAATTTTACTTAAAAAAAATCTGAAATTAGTTGTCTTCTCTTAATACAAATTTTTGTTTCTCAAAAAATGTCACTCTGCTTCACAGTTTTATTTTTCTGTGGTGGATATATGGGCTAATTCCCTTTTATATTTTACTAGATGTGAAGTTATATCTTTAAATTAATAGTATATTTTACTGCTTAATTATTACCATTTTTTATTTTATTATTTATTCTTTTTATGGTACTTTTAAATTTTTACATATTTTAAATTTTTAAAATTTATTAAAATATGAGTTATTTGATATGAAGTTGTAATTCAATAGTTGGATTGATAATTTTGTTTTATAACATTGTTGATTGTGGTATATTTGGTAAAATTTATGTTAATAATTTGATTATTATATATATATATATCAAATATTACATTATTGATAATATTTTTTATTAAACTTTATAAAGAATAAAAATAATAATATAATAATCAAATAAATCTTATTTGTATATTTTTTTACATTATATATTATGTCAATTTTGATATATATATATATATATATATATATATATATATTTTTATATTAATATAAATGTTTTAGACATTCAAATAGACAAAAGTTTGCATTCAAACATAAGTGTTAGAAATACATTATTCAATTAAAAGTTAAATAATTTTTTAAGATAAACGACCAGTTAAAAGTTATTGAATAGTGTGTATTTAAAACATGATTTTCTCAATTCTTGAAAATAGTTTACAGTGTATGTGATTGGTTTATTTACTGTTGCTGCTGGGTGTTCGATGGAGGGGATTAGTGTTGTTTAATACTAAATTATTTGTTCTCGTAACCCATGCATTTTGGCACCAGTAACTATAATATAATTATTCACTATTCTAAAATATATTTATAATTTTTTTTTAAAAAATTATCCAAAGACACATTGATAATCTTAAAATAAAATATAATTTTTTTATTGTATCAATTCAATCTATCACAAACTTCATATAATTTTTCATTCAAATTTATTCATGTTTTCTCAATTCAAACATCATGTTGAACTCTATTTTTCCTCATTCTTTACCTTTCTATCTTCACTACAGTTCAAACACAATATTAGAGAATGTTTTTATTTTGAGACATGATGGTTATATAATTTTTTATCAATCTGAAATATTCATTAATTTTGTTAATAGCTATTTTTTTTTAAATAATTAATAAATTTTAGATGAATTCATTCTTTTAATCGTGCTTTTCTTTCCACAAAACTCGAATTTAAGATTTTACTTATAGTCTAAATTCAATTTCATTCACACTATCGTGGTGTTAATTTAAGATATATTGATATTTTTTTAAAAAAATTTGATCATATCAAACTTAGGAATGTAATATTTTCAATTTTAAATCTCGAAATAATTAGCTTTTTTCAAACACTTGCTTACATTTTTGTTCTTCTAATTAAAGATATACGAGATTACTATTTTTCTAATGAGTCATGAATAGATAATTGCACGATCAAGGAATATTGAGACTATATTTTATACATACTTTATAAAATTATATTTTCACAAAAAATGATAAAGGAGATGGTAGATAAATGAGTAAGGTTGAAAATAATAATATTTATGATCATAATTATTTATTTTAGCTTTTTATCACAGAGAAATATTTTTGTTCCAAAATAAGGTAAAAGAGGCTAAAAATTGATTTAAAAGATAATTTAACAATATTTTAATTAAACATATTTTTGTTATGAAATATTTATTTAAGAAAATTAAAAACTTTCAACCCCTTTAAATAGGTTCTAAGGTTTTAAAATTATAATTTTTAGATACAAATACACGTTTTTTGATATTTTGCTTAGCAAAAATAATTTCTTAAAAAACTAAAGAACATTTAAAAAAAAATAATATATATATATATATATATATATATATATATATATATACACACACACACACAGAAGTAAACAACCCCTTATTCTCTTTTCCAAACTCATTAGTTTTCCAAGAATTATTGTAAAATAAAATTATTAAAATCCGCACAATTTAATTAATGTTTATATTCAATATAATTTTATTAGAGTTTGAACATAACTAAAATATTGATACTAAATATCATTTTAGAGTTTATTTCATAAACTATTAAACTCTTTCACTCAAATCAAGAAACATATTTAATTATTCTATTTTCAATATAATTTTAAATAAGTTACTTATTATATCTCTTTCAGGTTTATCCCCCTAAACAATTTTCAATACATAATAAAAAAGAATCAAGGGTATAATCGAAAAAAAAAAGTTATATTATCCTCATTTAAAAAATAACATATAAAAAACAAATTTTCCTTAAGAAATAGCATTGTATTAAAACAAAAACAAAAAAACATTTTTTTACACAATTAACCAATTAAATCGTTTTAAATACAATATTATTTGTGAAGTAATTATAAAATAAATACTCTTGCTGTGGATGAAAATCTATATACTACTCATTTTCATTTTGTATACATATATATATGTGAAAGTTATGAGAAAGAAAGAAAAATGATAGTAAAGTTTTGCAGGTTGAAGCAAGCATGCAGTGAAGGAATTGAAGAGAGGTTTAAGAAGGCAATGATTGAATCTCTTAACTGTAGCATTCTTCTGTGTTGATGAGATTATTATAATATGAAGGGTAGGACTTAAATGTGTGTCAGATGAATAGGTGGTGGTAAAGAATCTTTTGCAGAACTTTGATGGACCACATCCTCACCCTTATGGATTCAATTTTACCTTCCTTTCTATGCAAATCCAAAGGGATGTTCATGTCCCTTCTTCCACAAGAAATCAACTTAGAATCACAAATTAAGGTTAAAGGCAAAAGGGTATGAATGAAAATGAAATTTAAGCATTTGCATGGGTAGAAGAAGGCCCCAAAGACAAGAGCAGAGTTTAGGTGAAAGCAGCTGGCATGTTGGCAGCAGTGAGGTGGTGGTCTTGCAGTTAGGGACAAAAGGAAAGACAAATTGCAACCTAACCACAAGATGTGCATTCAGACCTTAATTCTCACTTTTCATATAAGCCAACTTCCATTACTGTCACACATTCATCTCTTTACCAATGGACTTTTCCACAAAGAGAGTATCCAATATCCTCTGTAACTTCTGGTTGCTTTTCTTCCACTATCTGCATGTAACTTCTACCTTCCCAGGATAACAGTAAGTTTTTAAATCATTCTTTTATCTTTTCATGAATAAAAAAAGAATAAATTTTATTTAATACTCTAACCCTAAAAAACAATCACTATATAATTATTTTTTTAAAATAAAATATTATATTGTAATAAAATAATAAACTTTTAGCTATCAAGTGAATACAACTGATGTCAAGATATTATTGAAAAATATATATCAGATGTTTGAGGCATGTAATAGGAGTGGGAGAAACTAAACTCTTTAGTTATAATTTTTAGTAACTCTGAACATATGATGTTTGTCTTTTAATTTAAAGAGAAAAGTTTATTTGACACCATAAAAAAAAAGTAAAAAAATATAAATTTGATACTATTTATAATAATATAATAATATTTTAAATTAAAAATAAAATAAAATATTAATTTATTAAAATATGAAATATATATTTTTATTGTTGAGAGTATATTAGCATCCTAATTTAAAATACATCACTTTTGATCTCCGAAACTTATCTAAACCACTATTTTCCCTCCATGAAGAATATCTAAACTACTTAGAGGAAAAAGAATAAAGTATTTATAAATTAGAAGAATTAAAAAGTAGATAATTTTTTTAAAAGAGACTAAACCTAAACATATTAAAAAAATAGAAAAATTAAAAACAAAATATTTTTATTTTATTTTCTTAAACTAGTTGGGTGATATGTGTAACCTTCACATGTATTTATATTTTTAAACAAATATTAAAAAGATGGGTGTTGATACATTGAGACCATTCATAGTAAAGACACTCACTTAACATCATAATAAATTAATATTTTAATTATATTTATTTTATTTTTTAATTAAAAATATTACATTATTATAAGGAGTTGGGAAGTGTGTGTTTTTTATTATTTTCAGTGTCAAAAAAAACTTATATTAAATTGACTTATAAATATAGGGGACAATAATTTCATTTTCTTGATACCTATAAAATTATTATTTTATTATAATATAATATTTTATTCTACAATTAATTGTAGAGTGATTTTTTTTTACTTTTAGAGTGTTAAAAAAACTTTATTCTAAATATTGTATGTTCGGGTTTTTTTGTATTAAATAGATAATAATACCATGATACCAGTTTCATTCATTTAACACGGAAAAGATTATTATTTTATTATAATATAATATTTCATTCAAAAAATGAGTGTGGAATGATTTCTTTTTACGGATAGAGCGTAAAAAAACTTTATTCTTCTAAATAATACTTACAACCAATCTACTATTCATTATTTTTTAAAAACATTATGAATTTTTTATAAATTCTATGTTGAAAAAAATTATTAAGATTTTGAAAATTATGTTATATCCGACAAATCAAGGAATAAAAATAGCTGATATCTATCGATTAATGGAAGAGAAAGACGTGTATAGGTTCATACAAGTATCACCATATTTTAAAAATATTTTTAAAATTGAGTTGTTTTTAATTAATATTACTGATTAAGTGTTTTGTTTGAATAAAACACTTTGAAGTTATTAAATTTAAATTTTTATATGGAATAAAGTAATTTAATTTTCACAGTTAGAAAGAGAGAAAAAGAATTCACAAAAAGAAAATATATGAAAAAAAAAATAAAAGAGAGAAAGACGAGAGGACTTAGGTTGTGTTTGCTTCAGAGGGTGGCACTATAGTTGAAGACGGATAGGAGGGTGCCACCCCATTTGTTTCAGTGGACCGTTGAGTGTGAGGGTGCGGGGGGAGGGAAAGGTGTGGATGTCGCTCATCCTCTCATCACTGAATAGAAAAGAGAGAATGGTAAAGGGAAAGCCATGTGGGAGAGGTTGAAATACCATGCTACCCCTTGCTTTTCTTCAACTTTATACTTTATTTGCCAATGTCATGTACATGAGACCAGAGCACCACTGCAGCACATGCACAACGACAAGAATGAAACTGTTTACGCATGAGATTCCTGACTTTGGCTAAGAGAATCTATTTGACCACAGTTGAACGTGGTTTGAATGCCATGAATGCAGTTGGTGAGAGTAGATATGTGTTAATAAAGTGTGCTCATTCACGTATATAAAAACATGGTTCTCGAAAGTTAAGAATGCACTCAAAGAAATTCAAAGTATCCTTACAGACATTTGCATTGGTTTAGGGGGCTTGGATGTTGGGTATGAAGTCAGGATCAATTGGGTTGGGCTAAGTAGACACTATGTTTTAGTAAGTGGGCTTAATCATTGTGTCCCCTTTATTATCTCTATTTATCTCTATTTAAAGAGATCATTGTACTTGTAATTGATGCAACAGGAAAGAAATGAAAACCTAATAGTTGCTCGTGTGGATGTAGGTTGCAGTTGGCGACCGAACCATGTTAAATCTTGTGTCGTTAGTTTTCTTGCATTGTTTCATGATTATGTGTGTTGCTTCCGCGTGTGCATTTTTTCCCATCATTGGAGAGGTTTGTGAGTTAGCAGAGTGGTAGGAGAGTGAGTTTGGTAGTGCATCTTTGATCGCAGGTGAGTATTCAGTGAGTTTTATAGCGTGTCTAATCAATTATCACTCTTAAACAACACAGAACATAATCGGTATTGTTGTTAAAAATAGTTCATAATCGATTATGTTGGTGCCATAATCGGTTATCTGTTGTTTTCTGGGGAGCATAATCGATTATGTGCACTATGTTAATATTAGGTTAATCGATTATGTTGTAGCATAATTGAGATTATGTTGGATTTTTAACTACAAGCATAATCGATTATGGCTCTTAAATCTTTGGATAATCGATTATGTAGTATTTTTAAGACATCTGATAATCGGTTATGTTCATATTTTTTCCCAAATTCGTGAATTTCTGTGATGTGATTTTTGTTTTCTTTTTTTAATCAATTGTGTATTGTTTTTAGGCTCAACTTCTTCTTCCTTAGAGTTGCATTGTGTTCTTGTTGTGTTCTTCTTCAAGAATGTGTTTTTTTTTAAATATATCTTTTTTTTTATTTTCTTTATATTTTATTTGGATGTTTAGGGTTTTAAATTTTATTTATTTATTTATTTGAATTTTACATTATTTTTTCTTTTATTTTTAATTGAAAATTTAAATTATTTTAATTAACTAAAATATGCACAAAATTAATAATTTTTTTTTATGTAGAAGGGTAATTTTGTAAGCTTATAATTTATATCATTAAAAATAATTTAAAATACTCTTACAACCATCACATCATGTATTTTAATAAATTTTTCTCATATATCCACTCTAACATACCTCAATCCAAATATTATCAACTTTCTTCATACTTTCTTCTCAAATTCTTACACTTTCACTACTCCACACTTTCAACTTTCAACTCCCCAATCCAAACAAAGCATTAAAGAATTTTAATACAAGTATCACCATATTTTTAAAATATTTTTAAAATTGAGTTGTTTTTAATTAATATTACTGATTTTAAGTGTTTTGTTTGAATAAAACACTTTGAAGTTATTAAATTTTAAATTTTTAGATGGAATAGAGTAATTTAATTTTCACAGTTAGAAAGAGGGAAAAAGAATTCACAAAAAGAAAATATATGGAAAAAAAATAGAAGAGAGAAAGACGAGAGGACTTAAAGAATTTTAATATTTCTTTTATGATAATTGAATTTATTTTAATTTTAGAAAAATAAAATTAGTGTTTTGAATGAGAGAAATTAATATGAAGATGTTTTTAAATATGAATACAAGATTAGTGGAAAGACTTACAACTTAAGTTAAATACTCAGTTTAAGTAGCTTAATATTAAACTGAAGTTTTAGGTATAATACTTAAATCTATATAACATTGAAGATAAAATTTAGGAAGTGTTTGAGCATTTTGTGCTCTTATTTGAAACAAAAGAGAACACAGATACCCATTTGGTTTTCTAATTAACATGAATAAACCTACATTATGTTTACTATGTTATGAAATATCTTAAAATTATAAAACACATTCCATATTTATTAATAAAAAGGATTAAGAAAAATATTGTAAGAGAATTTGAAATTATTAAAATAATAATGACTAGAAACCTGTTTTGGTGAGCAAATTCGAAGCCCCACTTGAAAATGAATAATTGTTGTTCCATTTGAGGTGAGGTTGAAGAAGTGAGGCAAGTGCATGCACGAAGTCACAACCCACTAACATTGCAAATGGTCAAGTTCACAAGATAACGACCCATCTATCACTCTATTCACTTTTCTACAATTGCACTGCTATGCAATTTTGGTCATTTTGCTCCACTCCTTTCCACAGTATTTCCAAGAAAATCATGACAAAAAAAATTATAATAAAAGAAAGATGGCTGTGTGTTTTACATGGTGTGTATTTTATTATGAAATTATTTGTTAATAATCTAATTTTGCCACTTGGGTCCAAATGCCTATATCTCATTCAAACTTGTTTGACCTATACCATATTAACGCCATTTTCTTAACCTCAAGTATCTCTTCAACAATTCATTTTCTCTTTATTTAAAAAATAAACCAATTTAATTCTCTAAAACAATGAGATGTGTTTAAAAAGTAAAACCCTTGATCAAATCACTTTCTCAATGTTTTAAACATTCTATAATTAATTGAAATATATTAAAAATAAAAAAGTGCTTTAATTAATAATATTTTAATAAATTCTAACAATAAAAATATATTAAGTGTGCCAAAATATATTAAATAGAACTGCTCATAGTTTTAAATTCAGGAAGAAATATACTGAACTGAATACAATAAAAAAAACTATTATGAAGAACTAAACTATTTAATCATAAAATTGAATTTAATTGAATTTGATAAGTTTAATTAAATATTTCTATATTAAATAATTGAACTAAATTTTAAAATATTTGTGATTTATGATAAATTAGTAAAAGTAGTTATCAATTTATTTGACCATAACTTGAAGCTTTTTATTAAGAGTAAATTGGTCAGCTTGAGAATCAACACTATAAATATAATCACAATGTTCAATCAGAAGTTAAACTCCAAAACAATTAAAAGTAATAAAAAATATTCAAATATATATATAGGAGCATATGGAAACCCACAACTTGTGCTTCACTTCCAATACAAATATTAAAGCAGTTAAAATGTGACACTAAATTTGTTGCTGTCTTTCTAACTATTAAAATAGTTTGCAAACAGTAGATTAACTAAAATAAAATGGAGAGTTGAGTACAAGTTAAAGAGAAATCAATCGGTTTTGCAAACACTCCAAATAATGGTTTTCATGAGTGAGTTTAAAGACATGGTGTAAAGGGGTGGGTAAAAAAAGCATTATGATATATAACATGAAAAGCTTACGACGAGTATTCCTAACAAGAGCTAAAGTGATAAAAATGAAGATAGCAACCAAGCAAGCAGTAGATTTACAATCATGAGCTAAAATTGAGATGGATATTATTGTCGATTGTATAATGAAAAAGGTTCAAATTTACATCCACTTTAAAATTTGGTGCGTATGACAATGGCTCTCTCAGCTTTATGCAAAAAAGGCATAGACATAAGCGGAGAGCCTAAATGGTTGGTTGGTTACAGGAGTACAAAATTCGTAACAAAACTTGGCTATATCCGCACAAACAGGAGATTGTAAGAGTTATGTGTGTCGTGGCTCAGCTCTCATGTTTTTCCTTCACAGCTAAGGCCGCAGCTCTGAACCACGTCGCTGCAGCCATAGCACCAGGATCAGGAACTGTCGAAAGAATCTCTGCAGAAATGTATGTTGCACGACCAGCCTGCATATGCATTGCTGCCCATCAGACCCACTAATAATCACAAGAGCAATACATAATAAACATGCACATCATTTTCTATAATTTTCATTTTCAAACTATTTAGGACCATGGTCTTGTTTGGATCAACTATTTTATATGAATTCAGTTTTTCTATAAAGATTTGAAACAAGTAAAATAAGGGAGTTTCTGTAAGTTAAATATAAAATTGATTTCAGTTTATATATAGGAGAAACTAAATTATTTTGGTGAAAAATAATTTAACAGCCGTATAAAAGCTTCAGTTACTACACTACAAATGGTGGAACTCTCGGCAGTCTTCCCTAAAAGCATAGCATATCAATAGACTAAATATAACTCTTAATTATAAGGAAGAAGCTACACCACAAAAGTTCTCTCACTTAAACCATTAATAAGCAGTCACCTGTGCTTGCATTTCTACAGTTGACTGAGCTCCAGCTAATGCAGCTTCAGAGGAGAGAATAAAAGCGGTGCATGGATCATCACCAGAATTTAATTTCTGTAATGACAATTCATTGTAAGTAACAGTAAAGAAGATCATGAAAAAAATGAAGGGAAATGACTAGATATTACCTCTTCAAGAACCAACGATGCTGGAATAAGGGCATCTAACAATGTTCTATAACCAGCACTAGCACCCCCATATTTACTTACAGCAGCAATGGAAGCTGTAAGTGCTTCAGCCCCTGAATCAACAAAAGACTCATGAACGGAAACTCCAATTAAAAAGGTTAAAAGGGGAAATGTTGTAAAATTCTAGATGAGAGTAGCTTGAATTGGAGAATGCTCTCACATTGTTTTGATGTGACACCAGAATGGGAGCTTTCCTTCAAATGTGAATGTGCGGCCTTAAAAAATATTGTATAACTGAAAAAATAAGAGTGACAATAGTCAGATAGCATAAATGATTTAACTTTAGAGGGATAGGAATGGCATATTACATGATCCCACTTGTTCCTCCCATGGATCTTCCAATTGATGAACCAATTTCACCGAGAGTTTCAGCAGCATCATTTAGAGGGTAACTGAACATAAAATAGCAGTTTAGGTCAGACTGCTATCACAAACCAAATTGACATTTTTTCAGCAACCACCTTTGCAGTTCCTCAAGAACATAAATACAATACAATTAAGAAAAACATTGCGAATAGTCCTTAATCAAATACAAGGGTTAAAAAAACTAAACAAGAAAAACAAAATATATAGGAGGCTAAGCAATGCAGAGCATAAACTTACTTTTTTATGTCCTCAAGAATTGCTTTAGCACCTCTATACATCTGCAGAAGAAAAACCATATACCAAGTAAAGCACATGATACATCAACAATTAAAAATAAACAAAAGTTTTATGGATAAGACTCACAGTTGATCCACAGTCACCATCACCAACTTTACCATCCCATTCATTTAGATTGTCTTTAATATTTATAATTGCATTTGCAGCAGCTTCAATGGCTACCTCGAGAATTTGGCCTTGCTCATTTCGTTGCTGTGGCTGACTTTGCAGCTGACGTAAAGCAAATATGAATACCAGAGTTTATAAATTATACTAAGACAAAAGAATACTCAAGGAACAACAAGAAAGTTAACTACTAGTAGTACTCAATCCCCTCCAAGAGAAACAAGATATCAATTGCCATGAAGTTAAGGTGTTTTAAGGATCATTGTTTATGATCATAATAACAAACAGCATGTTGTGAAACGAGAAAAAAATTCTCCATAGCATGAATCAATAAGCTGAGTTTTAAGCATCATTGTTTACAATCATAATAACAAACACCATGTTGTCAAAAGGGAACATACTCTCCATAGCATGCATGAATACACTGAGTTGCATAAAAGAGCATAATTCACATACTAAAATTTGAATGAATTCTTTTATACATACTAGTGTAATTTACACTAAAAAAACTTTGTGCTGATCACATGACTAGCAGGAGGATTCAATACATACTAGATTGAATTTTTTTATACATACTAGATTGAACTAATGCTGACAACTAAAAGTCACCATAAAATCAACTAAACTAATAATTTGATAGGATGATAATAATATAGTCTTGATTCTTGTAGATATCCCTGGGCTCAACTTATTTCTTCCAGAATAAACTCTGCAGATGGCAGGATTTTCTTGTTGCTGACCACTATAAATCCCTTAACACCAGACTTTCAATATTGAACCCTACCATGTTATGCAAGTTTAGCTCCAAATGTATGCACTTAACTATTGCAAAGCTGTGTAAATAAAAGTAGTTTTTTAACCAACGAATAGATGAAGGCAGCTAAGCACAGAGCGGTAACAAAGTGACTGTGAAATGTAACACCAAATCAAATGCTAGTCCAATTTCAACAGCTAAAACATAAAACTACCAAATAAAGTCACCAGGATATAAGATAATATTTCATATGCTTGTTATTTGCACTTATCTAGTTTTTTACTTAGCTCACAGGTCACAGAACAGAAATGACATCTAAATTCCATGGATGTACCTCATCAGTCTTGGCCGATCGAGATCCTGAGATTGGAACAGGAATCTTAGCAGGTGGGTGATTACCTTAAAAAAGAAAATTCAAAAGTTCAATCAATGAACAATTAATTTGCTCCTATCAACATTACAGTTGAATGAAGATTTGAAGGTAAAAACCTTGTTACTAGAAAATTACAGATATAATTGAAATTTGTCCGTCTAACAAAATTGAATGATAAAAACAACTAAATCAAATTACCAACCATCAGCAGCAACAGGCCAATAAGGAGCTTTAGTTGGAGCATCTAATCGTTGAAGAATAGCAGGATCAGCCTTCATGATAGAGATCGAAAAACCTACAAAAAAATGAAATAATGCTAATCAGATTGCTTAATGAATCACAAAGAATAGCTGGTCTTCAGTGGTTGTGGTAACAAACCTGCCATATCAAGAGAAGTCATAAATGACCCTGTATAAACTCTATCAACAGCCAGTCCATGCTCTAGCTGTAATTTTGGAACTGTTTTTCCAGCTGTAATCATTAGTTCCATGGTAGGAGTGCCACCTAACCTGCATATGAAGAATAATCTAAAATGTAAATAGAAACTCTACTTAAAAGGAAAAATATCCGGTAAAAAAGTTCCCAAACATAAGAACATCAATAAAATAATTGAAGGCATTTTCAGATGCGTAGTTCAATTCCAGATTATAGGATGTTAGTTAGGAATGTCTGAAAACATCTAAAAAGTAAAATTATGCCAAAACAACATGCATATTTTAAAATATATATATATAGAAGAATACGCAAACGCAAAAGACTCAGATCATTGAATGAAGGAGTTTAACAACCTTCAAAGAATGCACAAAGAAAAAGCTAAAATGATAGAAGAATTGGTACTACCTAAATAAAAGGCAATATATTTTCAGATTTGAAAATACAACAGGTTAGACACTTTTTTAAAGAAACCTCTTTGGTGGTAAGCAAAATCTGTTTTGTTTTTCAACATTCTATAATGAGATCTATGATACACACAGCTTTAGTTCTCAGGCAAAGATAATATTTGTGTACCTACCCATTGACCATGAGAACCACTCTTTCTCCTCGAGTTATTGGAACATAGTTTGTTTCCTGCAAACATTACCAAAGAAAACGGATTGTGACCCACTTCACTAGAATGATAATAACATCCCTACAAGGACACAAATAGTTATTTACTTAAAACAGATCCACTGAATAAAGAGTAACGCAATTCTGGGATCAGGCTGTATTATTCCCACCCAATATATATCCTTTCTAAGATATTGTAGTCAGATTTCAGAGCAGAATAGTCCAATTGGCATCTATATGCTACTTAGGGAATGGCTCTTTAATGGATTTTCTTAGTTCAATATTTGTAGGGTCAGAGGGTTCAATTATTTGAATATATTTTCCAATTTAATTTTAATTTCTCATTATTTACTTCTTTTACTCAAATAAGAGAAAAAATGTTCGAATAGTGTATTGTCCTTTTCACCCTCCTATTAATATACTAATCTATACTAACATAAGTTCACAAAATATTTGTTGGGTCTCTACTGTCTCCAATATATAAATGAACCTAACAATAAAGCTTAGAAGATAATGTTAGCAGGTGGGCTTTATTGGATTAGATATTGGAAAAATAGAATACTGCACTGGGACCTTTTCTATATGGAATACAGAGGAGCAAAAAAGAATTTAAAAAACTAAAAATTTTCAGTCACAGTTGCGTATCATTAATAGAATGCGCCTTGAACAGTCAAAGGCTAGGCATCAAAAGTTAGTTTGTCACACATGCCAACTATTTTGATTTTGCAATGTGCTTGTAAAGTACATGTTAGAAGGGCATCTCATTCCCAATTAAGCATCATAATCCATCAAAAGATTTCCATGAAATTTCAATGTATACCGTTGACAGTATTTGTTGCAGAACATGAGAAACCACCACATTTACAGGCTGAATATCAACCACGGCTGCACCAGGTTCTCCATGCTGCAATAAAATAGCAAGGGCATGCGATGAGCATAATTTAGAACTCAAACTAGAAAAGACCATAGTAAAGACAGACTTCAAACATTAAGGAAATAAATATCAAATACCTATGGAGTAGTTCTTGCGAAAGAATAATGTATTAAAAAGAGAAGAATGAAGAAAGAAGAAAATAAACTATCTCAAGTGCTGTAAGATGAATTCCCCGAGAAAAATAACAATGCAAGAGCTTATTTCTGGTTAAGCATAGATTGACAGATCCACAGTACTGGAAAAAAAAATTCTGAGATTTATACTTAGTATTGTTGAGGGGGCATTAAACTAAAGACACTTACAATTCCAAGACCAAGTTCCATTTTTCCTGGCCCCAAACGATCTGATGTCACTTGACCAGGAATTGTGCAAACACTCAAAGCAACAGCCATTGTTCCCACTATTTCAGATGCATGTTTAGCTTCTGCAGCAACATCATCAAGAGAAAGACCAGCAGCAGCAGCAGCTCCTGCAACCTGGCTCACTCAAAATAAAATAATAAAACATTAAATGTGTAGATATATAACAACTAGGAACCATAACAAAAAAAAAAAAGTACAAAATATTTTTACTACAAGTAAATGTGTAATGATGAATTCAAGAAATGAAATTTACATTAATACACAGGCCAGACAGTCCAGTCATGTGTTTGTATGAAAAGGTGTGGTCAGAGCCTTTATATGAATTGGCAACAAAAAGAATGCAGAAAGAAAAGTGACTTCGTGTATTAACCTTATGAACCAGAATAGTCCCAGCCAAACCTCTTCTTCCAGCAATCCCACGTGGCGGAGGTAATGCACAATCATCCCCAACAATAACAGTCTGCATAGAAAAAATACATGCCATACTTTACCTACATATTAAATGTTTAATTATTTGAAGTGCAGTGAGAAATCCGTAGCCAGCTAGACATACCTCTACTTTATAACCTTCAGATTTTGCTAGCTCAGCAGCCAAACCAAAGTTCAAACGATCACCAGTATAGTTCTATCAACACCCAAATTCGAACACTGAGAATCCAGAAACAAAAGCAGATCCTAATGACTCATCATGAACTGACCATACTAGTGCAGAACCACACTATCTTATACGTTGATTTTGCAAGAGGTCATGTATTTAAAAAAAATTGGGCACATGATGCCAAGTATTATAATAAAAAGAAACTTTACTTCTAATGTTTTCACTATTTATTATCTTAATCACAGCAAATAAGATTTTCCATATATAGGACATCTAATATGCATACAGACCTAAAAGAACAATGCAAAAATCTATACCTAGGATGGCAGGATGCTAAAGAAAAAAAGCAAATAATACCTTTACAATCAAAAGACAACCCTTAGGACCAGTTACAGCTCGTATTCCCTAAATTTCAAATCATAATAATAGGAGCATTAGAAGTAGAAAAAACAGTACGCTTATAACTGAAAGAATGATACACAGTTCAATTCTAATACTATGAAGTAAGCATACAGCTAGAATTGAATCAACCGGTGGAGAAGAAAATATATCTCCACAAATTGCTGCTGTAAGCATTCCTTCTCCCACAAATCCAGCATGGGCAGGCTCATGTCCACTTCCTCCCCCTGTAGGGTAAAATATAGATGTAACAATTATCTCAGTAAAAATTATGCAACTATTGGACAAATAAAGCTGCAGAACCATCCTAGGAAGATTCATTTTAAATGTTTCCCAGGGTGAAAAATTCTATTCCACCCACCATTCCTATATCTTACTCCATCCTCTTGCAACTTCTTTTCCTCAAATAGATTTCCTAAACTAGCATAACAATACCTACAAGCTTTAAGTAGAATACTAATGACACACCTCCTGAAAAAATGATCAGTAAAAGCATCCAATGGATGGTCACACACCTGATATGACTGCAACCTTATCATATGTTGCAGCTGAAACATCTGCCCGTAGCACAACCTTCACCTACATTAAAAAAACGCCAAAAAAAATGCCTCAGCAACTATCGTAGCAATACATAACTTATGCATTAGCTGCACGGGGTCGTGTGGTCACCAGAGGAAAGCCATCCAAATACTGCAGTCCAGGATAAGTCTCCACTAGACCTTCAATGAACTCAGTCACGACATCTGCACTCACATTTAAAATATATTCATATATATTCAATTTCCAAGACTACTACACATTAGCTCTGTCGTATAGATAGATACACGAATACATAAAAACATCTATATATGTAGTCTAATTAATGCAAAATCTCTAAGAGGAAAACACTACACAATCATAAATGCAGTGCTACTAAGGTAAAAAAAAAATAAATAAATAAAACCTAAATAGGAATCTAACTCTCGCACTGAACCGTAATCTTGGAACTAGTACAGCCAGATTAGTAGAAAATCACCATAATAAAGTCTACAACGTTTCGCATCCAATTTTGTGACTCGAACAGCGATTTTCGTAAGTCAAGTACTAATGTTCAAATATTCAAGGTTCAAATAGGAGAAAAAAAAGTCAACAAAATGCACAGAACACAAACAGTTAAAAAATCGAGAGCACGATTCCGAACGGAACCGCAGGAAGAACATTGAGAGCACAGCAATTGTGGACGGCGAGAGTTAAAGAGAGCGGAGATTGGCCGCCAATTTGGCAGAGAAGGGGAAATTGAGCGGAGCAAGGGGAGAGGGAGTGGGAGGAGAGGAGAAGGATGTTCACGCACCAATGGGGTCGTCGATGAGCTTCTTGGTCGGAAATGCCATGGCGAGGCGGTGCCGGAGGAGGGGAATTGAAGAGGAGAATGGAGGAAACGGAAAACCCTAGAAATGGTTTTGCATGAAACAGTGGAGAGAAGAGAGAGAGAGAGTGAGAGGGAAGAAGAGTTGTTGTTGTTGGCTTGTTGGTTTGATGGTGGTGTGGGTGTGCCTCTTTATATACTACACGAGAGAGGGAAAGCGAGGGAGTTGATAGTTAGCTTCTTCTTGCACGGAAATTAAAAATTATATTAAATAATAACAAAACAATATCTTCTTCCTCAATCCAAATCTCCATTTACAACTACTATTGCCCTTTCATTCATCCCATTTTTTTCATTTATAACGTACTTGGGTAGGGAATTTTAAGAATATAATTTATTTTTTAGAGAAATTGAAATATTTCATAGCAAAAAATAGTGTTTAGGTAAGAAATTATAAACAAAATGGAACTCTAAAAAATATATTGTTAGGTAAGAGATTATAAAGAAAATGGAACTCTAAAATTTCATACCACTTGTTTGATTACTTAAAATTAAAAAATTTATCTAAAGTGAGAATTTAAAAGAAAAAATTAATTCACATTTTACTTTTTGAAATTTTCTCTTACCTCAATTTTGTTATAGACGTCATCAACTTAACCAAAACAAAAATATTATTAAAATCACCATTTTTCGTTTGTTATCCATTAAATTTTTTTATTGATATGAATAGGAGATATTTCATAATAAATATGTAATAAGTTATAATTTTTTTGTAAATCACTTTTATTTCTTAATCGTTATTAGAGTTTTTTTAGCAAATGTCGTTGATACTATTTTTTACGAATGTTAGTTAAATTTTTTTAGCAAACGTAGTTATTATTTTTTTATGATGTCTATTTATTTTTTTATGATGTCTATAGTAATTTAACTTTTTCTTAGGATTTATTTTTGAATGTTCTAGAAGGATCTTCAATTAATATTAAAGCAAATTCTCCTTCCACCTCCATATCTTCCTCTATCCCTTCTTAACTTATTTTAATTCTAACGATACCTTTTAATATATGGTAGAAAGTGTGATGTTTTTTTCCTTTATATTCAAGTAGTGGTTACTTGTGATGACTATTTATGGTGGCTAGTAGTGAATATCGGTAATTGGAGTAATTTGTAATGTTTTTAGCGGTGGTAACTATGTTTTTGTTTGTTTACTACACAATCCAAAAGTCACAATATCCATAACAAAAAACTAACAAGATGTAAAAATGAAAAAAAAAATTGCATTGTAAAATAAAAGTTTGGTTCCAAGGATTTACAATTTGTTTCAAATTGCAATAATAATCTATTTCATGAAATTATTGCAAGTGCAACAATAATTTTTTTTTTTTATAAGATTTATAGAATGTTACCTGATAAAAAACTTTTAACTACAAGAAACTCAAACTCTCACATAAGTTTAATTTTATTTTATAGAGTAAATTAAAACATGTTAAGTGATGAAACAACTCACTCAAACATCATTATGATTGAAGAATAATTAAAGTGTTGCGGTTGGAATGAAGATATAAAATTGAAAATTATGTATAAGGTAAAGAATGTAATTAATATTATTTAAAAATATGAAATTATGATTATTTTAGTATTATTTTATTTTTTTAAAATTATTATGTGCACGGCAGCTATGGAGCTAGAGAGAAAATTTATCCAACATTAATCATGATTGTTACTAATGTCAATTCAAGAAATTTGTAAGTTTATATTAATAAAAAAAGGAGGGATTTTTTTTAGCCATTAACATTGTAAAAAAAATTGATGGATGTTATCCTAAATAATTATAGTTAAATTGAAAATAATTTTGATTAACGTCAATTGAAAATTGATTTTTTTTTTTACAAATGTAAGATGAAAAAAATCTTGAAAAGCTTTGACCAGAAAATAACATTTACAACAAAGTATTATCAATATTGACTTTTAAAATTTAATAATTATTTAATATTTAAATAACTGTTTAAATTTAGTGATAGCTGAAATACTTTATCCAAATAAAAAAATTAAGATTCAAACAAAATATTTAAAAAATAAATTAATTCAAAATAAAATAAATAAAAATTCAACATATATAAAATCCTTAAAAATTATGAAATTCTTTCTCTCTCCCTCTACATATATATATATATATATATATATATATATATATATATATATATATATATATATATATATATATATATATATTAGACTATCATCTAAAATTATGGAATTCTATATACATTAAAATTCCCTATCCCCTAAATTCTCTATCTAATATAAATGGGAAGTTAAACATTTTTTAATAATTAATATAAAGTATCATGTACTCTCTTTACAAAATTAAACCGATTATTTTTAATCAGATTTATTTTCTGAGTCACTTTTTTTCTAAATGAATCAACTTCACCATCATTCCAATACTCACCGTGATGATTAGGAATGTTGGTGTATTTATTTTTTGTATGAATAGTTTGTAATTAACAGTAATTTAAAAATACTTTATATTATTAGTACTTCATTTTTCATTTTTAATTGTTAATTGATTTTTTTAGATAAAGATTTACAAATTGTACCAGCCTGCAAATAAAGTTAATATTAAAAATTATATTATTATGTAATAATTATTTTTAAGCAACATTAAAATATTTTTATCATGACGAAGCTCTTAAATCTAATAATTAATTAAACTTGAATGGTTTACATTAATTAATCCAGATTTTCATTAATTTCTGTAAGTATTTATTATTGTTATAATTAATTATCATTTAGTCTGTGCAAGAAAACTTCACCTTCTAGTTTTATTTTTAAATTATTTTTAATTAATAATAAAACCTATAGATTTTACCCAACCAAGAGTCAACCATAACAATAATCTATTATAAGTGTTTTCCATTTCCTTTTAAAAAATACGCTTCTTATTTATTTATCGTTTACCTGTTTATTAGTGTAATCCTTTTTAACTTTTTTATATTTTGGATTTTTTTTTAATAAACGTCCACGTGGAATTAATAAGTTTATTTGCCCTAAATTGTACTTTTTCACTTTGTATTACCCGTCTTTGTTGTTGCACTCACTGGCCATGGAATCCGAGACTCCGCAACGACGCCGTTCAAGCAGTGCCACCTGCAACAATGCGCCTATCAGAGAGAAGAGGCCGAAACGCAGCGAGGTGCGTCGTTTCAGCTCTCACCCGCTTTGTGAGGGTTTTTTTACTCCGAACGAAACCTAAACAGCTGTTACTTACTTGGTTCCATTTTTCAGGTACTTGCGAAGAGGAAAACCGTTGAAGAACTCATCACAACAGCACGTGCTCAAAAGGACCACCTCGCTCCTTTTCCAGCATTTCGCCATTTCCACGCAAAGGGTAATGTTTTGGATTTGTTAGATTTTGTTTAATCAAGCCATTTAGGTTAATTTGCTCAGGAGTTAGTTGCAAAAAAAAAAAAACGAGTTATGCTATGGTTAAATGGTACCTAAGATGTGATACGGTGTCACATTACTCGAGTGAAAGTAAGGAAATTTAAAATATGCCTCTGCACTTAATTACTTATTATCATTTTAATATTTTAAATTAATATATATTATCATTTAAGTACACAAATTTTCAGAAAAAGTGACTGACAAATTGCACAATTACTGTTTTGAATTTTCTTACTTTCAGGACTAATGTGAGAACATTATACATTTTCATTACCCAAATGGTGTTTTAGTCTTTTATTCATAGAACAAAAACTTCATGTCATTACCGAAAGATTTTAGTTTTCTCTCTTTCTTACTTGTATAATTTGTTGCACGAGTTATGGTACAAATTCCATTTCTCGAGAATTATTGGATGGGTAAAAGTTGTGTTCACAACGAACTTGTTAACTAGCTTAACAAGTTTTCCAACAAATTTAATGTATGTTTGGATTAATTTGTTTGATGCTCTTACAATGTACTGTCTTCCCCCAAAATTAAGCTAGATCGAACTTGCGGGGGTTATATAATATGAGTCAATGAAAGAGGTGTTAGTTTATGTTTGAATTTATGTTAGAATATTAAGTTGAGTTGAACTCAACTGGAGTATAAAAAAAGCAACTAATTGAAACTTTTCAGTCAACTGGAGTTTAAGATGAATTTTGCTTCTAACTGAATCTGAAAAATAGAATTTCAAACTTGTTGGCACAGTGTTTAATAGATATTGAATGTTGGTATAGGTGTTTCAAGTGAAATCCAAACATCTTTAGTAGTTGATGATAACTCTTGAGATGTTAATGTGTAATTCTCAACATGGGAATGTGATAATGTTCATTTTTAGGTTTGAATTTTTTGTTGTTGTTCTAAGTTCCTATTTTAACCTGATTTCTAGGTCTCTCTTTGTGTTTGAAGTCAGGACATGGCAATAAACTTTCGTCGACTGTTAAGACTTATATTCAGAATCTCCTTAAGGTAGAAAGAATTCTAGAAATTTAGAATGTGTGCTTATACTATAATGCAAAAGGAGAATCTGTCGTTGCCTCCTTTTGTTCAGGTGGTTTTTGTTCTGTTAAAAAATGCACCTTGCCAAGCCAATTCAGTGAAAGAGAGAGAAGATTAGTTTATTCAAACTCTGAATTTTATTTCTGTTTGTTTATGGTGTCATTCATTGATGTGATATGATATGAAAATCTGTCATGGTTGGTTCTTTTTGTTATCTAGTTGAAATGATTGAGCTTGTGAAAATGTCTGATTTGTATATTCCCAAAACTGCAGCTGAACATGGAAGGACCGTTTGGATCTGAGTGGCCAGAGCAAGAAAAGGTGAAGCGCAGAGAAATGGTTGCTCATGATGCACATTATGTATTTGTACATGAGGTTGCCAATTCAAATGCTGATGAGATGACTACAATGCTTACTGCAGCTGAGACTTCAACTTCTTGTTGTCTGGAAAATAGTGGCCCCTTGGTTGGATTTGTACAGTACCGCTTTGTGTCAGAAGAAGAGATACCAGTGCTTTATGTGTATGAATTACAGCTTGAGCCTCGTGTTCAGGGGAAGGGACTGGGGAAGTTTCTAATGCAACTTCTAGAGTTTATGGCGCAAAAGGTAATCTGAGTTGTTTTTCATGTCTTACTGACATTGATGAAAATTGAGAAGTGGTGGTGCACTGAAAAGGAAACAGCTTTTAAGCTGGGAAAAGAAGGTGGACTGTTGAGCATTATGATCTTTGAAGAAACAATTTATTTAATTTTATTATTAATGTACAGTGTTCATGATTTCCATTTGGAAAGTCCCTATAACCCTCAGTTGGATGCCTTGACAAGTGTACGAGTTTTATGTTCATTGAACATGGTCTCTTATCTATTATTTTCTGTGTTTTAATGTCTCTTGTAGAACTGTATGAGTGCTGTCATGCTGACTGTTCAAAAGGCAAATGTATTAGCCGTGGATTTCTATATAAGTAAGCTAAGGTAACATTTTCACCTATGTATATGCTATCATCAAATTATTTTCTGTTAAAAAGACGAACATGTCAAGTTTGATAGGAATGAAAGGGAAGAAAGAATTTCCTCATCATCATTTGCTCCTGTTCTGCTACCCTTACTAATTGTATGTCAACCTAAGACATTGATTCCATGGTAAAATATTTCTGTCTGCTTTTGAACTAGCATACGAGAGGGAAAACATGACTTTGATAGTCCTCTTAGTCTTATTGCAAAATGGCATAAATCCTTTTGAAAGGTTTAACTGATAATGCATGAACATATATTGAAAAGAGTGATCTGAGAGTCTGAAACCACATATGTTGAAGAGAGTGAGTCATTAATTCGAAATCATTAGAAATTTGCTTATAATTATGTTTCATGCGCACATTATATAAGCCTAATTTGAATATACTTTTCAACATGCACTTATAGAAAAAGAAAAGAAAATGAATCAAGAAAGTAAATTAAATCAATAAAGAAAAATGAATCAAACTTTCACATAAGTTAAAATCAACTCGTACCTCATTCTTGTTTAGAATCTCCCTCATTTATTTTCTTAATATGTTGATATGTATAAGTTAATTTTAACTTTTGAGTGAAATTTGATCTATTTTATATCCTTAATTCATTTCAGTTTCTTCTCCTATAAATACCTGGATAGAAGCTTATCCAAACTACATTGTAACTGTATAAAGTCATTTTTTCTCATGCAATTGCATGCTTATTTGCTCAAATCATGGACATGTCAATTGCTTGTGTGATTCTAATTTATAAATTGGTGATTATAATCTTATTTTTTATTTGTGGTGGTGATTAAACATAAAATAAAGAACAATGTGGTTATTACAGCTTTCTCTGCATCTTAAAAACTAGTGGATTTGCTAGTCATGCAACTGTCTCTATTTTATGCCTTTTGAACTATCACCTTATTTGGTTTTATCCCATGTTATCGATGTAGATGACCTCCCAACTACTTTCTACATTTGGCTTATACATTGACTATTTCCTCCTCTTTGGTTTTTGTTTTGTTGAATGATGAAACATTTCCAGATACATCATATCAGCTACTTCACCTTCAAAAGTCAATCCAATGGTATATAGATTTTTCATTTCCCTTTTCCTGCTGTTATCTTGTGAAAAGTTCTGCTATGTAAGTCGTGTTTTCCCCTTAAATGCAGATGAAAAAGAGTTATGAAATTCTTTGCAAAGCATTTAATGATGAAGCTAAAGCAATTTTGGAGGTAAGCACCAACTCCGGGCTCCGTATGACTGATTTTCCGGAAAAGTGTCACTAATCCTCATAAAGCACCTTTCTTTATGAGCAATTTTCTAAATCAATCGGATTTAAGGTTTTGCACTGAATTTCGTAAAACACCTTCTGTCTTTCCCCCATTTATTTTCTTAAATTTAATTATTTTAAATTCTCTATAAAATAATTATTCCCTAAAGTTCTTAATCCAAGCACACTATTACAGTGTGTTTGAACAGGGAATTTAAGAGTGATTTATTTTTATAGAGAATTTAAAACGCTTTATAACAAGAATATGGTTTGGGTAAGGAATTTCAAAAGAAATTAAAATTACAAAATGTTATGAGATTAATTGGATTATTTAAAATCAAAGAATTTAAAATTCCACAAGAAAAATAAGAATTTGAAATTCTTTATGTTATCAAATTTTTGTCTTTTTTCTTTGTATTCTCTCATGAACTCGATTTTAGTCAGAATGTAGTTGTCTGTACTAAGATTGAAATATTGTCTGTTTGATTGAGATTGTTGGGGAAGGTCTATTTTAAACTAAAGTTTGTTATATTTATTTTTTGATTGATATTATCGAGATTATTTTTATTAACGATGTTAGACCAGGGTTATTTTCCAACCAGATTTAGTCAAGATTTTATTGGTTCGTATTAGTGGTGTTTTATAGTTGATGTCAATCACATTTTTTTTCAATTTATTTCAATTAAGGTTATTTTTAATTTTAATTGATGTTGGGCAGGTGTTTTCCAACCAATATCAGTTAAGAGTTGAACTGAATTTCTCTGTGTGCGCACTATGTCTAAGCCTGTGCTTCATTTAGTTGGCGATACCATAATATGCTATTAATTGCTACTAGACGCTGTGCTTGAAATACTTTAATACTTAGCATGTGCTGTTCTTTCTCTCCAAAAGAAAGATAAGTTGAGATTAGTGCTCCCATTTTGCTTAGCTTTTTTCTGACCTCTACTCTGTTGTGACAAACATTTAACCTCGTTTGTTTTTCCTTTTCGTATTCGATCATCTTTTACTCATACATCCTCCTTTGTTTGTTTACAGGATAGAGAAGATGAATAGGTGCACTGTTAGAGAAGGATGATTCATGTTATTAGTCCCATTTTCTTTGCTGTACCAATTGAGTAGCCTTCTTATTGGGTTCTTCTGGGTTTTTTGGTGTATTTCTTCTCTTGTTTGTCCATTTAGAAGAAATTTCTTTTGCCACATTGTACACGCCAGCCCCTCAAAATTTAGAAAAATAATTTTCTCTGCAAGGATGGATTTCTATAAAAGAAAATAAGAAAAATCAATGAAAAAAAACTTCCCATACGATAAAATCAATTTAAAAACCAACTTTTGAAAAGTTAATAGTAAAAAACTTTAATAATTATTTATGCTTAATTTTTCCTAATAAGCAAATTTTAGTTTATTAAAAAAAATAACTTTACTTTCTTTACTTAAAAGTAGTTTTAGATAAATTTATCCTATTAAAATGCAAATGAGTCTAATTTAGGTAAAAGTTCAACATTCATATTTTGAGTAAGTGTTAAAAGCAACTAAGTATAAAACATGGCTATCTTTTGTTTGTGTTTGTGTGGTCTTGTTTTTACATTTGATATGGTATGAACATGTTTAGATGATAGGTACATGGTTTTAAACTAATTTTGAACTTCTTGAATATTTATTATTCAATGTTGCAGTAAATGTTTGTTATTTTTTTTTATAAAAAATGTTTGTTTAAATCCAAATCATATCAAATTATCTTTTGGATGAAGAGCTAAAGCTATTATTTTTAACAATTTCTTGATATTAGTATTGTCAACTATGCACATTACACAAGTTAAAGTAAAAGCATGTTATCTAAATAGAGATAAGTATAATCAACTATTAGAATGTTGCGTAGAGAAAGAAAAAATAACTAATGATACATGGACTGTACTTAATGTATCTTTCATGTGTAATTTCACCATATGTAAGAAAAACATTAGTTATAAATGTTCAATCTAAACGTTATTATAAGAGAGGAGTCAAGTTCTGAAGTTTGTTTCGTCATGAAACAATTATCTAGAAATAAATTATTATAAATTATATTAATTGTTTTCCAATAAAAATCAAATAGATCATGTCTCAATGAAATAACTTGATTTTCTAACAAATCAATTATTGAATAAAAATATTATAATAGATTGTATCAATAATCTTGTTACAAAAATCAATTTTAGGATTGAATAATGATAACGACTTAATTCAATAAATTTGACTTAAATTATACTATTTTTAATTTGATCTCTTACCAAAATATTAGAAGGTTTTAAAATTATTAAAATTCAAAGTTCATAGGCCATACCTAACCAAGAAGACTTTTGAGCATTTTTTTACTGTATTTTATATATGCTTTTAGGATTTGCCCCTTGAAACCAATATTATAAACATAAATTTCAACTAAATGTAATACAATCATTTAGAGCATCTCCAATGCTCTTCGTATAAACAACACACTTAATGTTCTATTTAATTTACACTCTAATGCAAGCTTTTATTAACAAGTTACTTAAATTACAAGTAATAAAATGCTCAATAAATAATTATTTATATAAAAAAAGTTGTCACAAATTTGAAACAGTTCAAAATAATACATAACACAAAAATATAAATTACTCATACAATATAACTAAATATTGTATCCCTTCATTTCCATTTCTCCCATTTTTTCAGTAAAATTTATTCTTTTTTGCATGTCTCTTTAGAAATTCAATTACACATAATTTACTTTCGCAGTATACTCTTTTACCCTTTCAACAATTTTAAACAATTTACACATTTATTTATTGTATTAAATCAAAAATTACAATTAAATTTATTAAAATAATAAATATTATACTTTTTATTCTTGAAAAATAATCTTAAAATACATACAACTACATATATAAACTGTTAGTGATTATTAATAAAAAAAAATCAGTTTTTAAAAATATTCATACTAACTTGTAATGAAAATATTGAACTCTTATTAATAATAACACTTTTAATTTTAAATTCGAAGCCTCAGAGACCAGACGACGTCGTTCTAGGTTTCTCCTCCCTCCTTCCTCCCTAGTTCGAAACACAAGCTCGCGAACTAGCGCGTTATGGTTCGAAGGAAGTCTCGTTCTGAGACAAAGATGAAAACAGCGTTACGGCTATCTTCCTTTACGCGCCAGCTTCACTCGCGTTCTCCGCCACGCGCTGCTGCGTTCAACCAAATCCTCACCTCCCTCGCGAAGGCGAAGCGCTTCCCCGCCGTGATTTCCCTCTGCGCCCAAACGGAGTCCCGCGGCGACGTCATCCCCTGCCACGTCACCCTCACCATCCTTATCAACTGCTTTTGCCACGTCGGCAAAGTCGCTCTCGCCTTCTCCGTCTTCGGGAAGTTCCTCAAGCGCGGCCTCCCCTACGACGCCGTCACGCTCAACTCCTTAATCAAAGGCCTCTGCCTCAACGGCGCCGTTTTCTCGGCGCTCAAATTCTATGAGGAAATGGCCGCGGAGGGGTTTGAGTTCACCGAAGTCACCTACGGAACGTTAATCAACGGACTCTGCGATGTAGGGAAAACAGAAGCCGCCATTAGATTGTTGAGAATGATGCAAGCTTGTGTTGTTAATGTTAAACCTAATGTGATTATGTATAGTAGAGTTATCGAGGGTTTGTGTAAGGAAGAGCTTGTAAATGAGGCGTGTGAGTGGTATTATGAAATGGTTGCAAACAATGTTGAGCCTAATGTGTTCACTTACAGGCCTCTTGTGAGAGCGTTGTGTGTTGCGGGGAGGTTGGACGAGGCGGTTCGGATGGTGGAGGGGATGGCTTGGAAGGGTGTGTACATTGATGTTTATGTGTTTAGTGTTTTGATCGATGCATTGTGTAAGAAAGGGATGGTGGTGGAAGCGCGGGAGGTGTTTGATGAAATGATTAAGAGAGGTTGTGAGGTGAATGTTGTTGTGTGCTCGGCCTTGATGGCGGGGTATTGTTTGAAGAACGAAGTGGATGAGGCGAGGAGGTTGTTTGATGCAGTTGTGAGATGGCCGGATGTTTGGAGTTATAATGTTTTGATGAATGGGTATTGCAAGGTTAGGAGATTGGATGATGCAATGAAGTTGTTAAATGAAATGCGTGGGAAGGGCGTCATTCCGAATCTAGTGACGTATAATTTGTTGGTTGATGGTTTTTGTAAATGTGGGATGGTGGCGTATGCTTGGCAAGTTGTTAAGGCAATGTGTGAGAGTCGTGTGGCACCGGATGCTGTTACTCATAGTATCTTGTTGGATGGCTTGAGCAAGACACAACGACTTGATATGGCGGTTGTGATGTTTAACCAGCTGTTGAAGAGGGGTGTGGAACTTGATGTTTGGAGTTATAGTATATTGATTGATGGTTGTTGCAAGAATCAGAGGATAGGTGAGGCCATGAATTTCTTGAAAGAAATGCATTTTAGGAATTTGGTTCCTCATATTGTGACTTACACTTCTCTTATCAATGGCCTGTGCAAATCTGGGAGATTGTTGTCTGCTTGGAGGCTTCTGAATGAGTTGCATGATAATGGTCCACCCCCTGATATTATTGCTTACAGTACCTTGTTGATTGCTTTATGCAAAAGTGAACGTCTTGACCAAGCAATGTTTTTGTTTAACCAAATGCTTAGGAGGGGTTTGGCACCTGATGTTTGGAGTTATACCATCTTGATTAATGGACTATGCAAGAGTGAAAGGATAGACGAAGCCGTTAATCTCTTTAAAGAAATGCATCTAAAAAATTTGGTTCCCGATACCATAACTTATATTTGTCTTGTTGATGGCTTGTGCAGATCTGGGAGAATCTCATATGTGTGGCAGCTTCTTAATGAGATACATGGCAATGCTCCACCCCCTGATGTTGTCAATTACATTGATGCACTTTGCACGCACGTGCATCTTCACAGCAAATGCCTTGCGTCAGCTTACTGTTGACAGAAGAGCCCGCCATTACTTTCTCGCATGACTATACTTACCGATGGTTTGCAGGAAATTGGAACTATATACTGCACGGAAATTTCCAAGTATCGTTTGATTAAAGGGTATAGTTCACGCGTCCAAAAATATACCACTGTGATGAATGGACTTTGTGTGAAGAGAGATTGTTCGATGAACAATGAACTTGCTTTAAAAGCTGGGAAAATTCTTACTTCTGAAGAACAGCATAAGATAATTTAGAAGAGAAACTTCTACATGAAGTGGTCACTGGATAGAGGCCTTGTAAGATGATACAATAAGGTCAGATACTTTAGTTTCGATTTCAATTATACTTAATAATGTTGACTTTGTTTGAATATTTGAAAAATGGCTGTTTCCTTTTGGCCCGATAAATTGAAACACAATGGTAAAATGGTTCTTTTTGTTCAAATGTGTTTTAACTTTTATTTCGTTCTTATTGCTTGACGATAACCATTTTGATGTTGACATGACTTTGATCCTTCCTCATTTCCATTTGATATACCCGCAGACAGTGTTTAAGCAATCTGAATGGTTTGTAAATAACCTATTTAATAACACAACACACAATGTAGAACTTGGCATTGTTGCATGCTGTTATTGCCAAATCTAATGTTCTTTTTGGTTTATATTTTTACCAAAAATATTTAATGTTTGCTCTATACCTACTTCCTGGAAATAAGTTAAAGAAGTCAATATCTTGATTGCGTCATTGGTGGAGTCATGCCCTGTATCAAAATATCCAATGGGAATTCTTATAACCTACATTATTGGCTATTGCCATGCTGGCAGATTTCATTCTCTACTGCTGACTGGCTACAGACCCCCAAGACCCTCCTATGATTCTATCCAAGTTGTTCCAGCCAAAGTATACTTATCACAGGGAAGAAGCTCAAAAGCAGTAAGGCTAGATAAAAAAACGCAATCATTTCTACATTTTTTACTCACTTCATGTTTGTAGTTTCTGAACAAAATCATGTTTCGTTTTGCAGGCACTAACCAATAAGTAAGCCTTTGAATAACTAATCAAAGTACCATGTAGTGACAAGGACCAGCTCGCTTCTTTTCCCACCCTCGCAATTTCCATAGAAATCATATCTGTTTCGGAGTGAAAGAGATGTTAATAACGTTATAAATACGAAGATGGAAGAACACATGTGCTGCTATCAGATGTCTCAAGAAAATGGAAGAAAGATGTTACATCTTACAGAACAATTATGGACAGTCTCTGGGAGGATAGCAGGGTACGTGAGTCTTTGAATTTGTGCTTGGAAATGACTGGTAAAGGCATTCCACCAAATCTATAACTCATCATGGTAATCACCTATTCTAATAGACTCGTCTGTTCTTATAGGCATCAGTGGACCGGAAGTGTTTAGAAATCCTATTCCGTTTGCCTCAGTTCTTGAGGTACGGATTATATATTTGTTGGGCAACTTCCCTACGTTAATTGATTTTAAGATGAATTTTTGACACATTTATAGTGTCTTTCATTTAATTTTGCAAATATTGAGCCCTGATAATTGATATATAAGATGGAAACATCAGGGTCCACCCCAGATGAACCATGAAACCTATTTATGCTTTTAGCCACAGAAATCGTACCCTCTTTGCAAAATCTGTCAACTATAACACTAAAAGTTGGCACATCTGGCATGATTCCCTTTCTGAACACGTTTTCCAGTAGGGTTGCAGAAAAATTAATCTTAAAACTGATTTTAGTGAAATTGCTCAACAAATATATAACTCGCACCCCAAGAATTAAGGTAGATGTGAAGTTCCCAACAAAGAGTATTTCATTTAATGATTTACAAGGGCTGCTCACCAAATGTTGTAACTTATAATTCATTAATCCATTTCTTGGATGAAATGATTAATAATGGACTAAATCCTGATGTCGTCACTTTAATCACTCTTATTGGGGGTACGAAGGTGGGAAACCAGTAGCTGTGAAAGAATTCTTTACAATGCGCAAGCACGCCCAACTTCCTGATCTCCAAATTTATGCCATTATATTGGATGGCCATTTAATTGCCATATTTATGCTGAGGCTATATCATTGTTTAGGAAATTGGATCTTATAATGTAATTTACGGTATTATGCTGAATGGAATGCAGTTTTGAAAAGCTTAGTGCTGCATTGGAACTCTTTTCTTCTCTGCCTGCTAAAGGTGTGAAAGAGAATGTTGCTGCCTATAAGATGATGATTAATAGTCTATGTAAAAGAGGACTTATTGATGAATATGGAAAAAAGTGGTTGCCCCCCTTATAGCACACTCGTAATGTTTTTGTCCAGGGATTGCTGAAAATTCATGATATTTCAAGATCAATAAATAACTCAACTAATGAAAGGCAAAGGATTTTGTGCGAATGTAACCACCACAAAATTGTTTATCTGCTACTTCTCGGACAACAAAAGAATTAGTTGCATTTGCAGTGTTCTTGACAATGTTTGAGTATAACCTTGTATATTAAAAATCGTGAGGCCAGCCTGTTAGTAGAGTCTGGCTCTGTACACCGGGTTTTGATACGAGTTTTTTTTCATGACAATTACGATAATTGGTATAATATATAGTTCTTAAAAAATACTATCTCTTGATTCCTATTTATTCTCATGGTTGGATGGGAGGAACGTCACAAAAACTACAAATTTCAGTCTCAAGGTTTGTCTCAAGCTAGGTCTTGAGATGAATTTGAATACTCATTGTTAGACAGTAAGGGAGGCAAGACAATGGCACCTTCCAATTTTGCTTTCATAATGACTGCCTATCCTGTAAGATTTTGTTATTTAATAATTTTTGCAGTTTCATCTAATGATCTTGATGCATTCGGAAATAATTAACTGATGGGGTTTTGTGGTTGGGTGAATTTTAAATATATGACATCGGAATATTGAATTTAAAATCTTAATACCAGTTTCTTGTATGAGTTAAAATTACAAACATGGCAAATTACTATGCTTTTGCATCAGCTGGTCCCCTCTTTCTCCCTCCAAAAAATATTGAGAGCAACTCTTTCTCAGGCCTCTTATTATTCTCTAATACAAAAAAGAAGGCCCAAAATAAACCAAAAATAATCAAGTCTCAGACTTCAGCTACCATATGCATGTTTTCGGATCCGTAAAGGCTAAACCTCATTTGAGAAATGGTACAATGATAACTGAAATCTATTGGACGAAATGCCGTTGTTATAACTTTTTGAATCATATTCAATTCCCATCTACCTTGATGTCTGCAGTGAAGATTGCTCGTACAGGTCTATGATCAGAGAGTCTTGACTCACTCCTGTTGTATTGGATTTGCCTCATTCCCTTCCCGAACCATATTATTCTATCACACCTGCAATACCATCTTGTTGTTAGAGTATCCCATGCTTGCTAATAGATCATATAAAAGCATTTGAAGTGTGGCTATGGGTCATTGCCTTGTCCTAAAGAACATATCAGTGTCATGTCATGTAAAAGTAGTGACATGGCCCACTAAAGGAAGTTTGTGTCTTTTATTTCTAGTACACCATCATGTTCTTTAGGGACCTGAGAGTCATCCAAATTGTTTAATGTATGCTTACCATGCTGGAGAATGCCCGTTTTTGCTTGTATGCTGCTGATCACAACCTAGATAATCTTTAGAATTTGGGAGGTATTTGTATGTAGGTGGAAACTCTATAGCTCCTTCATGCCAACCTTGGAACACATTGCCCTCCATGAGCTCCAGCTTGAGCTATACATATTTTGGGGGGAGTTTAAAATTTTGAACTCAAAACAGTACACTGACTAATTAACAAAAACCTTTGCCTTAAACCGGTTTTGAATTTGAACTCAAAAACAGCGAGGACTCTTGTCTTGGAATTTGTGATTTTCAACTAGAAATATGATCAATTGGGCTTAATTCCACAAAACCAACTTCTAAATAAGGATTATATTGAACCTATCTCTGATTAATGTGAAATCTCAGTATTAGTTTATCCAAAATATTGTCATGCAAGAAGTAACATGAGCCTTACCTGATCATGTTTCAACAAGGTTTCCCACTCTCTTCTCTTGATCAGCCTTTGTGTTGTAGAGTTTGGCATATAAATCCTGTAGTTCAAGTCGCCTAGCCAGACTATTCGGCTGTATGGGACCAGGTACCCACTTTAAATGAAGTTCTATTGAATGTGTTCTACTTGTATAAACTGGTTATACTCAATTAAACAGGATACTTTGAATAGTGTAATGGATTACATATCCAAAATTAGTTAAATGTTTCTCAATCAAAACCAAAGTTTGAGGAACTGGAAATAGTTACATATCTAATATACAATGATAATATATCTTCGTGTGGTCGAAAAAAAAGCGTGTAACTTATTCCTTCAACTTATGACAATTTCCTATAATTTACACAATCTAGTATGCACTTACTCATGATCAATAATCTTTTGAGGCCTATCATGCAGAGGCCCAGAGGTGAAGATTGTCCTGGACAAAATATCTGTTGCATTAACGTTTCTATGTCTTCGGTCTGCTTCTTTCCCACCAGATGCTAGATGACTACATACAAAGCAGAAACTTGTTTCATGCAAGTAAAATCTGATTGATACCGAACCCTGTATTTTAAGATCAATAAAAGAACTAAGAATTCATTTAATGTTTCAAAACTACCATCTAAATTCTCAAAACAGCTAATTATTTAGCTAAAGAAAACAAAAACATGCATTCTATTTTTCTGCAACATGTCAAAACAAACCTTGTTTCCGAAGTACCCCATGATTCCACAGCCAACAGATGAAACACTCAAGTGCCTGATTGTTTGATAGAGGTCACATCGAGCCCATATGGTTATGAACATTCCCACCATCTGCCTGCTTATGATGCACTGAAAATCTCGTCCATGTTCTCCCTCTGCACAAATACGTTCCTTCAAAGGATATATCTTCTGTGATTCAGCTATTTTATCTCCTTCAACCACCTTTGTTGGTGTCCTATTGTTAAGGGCTGCTCCAATTAGAGAATTCCATTTCGTAGAAACTTTTCTGTTTTGGGGACCTAATACATTTGCTGCATTTAGAGGTACAATTTCTTGGAACCTGGTATATCACACATAATGAAATGATAGGAATCCAACAGTTTAGTTTCTATGCAGTTGATCGCTCACGTATAATTTTAATTAACAAAAGAAAATGATTACCCCAGAACATAAATGTCTGCTGAATTATTTTCTGTGTCAAGCCAGTCTTCCATATCCAAGTTCTTGGGTGGTGTAATGCCTCCAATATTCCAGGAACCAACAAAGATCCTTGTCCACATTAATATCCAAATCAGAGTTGCATTTAAGGTGATATAATATAGCTAGAAAAGGGTTAAAGTGCCATAGAAGAATTGTTCAAGAATTTATACTATTATGACCTCATACTTTTTGGTTTGATGATAGTAGCGTCTTCTTGAGTATGCAGATGCTTGATTCAAACTAGGAGTTTCCTTTCTGGCCTCTGATGAATTCTGGTTTTCTCCTTTGAAGCTATCAATGCTTAATATCTTTCTCATGATCTTGCTCTCCTTCAGCTTGAAGCTCTGCATGATCTTTGGATGAAATATTATACACTCATCATCAAGCATACAGAAAGAAGCAAAATAGAGAAAGCAACATAGGAAGAGAAAGAGATACCTACTTGCACCCTTTGTGTGATGTTCTAGCCAAAGGTTTTTTACTACAATTCTACCAAAATATAGAAGTGGCATATCAAACCAGAGAAAAGCAAGAAAGGAAAGAAACTGCATCAAATATTAAGAGAAAGGTTTATTATGGGAGGAGGAAAGGGATTTATAAGCATGCAGCTTAATCGAATTGATTAAAAAATTGGTTATGGACAATTCCAGCCATATAGTGACAGCAGAAAAAACCTGGGCTCCCTCTCATATATACAGAATTGATTACTCACTATTCATTTTTGGAAAACTATACTTTGAAACTCTAAAGTTGTATATCTATCTTGATGTGATGGTTTTAGAAAAAAAAATATAATAAAGAATAAATTTATGATTAAAAGATATACAAAATATTAAAACAATAGTATTATTGGTTGATAAATGAATGTAGAAAAAAAAAGTTGGATTTCCAATTAGCAAGTTTCTTCATTTTTATACTCACATAACATGTTTCTCTGTGTTTGTTAATATTTGATTGCATATGTTTGTGTAATACCCCTCCCCATTCTTGTTTAGCTCGTCCTTTACCATTTTTTTTTTATTTACTTTTATCTAATAGATATTTTCTTGGAATAGATGAAATTGAAACTCTTGCATTTCTTAAACAACAAGTGAGATCATGGAAAATAGTAAATGCTAATTATTGTAAGATCATGAAGTCAAACAAACACAGTTCTTCAAACAAACTCAGACATAAACTGGTTTTATTTTTCCTTCTAGAAATACTTAATAAATTTCTTTCAACATGTCTAAAACCAATCATGCAATAAACTAAACAATGATAAAGTCATTGGATAGAAATCTCTTTTGTTCCATGATTATTAACCTAAAGCTATAGGTGCATGCATAGGTTTTTCACACAACATGCGTAAACTAACTATAAAATGACTGATATTGATGTTTGGCGTATGAATAGAATTGTTGGTCATTTTCATTACACTCCTTTCAACTCTGCCCATGTGCAAACATAAACATCATATCCTTCATTTTAAGGGACAATACCCTTTCAATCATAGCTATCATATAGGCTTAGTTAAAGTTATGGTTTGTTATGCCCAAAATTGTCATATATTAAGCTTTATATTTTACTGTCTAACAATCACAGAATTGATAAAAATAAATAAAATTTAAGCACAAAAAATAAGGTTTTTTATAAGCTAAAATTAGTTCATATACAAGTTAAAATTAAAAATTTGAAGAAACTATACATAGAAACTTTTACAAATTAATGTGTATAAATTAGTTTTAATTTTAAAGAAATTTTCAATTGATTTTTCTTCTTATTTTTTTAGAAGTATTAGTAGAGAAATGTATTCCGATATTCTCCTAATGTCAAATGAATTTAAACAAGATAACACAGTTGGTAGAGGTCCTTTCAGTCTCACTTCTATTTGAAGTATGCTTTTAATCTTTTTGATCTTTTTAGTTTCTAGAATTTAAAAAAAAAAACAAAGATCCTATTTCAATGCCTGTGCCCTAATTATACTCTATTATATGTTTATTTGTTTGTTTGTAAAAGTATTTATTTTAATACTATTTGTGGATAACACATTTAGGCAGAAGAAATAAAACATGTGTTTTTTTAATTACAAGACTAAAAAATTAATTTTAATTTTAAAAAAGTAAAAAAAAAAAAACTCATTTTAAATTTTAGCACTAAAACTATATGAAAACCTAAAATTCTATCCTTGAATTAAAAATGATCCCATTATTAGTCTTTGACAATTATCCTTAAAAATTTGTTAATTCCATATACACCTACTATTTTTACATGTAATCTATTTGAAACTTAAAATCTGGCTAAATGTTAAAGTTGAACCACATATAAAATTATTTGACATAAATTTAACATATACATACATAATTTTTTAACACCTTGAAATGTTTTGGAATGTGAAATTGTGAAAAGATGTGCCAAAACTTGTATGAATAGAGTTCACGGGTTTCCATTATTTTAGGGTTGATGTGATTCTTTCCATGTTAGGTGTAGATTATTCCTCCTAATTTAGTAATAAACAATTTCTCAGAATAAATTATTCTAATATTTGATTCTTTTTATAATACTATAAAATGTTGAAAGATATACAAGTGTCAAATTTAGAGTCCCATTATGATATTTATCATCAAACAAAAGCAAGACACAATTGAACTATGGACACAAATTTCTTCTTCAATCATACAAAGACAAAAGTGGGAAATGAATCAATCATTCAAGCAAACCCTTTTTTTCTAAACCCTATCTTTGATTTGGACATTCATTATTGTTCATGCTACCTTCAATAATGCAATAGCACTATAAACTTTCTTCATCTTTTTTAACTACGCCATACCTTCTTATTTATCATTGGTACATGCCTAATCTGTTTTCTTGTTCTGTTTAGGAAAACGATTTCGTTGTTTTAAAGCAATTTTTTTAATTCGCAAAAAATCAAAGAAAAATGGAGAATAGTGAAGAAATAATTTGATTCTGAAAAAATGTGTATAATTTATGTAAAGGTTAAATATGTTTTTCGTATTCTTGTATTTTTTTGTCAAATTTACTTTTGTTCCTAATCCAAATTTTATATCTTATAGATACTTGTAGTAAGTGAATTAGTGGAATAAGTCAATTTTTTTTAAAATGATAAATGAGTGGGGACTAAGATGTTGAAATATTTAATGTTAACTTATTGTTGACATAGATGTTTATAATATTATAATATAATACGTGCTTAAGATTTGTTTGTTACGTATGCCAAAAAAAGAACGAATAAAGATTTATTCCAATAGTTTCCTTACTATAGAGGTCTAAAGTTTAGATTAGAGATAAAAATTAATTTTGTGTATGATATGTGTTTTAAATTTACATATAAATTGTACAATTTGGTGTGCCGAATCCAGTAATACATATCAAATTGTACATTTCGATATTCATTTTCTAATAACATATCGAATTTTACAATTTGGTGATCTCAAATCCAATAATATATATCGAATTGTACAATCCATTATTCATTTATTAATAATGTACCGAATTGTATAGTTCGATATGTATATTCATATTCAGATATTACTGAATTGTCTAAAAGAGTACAATGAGTTAAGAGAGAAGTAAGATTTTTAAAATACTGAATTGTACGATAAAAAAATACAATGAGATTAAAAGAGAAGTAAGATTTTTAAAATTTTAAATAAGAACAAGATTCAACACATATATATTGGAGGTGCATAAGAACTCAGATGCTAGGAGAATTTGCCATTTATTCGCAAACTATGAAAAAAATGAAGAGTGATCGATGACAAACTTTAGGATAACTAATTATATAAAAAAATTCATTTTATTTCTCACATATTTTTCTTTTTTTTCTCATTTATCTACTTCTCTTTTCTTTCCAAACAAAATATTAATAAAAGGATACTTTTTAGTATACTCTATTCTAAATTATAGAAAGAAAATGTAAAACAAATACTTTCTCCACTTCATTTCATTTTATATGATGTTCAAAGTTTTGACACATAAAGAAATGTGAATGATATTTCCCCTTTATAAAAAAATTATATGATTTCTTAATATATTTTATATCTCTCTGATTAATTACTTAAGTATATTCTTAATGTATGTAGTATTAATTAAGGATAGTTCTGAAAAAAAAAAAAAAAACTTAATATCATTTTTCTTTTCAAACGTCATGTAAAGTGAAATGAAGGTAGTAAATAAGAAGAAAATGAGTAAAAATTTAATTAAAATTGTTCGGTATAAGAAAAAAAGCTATTAAGTTGAATTCTCTATTTTTTTTTTTTATTGAAAAGGGCCAAAGCAAATAACAACGTAATACCAGGGGAAAAGACAACCCAGTTTCTTCAGAACAAGTGATTCTCTCTTTTGATTAGATAAAAAAGTGATTTTTTCACAAGGTATATAAGGAGTTACAGTCACTTTGCATGATTTTGGAAGGCAAGGGTAATTTTGGGCACTTGAATATGTTTGCATGATTCTTCCATTTTTTTTCTTTGTATTTTAAGAATTAAAAGATAAGGTGGAAACTTATATGACTAGTAAGATACTCATATGACATATATTCGTGAAGTGTCTAATTCATTAAATATTTGTAGAATTTTTGATAATTTTAATACGGTTCTAACACAATTTTAAAAATAAGAAATACATTAATTTTCTAAAAATTCAAAATTTATTGTATAAATTTTTATTATAATTATAAAAATAAAGAACAAATCTTTTTGAACCAACTATGAGAAACATTTGTCTGTTATAGAAAAAAACTGAAACATACTTATACACATAAATCTTTATTGTTAATTTATATAATTTATAATTATATAATATATATATATATATTGTGTCTTATATTTTAGAAATTATACATATTTTCATGTCGTAACAATATCCGTATTGTATAGTGTTCGTATTAATGTTTGTGTTAAATAGATGGGAAGTCATTTCTATTTTGAAAATTTATATTTTGACAATTAAACAGTGAAATATCAGTTTACAATTTTGCAAATTGTTGTAATCTTTCAGTAACATCCATATTTTAGCAAAATTTATTTTGTACTTTTCAGTTGTAATCAGGATTGATAACATATGAATGCTTTTATTTTTAATGGAAGTCATAGAAGTTTCCCATTTATCCTATTTAAAATCTCTCTAGACTTTTTTAGTATAACTAAACATAATAATATAATTCTATCAATGCATTCATAACATTACTAAACTTTTATTCACACTAATTAACTGTGGCCACAATAATTGATCCCTCTCCCATTTCAATTCATTCATGTGCTCCTCTGACAGTATGCATTGAAATCATTATTTTACTATAAACAAGTAAATGTGAGAAAAGAGAAACAAAAAGTTGATCCAGCACCTGTGTTGGTAACCTGTCTACACAAGAGCTGAATCATCATCATCATAGTCGTCATCAATTACTTAACCAAAACACAAACTTTCCAAGTTTAAGTACAAGAACATAATGTAGAGCATTAAGGTTTAGAATTGATAGTAATTGTTAAAAGAATGTTATGGTAATGTGATTTGATGATGATTCAGAAACAATAGGGCCCAACTTGAGGTGTACAGTAACCATACCCATGTGGTAATACCAAAGCCTAGAAGCTATAGATGTGGCAGATGTTTTTTAACATATATATAACTCACCCTCATCTTAATTTTTTCTACTTTTAGTCTAAAGCTAAAAAGCCTATAGTTTTCGTCATATTCGGAACTCTTCATTCTCCCTACGGAACTCAAGGGATGTATACTTCATATACTCTATTTATTTATCTCAACTAATCACAACCCAACTTCAACAAAACTCTCAATTCTATTTGCATTTATGATAAGAGGGTTAATATATTGAGAATTTTATACTAGATTATAATTAGAGAGAAATAATTTATTATTAAAATTAAATAATTTTGGAAGAATGATTATATTTTAATAATTTTACATCAGATTATAACTAAAAAATTAATTCTTATTTTTTTTGAAATGTGGATCACATCAAAAGAAATGGAACAATTTTCACGGTTAGAAATGTTTTATTATGTAGTTGTTAAAGTAATATTTTTTATTTTAAAATAATATTATGTCACATCATAATTATAAAGTGATGTGTTTTTTTTCAGTTATTAAAGTAATATTTTTTTCAAACATAATATCATTGGCATTCTTCTTTAACAAGCAAGTTTTTGTAAAGAGAATTTTTTTTCCTAAAATATATGTAAAATCAATTCATTTCAAGCTGTTCATTTTTTCTCATTTCATCAACTGCCTTTCTTCACTTTGTGAGGGTTTTTTTTTTTTATTTGCAGACCTTATGAAAATAACAGGTTTTTTAATTTTGGATAGGGTTATGCTTCAAAGAATATAAATAGTCATATGGATTGACTTTTCTCTTCTTTGATCTTACAGAAGGATCTATGGTGTTTTTTTATGTAAAAAATATTATATGAAGAACCTTATAAATCTGAATAATAAGAACAATATCTTTTTTTTTTATCTAAAAAATACTCTAAAAATTTAAGAAATTTAAGCAAAGAATAGTTTTAAACAAAAAAATTGAATGGTCCATTATACTATTGTGCTTGTCATTAATGTCAACGAGTTTTCATACACGATGAGGATCAAATACGTGGTATTGTTATATGGATTCTCTGATGTAGAACCGTTAGATAAAAAAAAATCTTAAGAAAGATGATAACAAATTATCAATTTTTACTTAAATTTTAAAAACTTATTTTTTTAAATTTTCATAATTCGTTATTTAAAGTTTAATTAAAAATTTAAAACATAATAAAAATACAATATTCACTTTATTATTAAAAACTGAGTTTCATTTATTTAAAGCATAAAGAATATAAAATTTATTTAAAAACTAAAAAATGTGAGTGCCATTCAATATAATTTCACCAAAGATAAATACATCTTAATCAATTTTAAATATATATTTTCTAGAAATGAATTATTAAAAATCAATTGATAGATATTTAAACAAAAACTTACAGCCTCCTCCAATCAAAGAAAGCTCAAATTTACTTGGTTTTGCAGTGATAAGCAAGTTGTAAAGCTTGTCTACTTCCAATTCACAGCCAATTGATAATTGATTAGATCAGGATTAGAACTTCAAAAATTATGAGCTTGATTTCATTAATCGATGGATCGATTAAGTAAATAAAATTTCAGAATTTATTAATCACTTCATAGTTTTTTATTTTTTCACGTTTGGATAAATTTCATAACTTGCTATTTAGCATGAACAAAACCATAAATGAAGCCATGCAGTAGCAGTAGCAACTCACCTTCCAACCTCAATTAACATTTCATTGTCATAACTTACATGCAGTCGCAGTATGGACCTTTTCCTCAACGGAGGAGGTCGAACCCACAACTAAACATAACGGAGAGAATTCAGCCCCAATGGGTGAAAATACTTAACACAAAATCGAGAGTACATGTAGGGCATTCTCACATAAAGGGAGATAAATACCTATGATTAACATTTGAGATTATCCTTGGCTTTTGAACAACAAAATTGTAGCAATGAAGGTAGGTTCCACACAAACTAGTTTTATCTTTGATAGAGGCACACAAAAACGGGGGAAAAGATAAAAAAAATGTAAACAAGAACCAAAAGATATTAAGCTACATATTGCGTACCAGAGATGGTGTGGCCCTGCAGCCATGCCTACTACCCTGTGCATGGATGGAAAACTGAGCCATAAAAATCAAGGAAGCAATATCTAAGAAGAATCAAATTACTGTGTCTAAGGTCGTTATCGACGTCCTCTTCTGCCGTTCCCTCGGTTTCCTCTCCCTCTCCCTCTTCCTCTCCCTCGACCACCAAACACTGGTCCGTTGGGCTTGAGCCCCAAGGATTGTACTCCCCTCTTTTTCCAGTGTGGGGCCTCTTTATCTTCCTCGTCTTCCTTATACTTAGCTTTGCTTCTCGAGGTGAAAGTGATTTCCCGTGATCCTCCCGGACCCTGCTTAACACCATTTGGAACACAAGATTGCTGTTTATATTTGAGAGCTGCCACTCTGTCTCCTATAGGAAGTGACTCCTCCCCTGCAAGTGATTTTTTGCTCCAGAATGCCTCTGCATGCTGCTCATTCTTAATTTCATACATTCTGCATGTTATGCAAAAAAGCATCAGTAATTAAGAACTAAAAGATATATAAGAAAATAACTACATATTCATACACATTTAGCTAAATATCTCATAAAATATCAGATAAAGAAACGTCGTTGATTACAAAAAATCATTGAAATGATCCACATATCCTAACGGATCATCCCATTTATTTCCCACAAAGGAAATGATACAGGACAAAAAATTAGTAACAGATGCTCACCTAGGAACCCGAGATTTGTCTTTCGCTCCGTTTGCAGGTTCATCATGTGAGGATGTTGATGCATCAGAATCACTCAGTGCTTGATCATCATCTGACATGACAGGTTCAAAATGTTCCTTTATCAAGGATGTTTGCTTCTTAGAACCACCCATGGGATGTAAAGCCAGATATTCTTGTGAGGAATCCTTAATCTCAAAATCCTGAAACCGAATAAGTAATAACTGTAAGAAAGAGCATTGTCTCGTACAAAGAAAAAGTAGTCATAAGTCATAACAAGCAATAACATGCATGGATCCTCCAAATTTCCCATTATATGCATTCAAATATTTCAAAGTTGCAATTGAGTTTGAAATTTGTGGTTAGAAGTTCTTGTGTGCACAAATTTACAATGAGCAACCACGAAAAAATTAAAATGATGGGTTGAAAAACCAGTACAACAATTATATATCAGCACGCCAAAATTTAATATATAAAAAGGGTAACTTCAATTCAACCCATTGAGGGTGGTGGAAAGTTATAATGTTTTAAATGTAGCCTAGCCGCTACAATAATATCTTGAAACTAGTTAGAATAGAAGGGCTGTGGAGATAGGATAAAATCATTAAAAAGACAAACAACTACCACATTTCATATTACAGTACCTCATCTGTAAATATTGCTTTAAATCGTTCATCTTGAAGATCTTGCATGTTAAGACCTTTCTTTTTCTTGGACACCTTTTTAGTTTCATCAGCATCAGCATCTCTCTTCTCAATTTCAGCTTCTTCACTTTCTAGGAGGCGAGCAGCAAGGGCCCGATTAACTTTGGGTAACTTTTTCCTGACCTGCAAGGAGAAGGATTGAGGCACGGCAATGGATTATAAATCTTTAAATCATCCTTCCTACGTAATATATGGACAGAAAAACTAAAATGATCAGTGACAATCAATTCTACCGTGATGCGTGAGGCACGCTCAGCTTCCATTTTTTCTCGCTTCTGTTGTTCAATATAAGCTTCATATTCAAAAGGATCAACCAGCGCTTTAGCCTATAAAATAATTTATGCATCATGTAATAGGATAAAAAATAATCCAGGTACAGCAATTTCTAAGAAAAATAACTACAATATAAAAGATGATTACGGCCTTTACCATAACTAATCAAGACAAAGATATTTAATATATATAATGTAATTAGAGTGAGACCAGGGAAAGTACAACTAAGCTGAGGATCTGATATTCTCCAAAACAGAAAAAGTAAAACACAAAATGAAGGGAAAAAATGAGAAATATCTAGTCTTTTTGTATGCAAAAAAGTAACTTCCTAGAAATAGCTATATGAGCAAAGTACACGTCACAAATACTGCTCTATCCAAAATCAATTTTAAGGACCATGAGACACCCTTGAAAATGTGAGAATCTGCCTTCAACCAAACACCAAGTCCAGCAATTGCTAAGAAAAGTAACTACAATATAAAGATGGTTACTGCCGTTACCATTACAAATCAAGATAAAAATATTACATAACATAATTAGAGTGAGACAAGGAAAGTAAAAACTAAGCTGAGGATCTGATATTCTCCAAAACAGAAAAGTAAAACACAATGAAGGGGAAAAATGAGAAAAGATATCAAGTCCTTTTGCATGCAAAAAAGCTACATGAGCAAAGTACAAATCACAAGTACTGCTCTATCCAAAATCAAATCTAAGGACCAAGAGACACCCTTGAAAATGTGAGAATCTGCCTTCAACCAAAAACACCACGGACATAAACCACACAATGACAATTATGCACTGCAACTAACCAAAATGGTATTTGAACACAATAGATTATGCCAAGGGAAAGTTAGGTTTACAGGAATAAATTGACACATAATAAAGCCAAAAAAGGAGATCTTGAAGCTTTGCAAGTTCTCAGATGTTTGGACACATTCGATACGATTCAGCTAATATATTACATGGTTTTCCTTTACCAACTTAACATAATAAAAAGTTTCATAAAAAACTGAAAACTGAAAATATTCAGTTAGGCTCTCGGAAAAAGCAACGATATCAGCATTTCAATAACTCAAGAAATACATGTAAATAAGAAAATACACCAAAAACAACCCACTTTTGTATAATGCAAGATTAACAAAGAAGCCATGCATGTAAAGCTCTAACATATTACATGGTTTTCCTTTCCCAACTTAACATAATAAAAAGTTTCATAGAAAACTGAAAACGCTAGCCAATCTGGTCAGAGATATCAACATTTCAACAACTCGAGAAATACATGTGAATAAGAAAATACACCAAAGACAACCTACCTTTTTGTATAATGCATGATTGATAAAGAAGCCATGCATGTAAGCTCTAAGTAGATTGGTGCCAATCAGGTTGGTCAAATTTAATCTCTCAAGATCCTCCTTTGTCAAAAATTTGTAATGATCATAAATAGTTGTTTGTCCACCCATGTCTAGCTCCTCCTGTAAAAATATTTGTAATGTGACGACAAAGATAACTAGTAGAAAAATCCAATCATTAAAATAAGGAACATACAGTAAAATTCTCTAGGGAAGAACACCACTTAGGCGCAGGTCCAAGTGATGGTATGAAGTAAGATGGTATTTGACAACAGTCCAAGGCCAGCAATATCAAACCACTGCCAGGAAATGTACACACGTCATTTATTGCTCCTGTTGTTGGTTCAATGCTGGTCAAGGTTTCTCCCTGGAAAAAGATTAATCTATCAAAACAACCCATGCTAACTAAAAATACAATCTAAATGCAGTTATTACCTAAATGTTTAGGAACATGAGATACTGAGATCATCAAAACATAAGATGTATGCATGTACAATTTAGTTTATATATTGTCAAAACATTATCAAGAAAAGTCCTTTAGTGATGATGACAAACAAATGAACCACAATATGAAGGGAATAAGTAAAATATTAGATTTAAATTACTCCTTTGGTACGAAGAAATTTTTGTCTATTTATCTATAACCAAATACAGCTTAGCAAAATTTGCTGAAAAGAACACCTTAAGAACATGTTTTTATAGTCTAACATAACACCTATCTCCAAAATAGAGAATATTGTGGACGACCAACTTGTCACAATTGGATTCATGAATTATTGACCATTCTTTCTCCTAGGTAAATGCTGCTGAATGACCCAACTAATTAAAACAAACACTACACAGGACAATTTTATGAATAAAATCAAGTATGACCAAGTTGCACTAATGAATTAGGAGAAAAACAGTTGAGCTATTAATCTGAAATATGAAAGTAAGAGCCACAAATCCTATACCGTTTGAGGATCCCATATCCTAACAACATGTTTATCACTGGTAATCAACATTGGTTGTTCATAGTTAAGAGTACGATGCCACTTAATATCCAATATCGAACTGCCATACCTGTAGGACAATTTTTAACCAACCATTAATTAAAGATATAATTATTTTTAAAACAAACACAAATTTTTCAAAATCAGAATGTCAACTTACATATGATCCTGTATCCGTAGAGGATGTGATGAGCGCAGATCATAGATGAGAACCTGCATACATAATATTAAATGTATAAAATATCCATGTTGAAAGGGGGAGGATAAACATGGATTTTGTTTAGAAAGCAAAATTGTGTTAGGAGATTTTTTCTGCTCAAAATAATAAACATTTGCCTAATGAAAAGCATTTAGATAAAAAAAATACATGAAACTAATCCATGCTCCACGTGGTCGCAAGAAGTATGTCCTATTTCCATTTTGTGTGCCTTTTAAAATTAGCTAGTATGTTCCCCAAGAGGTCATCTAATCATTTTCAAACAAATAATGTGAAAGGTAACCTTCTGGCTTTATGAATTCTGCACATATCCTAGGACTTTGTTGACTTTCTCCCTATAAAATCCAACAGAATTTTGGGCCCAGTCATATATAAACCTCCTGTCACAGATATCAAACCATTCCTAGACCTCCAATTTTAACAAGTTAAGCTTTTGAGGCTTAGTCCTTGACATGGTATCAAGTCAAATGATGAAATGGTCAAGATTTTGAACCTTGCAGCCCTCATTGCTCATAACTAAATCAAATTTCAGTGAAAGGTAAAGTTCACCAGTGGATTGTCACATCTTAAACTCAATAGGCTGTTGCATATTACAAGGTAGATTCGAGCCATACACTTTAACTTTTGGGGTTTATACTACATCCATAATTCATCACATTTTTTTGGGGGTCATGTTCTTCAACAGAATGGAGGATTTCCTTTTTCTTCTAAATTTTTTCATTACGTCTATTCTATGTCGCTGAAGAGTGTATTGAGTAAAATTTTGTAGAACTCCTTGCCAGATAAATAAAACCATTCATGGAACTACACTTAATAGCTTCAGCTTTTGGGATAATTACCAGATAACATTGCCCAATTTATGAAATTAGCTTGTCTTGTCTTAAAAGTACATATCCATATATGCAAAACTACAATGGTGGGATGAAGACAACCTTTTCTTAAAATTGTATATAACAGAAATGCCTATGTTCAATTCAATCACAGAGTACTACAAAATTTGCCACCATGGTCCTAATAATGACACAAGTCACACAACCTATGATTTAAGTAGCATCGTACCTTTCCTGCACTACTTCCAACAGCCATTAAGAAACCGCCATCTTCATCAAACTCCAATGCAGTAACCTCCTACAAATATGGAAAGGTTAAGAAGATATCAATTACACAAAGAAATCTATAACCTCAATTTTGATTATGATATGGACAAAGGGGAAAGATAAATGTTTCCTGCCCATTTGAAATGTATGTGAGTAAATAGAAGCGCAGCAGGTTACATATGAGATTGTAATGCATGATACTAGCCTTATAACAACAGCTTCAGCACATCAAATACAAAAATTCTTGATACATTCTCACAGGATTCTTATTCCTTTAAAAGGCTAGTGTAAGAGAGTCGAACTGCTACCTGGTCAGCATCACCACTAGGTCCAACAGCATCGATTCTACCAACTGAAGATCTCACTCGCATGTCAAAGCATTCCACAGCACCGTCTTCACCACCACAGGCAACTAATCCATGAATCTTGCTAAAATTTAGACAAATTTTATGTTCCAGTGATTTAATACAAATAGCAAGGTATGTATACAAAATGTGCAAAGCTTTAATAATTGCAGAAAATAAAGCAGGGAAAACCAGCATTCAAGTTCCAGTAATTACCTTCGACAAACTACATTCAATGCAGGGGACTGTGTGCTGAGTGAGGAGAGAAATCGGCCCTGACAATTAAGAAAAGAGAAACTTTCCATTTTCAGTATTTCTTTTTTCAAAACTCAACCAATAGAAAAACTAAGAAGGTATCTACATGCTACTAAAGATATTTCCAAAACAGAAAGCTGTTAGATAAACACCTGCTCTAGGTTTATTCGGTACAAATCTGGGGATGACGCAGCACAAAGCAAGTCACAAGACCAGCAGTCATAAGTAATATCTCTCCCCATCCTACCAAATGACCACAATAAAAATCCATTTTACAGCACAAATCACACTTTAAACTAAGAGGAATCAATACACAAAAAACCCAGAGAAGAAACCTCGGAATCCGCAAACTGTAGTGCTTTCCATATTTCGCATGCAAGTAAACAGAGCGATCAGCACATAAAAATGCAAGTTTTGAATAGTCATCTGTCAGAACCTACACCAGCAAAAACACTGTTACCTGAACCAGCCAATCTCTCGCAAAAAAGATTGATCAAAAATTCACAATTTTTCAACACAAAGAAAAGGTTAACTAATGTAAACATAAACAACACAGAGCATAACAATTAATGGAATATAAACCTAAATTTTTCTTTCAATTGAAGCTATGCTGTTAACACAACAAAATTATCCCTAGTTAGCTTACAATTTACAAAGAATGAAAATATTGATAAATGTTAAAACAAATAAAAAGAAGCACAACAACAATTGGAAAATAAACCTAGCTTTCTATTTGAATTGAAGGTAAAAAGTTTCCTCAGACAACCAATTCCTAAGTAAAAGGTCGCTTACAAAAGCAGAGAGAAAATACTAACATAACTAAATATAATGAGCATAAAAATTACTGGAATACAAACCTAACTTTTTCTACTTCAAATGAAGCTATGCAGTAACAGTTAGTTACCTCGACCAATAACGTCAACATATAAATAAAACGAGTTTCACTTAAAACCTACAGGAACATATAAACCTAAATTTTTGAATTCATTACGAATGAAATTAACTTCACTGTTTTTCAGTACCTGAAAATCAACGATCTCGGAATCCAGGTGGCGTTCGAACTTCAACCCTAGCTCCCTCACCTCGTACACCTTAACTTGCGGGGGATAGATGCCGGAAGCTACGATGTACTCGCCGTCGGGAGTGGCCTTGATTTTGGTGGCGGCGGTGGCGAAGCGCAAATCATCAAGCAGTTGCAGGTTCTGCGTGTAACCTGACAGAAGCGCGTAGAGAACAATAAGAAGAATGAATGAATGAATGAGAAAGGTCACGGAGAGAGAGTTACTTTTAACGTTACGATGAGAGTTCTGCTTCTTAGAAGGGAGCCAGGAAGCGAGGGAAGGTTGCTGCGACGCTATCGTGTACATCTTAACACCGTTAATTGACGTCGACTTCATGCCGCCGTCACGAGTCGCCATGGTTGGTTACTGTATCAGTGATTGCTTGCTTTGGAATTCTGTTGAATGGAAGAGCGTGAACAAAGGTCGAAGGCAAAGAGTGAAGAAGGAGGTCGCAACGGCGTCGTCGCACACAGAGGTTGCAAAGAAGGAGTAAGGGTTTTCAAGGTTAAGTTAGAGTAGAAAATTTTCCGTGTATTTTTTTCGTTTTTATTCCCTCCAAAAACAAAATATTGTTTTGTGTACCAAAAATTAATATATCTATTTTATATATTTTTTATTTCATTCCCTTTTCAAATAATATTTTTTCCTTTATAAAACAAATTGGTTCCCCTTTCCTTTCTTTTTTTTTCTTTCCCTCTCAGACATCTAACTCAAAGAAAATATTGCTTCTATTTTCAAACTTATCAAGTGGAAGTACTTTTTCTATTATTTTTATTTTAATATTTCATTTTAGATTAATTTAACTCACAAAAACAAAATAAAATTTGTCTAATAATTACTAGGGCATATTTGCATTTTTATGTTCCTAAAAAACAATATCCTTCTATGCAGTTCCTAAAGTAGAATTGTTCATTTTATGGTATAAACCGTTATTTCAAATAAAAAAATAAATATTTGTATTTTTATCTTCCTAAAAACAATATCATTTTATGTGTTTTCTTAAGTGTAACGACTTATTTTATTATATAAACCAGTCTCAAATATAAAAAAAATAAAAATTGTAGTTGAATCATTATTATTTGCAACATCATGACACTAATATCAAAGTCAATTTTTATAATTATAGGATCTTAAAGTCTAACAAAATATATTTTATTTTTTATAATAGAAATTTAACATGTTATAATTTTGATTAAATATAAAAATAACTAAGTAAAAATATGGTTATGTTTCGTCTTTAAGACAATAACTTAGTTCGACAATAGATTATATAATATGCAAACAATTTGTCCATCAAACAATATAACACTGTGTAATATTTCTTAATGTCTGATAAATTATTTATATGCTTTAACCATACGTAAGTTACAACAAACAAACATATATATATATATATATATATATATATATATATATTTGTTTTATGTTGTAGGAAATATTTGTTGTTTTTCATATGATCAAAGAGTTCACTCCAGAAACAAGTCACGTCAAATTGTATCTAGGATGAAAAGTTAAAGTTGTCTTTCTTCAATAACTTATTGACACATAGCATTTCAACTATGACTCAGTGTACTTTTAACGTATGTTGGTGCAAAAGGCTATGTTACATAAAGAGATGAGTACTACCAACAATCAAGGATGTTATGTATATAACGGTAATTAAATTTGCATTGAGTGTTTTAATGCAATGTCATATTCAAATTTGCCAAACGTAGAGGACATTCAAAATAGTTAAAATTGATTAACGACCAAATTTCTCAACAAATACATTATACAGTGCCTGCATAAAGTCAACTTTTAAGAACATGAGAGAAAGATCTCATGCATACAACATAAACTCTATCAAATCTCTATATCTAAAAAAAGCTTAAAGAATAACACTTTGAGGATTCATGTAGTTAACTATGAGAGAATTTTAATCTTCTATTCATTGAAATACACAATCCCTCACTAGAGAGTAAGATTTGTGATTTGATTATCATACTCTCACACAACTTCATATCTTAGAATGACTATTAGGAAATTATACTTAATGGAGTAGGAATGGCTTGAAAAGGAATATTTGGTTGAGCCAGGAGTGGCTTTGGAAAAAATACTTAGTTGAGTGAGGAGTGACTTAAGAAAAAATACTCAATTGGGTCAACCAGGGGTTGTTGAGACCTGAAAGAATACTTGTTATGTTAGGAGTTGCTTGTGAAAAAAATACTTAATGGATTAGCCAAGAATAACTACAAGCACAGAAAATACTCAAAGCATACTTTACAACATTAATTTATTTAGTAAAACTCTAGAACTCGATCTATTGATTAAGAAATTGATATAGTATGTTGCAACAAACAAAAAATATAAATTGTTATGTATATTTTATTTTCATTTATGTTATTATTATTTGTACTAACTGAAGATGGGGCTTACTAATGTCTGGCTGGAATGTGATTCTTCTTTGGTTTGTGCTGCATTTTCTGATAGGACTAATGTTTCGTGGTTGATTCGTAATCGATGGAATACTTGTCTTAATTACTGTAGGAAAATCAGGTTTAGGATTACTCATATCTTTCGTGAAGGGAATGCGTGTGCTGATAAGTTGGTTAATTTAGGATTTATTCATAGAGAATCATTTCATTGGTATAATAGAATTCCATCTAGTCGGTTATTAGAATTCTTTATGAATAGGTATGGTCTGCCTATGTATCGTTTTTGTTAACATATGGGTTTTGGTATAGTCCCCCAATATTTTTGTATTTTCTTTCTTTTTTCATTTTTTTTAATAATACTTTTTTCATGTAATGGCAGATGATTGTTGTTACTTGAGGTGTCAGCCTAACTGAGATGTCAGGTTGCATAGTGATGCCTACCATGAAAGCTTATATAAAAATATTAAAAAAATACATTAGTCCACTAAATTAGTTAAGATGTAAAATTGCGTCTATTATACTATATCAAACGCAAAAGCATTTGTCTAATCACTTAGAAAAAAAATCATTGTCTAATTAATCATTATCAAATAATATTTTTTTTAAAAAATTTTAAATATAATTAAAACACGACTTGGTAATTCTTTATTGTGTTTTCATGATTTTTACATATTTCATGTTATCCCATATTGGAATAACCTTTCATTTTAGACATTTTTCTTGCATTAATCAGCGTACGACTTAAATTTTCTCCAATAATGTATAGAATGATAATATTTTTACAACTAGCAAATAATGAGAATTTAAAGTCAAATTTGTTCAACAAATAGCTTGAGCTGAATTGGCTTCTTTAAGTTGTTTCATTAATGTTGTATTACCCTTTCATAGTGTGGCTTGTTATTCTAGGAAACCTTTATTATGAACATGTGGAGAAAACCATAATTGTTACAAACTCTTTAAGGTTTATATCTATGTCTTTTTCCATATATTATGATGTAATGCTTACTTGATGCTGGAGACATTTATACTACATGCCTAACACATAAATTTTAGAATGACTAAATTTAAATGTTTTTTTTATCTATCTACTAAATTTGAATGCTTTATTGATCTATTTGTTTAAGGTTACAAGGTTATAAGATTTAGAGTTTAGAGTTTCTAATATAATTTCACTAATTGGTCCAATTGTATTTTGCAACATCATAAATTCTAATGTTGAAATTAGTACACTTATGCAACATTAGTACAACTTGAAAACAATTCTCCTAATATTCCAATCATTCTGAAAAAAAAGTCACGCTTGAAAATCACTTAGTCTTTAAACGTATTCCAATTGTTGTTTACATTTTCCTTTATTTTAATGAGGACCTCTTTTAACACCAATTTATTGTAATCACCTTCACTTTATCTAAATAATTTGTTTCTTACATACATTACAACCAACCTCTAATTAGTGAAATGAGTTTTGGTTGTTGCTAAAGCAATCTTCCTAACCAACAAAATATTTTAAGAATTTAATATCCTTTTCTACCAATCATCTTCACAAATCAAAACTTGTTATTTTTTTTATATTAAATAGTTATTGTTCTTCATGTTTGTCTTGTTTTTAACAATAATGTTTTTAGTAAAGTCTTAACATTATGCTTGACCCAATAACTTGAAAATAACTATACTAGTAATAAAAAATAAAAAAAAAACCAACACTACAACAAATATTACTTTAGGTAATGTTAAAATATGCTACGGGTATAAAAGTGTTTCCTAAACATGATAAAGGCAATAATTTTAGGAATGTGACTTAAAGACCGTAAAATGTCACGGTTTAAAAACCATGGATACTTTATGTCACGTTTTTCTAAATGTTGCATTTTAAGTTAAAAAAAATTTGTGCCCTCAAATCAAATATAAACACGTTTTTATACATATTGCCTATTAGGTTAAAAGAAAATTGTGCCCTCAAATCAAATGTAAATAATATAATTTTGCAGGAAAAAAATCTTCTTCCTCTCTCTCGTGTTGGGTGAAAAAATGCACATCTCTTTCATACCTTTAAACACATGAACCTTCATACATTTAAACGCATGAACTGAACACATGTCTCACTTCCAATTTCTCACCAACTTCTTTTTCCTCACTTATGTGGTCGCCTGATAGTTGTATCGTTTCAGTGTCATAGATTGGGCTTGATTTTGATAAGTTTATCCCTCATCTCTTTCACTATTTCATCTATGTAATTTAGGGTTTCTATTTTGGTTGGATTAATTTGTTTTGGTTGGGTTCATTTAAAAATATCCTCTTGCATTATTTTTATTGTTTATACCAATATTAATGTATCATATGTAAATTTTATAAAGAATGACGATAAATGTTTTATATTTCTAAGCATGACCCTTAACATTCAATTATATATAGACCATGCAATTTATTAAATAATAACGCTTAATTAGAGGATTGTTATTGGTCCTCTCTTGAGAAATCTTTTTTTTTTTCTTTTCCACTATATGCATTTTACTTTGATGCTTATGTCCCTCCTTTCCATAAAAATAATACTAATAAATAGTATATACTTTCAATGAGATTAAACTTGTGAAGTTCTTTTATGGGGGTTGAGTTACATTATATATACTTGCCTCCTCTCTACCCTCTAAGTATACTAAATGAATTTTATATATATATATATATATATATATATATATATAAAATTTCTTTTTACTTTAGTCAAATACTCTATTATTTCATAAATATGTGTAACTTTTTTTATTTAAGTTTATCCATTCTTTTCATTATTACAATACAAATTCATCGCAAGAAAATTCAAAAAACTAATAATGATGAATACAACTGTTAGATTTGAGACAAACCTTTGTTCTGATGGATGAAAATAATGCTATATCACCTCATTTTACCCTTAAATTATAAAAAAGTTCAATCAATTTTTGTTGAAATTTATAATCACACCCACAAAGATGCATATGATTATTAATACATTTGATTAAGAGAAGATTAATGTGTGACTACCCTGGAATCAGGATTGTAGAATCTATTTATTATACTATTAGAATAACATTGATGATGTTTCCACTCCAAGGGAAAAGAAAAAAAAATGCTTGTAGAATTATATTATTAAATAAAATAATTTAAATATAATGAAACTTTTCTGTACAATAATTAATAAGGTTACACATCATAACGAAATATTAATGACAAATAACGGGTAGAAATAATTAAAATTAATAAAAAATAAAAATAAGAAACACTTTCACATAAAAACATATTAAAAGAAAATTATTTTGGCAACATTCCATAGGAGGTTTAACATTCACATAGTGTTATACATGTTTTAATTAATTTTCTCAAAAGAGGACACTCTTCTAAAGTTTTTTAGAATTAAAATGTGAATATTTCACACAAAATCAATATCATTTTATATTTGTTGATAAGATGAAAAAGAGGTATAGGAATAGTAGTGAAAATTTTAATTTTAAATAAATAGTACTAAAAAAATCATCATATAAAAATCAATTTTAGAGATAAAAAATAATTAATTATTATATTAATTAAATTATATATTATTTTAAAGATTAAAAAAGTTGTTGATATCTAAATTAATTTTTATTATTGATAATATTTTCTAAATTAGTATTTAACTACAAAAGTTTTAACAACAAACTTTATAATTTAAATATTTGGTAACTAAAACTTTAATAACTAATTAGATACCAATTCAATAATAGAAACTAATTTAGATATCAATAATTTTTTTCTAAAATAATATATAATTTAGTCAATATAATAATTAATTATTTTTTATATTTAAAATTAATTTTTATTTAATGTTTAGTAGTATAAATATATAAAAAATTGAGATGAAACAAAAATAAAAATATACCTACTTATATTCAACAAATATACTTAAATACACTATTTTATTAGCCCGTTAAAGGGATTAACACTTTGAGTTGGATTCGAGTTGGAACGAGTCTAAAAATAACAAATATAGACTAAATGTAGCAAAACAAATATTGATTCACTTATGATCAATTAAATTCAATAAAAAAAATTAAAAAAATCAAATTAGAAAAAAATAAGGGAAGATATCTTAACACTAATTTCATACTTGACATTCATAAAAATTATTATTTTATCATAATATAATATTTTATTTCAAAAAATATTGTAAAATGATTATTTTTTATATTAGAATGAAAAAAAGAAATTCAAGAAATAAATATACATTCTAATAAAAGAGTATCTTTCTTATGAAATAACATTAAATCCAAGTTTTTATCTTTTTCAGAGTATTGTGGTGGTCAGAATATAGAAAAAAAAGTATACGACAAAAAAAGTTAATTTTTATTTTTTGTTATTACTTAACACTATTTTTAATATTTTATTAAAAGTGAAGAGGATGAAATTATTATAAGTTTATTTGATGAAAGTCTAATATTGTTTAATATAGATAGACCAAGAACTCTAATATAATAAATTTGTTTTTTCTGTTACTTTTTAGTATTTTGTAAAGTTGATGGGAGAGAAATTTTAGACTTATATTTTGTTTAAAATTTTATTTTATAATTCTTTAAAAATTAGCGAAAATTATTATTTAGTTTTGTTAATTAAATTTTGGAAAAAAAATATATTTTACTTTTAAATTAAAAACTAAGTAGATTAACTCATTTAATAGCAATATTTATAGAAGTTATTAAAAGATGGTTGAGTAAAATAACACTAAATAAAATCATTAAATAAAAAAAAATAGAGATTAAAAATAATTAATATTGGCTAAATTAAATACTATTTTAAAGATTTAAAAAAATTGGTTTTTAAATTAATTTTTATTATTATTAAATAATTTCTAAATTAGTATCTAATTAACTACTAAAGTTTTTGCTATTAAATTTATAATCTAAGTAGTTAGTAGTAATTAAAATATTGATAACTAATTAGATATCAATTTAAAAATTAATTTTAAAAAAATAAGTTTTTAAAATGGTTTCTAATTTAATGAATATAACAATTAATTATTTTTAGTTTTTAAAATTGATTTTTATTTAATAATTTTTTTATAGTATAAATTGAATTGAATATTGGGAAATTACTTATTTTGAAATCACTTCCTAATATTGTAACCATCCATAAGAGAATTTAATTTGATAAGGTGAATTATATAAGGAGGCATAAAAGTCAAAAATGGAATGAAAAAGAAAGAAAAGGAAAGTGAAAATCACATGCATGTTTGAGTGTTGGTAGGAGAAAGCAAAAGGCACCAGTTATTTTGATTGATGTAAAGGTGAAAGGATTAGTTGTGATCGAGTCTATGCCCTACAACACTTTTTTATTTCTCCATTGGTGTCAAAAGGATGTTCAAAAGAAATGCTTTCTTTTTTCCTCTTTATCTTTTTTAGTCTTCAATCATAGTGCAATTGATTGCAAAATCATTCTTCTCACTGCCCTATTTTCTTCTTTTTCTTCATGTGTGTTGAATAAATATGAGCACCCTCTCCTTGGCTTTATTAGCACTGCCAAACAGGAACAAAACCAAAAATGTTCAACTAATTAATAAACACAATTTCAAAAATATCTCTCATTCAAATATCATATCGTAAATAAAAAAATAAGTCAATGTATAACGTTGGTTAAACTTACATACGAAAAAATTATTAAATAAAAACTAAATTTAAAAAAAAAACTATATATTGATTAAATTAAAATTATTTTAGAAATTAAAAAAAAAATTATTGGTATTTAAAGGAGTTTCTATTATTAATAATTTTTATAAATTATTTTTTTAATTGATATCTAATTAGTTACTAAGATTTTTCTTATTAATTAATTTATATTTTAAAGTTTATAGTTAATTAAATATCAATTTAAAAATTATTTTATAACTTTTATTAATAATAAAAACTAGTTTATAAGTTATTAATAATTTTTGTAGTTTCTAAAATAATATATAATTTAACTAATATAATGACTACTTATTTTTTATCTTTAAAATTGATTTCTATTTAATGATTTTATTTAGTGTATTTTTATCTTTTCACATGTATATCGTCTCAATTCTAATAATTGAACAATAGACAATTAATTATATCTTCTTATTTGTCTTTTGGGTGATGTCTCTATTAGAAGATAAAATCAAAATCTAGATGGTTACTTGATCATGTTCTAGATGATCACGTTAATTAAGGGATCGGTTCCTCGTTGCACATGTTAAGTTGTTAGGCTTAGCAGACCCTCTCATTCTCACCTATATTCGTGACATAATAATTTATTATTGAGATTCTCGTTCAGACTTACAACTGAATCCCAAAAAATATAATTATCTATATTATGCGAACTTTTTTAAAAATGAGAGTTCATGATACAAATCTTGTATTATCTATAAAATGAGAATTCACATAAGAAAAAGATAACAAATTTTGTTGTAAAAACTAAGAAGTTGAAAATTAAATTTCCTCATTAGAATGGGAAGAGAATTTTTACTCAATTCTCCACACTAAACAATATCCAATTCCTTGATAACTTATATCTTCACCTCCAATCTTTTTCAACCTATTGATCAACTAGTTCCTAAAGAGGAAATTAACAAATAAGTGCAAAGAGATTTAAAAGTATTGTTCAGTGGGTTTGAAATAAGAAAACAAAACATAACAGTCACATTCTCTCTTTGTAACAAAAAATAAACTACATGATATTTAGACAAAAATAAATATTTTAAAATTTAATAAAATGTATTTTTTTAATAAAAACTTGATTAAAAATATTTAAATTTGTGAAATACTTACAATTTAATTATTAATACTATTAATATTTTTATTATTAATATTAAGATTGATATTATTAATATTAATATTAATTATATTATTATTACTTTTATTATTAATACTATTATTAACAATATTACTAATATTATTATTATTGATTTTAATATTATTCTAAAAAAGAAGACCTTTGTGCTTAGAGTGAGTGAAAATAAAAAATAAATTGAAGAGATTTTGGGGGAATAGTAAATGACCGATTTTGTGATCAATTTACTTATCGATTCTGTGATCAATTTCTGTGATTGATTTGGTGAATGATTTTGTGATTGTTCTGTAACTGAATTTTTGTGATTGATTTGATGATTGAAACTATAAATGATTTTCTGTAACCAATTTTGTGACTAATTTTTTCCCCGTAATAACCAATTTTTTGTAATCAATTTTATGACTAATTTTGTTACCCAAAAACTGTAATTGATTTTTTGAGATCAATTTTCAATCACTATTTTGGTTAGTAATAATGACCAAATTTTTTTGTCACTATTTTAATCATTATTAGTGACAAAAAATTTCGATCATTGATCTCGATTATTATTTAACAAATTTTTTTATTAGTGACTCCTTAAAATTTATAAAATTTTATTAGAAACTATTTTTTTAACAAACCTTTAATTTCATACGTTGAATGCTATATGTTGAATTCATTTATAATTATATATATTAAGGAAGTTTAAGAAAAACTCAAATTGAAATTATACTTCCAAAATGATTTTCAAAGGTAAAGAATAGTTTCTTTTTTTTTAGTTTTGGAGATAACTTAAGTTGAGCGTAATTAGATTGAATTAAAAAATATGTATGCTATATTTTAATTATAATTTCAAATCTTCCATTTCAATTAGTGGGTTTGAGTCAATATGATCAATTTAACCACCTCTTTATCAAGTTTATAGGAAATAAAAATATCATTAGTTAAATACACACTTATATATTTTTTTTCAATAGTTAATCTATACCATTTTAATATTTCTTACTATTTTTTTAAAATTTAAAATATAGATGAAAAAGAGAGGTTAAAACCGTGTCTTGCTTTCTATTTTTATAACATTTTCTAATAATTTATAAGTTTTTTAAACAACATTCGAGATTCCTAGTAACCTAAGGGAAACAAACAATAGAAATGCAAAATTACCCTTAAGGCCTCCTTGGTTTTGAAGAGAGAAATAAAGTAATGGAAATAAAGAAAAAATAAGTTGAGAATTTTTTTTTGTAATATTTGTTAATAAAGGAGAAGTAAATGAGAAACAGGAAAAAATAATTTAAATAAAGTGTAAATTAATTAAGTTTTAATAAAAAAAGGCGAGATATAGATAAATAAATAGAGTGAGTTGAGAACCATAATAAAAAAGTATCATTCTTAATTTTTGTTTGTTCCTTCTTGAAAACAACCCCATGGATGATGCTGAATATATTCATAATAAATCATAAAAGTAAAATTATAATATTTTATTTTAAACTGTATTATTATTATTAATTTTATTATCACCATTATTAACATTTTATTACGAAAGAAAATCGAAATCAAGTTCCATAAGTACATAATATAATTATTTTTAGTTAAATATACATAATCGTCCGTATATTATTTAAAATCAATTTTACATATAAGAAATTCATAGATAATGTTATAAATCCGTCGCAAAAATCTCATTAATATATAATATAATTTTTTTATATATAAATATATTTAGTGGTTCCCATATTGTTAAAAATCAATGTTAAATAAAAAAAATTACATGTAATGTCTTAAATCCGTCGCAAATTAACTATTATCTATAAATAAAGTATTATTATTTTTATTAATATTATTAACAATAGAGAGAAACAAACTCAAATATAATGAGTGAAACATAAAATCCGTAACCACTACTTCGCACAGACTTTATTAAATCAAATCCATATATTGTTTTCTAGTCGAATAACACTTTTTTTTTCCTTTGTTTTTCAATTTTTTTTTTTTGTGAATTTGCTTAATTTCTTTTCTTGCGACTAAATGGACTTAATTTCTTTTCTTATACTTAGAACCCATAAAAAAAAATTATCATCGGATTAGATTTGAAGTAGTTTTATTTTATTAATTATTTTTTGATAAAAAAAACATAAAAGAAATTATAATACATGAAACATTTATTGGGGATGAATAAAAATAATAATATGATGGGATAAAGCTATGCATGATTAAGGAATTTGAATTTGTCATGTTGCTTATGGAGTTTAATTAAGGAAGGATATGTTGAGATCAAAATATTGAAGCCATAATGATTAAGTAATCCATTTTAGTAACTGGTAATAGAGAAAATCCCTACCATGTCAGTTTAATAGACACAAGATTATAATTTAGAAAATTATTCAATAAATCAATCAAAATATTCTTGATGTGATCTTTTAAAATAAATGAGAGAGTTTACTTAAATTTTTGTTTAAGTTGCTCAAAGGTATAATATTAGTGGGGATACAGGTATTTATTTATTTTACGGTTGAGAAAAAAAAAATGCAACAAAAAAAACCAAAATAACAAATAAAGTCCTGTTTTAAGTACAAAGTATACAAAAATTAAAAGTTTCTATTATTATGCATCATGATTTTAACCTATTATTATTATTATCTATGATTATAATTATTCTTATTATTACTTCTATACTTTATTTATTTATTATTATTATTATTATCGTAAATTTATAACATTATCTTGTGTTTACATTTAATTATTTCTTAAATATACATAAAATAAAAAAAAATTGAAGTGCATTATAAATATTTATTGATGGACATGATTTATGAATGTTTAAAGGTTTTATTTAATCTAGCTTAGTTAAAAAATAAGGAAGAATATCGTTTTTATTAATATAAGTTTTTGTCTAGTTTCCCATATTTATTTGTATTTTCTTCATTTTTTTAAATAATATATTTTTTCATGTGATGACAGATGATTGTTGTTATTTTAGGTGTTAGTTTAACTAAGATATGAAGTTTTATAGTAATTTCCTAACATGAAAACTTTTATTTAAAAAAAAAAATGATTAGTTTTTTTTTTTTTTAAATGTCCAAGTGATTATACCTTACATTTCACAAATCATGCAAAAACTCCTTTGTAAACATTTATAAAAATTCCTCTAACCTATATCATATTTATAAAAAAGCATAAATCACATATATATATATATATAAACATAATTTATTTAAATAAAAATTGATATAATATATATTTTTTAAGTCATCAATCACTTTATCATGTTAAGGATGATAGACACATTTTCTATTTTTAATTTTTTTAAAATTATATAAATAACATAATCTGTAGGATGTATTTGGGTTGGAACATTTCTAAAATGTCTCATATTATTTATTTATATTATTGATAAAAAAATCAATTACTCTATCGTTTTACTTATTGTTTTTGAAATATTATGAAGCATAAATAAACTAAATTTATTTATAGATGAAATAATTTTAGGTTGTATATAAAGATGCAAACTCTTTTTTGTTATTTTTATGTGGAAAAATATATTGTATCTTTAGATTATCATTGACGTTGTATTGTGGGGTGCATTATTGTGAAAGATGGTGAGAGAGAAGAAAAGTGAGAAATGGTAGAGAAGTTGTTAGGGGATTAGAAAGGAATATTTGGAAGGATGAAAAGGAATTAAGAAAGTTAGAAAGGAATTTGAAATTATTGGGTTTAGAATGACAAATATGTGGAAGCAAACAAACAAGCCTTTAGGCCCTCTTTCTTGGTCTCTATGTGTCTAAGTGTCCCTTCACACATTCAGGTCAATGCCTCCATTATTCACCATCAAGTTCAAAACTTTGCTTAATCACACTATTACACCCACCCTTCATTCATTGCCAATCATAAAATTACTTAATATTGCTATCAAAATTTCATCAATTACCATCATTAGATTGACACGTGTCACATCACAATTTCACAACATTTTAAGCTTCTTAGATTATATGCAGGCAAACCTTATGGGCTAATTGAAAAGGAAATAAAACACATTGAAATTAGAATATCTACTTGCGTGTGCTATTAGTTGTACCATTAAATTGTGGGAATAGTTTAACAAAAGATATGATAATTACGTCTTTGTAACCCATACCACAAAATTCAAAACATGTGAAAAGACTAACTAAACCCTTAGTCACTTCAATAACTCCCTCATGCCCAATATAATACAAAAGCTTTCTCTTTTTTTGGTTGGTCGAAATCAATTTTAAAAAAACAATATTAAATATTGTGTATGTCACAAATTTAAGTGTAATTTTATTGGTAAAAAATTAATTAAATTAAAAAAATATTTCAGAGATACTTCAATCCTTATATACAAAAGGTGAGACTTTAAACCTTCAAGTCGCATCTACAAAAATCTATAATATATCATTTGAACAAAAGATTTAGAGACATGATTTGTTTATACAGAACTAGCTAACTTCCTAAATACAAAAAGATTCAACACCATCATTCCCGTAATGATAATGAAAAACAAAATTTCTTACTCTTGCTCTTATGTCAAGTGAGATCAATAGTATATAAAAAATAATTTCTACAAACTCTCATTACATTAATATATAGGATAACTCATTACTTAAAATCAATCGGATCCATGTCTTTTAGGTTAAAATTCAAAAATTCAAAAATTGTGTAAATTAATTATAATTTTATCTTTTTTTAATCTTAGAAATTGAATTCATGTGCATGCGTCCAAAATCAAGTATTAGATACCAAAGATGTATCTGGAGTGAAATTAATCTAATTAATCTTTGATTATGAAAAAAAAAAAAAAAAACACAAGGATGAACTCGCTTCTTGAATGTCTCACGACATTTTGGTGCTCAGAAAGTGATTCTTCACGGAAAAAGCATTAGATTGAGGAGCATATAGTTAACATCATAATTCAACCCTAATAAATGCAATTATGATAAATATTAATCAAAGAAAAAATTGTACACAAAACTCCTTCTTGAATACTGAAAGGGATATATAAGCATAATTAAAGCCCCAATAGTCAACTTTTTTTAAAAAAGTTTTTATTTTATTTTATATATAGTACATCTATTTATAGCTTAATTAAAGTTTGGTTAGGTTAAGTAAGAACATATGCTACTAAATCCGTATGAATGTCTGTGTCAGCATTAAGCATCACGCAAAATATATACAGAATTTTTCATAATGCACAAGCTAGAAACCAAGCCTTTATTTTTCATTTTAGTTTAATTTCTATGAACTCATTAGGTAAAAAGATTTCACACTCTTAATTAATAATAATAAAAAAAACCATGATATACATTAGGATGGATTTTAAGTAGGGTAGTGTTTGTTTTCAATATAATAACTTATTGATTGTTTGTTGATTTTTTCTTATTTCGTTTAATATTAGTCTTTAAAAAGCAAAAGAATAACATATGTGATGATTAAAACACAATGACCTTTTTAGATTTATTGGCGTAATTGAACTTATTAACTTGTTTGCAAGTTTTTCCTATAAACCAAGCCGTGAACAAACTTTTTTGTCATGTCAAACTTGTATAGAGGTCATACTTAGGCTTACAAAGAGATTTGTATTGTATAAACAAGCCAATGATGTTTTGGTTAAGGTACAAAATGAGAGGCTAGAGGCTTCCAAATCAACAAGTTCATGTTTAAACATAATCTATTTTACATTCAAAAAAATATTTTCAAAACTTTTATACATGCACACAAAAAAAAGTCAGATCCTATGTTTAAATACTTTCAAAAATGTATTCAACTAGTTTAGATAACATGATATGAGACCAACAATAGGATCTAACATAAAACTAGTTACAGAAAACAATAAACTAGTAAAGATTTGTACCATCAAACTTCCTTGCTTAAACAATATTTTTCAGCCATCGAGATATCTGCAAAATCAAAGAAGACTCTAAAACAAAGCATAACCATTACGTACAACCTTCCAGCCAAAAAAGCAGGACAACACTCTTCCTACTACAACAAAGAATTTGTTTTCGTGTGATCATATCACTTTCCAGCATGACCATCTTGCACTCTTCTCCTACCCCTTTCTAAATGACATGCATTTATCCGACAACAACATTACAAGAAAATTATTAAATAAAAACTAATTTTAGAGGCAAAAAATAACTAATTGCTATATTGACTAAATTATATATTATTTTAGAGACTACAAAATTTATTGATATCTAAAATAGTTTCTATTATTAATAATTTTTTTTCAAATTATTATCTAATTAGCTACCCATGTTTTAGCTACCAATTCGACAACCTATATATAAAAAATGAATCTAGTAAAATAAAATAAAAATAGTATGGATAATATTAATTAAAATATTTAGATTGTTTTAATTTTAAGGTATATGATATGCATTAGACAGGTAAGTTAACAAAAAATATATACATTAACGTTTGCTAAAGATATAGTATCTCGTACAAAAGTTAACAAAAATATGGTATTGCAATTTCTAATTAATTAATCTCGTAAAAACTCAAACATTTTCTGTACTAATAATCTTTCTTCTAGATAGATGAATATGCAATACTCAAATATGTAATACGTTATTTTTTCTTAATTTTTTATTTGAGATAATAAGCATTTTCTACGTAAGACAATCATGTTTAGACTAAGTAAGATTATTACAGGCGCATAAGCTTTCTTTTAGCACTTAGAAACCCAGCCTATTTATTTATTTCTCCAAAGTTTTATGTAATGTAAAAAGTTTGTATTGATAAAAGTTGATAAAGTTATTACATATTATATTTTCCAATGAATTTGAAACAACATCTACTTTTTTTTTTTCTATCTTAAAGTCAAATATGAATGTGTATTATTGAAAAGCTTTAGTATTGTTTCAAACCACAAATATCATTGTGAAAGATAAATTATAGTTAATTTTTAATTATTCAACGTAAATTGATATTTAAAACTTAAATTTAAACATATTGATAAATTAAGATAATCTAATTTAATGTGAGACTAAAATCACTCTTGAAATCTTCAAGAACATGCAAGAGAAATTTGACACCAATGATTTATGAGTATTACATGACACTACATTGGATCTAAAACTTTAGATGACACAACTAATAAGGAGTGAATTGGTTTTAAAAATTGACTTATTTTGATCTTAAAAATTATTTCAAGAAACTTTGCTAAAAGGGACAAGAATATGCAATGACAATAGTTACAGCTAAACATGCATATCTTGACAACATGTGGAAGTTTCAGTTAGATATCAAATGTTGACACTAATATTATTTATCAATTGCGATGAAGGAATTGTATTATATGACAATTTGGACTAAAAAAAATAATCAAAGGGAGTCGACTTGTAAGCAGAAATAAGTCAATTCAACACATATTTTTGCATTATTTATACTTGGAATTGGAACATTCATTTAGGGGATTGATTTAGACTAAATTTTGGAATGGTTGGGAATTATTGGATTAAGACTTTTATTTCGTTATGATTTTTCGTTGTTGCCCTCATTATATGGACCTAGTTTATACCAAATTTTGGACCAATTAGGAAATGAAAGCAGGAAAGACTATTCTTGACTCTTAATAATGAAAGAGATTACTCACCTTATTTTGTATAAGGGTTGAAGCACCCTTTTGTGATCTATATTAATTTTATTGTTTTGTTGATAAAAAAATTATAAAAATAATCAATTATATTATGTAATATGAAAATGTACATTTTTAAAAATAATGAATTATGTTTAATAATAATTGATTATATTAGTTCAACATGCTTTCAAACTTTTTTAAAAGGAGCATTTCATTGTTCAAAATGAACACCAGTTTTCAAATAACTTATGAAAGTTTTAGCTAATTTTTGGAAAGAGTGATTGAAGGAACATCCTTTTATATTTTGAAGAAATTTCATCCCTCAATATTATCAATCAAAATAGAAAATGTTATAGGTCTTGTGGTGTAATTTTTTTGAGGAATATGTGTCACTCTAGGTGATATATTTATTTATTTTTATAATTTTCACTGAATTGTAATATACGAGTGTGTTGTGTTGTGTGGTTATATATATTTGAGCGTTTGCAATACTTGTGTTTCTTGTTAAAGGGTGTTTAAAGAAGTGTTGTGTTGTAAGTTTTCTTAGTTTAGTTAAGTATAAGTTCTTGTAAGTGAATAATTCAAGAATTTAATGGAATAATCCATTTAAGATTTTTTGAATTAGATTCGACATAAATTCTCATAGAATCAATCCAGTATAACAAAGTCTGGGTGTGTCTATATTTTCATCTATATTATATTATTCTTATCTTATTTGATTCATTGAAACAATTATCCCAGCCTAAACTTATGTTTATATAGAAGATTTCAAAAAATTTAAAAAAGAAAATAAGAAAAAATCATTTTTAAACCAATCATTCGTCTTTATTGTCATTATTTGTTTTACAATTGTTAATTCCTATTTAATGTGAGAGAGTTAGAATTCTAATACTAATGTTCACTAACAAAGTGTGTAGTCTGTATCAAATTAAAAAAAAAAAACTATAAATTAAAATCTCATACTTATTTAATATATTATTCGTAGCAGAAATTAACTCTTTGATTACTCTCTTTAGTGTTTAATACATTTCACCCTCTCCTCTTTGGAGAAAGAAAAACCAAACACAGCAAAACTTGTCCCAACTTTGCAGTTTTTGCGTGTATTGACTATGCAGAAAAGAAAAGAAAAGCAGAGTTAATTAAATAGAAAAGAAAAAATAATGAAAGGAATTGTTGGAGTGTCACTTTCCTATATATACTCTCAACTCAAGTTAGCCAGCAAAAAACACTCTCATCTCTCTCTTTCTTTCCCATTCCTTTTACATTTTTTGTTTATATTATATGCACCACTACACATCTTTCTCCCTCTCTCTCTCTCTCTCTCTATATCCATAGTTTTGTGTAGCTGAGAAAGTGTCTTCTCTTTCAAACACATATTTCATCACTTTGCACCTCTTCAATTAATCACCTTAACTGATTAATATTCTAGCTTCCTCTTCTTTTTTCTTTTCTAGCTTCTGGGGTTCTCTCATAATATATATCAAATTTCAATCTATAGTGGAAGAATAAAACATATACCTTCCCTCAAATTCTGAATTCTACTTAGGTTCAGTGTGTTTTTCTGTTTATCCTTTGGTTTTGTTCCCTTTCATTTCAGTGTTGTTGTAGCACACTATATACTACAGATTGAAATCATTTCTAGGACTGAAAAAAATGCCCCAGAATAAGATTTTCCGAGACCAATCATCGAATCAGATTCCTGATCTTTCCCTTAACATTAGCCTCCCAAACAGTGCTCCTTCTTCAATTTGCACTGGAGGGGATTCACCCTTTGATACATGGCCACAACAAGCAGATGATGACGATGACGATGACGATGCCGAAGGTTTCAAATCCCACAGTGATGGTTCAATCAAAGGTTGTAATTACCCTTACCACACAGACACACAACTGTCTTTAGCCAACTCTACAACTGCTGTCACTGCTGCTCCCTCTGAGGCTGAAAGCACCTGGAGGAAGAGAAACTTTGTCGGACTTAGCCATCATCGGGTTTCTGAGGGTCAAATAAGGCTCATCAATGGAATCCCTCTCTACAGTAACCTTTCTTCTTTGGACAACAGTAGTACTGTTCCCTCAATAGATAGAAGCCCCACCAACAAGTTTTCCTTTTCTTCTCTATATGCAGTTCCACACCCTCCTTGTTCTGCCAATTCGGCTCCTAACTATAGTTATAATGGTGCTGTTGGGGGTGTAGCAGAAGAACCGATCTCAAGGTTTCATGATATAACCACGGAGGGTACTCCAAGGCCCCAACAGTTTCAGTACTTTGATTACCCTCAGCAGCAGCAGCAGCAGTTTGGGAATAGTACAAATTTTGGAGCTTCTGAATTCTCAAATGGATTTGTGAGGTCAAGAATGTTGTCAAGGCAACAAAGTAATAAGAGGAACATGAGGGCTCCAAGAATGCGTTGGACTAGCTCTCTTCACAATCGCTTTGTTCATGCTGTTCAACTACTTGGTGGCCATGAAAGTGAATCTCTCTTCTCTTCCCTTTTGCATAGATATGTGTGTGTGTGTGAGTTCTGTAGTGTGTTTGAAGACTCATTAACAATAATAAAATCAAGTTTAAACTGAACTAAAAGAACAACTGTTAGCTTCTTAAAATGAAAAATTACATCCAAGATGTGAAATTAAACACACCACTATTTGTCTAGGTTTTACAGTGTTTTGAACTCTTGTATTTGTTGGATGATAGGGGCTACTCCTAAGTCAGTTTTGGAACTAATGGATGTGAAAGATCTAACACTAGCTCATGTCAAGAGTCATTTGCAGGTATATATGACTTACACCTTACCCTCATTTCTTATCTCCTTCCATGTAAAACAAAATTACAGGAAAAAAACCTTTCTATATTTCTCTTTCTCTCCCTCTGTGTGTGTGTGTTTTGTTGCGCCTCTGTGGACTAGGGTAGTGTGTAGACTTTGTCCAAGGTCTATCCATGGGGCCGCACAGGAACCGAGGCATGCAGTGAATGAATGAATGATGAACAGTGGAAGTTGTTGTTTGATGCAAGAGGAACATGACAAGTTCTACTTTTCATGAGAGAGAAAGAGAAAGAGATAAAAGATAGAAAGAGAAAGCAGGAAAAGTAGCCATCATTTCTCAATAATAGAAGCAATTACTTACCTTACCAAACATCAACCTCGTGGTTATTAAACAAACAAACCCACAAAAAGAAGCATCTGATTTGATTATTTTCTTCCCTTTTTTATTCTCCTTCAAAATCTTCTTCATAGACATTTCAGATTTCCCATCTATCATTGCTCTTTTTCTTTTTTAATATATATATATATATATATACAAATCCATTTCTGTGTATTATATTAATCTTCTTGTCTTTTTTTCTTGTTACTGCAGATGTATCGGACTGTTAAGAACACTGACAAACCTGCAGCTTCTTCAGGTAATTCATATATAATGAAATCACCTTCGCCGCTTGTAATATTTTACCTAATGCAATATATACTAATTAATTCCTTGATTTCTGCTCCAAATGTTTTAGCTCAATGTTTTAAATTCCTGTGGAGATTCCCTAATACCCCTTTATGACTCAGACCCTCTTAATCTATATCCATTAGCTAATATATATAAATATTTTAAAAGTTATATAAAGGAAGATTAATTATTGACTTGTATATATGTCTATTATGGTATGATTTTTGAATTATATTTACATAATGCAATAAAACAGATGGGGATGAGGATTTCATGTCCCTAACAGTCCCAAATAATCAAAATAAGAATTTTTTACCCAATCAGAGAGGAGCCTCCAAGGATTGTGATATGGGCTACACTTCCAGCAATCTATGGGCTAATTCTTCTACCAGGTAACCTCTTTCTCTTTCTCTTTCTCTGATATGTATATGTGTGAAAATGTTTGGGAATGATGTGTTAGTGTCAGTATCTATCTGCATGGGTGCATGATTGGATTTTCACTATCTATGCAAGTCTACATATATATTTAAGTTTTGAGTTTAATAATTGAAGTTTGGGAAAATCTGAAATCCAATGTACACCCTTTTGTCAAACTGAAAAAAGTGCTTCTCTCTGACAACTTTTGCTTTTCATTTATTTTCTCCACTTCTGCTCTCTTTTCTCTCTTTCTGAAGATCAAAGTAGCGATTCCTCATTTGGTTCATACCCCTTTTTGATACAATGCCATTCAGCCTCTTTAAATGTGTAGAAAGCAAAGTTTTCTGAAACTAGACGAAATTTAGTGGTTATGTGCAATGAAAAATAGACATGGAGGAGCTATTCTCCACTGTTCTATATGCACCTTTTATGGTTTAACATTCTACTTTTAGAACAGCATATTTCTATGCTCTATATTGACTTATGCAGTTTCTTTCTCCCTTTGCCATCTCTTAATGGACTTGCTTTGATCTCCATTCACTAACTAACATTACTTCACAACACTATACCGTTATCCAATTAGGCTTTATTTCTATTCCATTTTGTTTCTTTTCCTGTGGTCGTACATTTGTTATTTTAGCTTTATCAAAGATTGATGCTTGGTACTAGTTTCTAACTCAAAATTTGAGTCAACTAATACGACAAAAAGGGCTAAGAACTTATTAGGTGTGGCAAACTCCTACTATGATGAGTACTAATCACAGAAAAGACATTTCTACTGAGAATTGCAATAGGTAGAAAAATATCTCTAGTGGAAGTGAAAGTTCAAATATACAATTTGAAAAAGTTGCCATTCAGTAATACAACATAATAATTCCTTTATACCAGTAAATGGCTAAGATTTCAGACACAGAAAATCAAGCAAAACTTAAGAACATTATGGTTTATGACATTCCCAAATGAGTAAGCTATTCTGCATAATATACAACTTAGTTTGTATGAGATCACATCAAATCATATTATATATATATATATATATATATATATATATATATATATATATATATATATATATATATAGCTTCCCTAAGTCGTGAAAATGGTGGTCAAGAATTGAGTTGGATTCTGATGAGCTTTAGCTCTGATGCAAAATTTTCTCGGTCCTCACGTTTTGTACAGCAAAAAAGTTCTTTCAAGTCAGAAAGATAGACAGTGAGATTGAAATTTTTTTGTTTCTCTTTCTCATGTTTAGAAGAGAAGTGCTGGTACAACGATTTATTTAGTACAATTTTTATCATTTTTCTTTGTAATTCACTAAGTTTCATGAGCCCTATTAAATAACTTAAGCCTATTTCTTGTTTGTAAGTATCTGAAATAAAATAATAGATAAAATTTATTTTACAGTGAAAATATACTAGCAAAATGACACTATAGGTACAATATTTTCGATTTTCCATACTCTTTTTTTAAAATGTTGTATTTAAGAAAAAAAAAACTAGTAGCCAAATAAGAAGGACTATTTTTTGTTCAGTATATATATATATATATATATATATATATATATATATATATATATATATATATATATATAAACTTTTCTTTGAATTTTCTTTTTATCAGCAAATTTTTCTCTGAATAAAACTGTATTATAGTAGTAAAATAATATGTTAAAAAACATGCATTGTGGTAGCTCAAGTTCAAAGATGATTTAACAGATAACTCATGCATCTTTAAATTCACTCTCCCATGGGAGCGGGTCCATATTAGACCAAATACATTATTGATTTAGTGTAATTAAATAAATAATAATAATATGAAAGGAAGAAAAATGAATCTTAATTGTATAAGTATTCTAGGTGATTAATTAGGATTATTTTATATTTTAACTTGATGATTCATTTAAGATTGAAATATCACGTTTATATTCTAATTTTAATGTTTGTATAATTTTAATATGACTGAAGCAAATAATTAAATTCATCTAATTAAAATTTAAAAGAAGATTCAAGTTTAAAATATAAAATCATATGATGACTTTTAAAAATAAGTTGGGTTGATTCAACCAATTACTTAAATCCAAATCCAACCTAACTATATACAGATTAAGTAATGATTGTTTTATAGAAAGAAAGAAAAAGTAATGATTGGACAAAGAATCAAACTAAATCAATATTCCATAAAAAGTTTGAATTATGTTAAACATAGTTAAGTTATTATTAATGTAAAATTAAAAACAAATGATGCTTTATGACATGTATTTCAAAACAAATATATGGATGAAAAAAATATTGTAAGCTATAATATTATATTAAGTATATCCTTAATATATTTAAAATAAATTAAATATTATATAGTATTATATTGGTCAAACTAACCTGAAATGCAAGTCAAACCCACCTGATAAGCTACAAGCCTAGAAAGTTAGGACAACCTAACCTAGCAATATATATATTGTAATAGGATTAATTTGAATTGAGATTTTGAAAAAATATATTTTTTAATTGTAAATTTAATTTCTCATTTTAGAGAGTATGGTTCTATTTGTTTTTCTTATGGAGATTATAAATGAACTTGTTAATTAACTGTGAAAGAATGAAACAAAACACAGTGAAAAGCTTTCAAAAAACACTTCATTCTTCTGTTTTGCTAATTTATTAGAAAGGAAATAACAATGAAAAATCAGCTCAAGCTAGTTGTTTGTTTGATAGTCCTTTTCTTTCTTTTTAAATGAAACAAAATATAAAAGAAAATAAATTGATATTTTCTAAAATTTGCAAAAAACAAAAACTTTCAATCAAGTAATATAATTATTCAAATAAAAAATTAAAACAATTAGTTTCAATTCAGTTTATTATAAAAACTAAATTTGTAGTATCAAAGAATTGAAGATATATATAATGGTGATCTTTTAGAGTTTATTTACATATTCGCATTACCACTATAGCCTTTTTTTTATATTAGAATTGTAACATTTCTCAAATATTCCTTTTGATTTAATTTATTTTTACTGGTAAATTAAATAAAAATAAAACACAAACTTTAAAAACTTAGATTTTGAATTTGCAACACTTTCTTACTCACATGTTGTTGAATAAAATTTTCAAAATAGCCTTCATATTATCAAAATCGCAAAATATGAAAATTTTTAGTAATAATTAACTTTGATTACACAGAAATAAACTTACATCACATTAACTTAAGTTTAATGATGTGTAAAAATAAACTTAACCTTAAATCAAATTAAGTTATATGAACTTTCTAATTAAAAAATTATTAGTATATAAAGTAATTTCTAAATTTATAAATTAGTTTAAATTGGTATCTAATTAGTTATCAAAATTTTAACTATCAATTTTTAGAATATAAAGTAGTTGTTAGTTATATCCTTAATAGTTAATTAGATATCAATTTAAAAATTAATTTATATATTTAGAAACTATCTTATATACGAATAATTTTTTAGTCTTTAAAATGGTTTCTAATTTAGTTAATAAAGTAATTAATTATTTTTTTATCTTTAAAATTTAGTTCTATTCGATGATTTTCTAGTAGTAGTGAAATTTTTTTAATCTTTTATTAATTAAAATATGTTTTCATTGTAATCTACCAATATTTTGACATTTTTATACATCTTAATTTTTTTCTAAGATATATATTTTTTTAAAATTATTATTAATTTTCTCCTCCTGTCTATATCACCATTTCATTACTCCTCTCTCTCTCCCTCTAAGCTTTAAAAATGCTTCTCTAACCTTAAAATACACATTATATATTTTTTCTCAACATTTTTTTTTATAATAAGTGTTTGGAGATATTATTGGTAAGTGTCAGGGAAGATAATATGAGAGAAGATAATATGAGATGTTGTTATGTATGTGAATGATACTGTTTATTTTCTCTGTAAAAGGGTTGATTCACCTTTAAAATGAGTCATTTTAATTTAATTATTTATTGTTGATAAAAAAAAAAAATAAGTGTCTAGAACTTTTATTGATACTTAACTATTTTGTTTTTCCATCAAATTAGTCTATATTTAACAATAAACTTATGCTTGAAATATGATTTCATTTTCAAATTCAAAACCAAAGTTTAGTTAAAGTTTACTTAAAGTCATAGTTATCAAACTACTTATATAACCTATTTTAAGGAATATAAAACTAACAAAAGCACCTAAATCAGAGTTAATGGAGGATATGTTCTTGAATAAAGAAACTAACACTGACTCACAAACACACGCATATGTTCTTGACTTCCTTTTAAAAACCTAGATTCCAATTATTTGGTCTTTTTGCATGATTCCTTTGCCGTTTTTCCTGATTTTTTTCTTACCTGTTTCCTGATAAATTATGTGCAACAGAACTTTTATCTTGGATAATACAATGGAATACATCTTCAATCTATGCATGACATAAAATGTTTTAATTCAAGATCAAAAAATAAAGTTAAGTGTACATGTTCTCATTATTCCAAAAGGTCTTAAAACTTTATATATAATTTTCTTGTAGAAATAACTGCAGATGGCTTAAATGTAAAGTACAGTAAGCAAACGCTCTCTATATTCTATCTTGAAAAGTTAATAAAGTAGGTAGCATGTCCAGTGGAGTAGAGAAGAATTAAAGCTAATTCACAGTAGATAAGAACTGGGTGTATCAGATTTCCATACACATGTTCAAATGTTGGTAATTAATGAGCTCTTTTGTACAACAGATTTGTACAACATTTTTTTTATTACAATCATCATGAAAGATATAGAAAAGGTAGAAGTGAAAGATTAAATCATATTGCAGGAGAAATGAAGAATGAAGATAAAATATTGTCAAACTCATAAATAAGAGATTATTTTATCTGTCTTTTCAACTTAAAAGAACAACATTGACTACATATGTCTCACTCTTGCATTCTTGTTTCTCCTTACCTGAATTCCCAGAAAATTCTACTTCTTCTTTTGTCTGTTTTATCCAAGTGTGTTTTTTTACATAGTGGTAACTGCTTAGTTTCTTACTAGTGTCTCATTCAAGTATGAGGGTTTATCTTTGTACTTTTTATTTTCCTTGCAATATGTATATATAGAGCTCACAATAACAGTGTCAAATCACCAAAACAATAATCTGTCTCTAACAAAGATTATATCATGATTAATGTGTTTGTGTGTCACATTAAACTTTCGCATCCCCTCAAAACTTTGTTCCTTGAAATGACTCACAGTAGAGGAGCACGGATACAGTCTAGTTCCCTTGATTTGGATAAGCTTAGTCCCCAAGAAATCCTATCATCTCAGCATTCTGGGAAACTTTCTGAGGTTTGTGACTTAATCTTCACATCAATGATCTCAGATAGAGTTTATTTTTATCAGCCAAAAAGAATCTATTATATTGTCTGAGCTTATGAAAATGAATTACTTTGTACAGGGAAACAATTACACACAAACAAGAAGCTTCAAGGATCAAAATCCAAGCTTGGAGTTCACCTTAGGGAGATCAACTTGGCACAATAATGAACACGCCTGATTTTAATTGGTTTATATACATGATCACTTTACTAGTCAAAATAGAAAAGATTAATGCACAGGTATATAAATTAATTAATATATAGGCAGTGCTTTTTTCAAGGCAAAGATGTGTAATGCACTTTCCACAAATCTAAAGCATCTGTGTATATTCTTTTTGGGCCAAAGCTTATTTAGGTTGTGTTAGTCATTATATAAATGTTATTATAGTTAAAAGTAAAAGTTGAAGAAAAGAAGAATCAGATGTATAATAAGGCCTTTGTTCCCTCTTTTCTCTTTCTTTTTTCCCCTCCTTTTTCCTTCCTTTTCCCTAGGTTCTCACAGATTTGTCCATGCACAGCTTTTTTTGAGGCTCATTTTGATTCTTGTGTGTGATCAGTTGTGTGAAAGCTTGATGTAGCTGTTATCTGTCATTAGTATAGTTTTGTTCCTAGATTTTTATCCTTGACTTGTGCACAAGGGATATCATCATGAAAGTTAAGAAAAAACAGTGATGAGTGTGAAAGATTTGAAGAATATATTAGTGAGTTTCCTTTCATGTGCATGTAAAATCACATCTTTTGGCAAATCCTGAAAAAAGGGTGTTTGTGCTTGAAAAATTCCAGATACATGGACTATGATTGGAAGATATCCACGTTAGTTGATACTGTGATTTGCATGTTTGTGTTGTGATTGTGGCTTGCATTATGCCCCACTTATGGACTCCTTTTAGTTGATATGATATTCCACTGACTTGATGCTCTGATGGAAAAGCCAGTTGCAACAGCTGTAACCTTAAGTGAAGCATATTCAAATAAAAAAAAAAAAAATATATATATATATATATATATATATATATATTTGTATTATTTTTTGCTGTATTAATTATTAATCAGAGGTCACTATAAATCTATTTTTAAAAAAGATCTTATATGAGTCAATAATTTTAAACATGCTAATTTGTTAAATCTTTTACATTATCGCCATACTTAAGAAATTTAAAACTTAAATGTGATATTTACGTTTTTTCAATGAAAATTACAAAATTATCTTGATTGAAATTTAATTTAATTTACTCACTATGACAACCTTTTACTGTAGTGTTTGATTCTAGAGATATATTGAAAATGGTATGACCTTTCAAAATAACTGTAGTTTTGATCATATAAACAAAATTAAAATAACTCATGTTCTCACTTTTTCTTTATTTCTATAAAATTTTTGAAAAAAGATATTTAGGGTTAGTATAGAGAAAGAGGCTGTGTAGCAGAGGGCATGTTGATGAAGATAACAGTTACATGATTGCATGATGAGAGCATTAATTGCAGAAGAATATGAATGTCTGCATTATTATTTTGGCAAGGAAGATGATGTAAACACTGTGAAAGATGTGAAAGGGACAGATAACTCCACCATCGCCATAACTCCACATTGATCTACCACTGTAGGGCAAATAAATCATTGAAAATCACTTATCAGGAGACATTTCAGTAGTTCAGTTGGTCCACACTTAATTAAATGTCCTTTGCCCTAGTTTCACCAAAATTTATTTATTTCATCATGTTTATTTTATACTTATTGCATTATTCTTCAATAATAAATATATATTCATTCTCCTTTGGCAGAAGTATATTTCTCCCCCTTAATTTTCTATTTTATTGTTCATCTTATATTTTTGAGAAAAAAATTGTGTATATATAAAGGATAAAAAAAGAGTGTAGAGATAGTCCAAACATATGACAACTCAAATGTTTTAAACACAAATCATTTAGCATCAATGTTAATGCAAGTTTTATGTTAATTGATATTTAGAGTACTGATAATTTATCAATATAACACAAATCATTAAATAATGATTAAATTTTATAAAATAATAATTAATTATTATATTAACTAAATTAGATACTCTTTTATAAAATAAAAAAAATTATATATAAAATTATTTATAATATTAATAGAAGTTTATAAAATATTTTTTAAATTAATGTCTAACATTAATAATAATAAAAAAAAGAAGATAACTATTTGAAAATTTTAATTATTTAAAATTTATTAGTCAATTATTTTTTGCAGTTGAATTATTCATTGTCCATATTTTTTTTTGCGTAAAATTATGATTTACACTAATTAATTATCTAAATTATAATATAGATGGTTATCATACATAAAATTCAATAAACGTATCATCATACATCTTACAATATGTTTTTTCAATATTTAAATGTGCACGTTAAACTTTAAAACTCATCAATAGATGAAACAATAAAAAATATTAGTTGTGTGAGTAGTTGAAAGATGGCAATGTAATTAATATTTTTTTAGTATACTTATAGCATACACTAATTTTTTTCTTGATATATAGTAATATTTAGAAGTGTTATGCATCACAAACAAAATGGACCTCCTTGTTGGAATTAGTACATTGAGAAAACCCAAATTAAATATGCACATTTTTATTCTCTTATTAACAATTGTGTCATTCTTAATGACGTGCCTCTTGTTTCTTGTATTAGAGGAGAAGAGAAAAATGGGTAGGAAATGACCTTCAAGTCAGAAACTTTTTAGGTAAAAAGATGAAAAAATGAGTAATAGAAAGAAGTGGTAGTGCATGACATATTCTCACATGCAGATTCTTGTGTGAATTACAAAAATTTAAATTTTTTGAAGTTTTAATAGAATAAGATATCTCATATAAGTCAAGAAAAACTCCTTTAAATTTTGAGTATTAGATATGTTGACAACCATCTACTAAAAACTAGAAAAAGAATAACCATATAAATTAAGTATAGAGAAATTAAAAGTAACTTTATCTGAAATTAGTATAAAGAAAATGAATTTGATGGGGGATTTCGTTCATAATATAACTTTGATGTTACTTCATCTATATATAGCTCTCTCCAAACTTTGTTTGTTTTGAAGGTGGATAATGGACAAACAGAGTTAGGCGTAGCAAAACTTTTTCAGATTTTCCTTCTTCCACCCCCAAAATCTTTTAAATGATCATTCTATCCTTCATAGTTTAGTTAATATAATTAAATATAATACTTATAGAAACTTTTTAGAATAACCTTTTTCGAATATATATATTTAATATTATTCTATAACATTCAATTTGGAACATGTACCACCCGATGTTGATATCTTCTTATAGTCACATGTAAATCTCATTAACACAAAACTAAAAGAAAAATTAGAGACAAAATTATGCATGGTGTTGGAAGAGCAATAGAGAAAATCATGTAAGTACAAACTCATTAGCGCGAAGGTCCAATTCATCTTCATATATAAATATCAAAGTATGTATTTATTAAGCATTAATTATATTGAACTATCTAAGACTAAAAATTGACTTAATTGTCGGATGATCTTTTTTAAATACTCGTCTAATATTCCTGATCGAAGATCTAGACCTCAACACAGATGATAACTACACATAAAGAGAAAGATACATTTATGGTCCAAACAGAAACATAACATATTTTCAAAATTCGTAATGCAGAAATATGTTTTGAATTTGACAATCTAAAAAAGTGTTTTATAATATTTATTTAAAAAATCTTATTGAACAAGCTTTTCAAAACATATATATCCTACCTTATTCTGAAACACTCAATTCAAACACATGTTTTGAATTGGAAAATCTAGAAGAATGTTCTAAAATGACCCATTTGAAATATTGCATAAACATATACATCCTATTTTTAAATTATGTAATCCAAAAGCGTTAAGGATTGAGCAATATTGGAGTTTTCTGAAAGAGAAAATAATGGAGGTGGGAAAGAATCAGACTCGAAGGTTAAATTATAACTAAGGGTATTTTAGTCTTTTGCTACGGGTATGGATGTGGGTAGTAATTATAGGGGTGCAGGAGGTCAAAATCAACTTTTTTTTCTCTTCTAGTTTAGAGGCACAGCAAGCTCCCAAATCAAATATCAGGGTTTCAACTTTCTACTGTAAATTATATATTGAATTTAGAAAATAATAAAGTTGTAGTTTTCAGATTGTTCAAATAGTTGTTTTTTCTTATAAAATACATACTCCTATATTTTGTGGTTTTTAAGTTTTTTACAACTGCTATATTTCTTTTATGTATTTATTTTCTCTCTTTTGTCCTTTCTTATCATATAATTATGAAGTTTAATTTAAATACATCAGCATAAAGAACTTTCCTGTAGAAAAAAATTATGAATTTTTATATTACTGCTTTAAAGATAATGCTTAATATAGTTTCAGATGGTATACAAGATTTCATACTTAGCAATGTCTGAATATTAAGCTTTCATTTACAATAAAAATGATAGTTTGAACACTTAATTGAAGAACCCTAGCCTTGTATTATATTTAATACACAACAATTCTTCGTCAATGCATTAGGTTGAAATTAATACTCTCAAAATCTAGTAAGTGTACAACAATAAGGATTTTTGGTTTAGAGTTTAGGGTTTAGTATTACGTACTACAACAAACCAATCTTAAACCATCAGGGTGAATTTATTCCACATGAAACACCATTGAACATCTTGGCTAGATATTTGGGCCTAAAAGTGAGAGAAGAAAAGCTCTGTAGTGACCAGATGTTTCTGAGTGAACTTCATCGTTCAGAGTCTTCCTGTGTTTCTTTGAATATTCAGCTTTGATATACTGCATATCAACCTCTGTCCTTGTCACAATGACTCTTATGAGTGTGGAATCATTAGTCCCCAAACCTTTCATAGCCTTATGCAAAACCTGCATGGTGGTCACACATTTTAAAAAGTTCCCTCATTCATATTTGAAGAATCAATTCCAACAATGCTGGCTCAAGGCATCATGATGAATATATATAGATAACAAATCACTACAAGCAAGCAGTCAGTTATGTATATTCCTAATTACATGGTAATGCAATATACAACCAATGACCAAAAGTGTTATAAGAATCCAAATCACTTAGCCAACACAATCTGCTTATTCTAAATGTTTTACAAAACTGGCTCTGGAAATTCTAAGGGCGTGTTTGATTTCTTTTCTCAAAAACTGCTTTGAGTTTTTAAATGAAACCAAACAAGGTTGTTCAGACCGCTGGCGTAGAGTGGTGGAAGGCACAAATTGAGTGTGAAATTGAAAGAGGTTGAATAACATGAAAACTATTAGAGATCCCACATCGATAAGGACATTTCATAGTATATAAGTAAGTGCAAGTCTCATCTTGTAAGTCAGTTTTGTAAGATTGAGTTAATTTTAAAGTTCATTTCTTAATATAATATCATCTATAAATATATAGTATCACGCACTAATTAGAGAGTTTTGTAAGATTGAGTTAGACTTAAAGTCCACTTCTTAATAAAAATAAAATGAAAAGAAACATCACTAAATTGTTTGTATTTTATGGTTAAAGACATTTGCTTTGGAAACACTTTTCAAATATTGATAGATTTTGGATGAGAAATTGACTGCTGAGTAATATGAAATTGTTTTGTAAGAAGGTTTTTAAATCAGAAAAGTAAGAAGGAAATCAAAGAGGTACAGGCCATAAAGCTTTCAGAATAATTTCCTGCCTTGTAACAACACAAACACGGTTTAGTTTAAACAGTCAAATACTTTTTCAACACCCTTGTCAATTTAATTCTTTCATTAAGCCTAGCATAAGTATTTTCTGTTAGTCATTGAACAAACAATTGTTTGAAATAGCATTGGAAGAAGCAATTATCAAAAGCTGAAATACAGTGGAATACCTTAGCAAAATACTTTCCTGGATGAATGGCACATTGGATTATTGTCAAAAGTGCAAGTTCAAACGGCCCAGATGTTTCCTTCTTTATTGCCTGATAAATTCAGATTGAATAAGCACTGTAAAAATATCTCAAGAAAGAGTAAAATTAATTAAAGAAATTACAAGTTCTGAAGATACCTTCTTCAGGGAGTGACCATACATGTCATGGTAATAAGCACTAACGGTAGCCAAGTGTGCAGCACTCCGTTCACTGAATATGTGGATAAAGGTCTTTTCATCAGTTCCTAGTTTCTTCTCCCCTGCTTTGTAAAGAGCCTTTGCATCCTTCTGAGCAATTTCTCTATTAACCTCAGGGCCTTCAGGACGAGGTGTGCTTATATATGCAAGCAACAGCTGAAGCAAGTTCCATACGTAAAAGGTATCAATAACAGCAGTTCCACTCTTCTAATAACTTTGAAAGGAACTGATAGAAGTGAACATGAAAGCAAACTACTCTTTTCATTTCATAGCTATCTTTCTCAAAATCCTCTAGAGTACCACTAACCTATGGGTTGAAGTGTCATTAAAGGTACCATTTTTCTGTAGAAAAGAGGAAGGAGATCTTATCAAAGGCCAAGAAGACTACTACTAGTAGTACCCTTTTTTTGCCGGTACAATCCCATTGGTGTTTGAGCGTCCATACATAAACTAATTTGGAGAAATTTTCTGTCATAACTCAAAATCTTATAAACTGACTTAAAAGTCAACTCGTGTGTGAGACTATATATTTATGGATGATCTGATACTATATTAAAAAGTGGACTTTAAGTCTAACTCAGTCTTACAAAATAGATTTATAAAATAAGGTTTGAACTTAGTTATATACTATAAAATATTTTTATCTCTAGTCGATATGGAATTTCCAACTTAAATCAAATAACACATGTTAGTTTCATAAATGTTATCAATAAAAACCTCACCTTTTGATGATCAATCCCGGTGCTGGTGGTTGATTGAATATCATTCTCAAGATAAACACCAAACAATGAATGGTAGATCTGTTTTAAATATTGCAGCTGAGATGGAGTGCGTGAACATATAACTTCAGTAGCACCTAAATTGTCTCGGATCTCTACTAGAGACTTCCTAATGATTGTTGCATCACGTCCTGCAGGGTCCTTCAACCACAGCAGAACTGCAGTCTGATAAACAGAAAAAAAAATGTGTCTTGAACATTTCATCCACTATTCTAAATTTTAAGATACATATGATTTAGTTTTCTATACAAATGTGTTTCTACTAAATGAATAGTGTGACCATACAATAAGTATAATCTATCCATATATCTATATGTCTATTTTTGTCTCTGCTCCTTCATCTTATTTTTATAGATTCTGTTCGGTTTCATGAGTTTAAAAAGTTTTACTCAGTTCATTAAAGTTTGTTTACAGCACTAACTTCAGCTTAATGGCAGGTGATAAATTGTGAGAAATGTCGTGTAAAATAGAGGTTTGTTTGCCACATAAGTCAAAATAACACCATGCAAAAGTGTATTTTTAGCCTATGTTTCTCTAATTCATGATAGTACCATTTATTTTTCTCAAATGATGATATTACACTTTTTGCATAAAGAATATACATTTTTTCTGTTATATTATTAGTTGTACCATCTTTTCCACATGCTTTCCTTGTCCATTTTTTAACCAAGTTACTAGTTGTAGCTTTAAAATATCAACATCTCCACGAGACAAAGTTATGAATGTGTGGAGAAATTTCACCATAAGTACTTTTAAGAAAAAAAAATAATTTCAATAATTAATTTTAGTAATTGGTACCTCTAAACTTCCACTAAGCTCTGAAGCTAAACGTTTGGAAAGTTCCTCAGAATACATTGTTTTGTACTCTTGTTGAATGTAGGCACGCTGTGTAGCATCACGATGAGCAAGAATATTGATAACAGCACTGGTATCACAACCCAATCCTATGAAAACAGACAATTAGAAAGAAATTGCAGGTCCGAAGAATAAAAGAGCAATATGAATAGACACTTCACAAACAATCTATATGTCAGAAAAAAACATTCAAGGTACATTTACATTGAGATGAAAATAGTCTTAAAAGTCAAGCAAGAATCAGCATAACACAAAAGAAAACAACAACACTGGCAATCAGGGTGTGTTTCCAAAATTCCAAAATTAAAAGAAAGCATGCAAAAAGGTTAATACTAGGAGGTTATATTAAAATTGACACTGACATGAAGTTGAACATTTTGTCCAGAGATAGCATCTTCCTCAAAGGGAAGTTTCAAGCAGAAACTACCTAACTAAAGCTCAGAATTCTAAGGTATGTTCAAAGCATAACCAACAATTTTGAAGAGAGAAAAAGGGTACCCTTAAAAGCACGGTAAAGTTGCACTGCATCATCTCTAGGGGAAGGAGGAACTGGGGGCACAGTCAAGGTAGCCATGTTAATTCCTGTAAGAAACTCAGAAGAGAAGTGGGAATAGAGAAAAGTTTATGATAAGATAACAAGGGATGAATGATTGAATAAAACGTGTTCTTCTTGGCCCACTACAATTAAAAAAACATTAATTTCATCTTTCTGTATAGTATCCGTACCCCAACTACTTTGTTTAAAGAAAGAAACATGTCGTGTTTCTCCACATTTTGTGATGAGAAAAAAACCAAACCATTACAATAAAGTTTTGTTGGCTTCTTTTGACGGAGTAAACGACTTAGACTTCAAAGTCTTCCCTTCTTTTCAAAACTTAAAAAAGAAGGAGAAATTTTTTTTTTTCACGAAAATGATGCAATCTTTTTCAAAATTTACAGTTGTGTTTGTTTTTAATGGATGTTCTGTTCATGAGGAAAAAGAATTGAAAGAATATCAGTGATTTGGATCCAGAGCTTTACAGGGAAGAGGGGGGGAGAGGATATAACTGTAAACAGTAAATATCCTTTTTCCTCAAAATGAAGAGATGTAGATGAAAAGTTACATCAACATGTGCTATTTTTGAATTTACCCTCATTCATCTATCAAAAATTTTAATATTAAAAAATAGTTTTTTTAAATTTATATACAATGTGATTTATTTTCTAATTTTATAGTATATATTTAATATTTTAAGAAATTATTTGAAAGTTTTTTTTATTTAATTTGTTGTTGCGTTTATATTAGTATATATTTTTTATAATTATTATGTTTATGAGTTAGTATTTTTTTATAATAATTTTTTATGAAATTATTTTTATTGTTAATTAGTTATATTTTTTTTAATATTTTTTTTCATTATTATAGGGTTTTTAATAATAAAAAATATTATTTTTATTTATATAAGATCTTATTTATTTTCTAATTTTATAATGCATGTTCAATATTTATAAATTACTTGAAGTTTTGTTTTTATTTAATTTCTTGAATATATTTTTTTTTAATTATAATTTTTAAATTATATCTATTTATATTTAATATATATTTATTTTCTAATTTTAATTTTTAAATCTACTATATGTGAAAGTTGTTTATTTTTAAACAAAAATAACTCATTTCATTATTACAAATTTTTAATAGGCAAAGATAAATTTGTAAAGTAATATTTAAAAATTTAAAAAATAAAATAAAATTCCTCATAACCATCACATCACTCACAAACTCCCATAAACTTTTCTCACACATCCATTCTAACATACCTCAATCCAAACACTTTGACTTTCTTCACACTTTCCTCTCACATCTTCACAACCCACTCCCTCAAATCCTCACATATCCCCTCTCCAATCCAAACACACACTAAATGGGCAAAACAAATTTAATTATGTTCTGGTAAGTTGTGTTTGAGTTTAATCAAGGTGAAAGTTGTGATAGTGGTTAACGCGGTGTAAATGTGATTACATAGAAATTCTGCATGTAAAACACGATGGGATAAAAATTATACAAGTCGTTTATGGATGACAACTTTAGATGCATAGGCTTTTACGACTTTAATTTAGTGTGTGTTTGGATTGGGAAGGGGATATATAAGGATTTGAGGGAGTGGATGTGTGAAGATGTGAGAGTATTGCAATTTTGTATAATATGTAATTTGTCAAACAATTTTGTATTGCAATTTTAAAAAATGACTAAATTTAATGAAATAGTTTGTTAGATATTTTTTATGCTAGTTTTATTTTTCATTAACTTTACAAATAAAAAAACAACAATTTTAATTATATTTTAATAACTCAATCTTTAAGTTTATATATATTACTTTTATATAAATATTTAAATTTATGTTATTTTATGATTATTTATAAATTTTTAAATAATCATTAAAAAAAAGGAAAACAAAAGTCATGCATGTAAAGCTTAATTTCAGTATAAAAATTATACAACTAAATTTGTTCATGTTACATCCTAAGTTTACTTTTTTATTATAATTTTAATTTAAAAATGTCTGAAAATCAGAAGTTATGCTATCTAAATACGTTTTTTTTAAAGTTGTTCACCTCAAACACAACTTTATCTATAAAATATAATTAAAATTTTTTATCCATTCTAAAAAATTTTGAAAAAATTTAGACTATTTTGATGCAAAAGTCTTTATATTTTCTTATATAATAAAAAAAAATAAAAAATAAACAAAATAAGGTGATAAAAAAGTACATTATAAAATGCATTAAAAAGAAGTCCAATCCTCAATCTTCAATGTCCACTTGTCATGCATGACCAATAAAATTTGATGCACTGTAAAATTATCTTATAAATTAAAATTAAAATTAAATTAAATTTTATGAAATTAATTTACAAATTAAAATCTACACTTAATTTTATATTATAGTTTGATTATATTTATAGTTAAGGTAAAAGTTTCACCTTATAACCGATGGTAATTTGTATTTATTCATAAGTGTTATAAAATTTGTATTTCGTCACCAAGCATAAATGTTTACGGATTTAATATGAAATGGATTCTTTAATGATTAACTTGCCATTAAGATGTAATATGATGAATCCAATTTTCCACTATGTGCATTTTTAATTTAATTATTACACATGTAAAAAAATATTAATTTTTAAATTAATTTTTATTATTAATAAATAATTTCTAATTTGTATAAGTTTTTCTATCAAATTTATAATATAAATAATTAATAATTAAAATATTTGTAGTTAATTAAATATCAATTTAAAAAACTATTTATTAATAATAAAAACTAATTTAAAAATTAATAATTTTTTTAATATTTAAAATAATATTTAATTAAATCAATATAATAATTAATTATTTTTAATCTCTAAAATTAATTTATATTTAATTATTTTTTAGTAGTTTTCATCCTAAAAATAACGAAGTTAGGATTAAAAAAACTATAAATAATAAATTGGACAATAAAATAAAATATTTTGGATGAGTATACTTGTGGGAGTAATAATAGCGAGGCTTGTGTTGAAAAAATACGTGATTTTGTTATATTTTATGATACTGTTGTAAAAATATCTTTTAATTAATTAAAATTTTATTTTGAATAGTTTTTTTTTTCTATGTAGTACTGGGTTTCAATAAATAATAGACTTAAAAATTAATTTTTGAAGTCGATTAATAGAACTAAATGACGAACTTATTACCTTTTTTTTAATTAACATGTGAATTAAATTTATTTCACTTAAATATATTTTAATTTCTCGAATTTATATTTTTTCCCCTCCAAGATGAAATTTTTTTTTCAAGTCCTTGAATTTAAAAATGTCGATGTAAATTAATTGATTATTAAAATTTAGAAGTGTTACTACCATTACTAACTACTTCTATGCCATCGTATGTGACATTTAATTAATTAAATGAAACAAAAAAGTTTATAAAAATAAATTAAATATTTTTTTCCATGAAATTTAGAACTGTTATTCAAGTCTTCAAATTTATTATTTTTTTCTCAAATTTAAACTTATTTTTTAAAACATGGAAAAAGTCCACCATAAGCATTAAAGTTGACCATATTAACAAATCTATTTGACGTGTCTAAGTGTTTTTTTTTTTACAATTTTAAAAATAAAATTTATGAAAACTTCCAAAATTTAGATTTATAAAGTAAAGTTTTAAAATAATCTTTGTGATTATTTAAAATTCTAAAATCTACTAAAGCAAAAAAAATATTATATCTGCAGATTACATTTTAATACAATAAGCTATATAATTTAAATTTTTTTAAAATTGAAATTTGAAACACATAAAATCCCGTTAAGAAAAGCAATTTAAAAAAAGTAAATTTAATCAATTTTCACATTTTTTAAATTAGTTTTTAGTTTTTTTTGTTGGATTGGTAATCATATCACTGTAATGCATTTTTTTTTATTTTAAAAAGGGAAAATGAATTAGGTTGAATATATAAGATAACTTTTTTTTTCCTCTTCTTAGAGTATTTGACAAATAAGTTTAAATTGTAATGATTATTAAAATTTAAAATTTTACTATTTAAATATTTTTTAATCATAATAATGTTTTAAAAAACTATATAAATAAAATGTGATTTTTTAAAATATTATTTTATATAATAATATATGAAAGTAAATAATATTACTTTAAGAATATTAAAATTAAGTTACTACTATTTAAATATAATTGTAATTTTAGAATCTTATATAATTTTAAATTATTTAAATAAATAAAATATGATTTTTGTATAATTTAATATAAATTATTTGTTATGTATAAATTAAAAGTCAATTTTTAGTTTAAATATACTTTATTTTATATTTCATTTTATCTTGTGCCTATATGGATAAGATTATAACTTATAGTGATATCCATATGTTCTTATATCTTAATCTCCTATACCACTGATTGTATAAATTTTAAACTAATAAGAAAAATTGATTCCCTTATTAAACTTAATTAAGTAAAATAAAAATTGTAAAGCATAAAACAACCAAATTATTTGTACTAAATACATAATAAAGACCATAAATCTTCTTTGCAACATCTATCGTACCTTACCTTATCTCTCATGATTCTGTCCGTTGTCTGCAGTCCGCGCAATGATACAATAATGAAAAAAACATTTTTTTTTTCACAGAAACTAACTCAAGCCTAAGAAGATGAAGACTTTCTCCTTAATTCAACTACCCCACCATTTTTGTTGTGCAAGATTCTTCTCTTACACAACCACGAGGTACCCTTTTTCCTCACTCTTTTCATGCACTTCACATTCTCTAGGAATTTCCCTGCATGCCCAGTATCAATTTTTTTCTTCATGTTGCTTTTTTTTTTTCTGTCAAATTCAAAGCTCCAAGTGAGAGGATCAAGAGGGAGGAGAGGAAATTCAGGGGAATGAGCTTGTGGGGTGTGTTTGCCTTTGTGTATGTTAAATGGTAGAAGGTGGGGTATATGGGTCTATGGAAACCGTTTGCCTGATGCCAAAATAAGAATTCTAAATACATGTATAATAACTTTATTTGTATGAGCTTATTCACTAGTTTGGTTTCTTAAGCTAAAATGAAGAGTAATGTTATACCCTCTCTTACAATTCCTCTTTCAAATATTCCTCATACTTTATAAGGAAGTGTTAAATGAAAGAAAAAAGGTATTTCATACGTTCGAAACATAAAAAACAGAGTAGATTATATTGATATTTCTTATGGTTTCTTCAAAATTCACAATATATTCCTGTCTTTTTAACTTTTGAGTAGACTGCTTACATGGATGCAAGATGCAATGTGTTTCTTGAGTATCAGAGAGAGTCTCTCAGTGTAATGTATTTGAAACAGTTAATGGGTTCAATGTGGGAGAAAAAAAAGCAATGGTGTATCGTGTGAATTTCTAAAAAGAACAAAGGGAGTATCAATGTAGTTTGCTCTAAAAAGCATTATATATTTTAATAAGATTTTCCTGTGAAATCTTTTTAAAGTAAGTTAGATGTAGAGTCACTTTTATTAGCTCAGATAAGCTCTTTGAAATGCCCTTAGGTTCAAAGAGCTTGTTTATATTGTAGATGACTTATCTTATGACATTATCACTGAATGTGTTTACGAGAACGTAGAGTAACGTATGAGATGCTCATATGCCTTGTTCAGTAAGTTCTCAAGGATAATGTAAGAAAACAACTTATAACTTATATAAAAACACTTCAATCCTATTCTTTATTTGATTATAAAAACAGCTTAAACATAAACACTATATAGTAGGAACTTATTCAGTAGGCGCTTAATTAAGTTGTTTACCCAAACAAACAATAAATAGCCTAGGCACCCCAATATATATATTTTTTTCTTTTATTTTCTGTCTATCTTACTGTGTATTAGTAGATGCATGCAAGGATTTCCATTCTCTTGTATATGTTTTTTTGTTTTTCCTCTTTATGAAATTACATGAACATTTTTTTCACTTATGAATATTTTATCAGGACACAACTTTCTTTTCCTGCAAAGGTCTTCATTTGCCAAGCAAAATCAGGTTAGTATTTTCGTTTTTATTTTTTAATTTTAGATTATAGGCACGAGGTTTATGTAACATCTAAATAAGTATAGCCCATTCATGGTGGTGCTCTTTCCTCAGGCATACATGGGTCATTGAATTTAAAAGTGGTGTCTCCCACTCTGTTAGTAGCAGAAAAGGAAGAAGCCAAGGCTGTATTGACCTTGTTCTTGAAGAAACAAGGTTTGAGCAATGCGGTTGCTGCTAGAACCATTAACAAGTCAGATCTTTTTATTGATCACCTTGTCTCAAAGCTTCATTCTAAACATAAGTCTTGGTATCTTGCAGGTTCTGTCACAACAATTTCTCTATTTCTTAATTTTCTTCTGTGTTGAATACTGCTAATCATAGTTTTATTGACACAAACAGGAAGAGAGCTTACAACTTTGGAGATCAGGGATGCTCTTATCCCTTATCTGGAATCTCTTTTTGAAGAGCATGGTGACACTCTGGTGGATGTAGTGGAAAACTATCCAAATCCACCTGTTAAGGACAAATCAGAAGTGCTAGTTTCTCCTTCTAGTCCAGTGTTAGACTCTAAAAAGCTTAAAGCTGTGTCACTAGTGTGTGAGACAGACCCAGATGGTGGCAATCTGCGCCCTCATATTGTCTATCTCATAGAACTTGGTATGGATATTGAGCAGATTCGGAGTATCACACACCGATTCCCAGCTTTTGCCTACTATAGCTTGGAGGGTAAAATTAAGCCAGTGGTTGAGTTTTTTCTTGAACTTGGAGTGCCAAGAGAGCACATTCCCACTATCCTCAGTAAAAGGCCTCAATTATGTGGTATCAGTTTATCTGAAAATCTTAAACCCACTATGAAGTTCTTAGAATCATTGGGTGTTGATGAGAAGCAATGGCCAAAGCTGATCTATCGCTTCCCAGCCCTGCTAACTTATAGCAGGCAGAAAGTGATGGAAAGCATAGATTTCCTTCATGAATTGGGCCTCTCTGAAGAGAATATAGGGAAGATTTTAACTCGTTGCCCCAATATCGTTAGTTACAGTGTAGAGGACAATCTCCGACCCACTGCTAAGTACTTCCGTTCTTTGGGGGCTGATGTTGGCATTCTTCTATTCAGATGCCCACAGAATTTTGGTCTTAGCATTGAGGCCAACCTAAAACCTATAACAGCATTTTTCTTGGAGAGGGGATACACTTTGGAAGAAATTGGGACCATGATTTCAAGATATGGAGCCTTGTATACTTTCAGCTTGACTGAAAATTTGATTCCAAAATGGGATTTCTTTTTGACCACAGGATACCCAAAATCTGAGCTGGTTAAGTTCCCTCAGTATTTTGGATACAGTTTAGAGAAAAGGATTAAACCTAGATTTGCAATTATGGAGAAATCTGGAGTAAAGTTACTTCTGAATCAGGTTCTTTCTCTGTCAAGCAACAACTTTGACAAGGCTTTGAAAAAGAAAATGAAAAAAATGCAAGATGGTTAGGATTTTAGTTATCAGGAAAGTTGCTCAATCCATCAGATAAAGAAAATTGAGGCTTTCAGGCAATGTTACATGTTAGAAGCTGCTGAACTTCACGATTCTTTGTTTTTGGAGGGATCAATGAAGTCAAAAGTGTTGCGGTTATACTGGGACATGATCAGTCAATAGCTAGCTCCTGAAACCTAAATTATGTCTCATCTTACTGGGCAATTACTCTGGTAACATCCATATCTGAAACCTTTCTTGGACGCCACAGGGGCTATTATTTGTTATTGTTAGATGTCCCATGAAACTAGTACTGTCAACAAGGTGAGAAGTGCTGCAGCAATTAGTTCTCCGACAAAACCACTGGCAGATAAATTCAATTAATTAAAGTTGTGTATCCTTGCAGTTTTGGCGCTGCAGCAATCAAGTGGTTCAAATGTTGCTCTGTTTATAGTTGTGTAAGGGTTGTTTTTTTCATTAGAGTTTGGTTTATAGCAGATCATTTCCATGAATAGCCGTTTGATTGGTTAAGTTATTGGAATTATATCGATTTACAATACCCCTATGGATTGGTCTCAGCAAATTAATGAATAATTTTCTCATTTGTTCGAAGTTATGGTCATGATGACTCAAATCTTAGTCATTCCAACTTGTCTCCAAAAGCTGGTTGTATGGGGGTGTTGAATAATTCAAAATGGAGCAAAATGCCTATTGTTGAGAGAACCTAAGCAATTGGAATAATGAGATGAAACATGTTGATTTAACTTGAGTTCATGGTTTGCTTTTTATGGTCAAAAAGGGCCTTTGTGCATTCAAGTATTTGAAATTGTTTTTTTGACTCTCACCCCTTTTAAGTAATGATTTTCCTTGATAATATTTGTGTGTATACATACATTTAAGTAGATGTAAATCTAAGGACTTACATCAAATCTTAATAGTTAATTTTAGCAAATCTAATAGTTCAGATAATTTTACATAAAGTGAGTCATTTAAATGAATTGATATAAATCATTCGATTTGGTAAAATTATCCATTAAAAGTTGGTGTAAGTTATTTTGGACTTACATTTAGTGTAAAGAATCTTCTTATCTTTCTATAATACTGTTTTTTATTATACTTGCACAAAATCAAACATCTAATAACATAATTTATCCATGACATGTTTTTATCTTTTATCTAATAAATATCTAAGATCCGAAGTGTCTGTATATATATTCATCTGCGATGACTAATTATGATTGCGTAAATCCATGTGTAACTACGACTAATTCGTTAGTAATAATCCGTTGGCTCCTCACTTTATGGAAAGTTTGTTTGTACGTCATGTCATTTTCTTGACTGCTTCAACTTAATCTCACCTTTAAATATTCTCAAACACCACGTGTAGTGCTTCAACTTCAATCTCTTTCTATCTTTTTACACATACTCTGAAAATGGATGGAATGTACTGTTAACTTTCTTTTAATAGACATGTGTTGTAAACATAAACTGTGGTGACTAATATAGAATAATCAACCAGTTTAAAATATTTTTTGTATGATTTTTATTATAGTTATAGAAGTTAATAAACTTTCACACAACATTTTGTTATAGAATGATACTGTAGAAAAATATCTCTACGCTGCATGTATTGCTTATTCTTGTTCTTTGTTATTGCATTGTAATCTGTTCATCATCGTTATATATGCCATATCATTATGGCCATCCTCTTCATCATCCTGTTTTATATATGCTATTTTTATCATCTGCAATTCTGAATGCTTTCATAACAAGCAAAATCTCCCCTCCATTTCTCTTTTCTTCTTCTTCTTCTTCTTTCTTCTTTCATTCTTTTCAACATTTTCCACGAGGGAAAAGAAGAAAAAACAACGTGAGAAGATAGAGGATTAACAGCAAAAGTGTGTGTGGATTTGGAACAAAATGGCCAGAGAGGCTTTCATTTTGAAGGAAAGCGCATTGTTATCTCTTAGAGCATTGAAGAGCTTGTTCACGTTGATATGTGCCGCTGCTATGCTGCTGCTGCTGCCGTTTAGAGGGCCGAGGAGAGTGTCCCCGGCCGAGAAACCTGGCAGCAAGGAGGAATGCCACCGGAAAGGTGCAATGGTACGCATGCCGGCCAAGATGGTGCCAAGGAAAAGTGGTGTTGGTTTGGTGGTGGCAAGGAGGGAATTGGCCGTAAGGAGGGTGGTGGAGGATGATGATCAAAGGTGTGTGAGGGAGTATTGGATTTTGGGAACCAAAAGGGGTGACACCATTTTCACACAATGTTGGACACCACTTTATCATAAGATCAGGTAGATATCAAGAAATTTTAATTTGTTAGAACAATACTCATTACATTAAGAAAAGTTTAAAAGTCCCTTCGGATTATGGATGATTAATTCATATAGTTCCATAATACTTTTTAATCTAAATGATAGCCTCATAATGATAACCATAATAAGAGCATACATATGTATTAATGATATATCCATGGTTCTTTAGACGTTTGATGTTGATTTTGTATCTTGCGCATTGTTAAAATTTCATTTCCTGAAAACAAGGTATTCTAGTATGGCATAACATGCACAATTTCTACTCCAAAAGTTTTTTTTTCTGTTTTTCACGACAGCTTACCCATTTATTCCTTCAGATTATTCCCCTCCCCCTCACCCCATCCTTAACACTATTTTCCTTTCTTTCTGGTAGAGATTGGACAGCTAAAATAGGTTACCTACTTTGTGCAGGGGACTCGTTCTTCTTCTGCATGGTCTTAATGAACACAGGTTAGTAATTTATGTAAGGGTAATAATGTTCTTTCTCACACCCCCTTATGGGATGAGTTGGAGAAAGATAGAAAGGACAGAAAAAATAGAAAGTGAGATATTTATTTCTAGCTCTGAACCCTTTCAGATTTTATATTGCTTCTTTGTTTTCCTGAAGCCATCCCCATTATTCTCTGACAGTAGCAGATATAGTGATTTTGCAAAGCAGCTGAATGCTAATGGCTACAAAGTTTATGGGATGGATTGGAGTGGTACGTATGAAGTCAATTCTAATTTATGGGCAAGCATTAATTGTGGAGGAATTGGTAGTGATTCATGTTCTTGTCTGTGTATCACTGGCATGAGGATCATGGAATAAATTTTTAACATACATGATATTCTGCTTCGTCTTATACATTATTATTTTTTCTTCATTGCTATAAGGAGTATTCACCGATATCTGCAGTTTCTACAAAATAATTCAGTTCTTGCTGTCAGTAGTGTGATGGTGAAACTGTGAAGAAAACTTCTAACAAATTTATGTCATTCTTTATATTTATATTATTCCATTGGATTATAGAAGACATGTCTTCAACATGTCTTCTTTTTATTTAATACTTTAGCTGTCACCATTCTTCTTCAACATGCATGTATGTTTGGATGTTGCAGGGCTAAGTTATTTGGATGCTTATTTGTGCGATAAAGTAACATGTGAAGCTCCTGTTTATGAGTAAGCTTATTATCTGTGCGTGTTGCGTCTGGCTTGTTTAAGAATATAATACCTCAATCATTAACTCAGAGTCTGACAATAAATGTATTTTAGGTTGACAGTTGAACATTACTATAAATAAATCACAGAATTCTTCTATGGATAGGTGTTTTTTCCCTTTATTTTCTTTTATTGAGATTTTGGTTGTTCATTTGAGGTTGGTGTGGTCATTTTCATAAGCATGTGCTTGATGTTTTTCTCTTGGTTGGAAGGCACACCGCTAGAGGGTCCTCCAAGAGAAGGACACCGGTAGATGCCATTGATTGTGCATCACATCTTATCGTACCAACTACAGTTTATTTTACCACTAGGAATTAGATTAGGATCTGACTTTAAATTAAGACAAATTACTTGCTTAAATCTTACTTGTGCAGTTTTTCACTGAGTTAAGTTCCCTTTTGATCTATCATGAAAAAACTTGAATTCTTTATTTTATAATCTAGTATATTGTGTTCTATTCTACTCATGTCTCTTTCCATTTCTACTATTAGCTCAAAACCTGATCTTTTTTTCTGCTAATCATTACACTTCTGTAGGACATGGTGGAAGTGATGGGCTACATGCATATGTCCATTCTCTTGATGATGCTGTTTCTGATATGGTATGTCTAGAACCTATAACTATTTTGTAGGATATTGTCTTAATAAAAGAGGCTGCGGTGTATATGCATTGAGTCTGCATAAATTACCTATGTTCTGATGATATACACTATTTCATTTTTGATAAACAGAAAGTATTTCTTGAGAAGATTCTTAATGAAAATCATGGGCTTCCATGTTTCTGCTATGGACACTCAACAGGTGCAGCCATTATTCTTAAGGTGGGTATTGTATAAAGAGCTTAATTTCTATGTGGTTTTCACACTTTGAACAAATATTAAATCATGTTACATGTGATTTTTAAGATAATTATTGTGAAAGTCAATAAAAGTAATATTCATGATAATTTCAGATTGGTTATCAATGTAAAACCTTTTACACTAATCAGAACATATACTTTATTCTTGTATTACATTATTCATGAAGCTTACTCTAGGGGGAAAAAATTATCCAGGACCTAGTGACTACAAAATTGATTCAGCTTTTCACTGCTATATATACTGTAGGCACTGCTTGATCCAAAGGTTGAAACCAGCATAGTTGGTGCTACATTCACCTCACCAGCAGTTGGAGTGGAGCCTTCTCATCCAATTTTGGTGGTTAGAATACCCTGCTTGTTGCATCCAAGTTATCTGATTATAATACATACATTCTGACATCTTCATTTAAATCAGAATATGTAGAGTTTAATGGTCATGCATTGACAGTATAAAACAGGTTTCCATTATCAACTAATAAGAAATCACCATTGATATGATTTTTGGGTAGATTGTAAAAGTCAACAAACTTTGTTGGAAGATATTTAATAGTATATAAGTTGGTGCAAAACTCACCTTATAAACCGATTTTATAAGGTTAAGTTAGGCTTAAAGTCCATTTCTAAATATGATATTAGAGCCTTTTTTGATACATGATGGTTTGTGATTAGATGACAATGTAAATAGTTCTATACTGTCAATGCATAGCATATTTTCTTGAATTATAAAACATGGCATGCTTGCATACACATCATTGGATAGAACCACTCTTCATCTCTATATTTTCTTCATGAAAGGCACTTGCACCTATGCTTTCATTTTTGCTGCCAACATATCAATGCAATTCTGCATATAAGAAGGGAATACCAGTCTGTAGAGATCCAGAGGCTCTACATGCAAAATATTCAGACCCTCTAGTATGTACTGGATCTCTGAGAATACGTACTGGCTATGAAATTCTTCGAATTACAAGCTACTTGCAACAAAATTTTGACAAACTGAGAGTTCCCTTTCAAGTTCTCCATGGCACTGCAGATTCTGTTACTGATCCTGATGCTTCTCAAAAACTGTATGAGGAGGCATCCTCCACAGACAAAACTATCAAATTGTACGAAGGATTCTCACATGATCTCCTATTTGAACCTGAACGAGAGGACATCACTAGGGACATAATTCAATGGTTGAATAGTAGAATATGAAATGAGTTAGAGCAGTGAGAGAAGATACCATGGAAATTTCAACCAAAGAAATTGAAAGATTAGGAGTTTAGTGATCAATTTCATGGGTTGTAAGTAGGAGGAAAAACAAAACTTGAAGCCATGCAAGTCATACTTTTTTGTATTGGAATCCTTAAAATCGTTTATTGGTTAGGCAATTTTTTTCATTATTCTTAATTACGGTAACTGCCTTTTTATTTTGGTAAAAAAGCGATTGCTATATCAATTTTTTTTAACAGAAAAACTATTATATATATATATATATATATATATATATATATATATATATATATATTTTTCCACAAAATCAATATTTTGATCACTTATTATATTTAAATATGATATTTACATATTTTGAGTTAATTAATATTGTGAAAACATAATTTCAACTAAATAGAAGTAATCATTACATTACAAATTGGTTTTGATTGATTGAGTTAAGATTAAATCACTCTTAGAATGATATTAGAGCAAAACTTATTCTTTACTTCCAAGTGAGTATTGGTTTAACCAAATTCATGGATTAAGTTCAATGAATCTTTTAAAAGAAAAACGAACTCACCGAAGTCCTTAATTCGAAACTATTAAAGAGGATAATTATTTAATAATATATTAGTTGTGTCTAGATATTTTAAAGTTTATACTTCAAATATAGCTAGTACATATAACTCACAAATTCTCAGTTTGTTTTTCTATTGGTTGCTAAATTATTAGCCAAGTTATATAAACAATATTTCTTAACTATATATAAAACGGAAAATTCATTTCACATATCCTTTAACACAGTTAATTTTAAGTGAGATTTGGGTATTTTTATTTTAAAATTTATATTCAATAAAAGCAATAATTACAAATATTGTTAATAATAGTTTATAAACAAATGTAGTTTTCCGATTTCCTGAGTGTCTTTCACGAGTGTAACCGGTGCAATTAAACTGTCAGATTCATAAATTTGGCCTAATAACCAACCAATCTAGTTGATTAATTGGAACAAAGTTGGTTCTAAAAGGGGTAACTCGACACAAAACAACCACTTTGGTACTTGAATTGATGACTTGTGAGGAGATTTAATCTGAGCAGATTGGTATCATTTTATTTAAAAGAGAAAAAAAGAGTTAGGAATGAATGCCAGATCTACACTTACTCTCTTCCATATTCACTGTAATCTTGATCTTCAAAGCAACTTGCAAAGAGAATAACCACAACCACTCAGATTAAGTATATAGTTTATTCATGATCTAGAAGAGTGTGTTATTACAGTCGACGCTACCTGCACACTAATACACTATCTGCGTGCTGAAAGCTTTTATTTTATTTCCCAGAAAAGAAAATAGTGTTAGTATAGAAAAAAAGCAGCTACTAGTTAAGATTACTTGATAAGATAACAAAAGGAGAAAAAACCACACAAGAAGTATAACATTCTCGCAACTTTAACAGTCTTGGTCATGAATTGTGTATCCTTCCATTCGTTAAAAATTGATAAAATGTGCATCTAACTAAAATAAACCTTGAAGTCAGAAACTTTACATCAAACCATCCTTGTTATAATTGTTCCAGAGTCAACCGTAATTTGAATTTTGACAGGTCTACATCGGTTGTTTCAATAAAAATCACGACAACAAAGAATAACCAAATGCGAAAATATATAATAACCAGATCAACTCTCATTATGATTAGGTTTAGAACATTAGTACTTCAGTTCATAAAGAATTTGCCATGTGATGCATGGGAGTGAGCAGAACTCAGTTCAGGACAAAATGATACCTTGCGTCAACGTAGCTCTCAACATCCCACAGAAAAGAACCAAAAGTAACCGCTTCTAGAACAAGTCTCTTCAAGCTACCAAAGCTGATTTTGATGCTCTCATCCTTCGAAGAATCGATTACCCCCTCTGGTGTAACAACAATTTCAGGTCTTCCGAACAATGCTTCAGTGTGCTTCTCAATGATGCTGAGAGACTCTTTAGATCTTAGTGTTGCGTATCTCTGTAATGTGTCAGTATCAAAGGACATCACATAGGTACGCAACCTGGAGACTTTTGAACCGTAACCAAATCCCCCTGAGCTGATGCCACCACCAGGCAAAGTAGAAATTTCAGGATGAGACATAACATGAGAAGAGCTCTTTCCACCACTTATTCTTGATTCGTCAGTAAGAGTTTGTTGAATGCTATTCTCTTCTGCCACATTAGGAAGAATCTTCATTGTCTTCTCCAGCTGGAACCTTTGGACAACCCGCTTAAGAAAGTACCCATACATTATTGAAGCTGCATAGACCTGCCCTACTCTGATTTTGCTGATCTGAGCGACAGATGTTGAATCGCCTAAACGGCTGCCCAAAATGAGAGCCAAGTGGTTTTGGATCATCTCGTAGGCTTCAGGTGAGTGAAGCTCCTCCAATTTTCCATCTTCACTTGGCCATGAATCAACCCGACCAGATTGGTTTGGGGTTAAGGAGGGTATCAGAGAAATATCGGCATCCATAAACTTCTGCACCACCAATGCATACAATATCTCTTCTAAAGCTTTTTTCCTTTCCTTAGTCTTAACCTCAGCAATTCTCCTGGAAAATTTTGAAAGCTAGTGCTGTGGTCAACATCTCCTTTCTTTTATTAAGATAAAAACACACCTCGTAGTCCCTTACAATTACTAAAACAATTTCAGATAGAAAACAGCAACAAAAACAAAGAAACATAATTCCAACATAATGATTTTATAGTACTAACATAAAATTTTATGCTGGATTCAAAGTAAACACAATCAAATCCAAAAATAAATCAACGAATATTGCATGAATAGCAGTTCCACAAGTAAATTCAATTCTATCAAATCCTTAAGCTTATTATGAGAGGAGACAGACAATATTTCTCCACTAAACAGTTACTTCAAATCATTTAGATATATAATATATATATATATATATATATATATATATATATATATATATATATATATATATATATATATAAAACTTCACACAAGATAAAATAAGAACGTCATTTCTATGCAAACAAATGCCTTACTTTCATAAATATTTCTTGCACTAATGATTAATGCTTCCTTAAAACACCCCCTGCCCCTCCACCAAAATAATCTTAAAAAATAAAAATGAACCTGTCAATCTACTAAAGTAATAATTCCAAGCAAGAGTAATCTACTGATCTTATATCAGTCAAGATATTATCTTCGGAAAGTTATTGGAGGCCCTGATGAGAAGAGTAGATCACATGGTGTCTAAGCCTCAAGGGAGAGGTAGATGGAAAACCAAGGACATTGAAAGAAATTATTAAGAGGGATTTTATGGTGAACAATATCCCTAAGAAATTGGTTTTTAACTAAACCGAATGACATTGTGTAATTTGTGTAGCGGATCTCATCAGCAAAATAACTTTTCTGTTGTTATTATTATCAGATATTATCTTCAGTAATTTTTCCAAATTACAATCAAGTATATGGAGGTATAGCTCTAAAAAAGACTTAAAATTAAATGTATAAAAAAGATACTAGAATATTTATAAAAAAAGGGGGGAAAATGCACTGGTGCTTCAAAGGAGAAGACACAAATACAAAGATTCCTATGCTGAATTCCAAACGTTGAACTACTGACATTTGGACAGAGCCAAACAAGTAAATTTACTTGAAAATATTTGCTTATCCATAAGAGTAAAATGTAGCATCAACCAGTTAAGGGGCCTAATCCAATGCAAGAGGAATTATTATTTCTGTGTATATATGGATTATAGAGATTGCTTATTCTTTTTTACTAAATAATAAGAAACTATCTTCCAGATTTATCATAAGTATATGGTCATAAAACACACTTAGAAGAGTATCAGATATCAAGTATAAAGCAAACCTGTACAGAACTAAATCAGTGCCTGAAGCAGGAGGGTCCCTCTTTTGATTATCACCATCAATATCAGTTTGGAATTGCTCAAGTTGCCGCTCTACTGCAGCAGGCACGAGATGTGGATGACTCATTAAAATCTGAGAGAGAAACTGCCCGATTGGAGACTCCAGTTTAAGTGGAGCAACATTGGAACTTGGTTCAGATGACTCTGGAAACGATGATGTAGCTCTAACTACAAAACCCCTTTTACTTCCAACACCGTGTCTCCCATGACATTGCTTGGAGATGGAGACAGGTACAGAAGTGCTCAACTGCCAACCACCAAGGACACTCAGAAAGCAAATAACTAATGCCCAAAACCTCTTATATGCAACAAAAATAAACTAAATAGTAATAATAATAAATATTTGACAAAAGCACATCCAACCGTATAACTCATGCAAGCCAAAAACACTAGACAAATGACAAGGCTAGAGAAGAGACATCACAAGTTCACAATCAAACAATGAGGAAACCTCCAAATATAATTTGTGCAAGATTCAACGAATCATTACGTAACTATCAGATAAACTTTCTCGATTAGTACATGAAGGAGAAGAAAATAAGAAGGAAAAATTAATTTAACGTCTCTCGTAAATTAAAATAAATTTATGCACAGGTTAAAATTAGCTTTAGAAGTACTTTGTAATAAAAGTTGAACTGCATAAATTGATTTTAGCTCATGAGAGAAGTTTAATTTCTGCAATAAAAGATGAAGCACGGTAAGTTGATTTTAGTTTACAAGACAAATTTAATTCGATTTATCTTTTCACTTTTCAGCTACAGGATAAGTTTGTCAAACAAAACCTAAATAGCACATTCTTATAAGAAAAGCACACTACTCGTATTGTCTCTACCCCTACAGCAAGCTAAAGCCCCAACACAACACGTTGTATTCAACTCAAAATCAATGAAAAAGAGCAACAAAACAAGCTAAGCTGTGAGAAATAAATAAATTGAAATGCAGTTTATGAAAATCACTACTCTCATAAACCACAACATACATTTCTAGCTAACACAAATCATAATCCAAAAATTTAAATAAAAAATAAATTGATTGAATACCTTAGTGGAGAAGGCAATATTGGAAGGGAAGGCGAATGCGGAAGGTCTTCCGAGGAAAACCGACGGCCTAGACAGAACGGACGGTGGTGTGAGGACGGTTGCCGTCGCAGCCGCTTCCATTGGCAGCTCTGCGAAAGCGATGAACGGTGTTGAATGAAGGAAGAAAAATGGATGAATAAAAGTGAATATAATATGACAAATAAAATATATAAAATATATAATTAGAAATGAAGAAGATGAAGCATGGTCCATGCCTACCTCTGACAAAGACGCAGGGGGTGTAAATAGAATCCAATACAAAGAACCCGATAATAAATAACCCTAGAATAGACCCAAGAGAGATTTATTGGTAATTAAAGAAAAAACACACGTATATAATTTTTAACAAGTAATACTTTTTTCTAATTATATTTCAAATTCTAAAATTTGAAATATTTGTTCTAAATTTTAAAAATATATTTTAAATTTTAGAATTCAAATTATATTCTAAATGTTAAAATTCGAAAGATTTATTTTAGATTTCGAAAATCCATTCCAAATTCTAGAATAATCTAGAATAATCGGAGAATGTATAAGACTAGCTTGATAATAAGTAATGTTTTTGCTAACCATAATTTACATTTTTCTATGTAATTTTTTTCTGTCTTCCTACTAATTTCTTGTGATTTAATTTTTCTGCAATTTATCTATTCTACCCTTTTTCCTATACAAATTATCTGCAATTTGTTTTTATTTTCCTTGCAATTTAGCTTTTCGGATATTTTATTTCATTTTGCATGCTTTCGATTTTTATCGGTGCTTGTTTTTTCATTATGATCTAATCTTTATATTTGGTTACTTCTATTTAATTTAACGTTTTGTTTTTAAGGTTTTATTAATTACTTATTTCTTGCAAATTTCTTAATTGTTGTTTATCGTTTTCAAAGTCATTTTGTTTTCTTGTTTTACAATATTTTATTTGAAGAAGTATTTTGAAAACTTTATTTTACTTTATAGAAAATTTAGCATGTTTTGTCAATGTGTATATAAAAATGGAGTATTTTGATGTGTAGTATTTTTGTAAATGTGACTTTTTTTTATATATAAATTTAACATATTTAAGAATATGACACATAATGCGTTCTTTCAATATGCGATTAGATTGATTTATGAAATTCTCCATGACAATAAACCAAAAATGCAACGGCGAAAGAGAAAGAGAGACCAAAGGCACTGAGAAATAATTAATATAAAATGTGGTTTAAACTTTGAATATAGAATGTGAGAAAATACCAAATTCCAAACTCTTAAATTTTAAATTAATAAATTGGTTTGATTCATGGATTGTTTTATATTTATTTTATTGACTCTTATAAATATTTAATGAATTTATATTATTGTAAGGGAACTTAGAAGAGATGCACCTCTATCCCAATGTTTAAATTTCACTAAACACAGGTTTATTCAATTTCAACAAAATATGACATCATAATTTCCTTTATTCAGTTACCTATATCAAAGTGCCACATAACTTCTTATTTGATTAAATATTAATTCAAAGCAATTTATTAGTGGCATGCAAATTTTCTTAAATCTAGATTAAACTCAAATCACACTTAATTTATAAGAAATATTTTTTGCATAAGATAAATATTATTTTATTAAAAATACAAAGAAAATGAACATATATTTTTAAAATATAAAAAAGTAAATATCTTTTAAAAACTAGCAAAAAATTATGATTATTTTCATAAAATTTTAAGAAAAGCTAGTAATTATTTTAAAATTAAAAAATGCCCAACTGTAATTTAACAAAACCTAAAAGAAGATAAGTCTAACTTTTCATAAATTATGACTAATAATAAAAAAAAATATGTTCAATGCTTGCTAGTAGAAAACTTGAGTTTTACACAAGAAAGATTAGATTTGATTCTCAGGTGGATTTTATAAAAAAAATTATAGTCTATTATTAATTCAAAATAAAAGCATATTTAATTTTAAAAAATCACACAAGCCCTCTTAAACAATAATAATAATAATAATAATAATAATAGTAATAATAATAATAATTTTGTCCTGCACAACATGTGCCCTAACTCCATTGAAGATACTGTGTTCCGTTCTCTTCTTCTCTTCAATTCAGCATCTCAGTTTCAACCAATAACAAGAAACAAACAAGCCTCAGAAGAGAAGAGATGAAGTTTCGTTACGCGATGGTGTGTTCTTCGAACCAGAACAGGAGCATGGAGGCTCATTCCCTGCTCAAGAGGGAGGGTTTCGACGTGTCTTCTTACGGCACTGGTGCCCACGTGAAGCTCCCTGGTCCCTCCCTCAGGGAACCCAATGTCTACGAATTCGGAACCCCCTACAAGTATATGTACGATGACCTCCGCAGAAAAGACACTGATCTGTATCCTCTTCTCTCTTTTTCTTCGTTTTTCTTTCTACCCTTTCCCTCTCTTTACCCCAAAATCAAATCCCCAGCTCGTGGGGTTGCTTCAACTAAAAAAAGATTCCACCTTTTCAGCTTCAACATTTCAATCTCACGAGTTTTGTTCATTTCAATTTTGTTCATAAACTTGGATTTTGTGCTCTTTTTTGTGAGTTTTATTTAAATGGGTGTATAGGGTTTTTTCTAGTGAACTTATGATGGGTGTATTGACTTTTATAATTATTATCGTTGAAGTTCTACTTGTATGGTTTTCTATTGGTTGGCAATATAAAGTTTTTTTTATGCTGACAGACATAGAAATTAAACTGGTGTTTATTCGGGGCAATTGAAGCAAAACAAAAGAAAATCAGTTCCTTTAAATATATATATTTTTTTGAATTAGTTGTTTTGTATTTGCTGCACTATGTGGGGATAGTTTTGATGGAGTGAGTAACTTTTCTTCACCGTGATACCAAGTGGAGGGAATTTTTTGTAGGGATTGAAGGAGCAAATGGGCTAGTATTGTTAAGTTCTTATTTGATTGTGTGTTGTTTGGGTTTATAGAGTAAGATATTGAGTTAAGGTCGGTCAAATGGTGGTGGTTTGGATAGTTTGCATGGGGTCATAGTATAAGTTTCTTTGTTGTCATTGTATGCACAAGAAAAGACTAAGATACTGAGTTGATGATCGCATTAATTTATCTTATGTATGCCTATCTGTTTTAAGACTTACACGCATGTTGGGTAATGAGTTTACTCTGCACTTGCATTCTTCTTGTTTGTTGTTCTGTGTGGTGGATTGATGGAACCTTTACTAGAGTACAGCTATAGACGAAATGGAATCTTGACAATGCTTAAAAGAAATGCAACAGTCAAATTGGCACCTCAACGGTGGCAAGAAAATGCTGTTGATGGCTCCTTTGACGTGGTATTGACATTTGAAGAAAAAGTGTTTGATATGGTTATTGAAGGTAAATATTCATCCTGATTTGTTTATTCAGTTTCTGATTGTTGATTGCTCTGAAGTTAGTGAATATAAAATGTTGTTGTAGGATATTTGATTTTAAGTAACTTTTAGATAGATTTTTATTTTACCACCAATACAAACAGTCTTCTGCTTCACATTATGGTGGTTGATAGGCCTCATTGAATAAGATGCTTGGGTTTTAAGCTGAGATGTCTGCTAATGGTGTTAAAAGGAGTTCACAGGAGATATTTCTTACCTGTGATTTGGCATTGGATATGAACGAATTAAGAGAACGAGAAAAACAGGTGTTTGCAGCAGAGTTGCAAATGCAGTGAACTGCACTGATTTTATGTGCCTCTCTTTGATTACCTTTTATGGTTGTTGGTTGTTGGTTGATTGTTAATTGTTTTTAGTCATTCTGGTTCTTTTTTAGTTATTATTAATTTTTGAAGTATGTTTTGCCTCACATAAAAATTAGGCCAGATTATATAGTTTTCCCGGAAACGATAGTAATGCATACTTGATTAATTGAGGTGTCTTGCATTATAGTTTTGAAATACATGTCATAGTTTTGGCTGAGGTTATGGTTTTATTCAAATTCATGAGGTTGCCAAGGTATTTTCGCAGTCCCTCCATGCATATTGTTGTGCTATCTATCTAGTTTTCTACCATGTGGAAACTCTAGCATAGATATGTGTCTGAAATGAAGACCATGTTGTGTCTAATGACTCTGTAGTTATGCCTATGTTTGATGGTTATTTAACTTAAATAATGTGCAGATCTCCATAATAGAGATCAAGTTTTATTGAAAGCTGTGCTGGTAATCAACTTGGAGGTAAAAGATAACCACGAAGAAGCAGCTGTGGGAGCTAAGCTTACTTGGGATCTATGTAAAGAGGTTTGTATCTCATGCAACCCATGTTTTCTTTGTGTTCACAGTATATGTACATTTTCTGTTGATGGCAAAATTCAAGTGCTTTCTGTTTCTTTTAAATAGTTCATTGCTTACTGTGTATATATTTTGTGCACAGATTGAAGTTGCTGAATCATGGGAGGAATCAATTGATGAAATTATTGCTGGTTTTGAGAATAAGCATCGGAGGAAGCTTTTGTACAGTGTCTCCTTCTACTAGAATATTGCTGTCTCCCTAGAAAAAGAAGTGTTACACTAATGAATATTTAGTTAAGCATAACATGGAAACCATTTTTGTAAATTTGACAACTGATCTCATTTCAAATGAAAACAAATGTATTGGCTGTTGTGCATTAAAATCTAAGGATCAAACTACCAAAGGATAAAAGGATTATGGACTTATTTTACAATTTACATATGAAATAAGTATTTTGAAATATATAATATATATTCAGAGAAGATGAAAACATGAAAAATATTATGCATTCTCTTTTTGTATTTATGCAGTAAAGTACAGTGAATTCATAGTAAAGTACATTTTTTTCTGTGCAAGTTCAGGAATTAAACTATGGTCAAGTTGTTTGAGATCCATTTGTACCAATGGCACTAGCCTTTCTTGATTTCAAAATATCATGAGTACAAAACCTCATGAAAGTAATGAATCATGCCAAGAACACTAACTTCTTCTCAGTTTCTCAGAATCAAGTTCATGAACCATTTTGCTTTTCAATCATTTTACTCTCATTGTGATATATGGTAAAAGTAATTTGACAAACAAACAAACACGAGTGAGGAGACCAAGTCATATTTTTGGCCAATTCTACATTTGCATTTTGATCAGAAAACAGAGAGTATTTTGTTGTGTCTACAGCAAATCACATTGAAAAGGCTTAAAATGAATACTTTTCTATACATCTTGGGATTTGACCAAGGTATGTCAGACGCCTACATAGACAAGACTGCACCAAATTTATGAAGAAGGTTCCTTGTTTGTAATGTAGCATAAAAGTATAACCTCTTGTTATTATATATTGTTTTGTTTGTTTAGTTATATTTTTCATTCCTCTGTTTTTGAATGGTGTCATTTTACTTTTCATAAACTTTTATGTAATGATGTTGACCTACTTTTTAACTAAGCTTTTTTTTTCTAGCTTTTTGTTAACTTTTATTTTTCAATTTATAATCTCCTCAGATTAAATTGACTTTTAAGGATCTATCTGCAATAATTAGAAAATTTTCAATTTGGATTTCAAATACAATTTCAAAATTATACGATTTTACTGAAATGGGGTTGAATTGATTTATAACTCATTTTCAAAATGTTTTGCAACAGTTTTTAAAACGAAATAACAGTTTTAAGAAGAGTTTGATTGCATATAATATTTAATGAATGAAATAAGATATTAATATTAATATTAAATAATTTCTTTATTTGATAAAATACATAAATATATTTTTTTTTTACCAAAAACAATTACATAACTTCTCCGTTTAAAATTAATTATTACTTATATCTTTTTAAACGATTCTTGCAAACTTTGTAACCTTTTAAAAAATATATTATTTTAGTATAGAAAATATCAACCAATAAACGTATATGTTTCCACGTGATAAAAGAGTTTCTTGACTTTTAAAATAGTTATCTTAAAAAAGTATGAATAAATATTCTTTCAATAAAAATCTTCAATGAAACCGCTAATTTTTTTACTTTCATCATAACTAATAATTAAAATTCAATTTATAAGTAATGATAATTTAAGTTATTATAATATTACATATATTAAAAACGTTTAAGTTTTAAAATTATTTTAATTTTTAAATCAATAAAAACAGATAAACAATTTAATTGATTTCGCTAACTTTGATGTGTGAGATTGACGGAACAGGCAGAGAAGGTAAAAAAACTGGGAACTAAATAACTTATTAAATGTCAAAACGTTAAACATTTTTCCAATTTTCTCACAGTTTTTTTAAAATACAATAAAATAAATTCTCAAATTAAACACTATATTAAAAAATTTACATAATTAAACTATATGTATACTTTGAATATAAATTCGTTTGAACTATATTTTATAATTATTTTTAATAATAATTATTGCTGAAAATGACTTCCCCATAACCCACTGTGTAAAAACTTGGTCAATAATTGGTATGAAAAGACATTCCTTTAAACTCATTTATTATTTCAAAAATAAGAAAGACTTTATTGACTTTAAAAATAGGACTCAAGATAATCCAACATTTTATTCATGAGCATATTACGTTTTGTCACCAAAACAAAACAAATGTTTGGACAAAGAGAGAGAAAGAAAGAAAATTATATATTTGCTTTATTTTATTAAAGATAAAATAATTTTAAAAATAATTAAATATATTTTTTATCTTTATATTTATACATAAAATTTTGATTTTAATTTTAATTTTAAATTTTTTAAATACTTATAATAAAGAAACTATTAAAATAATTTTTTATATAATAAATAAATTTATAATATGGATTATAACGTTAAAATATAATATTCACGTTAGTTATGAATTAATATATAAAGTATTTTAACATTATGATTTATGAAGCTCGGACACTCCCTTTTATATAGCGTGTCTGTGTTGGATATACATGTCGGACACGAGGACACGTATCGGTGAAGTGTCCGATTCAAAAAATATTTGTTGGATTTCTGACTATTCTAGCACGATTCTAACATAATTTTAAAAAAGATAAATACATTAATTTTCTAAAAACTCAAATTTATTGTATAAATTTTTAATATAATTATAAAAATAAGGAACAAATCATTTTGAATTAACCATGAAAAACATCTTTCTACTAAAAAATACTAAAACATACTTGTGCGCATAAATCTTTACTGTCGATTTATATAATTCATAATTATATAATATACAAATTATATGTATCTTCATATCCGTGTCATATCAGTGTCTATGTCCGTGTTTGTGCTACATATGATTCATCTTAAAAATTCATTTCTTATTTATCTTTAAGGACATATTTTAATATTCTTTTATTATAAATATTAGGAAAGTTTAAAATTTGAATTAGAAACAATTTAACTATAATGTAAAGATGCATATTTAACCATTTTAAAAACAAAATTTTAATTATTTTTAAATTTAATTTTTTATCTTCATTTCAACATTTCAAATTAACCGTATAATTAAAACGTTTTTCAAATTTAGATGTTTAAATGAGTTTTTTTTATTTTTAAATTTAATAATATTTTTAAAGAAGGTTCTAGGAAAACAAATTATACCATGGACTATGGTTTAAGTAAGTTAGATTGTAACTTAATTGTATTAATACTTTATTTTGGTCACATGATTGAATATAGTATAAGTTAACTGATATTAAGAAATTTAACGTTGAAAGAAATTTATGTGAAAGTTTTAAAATTAAAAAATAAATAATATATATATATATATATATATATATATATATATATATATTTTAAGTAGATGTTAAAGTTAACACATGCCTATGTCATAAATACGTATTAAAAAAGCATATATGTAATCCTGATGACGTGAAACATAACGGAATCGGGCATCGTCAGTGAAGAGAGACGGAGTGTGGCGTTAAAGGCCTCCGTTTACTTTCTGCCAACTGCTGCAGCTGACAACTCAACACTCACAAACTCTTTCGCTTCGCTCTGATCCAAAAGACGATGGAACCTTTACGTTGATTCCTTCTAATTTTCGCACTTTCCTTCTAATTTTCCCGCACTTTCTCGCTCTCCAAACGCTCTCCACAAACCCTAAAATGGCGTCGGAATCCACCGAAGAGGACAAATCCTGGGAGCAGGTCCTCCGCCGGATGCTCCCAGCCGGCGCCCCGCTCCCGGACGAGGAGCACCTCGACTACTCCATCGCTGTTGAGTACGAAGGTCCTCCGGTTGCATACGACGTTCCCAAGGTCGATCCGCTCGAAATCGGCACCGCCGCCTCCGCCGTCGCCGTGCCGATTCGCACGGCGTCAATCGTGTCGGATCACAACGCGTCGGCCTCTATTCCGGTGGCCATGCCCGTGCATCCGCGGTTCTCGCGGTACGGCCGAGTCCGCAACGGCGGTTTCGACCGCCCGCCGCCGCCGCCGCAGAAGAGTCCGGTGGAGAGCCGGAGGTCGTCGTCGGTCTCCAGGTCTCAGTTGCAGTTCGATTCGCTCAGCGGTGAGGTGGTTTATCGATCCGATAATTCCGGCGAGATGAACGTCGACGACGGAGCAAGCTCAGCCTCGGACGCGTCTGTGCAGCACTCACCGCCGAATTCTGCTCCGGTGCCGCGCGGCGGCTCCGGAGCGGGCAAACGTCCGACGACTGTGACGTTTCATACTCCGAGGGACTCCGAGGACGACGACGGCGATGATTTTCCGTCGCCGCGGTCTTTTGCAATGGAGCCCGTGGGATCGCCGGTGGGCTCGTCGCCGTCGCGGAATAAGAAGCGGTGGATTTGTAGCAGATGTGGAAATAGTAACAGGTTGAAAGAGAAGGAAGCGTGTTTGGTGTGTGATTCAAGGTATTGTAGTAACTGTGTGCTGAAAGCGATGGGGTCTATGCCCGAGGGAAGAAAGTGCGTGAGTTGCATTGGGAAGCCCATTGATGAATCGAAGAGGCCAATTTTGGGGAAGTGTTCTAGAATGCTGTCGAAAGTGTGTAGTTCTTTGGAGATTAATCAGATTATGAAGGCTGAAAAGGAATGTCCTGCTAATCAGCTTCGGCCGGAGCAGCTTATTGTGAATGGAAGGCAGCTGAGGCAAGAGGAGTTGGCTGAGATTCTGGGCTGCCCCATCCCTCCTCAGAAGTTGAAGCCCGGGAGGTATTGGTATGATAAGGATTCTGGACTTTGGGGCAAGGTGAAAATGGAAACTACTAACAACTTTGATGCTTCAATATGTAGTGTTTTGTGTTTCTCTTAGTGTTTGTCCTTGGTTTTATATAGAGAATACTTTTATTGGATTGGTTTATTGTTTGCTGAATTTGGATGTGGCGGATTGATTTCAGGAGGGAGAGAAGCCTGATAAGATAATAAGTTCAAAGCTTAATATTGGAGGCAAGCTTCAAACGGATGCGAGCAATGGGAATACTAGAGTCTACATGAATGGCCGTGAAATAACAAAGATTGAGCTTAGAATGTTAAAGGTAACCAGATCAATAATCAGGTTTCTACTTTCATCTGGGTTGGATTTGGTTCTGAATGAAATAGTTGAACATAGAAGTTAGTAAATGTACTAGAATCTAGGCTACAATACTAGATAACAACTTTTTTAAATGAGCATCAATATTTTCTATGCCTGGGCTTCAACTAAGGTTGTGTGTGAAGTACCATGTGGCAACCCTAATTGATTGTTGCAGTGCTTCACAAGTTTATACACCATTGGTTATCTAAGGAAAAAACACAAATGAATACAGACCCGTGTTATTATCAGTCAACTTATGGCCATCTCTGTTTCTTAGAATTTAGGTGTTTGGATTTTACTTGTTATTAATCAAATTCTTGCCAAATACTATTGATATCAAGAAAAAAGGCATTACTTAAATTATTATCTGTGCTGGGTAAAATATTTGAGATCGTAGATATTAACCATGGACATGCATTAATTTTTTTTCTTAGCAGTTCCCTCTAAAATTAAGAGGAAATATTTCAAGCATTTAAGCTTACCTGATTATTAATGGTACTATAAGTCTAGAGTAACGTGTGTCCGGTTAAATTCTTAATTTTTAATACAACCATAACTTCTACTTGTTGACAGGATGTGATGTATAAAGAATTCATTCATGGTTTTTACAATGGCACTTCAATTTTGTTGTTGTTTTGGTTTCATATATTTGTCCTAAAATGTCTGTTTTCCCTAACTTTTTTGTTTTCCTGCTCTCTTATAATTTCTTTTGCTGTCTGCTTCTTATTCTGCGCATCAGTATATCTTTTAAAAGTCTATGCTTGCCAAAGCAACTTAGATCTTGTGTTTCACTTTGTAATGCCTTTATCATCTCATTGATTTGTTTGTGATTTGTTGGTTATCATTTTTCAGCTGGCAAATGTTCAGTGTCCACGAGATACCCATTTCTGGGTTTATGAAGATGGATCTTACGAAGAAGAAGGGCAAAATAATATTAAGGGGAACATATGGGGAAAGGTTCTCTCTTATCTGATAATAGCATACACTTCTGTTCAATGTAGGCTTAAAATTAAAAGTGTATCTCTTCTTGATTTGGTTTTTTATACAATATTAGTTTGGTTTATGGTAGGCAGGCGTCCACTCGTTTCATTTGTTCATTATTCTCATTGCCTGTACCTCCAAGTAATCCTCCTGGGGTCAGAGATAATTCAACTAACTATTCAGCAAGATCTGTGCCTGAATATTTGGAGCAAGGTAGAGTTCAGAAACTTTTGTTGTTTGGCATGGAAGGGTCTGGAACAGCCACACTATTCAAACAGGCATGTATATTTCCTTTATATTTCACTTCTTCCGTCTCTCTCACCCTCTGTCTCGTTGTTGCATGTATTCATGCCTTTTGTGCTTATTAACTTTTAGCCTGGATGGTTTGGATTCAATATCGTTGGCTTTCCCTTTTTGATGGGTAAAGGACTTTAGTGAAGAGTCATAGTTTATGTTCTTGATTCATTGTGCAATGGAGCCTGGTAGTGATGTAGTTATAAGTTGACTATTTTCTTAGGAGCTTAGATATATATATATATATATATATATATATATATATATATATATATATATATATATATATATATATATATATATATATACACGTGCTCAACCACACTCTCACAAACATACGTTGTATAGCTGTGTATTTGCTTGAGTATGCATGATACATGCATGCATATACCAATAGTTCTTTATATTAATGTTCTGTGTACTTTTCAGATTCATATAATGTACCAATGAATACCCATTTATGCATGTTTGCAGAATTCAAACGTACTAAGAAATTAGGTGCATATTTAAACAAGAAGTTATATGCATTCAAATCTGTATGTCACAACTTATGGATAATGGAAACCACCCAACCTTGCCTTATTTTTGTTGTAGTGATTTCTTGTGCTCATTATGGATGGCTTTTTCAGTGTACACGTGGCAGGAGATAATTTTTCATAACTGCATAATTTTAGCCTACATTGTTATGACACATTTTAGTGGGAACAGGCTTTTATTCTTGTTATTGTAATTATAACACATTTTCTTTTGATATCTATTATTTTATCTATTAACTTGGTGTTAAACTGTTAATGGTGTGTTACTGATTGTTTTATTTTTCTCATTTTACCATTTCTAATTATCTGAGCTTTCATTTCCCTATCTGTGGAACAGGCCAAGTTTTTATATGTAAACAAGTTTTCTACAGAAGAATTACAAAACATCAAGCTTATGATTCAGAGCAATATGTACAAGTATCTCAGCATTCTGCTTGAAGGACGAGAGCAGTTTGAAGAGGAAGCTCTGGCAGAGAGAGAATCTACTTCATTAGAAGGTGAAGGATCTGGACAAGTACCAGGTATAATTTTACTTTCCTTACCTCTTTCATAGTTTGCCGGGACTGTTTCTCTTTAAGTTTAAGTGCCACTTGCTTTCTATTATATTGTGGTGTTTATTATTAATGTCAAGTCACTAAATATTGTTTTTCATTCAGAGGTCGTGAAAGAATGATATAGTAGTGAAGCTTTTCACATGTGTTCTGTATACTTAGGCATCCTATCATTTGTTCCGTCCATGTTGATTAGCTATATTTCTTTTGTTCTATATATGTATATTGTATGATCATACAGAGTGACGCTTAATGCTTTTAAAAATTCCATAATGTTTGTAACATGCATTTTGTATTTTTCACTCTCACTTACCTACTAGAATAATGCTTTTGTTGTTGTATTTCTTATGCTCACTATATCAATTCATTTGTCATTCTTTCTTCATGGTTTGTCTTAGATTGTTGTCCAATTGGAACATTTAATGAAGAACCCTAGTCCCCTTGGGGAGTAGGCAACAAAATAATTGCTTTATGTTTCCCATATTTGACCCAAAAAGGTAATTTTTGGATAAAAAAAGTATTTGATTCTGTGGTGTTATACTAAATGTTGTCTGCAATATTGGTCCAATGTGTAATAAATTCATTATTTGTTTTTAAGATGTTAAGCTTCATCAAATATAATTTTGTACAACAATACTAACATTTCCATAGACAATCTAAACTATTTATAGCAACTACCACCATGGCTCATTTCATTCCTTGGGTCAATAACGTGGATTAATTGGCACCATTGGGGCTCTGTCCAAAACCTAATTTGCATCAAACCATTAAAGTAAGGTCCTTGTCAATGGTCACTAGCTATCTTTGAGAGAGTTATTTTTCCTTGCCCATTATTTGCGACAACTACAAGGCAATTCAACTATGTTTTGACTAGTATAATGAATCAGTTGTCCTTTTAAGAAACAATTTTCAAGTTAGATATAGTAATTTTTGATACCGCATCAATTTTTCCCTTTGTGGATGATACAATTTGATAATCTTTTTTGTGACATCAGTGGAAAAGCTATAGTTCTGTTGGTGAATGAATCTAATTGTAAACTAAATTTAGCAGAAACAGCAGCTGATGAAAACAAGCCTTGTATTTACTCAATCAATCAAAGATTCAAGCACTTTTCTGACTGGTTACTGGATATTATGGCAACGGGAGATTTGGAGGCCTTCTTCCCTGCAGCAACACGTGAGTATGCTCCTATGGTAGATGAGATCTGGAGAGATCCTGCTGTTCAGGAAACTTACAAGCGGAGAGAGGAATTGCATAATCTTCCTGATGTTGCTAAATATTTCTTGGATCGGGTATGACTACTATTTCATTTTTTACTATTTTGTCTTGATAAGTATTTAGTGGTGTTGTTTTGTATATTTATTTGCAATTGAACTGTTAATTATGTCTACACTGCTATTTATGTGTATCCTTTACAAACATTATTTTTCCATTTCCATTCTGAAGTTAATTCAAAGTGGCTGGCAACATTGTTACTGTTTTGCCAAGCTACTGTTTGTCCTTATATGTCAGTAAACTTTAAAAATATGCAAGAGGTGCAATGTAACATGTCCCATTTCAATACCAAAGAGTGCTAGTATCTGCCAGTAATGTTAATGTACACTATACTTACCAAACATAGAAACTATTGACCATTTGAGCTGGTAGTTATTTTTGTAAATTTTTCTCTGCCATTTGAGAGTTGAGACCAATGGGAGTTTTACCTGTAATTTAATTATTAAATTAATTATGCTTTCTATTAGTCTTGAAGCTTGTATGCTTTTTCATCATTGTTAACTGACCCTCATTATATAGATATATACCTAATGATAGGGACCAGATTTAGTTACATACAAGTAGGGGCCAGTTAAAGCCCAATGATCTACATATGGGGCATGTTTCCAGTTTTCTCTTTTTGTATTTTCCTCTACCTTGTTAAATAATACAATTTCCCTTGGTGGATAGGAATTGACTCAGATATCTATGGAACATTAAACTGCATAGCAGAAGAGAAAGTATGGAAACAATAGTGGCTTCCATATTGATTAGCAAAAGCGTAAATTATCCTATCAAAAGATTGAGAGTAGAGTAGAAGATGTTATTAGTTCATATTTTCAGTTATTTATGATTTGTGTAAATGTTTAGATATCTGTAGATTTATATGGATATCTAGATGTCTATCTAATGAACATGTATGTACTTTTGTGCAACTCCAATGAAAAGTTATCTACGAGTCTCTTAATGCATATTTAAATATTTTTATAATAGTATTGCCATCATGGAAAAACTTACAGTAAGATATTCACTATCCGCCATCTTTGTGGTTGCAAAAGTTTATATGGATAGAAGATTGAGAACCGAACCTTCAAAAGAATACTTTTAAAGTACGGTGTAAAATTTAAATTATGGATCATAACTCCTTCTTGTCTATCTAAATTTGGCTCATAATAAATGTTAGTCTTTCACTTTTATGTGCTGTTATCAAGATGTCTAATCATATATGATCTTGCATACGCAATAGGAATATTATGTGCATATTCATATTTAAGCTTCTAATTTTATTGGTCTTGCTTTTGTACTTTTGATTTTTCATATTTTTCTGGTTAATATTTTTAAGAACAATCTTAAAATGTATTGGCTTTCATCACGTGCTTCTGTTATCAAGAGGTGTACTTATATGTGATCCCGCACAGGCAATAGAAATTTCTAGCAATGAGTATGAACCTTCTGATAAGGATGTATTATATGCCGAAGGAGTCACTCAGAGCAATGGTCTCGCTTTCATGGAGTTCTCATTTGATGATAGGAGTCCAATGTCTGAGATATACAGTGAAAACCTCAATTGCCCTCCTCCCTTAACCAAGTAAATCAATCTCCTTTTCTCTTATTTTACAAAATCTTCTGAAAATGTTTTTAACACTGTTATTGACTCAGATATCAACTGATTCGCATAAATTCAAAGGGACTGCGTGATGGTTGCAAATGGTTGGAAATGTTCGAAGATGTGAGGGCAATCATATTTTGCGTTGCCCTGAGTGACTACGACCAGATGTGGCCTAGTAGTACAGGTCAGCTTCGAAACAAACTGCTGGCAAGCAAAGATCTTTTCGAGAGTCTGGTGAAGCATCCCTGTTTTAAAGATACCCCATTTGTGCTTCTCCTAAATAAATATGATGCCTTCGAAGACAAGATAAACAAAGTTCATTTATCAACTTGTGAGTGGTTTGGGGACTTTTGCCCCGTGAGACCTCATCACAACAATCACGCCCTAGCGCACCAAGCATACTACTATGTGGCTGTGAAGTTCAAGGAACTTTATTATAACCTAACTGGCCAGAAGTTGTTTGTGGGGCAAACTCGAGCTCGGGAACGCACGTCTGTGGATGAGGCATTCAAATACATAAGGGAAATCATCAAATGGGACGATGAGAAGGACGAAGATGTATATGAAATGAACCCAGAAGAGTCTTTTTACAGTACAGAAATGAGTTCTTCACCATTCGTCAGACAGGAGTGAATACCCAACCTTTGGTAACCCTTCTTCGAGACTCAAACCATCTTATTTTTGGACAGAAACTCATCGCTCCAAGAATTTGTAGGAGCATTGCATTTGTGAAGGTCATGGTGGTCAATTGGGTGAGGTGTGGGAGTATGTTGTTTTGTTGTTTTTTTAGGAACTTTCCGAAACAGGTTCAGAATTATTTTTGCCCCTTCATAAATAAGCTAATTTGATTGAGAGGTTGTAAATTCAGAGGTGATTTGTTCTCTGTACAGCTTATATTGACAATATTGTTTAGCTTAATTTGAAAAATAAAAAATAAAAAATAGGTATTTTTTTTATACCGTCCATTTTTTAACGACCCATATATCACTATGCCCGTAAGAACAGAATAAATATAAAATACTAACTTTACAAAGACCTAGGTGTTCAAAAAAAAAAATTTAATTTACGAAAAACTTAAGTTCTTTTAACTTATGAGGATCGTTTGAGTTATGATTGATGTTTATCAGGAAAGTAAATGAGTTAAGCATATTGAAATTATGATTCAACTTGCAGTTAAACAGTTTTTCTATAACTAGTACGATGCCTCCGCGCCCAATAATGACTTGTTTTGATTAGTTAATGAATAGCCATAAAGCCAACTGACTTCGATCAAATGAAAATTCTTTTTTATTATTATAAATATGATACATAAATTCAAAATCAAGATAGTTTTCTTAATATTTTAATGCAAAGGGTGAAAGGAATAAATATAAATATACCACAAGAAAATTAAAAATTACACAGCTCAACACTCATTTAAAATTTTTAGAATCATCAAACTTGCACTAAATTAAATATGTCTTCTGCGTTTTTTAATGGAAAAAAAAATTGTTAATAGGACCTTAAAATAAGTACATGACTTAGAAAATATAAAACAAAACAAAAAAGCCTATTGGTATGTTACATTGTCATGGACACGTAAATAATGAGTCTCTCCTAAATTTGTGATAGTCTTCAAGAACATTGTTATCATTACTTTCCAAAAATTAAAAAAACGTTGGTTCCTTTTGTCTTGGGCCTTCTGTGTATTGTCTACTTGATTTTATTTTTGAAGAATTTAAGAACGACCCTTATCACTTATAGGATTTGTTTTACTTATCCCCACATGTTCCCATTATTCCTTTTTTTTCAATTTTATTCTCAAACTATTGCGTATAACATTTACTCTTCATTACAGATTTTTCAGGAAACACATTAATAATAGAGAATAGCATAAAAATATGTATATGAATAACTTCATAAAAACAACGTATTTAAATAACTTCAAACTTTTATCTCAAATTTGTATCTTTTGTACTTGTATGTTCCAAAAATATTAAATAATCATTTAAAAACTTGTCAAAATCAACAACTTTTGAAAAATGTATTAAGTTCTTATTAAAATATTAATATTCGTGATATATCTCTTCTATATCTTATCGATTAACAATAACTTTTCACTGGTAATTAATGTTTTGTTTGGATTAGGGAGAAAATGTGTGAAGATTTGAGGAAGTGAATTTGGAATGAGTTTGAGGGAAAAGTGTGAAAAAAATTAAGTTATTTGGAGTAAGGTATATAGAGTGGATATGTAAGAAAATGTTATTTAAGTTTGTGAGTGATGTGACGAGGATCCGTAAAAGAGTACTCTGACAGACTTCTAAGCATTGTCAACAAAGTGAGGTTGCTTGGATCTGTGTTAAATGATTCAAGAATTGTAGAAAAACTGCTTGTAACCAAAATGAGCAACAAGATGAAGATGCTCAAATTGCAAATGAGGAGGAGGATGTACTTTTCGTTGCAACTGGTTTCTCTGACAATATTTCAAGTGCATCTTGGCTAATTGATAGTGGATGCACAAATCACATGAGCAATGACAAAGAACTTTTTAAGGAGTTGAAGCCTTCAAAAATTTCAAAGGTCAAGATAGGCCATGGGGGTCACATTCCAGTAAAAGGAATAGGAACCATTGTTGTAGCAACACATTCAAGTACTAAAACTATTACTGATGTGTTATATGTACCTAACATAGACCAAAATTTATTGAGTGTTGGTCAGTTGTTACAAAAAGGCTTCAAGGTGTTTTTTTGAAGATAACCACTGTTTGATCAATGATGCTACCGGACAAGATTTGTTCAATGTAAAAATGAGAGGCAAAAGTTTCTCATTAGATCTATTTCAGGAGGAGAAGACAGTATTTTCAACAAAGAAAAATATTGCTAAGTTATGGCACAAGAAGCTTGGTCAAGGGCTTCTCAAGATGCAAAAATCTGAAATGGAAGATAATCCACCAATTAAGGGCACTCGATTACCCTCTGACATATATCAGAGATGTAACGTTGCAGTATGTGAACCTGCTGATCACACAAAAGTTATCAATGACCCAAAGTGGAAAAAGGCAATGGAGGAGGAGTTGTATATGATTGAGAAGAACAAAACTTTGGAGCTTGTTGACATACCTCGAGACAGAAAGGTACATCAAATGGATGTCAAGTTAGCATTCCTAAATGGATTTCTTGAAGAGGAAATTTATGTTAAGCAACCTAAAGGTTTCATTGTGGAAGGAAAAAAAGACAAAGTTTATAGGTTGTCTAAAGCTATTTATGACTTAAAAATGCTCCAAAAGCATGGTATAGCTGAATAGATAATTATCTTCTCAGTTTAGGTTCTGATAAAAGTCTTTCAGAATTTGCACTATCCAAAGGTGTTGAATGGAGATTAAGCAAAACGAGGATAAAAAAAATAAAATAAAAAATAAAAAAATTGCAAAGTTGTTTACAAAGTCACTTCCAACTAGCAAGTTTGAATTCTTAAGACAAAAGATTGGAGTTTGCAGCATTTAAACAAGGAGGAGTGTTAGGATCATGTGTTTAACATCCTGCAAGTTAGCATTTTTGTTATTGAATAAGTCTCCAGATTATTAGAAAATTAATTAGTTATGTTTTAACTACTGGTTTGTTACCAGATTTTTTTCCTATTTTTTAGAACAATCTTTGTTCATTCTGTGTATAAATTCATAGCTTTTCAGCTTTAATAAATTATCTCAGTTGATCAATCAAACCTTATTTGTTTTGAAACTAACAGTATTATTTAATAGTTATTCATATTCAAATGTGTGGTTTTGTATGTTACAAAGAATCATTGGACATGCAGAAACAGGTAAAAAACATGCACTGAATATAAGACTAACAGATTGATCTCTGGATGATGGAAGGGATAATTTAAAGAGAAAGTTGAAAAAAGGAGGAAAGTTAATTGTGGTTTATATGAAAATTAGGGCATTATTTTTTATTATCCTTTTGTCTCCTTCTTTTGGAACAACAAAATTTGAGTGTGTTTGCCCATCATCACTCTTTATTTCCCACCAACTTTTTATTTTATTTTTTATTTAGATTTAATTTTCTGGAAAAGTTTTTTTGTTTTTTGAAACAAGAAAGGTTCTATTTCATGTATAATCATTGTTCAAATCAGAGATCATAGAATTTGATGATTAAGATTGAATGTAGGGTGGCATAACAAACATTGTTTAGATTTCCCTCCCATATTCATAGAGGGTCCAAATAAATCTTAGTCTAGTTATACGTATGATAAAATCCCCATAGCTTCCACCAAAATGAATCTTACTTCAAGTTGCTCAAAATGGGAGAAATCCTATTCCTGTCATTCCTACCTACTACCTCTGGGTGGGTCTCCTTGCAGCCACTTCAAGTGAGTTCACGTCTTCAAGAATATCTATATATATAAAGACGTTTTAAACAAATAGTCCAGAACCTAATGTAAAAAGGGTGATTTTCCACAAATTCTTGTTGCACGATAAAGACTAAGAGGCAATCAAGGACATTAATTCTTGTTCCACTTCTTCCTTGTTCTTAACTTTGGTCACCAGGGGTGCTTTTCGGTAGATTCACTCTTGCACCAAGGATATGAATTTTCATAATAAAAAAGGAGGACTCTAATTCCAACATTAGCATACTCTAAGACATATCGCGGGTTATCATCAATAAGAACCTTGGCATTTAAGGACCTACAAATCTCTGACTTCGATCTTGACACACCATCAAGAACAAAGTGGTTATCAAAGTGAATCTCATGAAACAGTCCAGGAAAATTCTTCTCTATCCACCTGATTGTGTGATCCTTATCCATTAGAGATTTCACGTCTCCTAGTGATAAGGATCACACAATCGGGTGGATAGAGAAGAATTTTCCTGAACTGTTTCATGAGATTCACTTTGGTAACCACTTTACTCTTGATGGTGTGTCAAGATCGAAGCTAGAAATTTGTAGGTCCTTAAATGCCAAGGTTCTTATTGATGATAACTTGCGATATGTCTTAGATTGTGCTAATGTTGGAATTAGAGTCCTGCTTTTTGATTATGAAAATTCATATCCTTAGTGCAAGAGTGAATCTATCAAAGAGCACCCTCTGGTGGCCAAAGTTAAGAACTGGGAAGAAATGGAACAACAAGTAATGTCATTGATTGTCTTGAATCACTGCTAACAAAATTCATTTGCTCCAGATCAGCCAACATCGGCTGGCGACGATTCGATGCAAAGGGAAGGGACCTTGCCTTACCCCTCACAAACTTCCTATCACCATTACCACCACAACTACAATAACTCTGGTTGCTACATTTACTCATGGGTGAAGTTGTTGATCCCTCACAAAATTTTTGTTCTCCTTACCATTTTAATTCAAAGACAAAAGTGTAGTCTCAACAAATTATTTTTACTCCTGAGGAGTATCAAACATTGTTAGCTCTCTTATAACAGTCCACTTCCAGTGATAATATTTCTAATCAAGTCTCTATTATTCCTTCCAACATGACAACACAATTTGGTAATAAATTTCTTTCTTCCTTCAATTCTTGGATTCTTGATAGTGGTACTACTGATCACATTTGTTCATCCTTAACTCATTTCACTTCATATCATTAAATTAATCCTATTTATGTTAAATTACCAAATGGAAATCAAGTCATTTCCAATTATTCTGGAACTATTTTTCTCAGTCAAGATCATGTCATAGACAATGTTCTATATATTTCTTGTTTCAATTTTAATCTTCTTTTAGTAACAAAATTGATTGATAATTTATCTTGTGTTCTTACCTATGACTCTAATGATTGTCACATTCAAGACAAGAACTCCTTGAAAATAATTGGTTTAGCTAAGATGCAAGATAGGCTTTATATTCTTAGGATCCCATCCTATCAAAAACTTCAAATCAAAGCCATCAAATATGCACATACCCTAAACATTGTTAATGTCAGTGCTAATGATCTATAAAACATTTGGCATTTTCAATTAAGACATGTTTCTAAAAAATGTATTGATGTTATAATGACAAAATTTCCTTTTTGTTAAATATAACAAATCAATTATTTGTGATGTTTGTCATTTTACAAAACAAAAAATACTTTCATTTCCTATTAGTACATCGAAATCTCAAAAATGCTTTGAATTGATTCATGTAGATGTATGGGGATCATACTCAATACCATCAATTCATGGTCATAAATATTTCTTGACCATAGTTGATGAATATTCGAGGTACACGTGAATTTTTCTTTTAAAACAAAAATTTAAAGTTGTCAAAATTTTGGAAAATTTTGTTGTCTTTGTTCAAACACAATTTGAGACAACAATAAAAATAATAAGAAGTGATAATGAGACTGAATTTTTCATGACTAATTTATTTGTTAACAAAGAAATAGTGCATCAAACATCATGTGTCAATACTCCACAACAAAATAGCATAGTTGAAAGGAAACATGGTCATATATTAAATGTAGCAAGATCTCTCATGATACAATCTCATTTACCCAAAATTTATTGGTCATACTCTGTGATACATGTTGCGCATATTATAAACATGCTTCCAACACCTGTTTTAAATTATTCTCCTCCTCACAAAAAGCTTTATAAAACTGCAACAGATTTTAATGGATTAAAGGTTTTTGGATCTTTGTGCTATGCTAGCACTTTGTCAACAAACAGAAAAAAATTTTGATTAAAGGATATCAAAATGTGTTTTTATTGATTTTAAAAGGGGAACAAAAGGATGTGTTTTGTTGAACATTCAATCTAGACAAATTTTTGTGTCTAGAGATGTTGTCCTTTATGAAAGTGTTTTTCCATATCAAAGGGTCCAAGATATTAGCAATGAAACTATCAGTCCTAACATTCATGATCAAATTTTGTTTACTGAAGATCAACCTGTCTTGAATCGACCATCACAACCCATTCTTGCACCTTGTGATAATGCTGAAAATAACAGTAATAATAAATATGAGTCAGACATTGAGGTTCCAAAAGAAGTTATTTCCCATATAGATCAAAACCTCAATGAAGATCATGACACCAAACAAAATTCTAAATCAAATTAGCTTGTCCGAATGAGTACCAGAATAAAAAAACCACCTAAGTATCTAAAGGACTATCATTGTAATCTTAATGTTTCGAATACAGCTTCAAGGGTTAAATATCCTTTGAATTATGTTTTGTCTTATAACAATTTATCACCTTCTTACATATCTTTTGTTATGTCTCTTTCTTCACATGTTGAGCCAAACACTTATTCTGAAGCCGTGAAACATGACTGTTGGAGAAAAGTTATACCATGTGAGATATCTGCTTTGGAGTCGAATCAAACATGGGAGACTACTCTTCTGCCTAAAGAAAAAATAGCCATAGGTTGCAAATGGATATTCAAAATAAAATATATGGCTAATGGAACAGTTGAAAGGTATAAAGCAAGGCTATTAGCAAAGGGATACGCACAAACAAAAGACATTGACAATCTTGATACTTTCTCTTCAATAGCAAAATGACCACCATAAGGCTGCTTCTTTCTCTATCTTCTATCTATAATTGGGAATTGAAACAATTAGACATAAACAATGCATTTTTACATGGAGAGTTGAAAGAAGATGTATACATGGTTGCTCCTCCTGGATTGACTTCTATTCAGCTAAGACAAGTTTGTAAATTAAAAAAGGCTTTATATGGCCTTAAGCAAGCCAACTGAGAGTGATTTGCCAAACTGTCATCCTTTTTGCTTTCTATGGGATATACTGAATCTATAAATGATTATTCATTGTTCATTAATTCTTCTGAAAGATCTTTTACAGTATTATTGGTGTATGTGGATGATATAATATTGGCATGAAATGATAAAGAGGAGATTGAGCGAATCAAACAAGCCTTGAATCAAACATTCATTATTAAGGATCTTGGGAATTTAAGATATTTTCTTGGTCTTGAAATAGCAAGAAGTAAGAAAGGGATAATGATGAATCAAAGGAAATATGCACAGGAATTGTTAACAGATGCAGGTCTTTTAGCCTGCATACATGCACCTACTCCAATTGATAATTATGCAAAATTATCTTCTACTGGAAGTGTTCCTTTCACAGATGTTCAAGCCTATAGAAGATTAATTGAAAGGCTTATGTATCTCACTAATACCCGACCTGACATAACCTTTTATGTGCAACAACTTTCTCAATTTTTTGCGAAGCCTGCAATTGCTAACTATAATGCAGTAATTAGAATTCTCAGATATATTAAAGAAGTTTCGAGTCTTGGTTTATTTTTCTCTTCCAACACTTCTTCTCATTTAAAAGCCTTTTGTGATAGTGGTTAGGGCACCTGAAGTGATTCAAGATAATCAGTGACTGATTTTAGTTTGTATCTTGGGAACTCCCTCATATCCTGAAATCAAAGAAGCAAGGAACAATATCAAAGAGTTCCTGTGAAGCTAAATACATGGCAATGATCATTGTTACATGTGAAATTCAATGGTTAACTTATCTTATTCAATATTTCAAAGTTCCTTTTGAGAAACCATCTCTTTTATACTGTGACAATGACAACAGATCCAGTGTTTCATGAGCATACAAAACACATAGAAATAGATTGTCACATTGTTAGGGAAAAGTTGAAGAAGGGTCTCATACATTTACTTTTTATTTCTACCATAGAGCAACTCGGTGACATTTATACCAAAGCTTTAAGTCCTCAATCTTTCAAAGAGTATTTATTCCAAGCTGGGTCTCATCAATATTTGCTCCTCAGCTTGCAGAGGGCTAACAAAGGATATGGATACAAGGCTTCTAGAAGGAAGCTAATATTAATTTTGTCTTTTCTAATTCTTAACTGTTTCTTTTTGTACTTATGTCAGCCTTTAATTTGTCTTTTCTTATTCTAGCCTTTATTGACTTTTATTTTATATTATGTCTCTTTAATTAGACCTAGAATGATATTGCTTGTATATATTTACACTCTTTGCTTTGATCTAAGAAAGAAAAAGAAAATAGAAGAAATATTCTTTCTCATATCCTTTACCTTCCTTTTTCTCCGTTTTATCCCAGTTCTTTATTTCTAATAATTTCACATTATAATACATAAACAAAAAATATATTTAATCTTTTAAAATATGTTTACAAACCTAAAGAAAATATTTCATGATAAAATAAATTTATAAATATACGCCTAGAGTCAAATACTATTAAAGGTGTGGGTCTAAACCTAAAATAGATCTCTCCCATTCAAGCAGGCAAAGTTCATATTTTAACTTTGGAAACCTAACTTATATCATTTAAGATGAAGCCTAACTTGACCCATCTTCTTAGAAGAAAATTCAATATTGATTAATGAAATTAAAAAACCTAAAATCCTTCTTTTGAATACTCAATTTAATAAAGTTAAATATATTTTTCATTTTTATACTATAACACTAAATTAATTTTTTTCATATTCCAATTTTAAAATATGTATAGTAATAAAATTATTAAAATGTATTTTCTACGTAAAAACCTAAAAGAAAATTCTATTACAGAAAAAAACATATTTAAATCATATATTAATTCATATATACACAAAATTATCACATTTCACAAAACTGAAAAAAAAAATTATAAACAAAAGATGATTAATTTTTTCAGTATACAATATCTAAGTGTCACTCATGAAGCTGATTATTAATTTATTTGTTTTTTTTTTCAAACAAGATGGTGGTTCCATTATCGCCGGCAGAAGAGTGATTGTATTTTTCTGACTCCATTTTCATACCTAACAAGGGTCACCCATGCTTACTTTCAATTCCTTATCACTGATATATAGATAATTAATAAACACAAGAAAATTCAATATAGTACAATATCCTAGTCAACACCACCTTAAATTTTAATGTGGTTACTCATCTTGCACACAATTATTAAACTTGATTATAGATCCTTGCATGCAACAATGGTGAAGAATCTGCATTAAAGAAACCCCAAAAAGTTATACTGTTTTTGCTGGTTAGGTATAATGTGAGGCCTGTGATTTAGGTTTGTTGGGTCGGATTTAGAATTTAAAGTGGTAACCTACATTTTTCTTAAGGTCCAAAGTAAATACTAAATAGTATAAAGTTGACAATAACATAGTTGTCTCATGTGGCTGCACCATGTTACCTCACCTAAGTTTGGGAAATTATTGGCTGTAACATGTCTCCTCAACTACTTAAACCACCATTTCATGTCACAGTCAACTGTTTATAACTGTGTGTTTGAATCATCATTTACAAACTTCACTTTAGAATATTTTCATTTCATCAAATTCTCTTTTTAATGGAGGTTGAATTTTAAAAGTAGCTAATTAGAATTCAAGATAATACGAATTTTAAAGTATATATAGTTTAATATGTAGAGATCACATAAAACAAAAAAAAAAAAACTAGGATTTATAAAATGCACATTTTATTACAGATAAATTTATTTAATTGCTTTAAAAAGTGAATTTTAAGCTTAATTCAAAATCCTACAAATTTATTTGAAAAATGAATTTTACATTCACTCACCAGTATAACAATGGTGTTTAATGACAGTTGTATAATATCAATTGAGGTCTCAAATGTTGTCCATAAAAATACGGTGATATTTTTATTATTATTGTAAAAGTATAGGTATCGATTTTTCCTATAATTGCCGTCTATATTCAGTGCGAGCTAAGAAGTATCGATTATATAAAAAACGTTATTTATTTGAAATGAATAGATGTCGATTTTCTTTATAATCAACGTTTATTTGAAGGAGGTAATATCATAACAACTATTATCCATGATTTTTTAAATCTAATTTAATTTTATAAAACTGACGTAAAATTATATTTTATATCTATATTTATATATTATAATTAATTTTCAATGTAACCTACTAAGATACTTTTTCTCAATCCAAATGAAATATAAACGTTTTGAAATTATTTTGTGAGAATTGAGTTGTGTTAAATTCTCATCCCAATGCAAAAGTCAAGTTGAATTGCAGGGTTTGAAGGTGTCAAGAATAAGTTTGATTAGTTTGGTAAAAGAGATACCAACGTGTTCTTTCTTTCACCTGTTGTTGCCATCGTCATCTTCTACCCATTCAATCACCCTCACACATTTTATATATAGAAAGGGTCAAACAAATAATAGTTCTTTTTTTAAATAAAAATCAAACAATAGATAAATTATCACTTTGATCTTCAATTAAATTCAAATGCTCTCGTGTCAGTTTCTAGATTGAAATAAAAATATATAAAAAAAAAATCAATAATCAAATTAGCTAGTTATAAAATGAATAAAAAAGTGTGCTTAAAGTGTTATTTAAGATTTATTAAAATAGATTTGATGCCCCAAGATCACCGTTTCTATTTAACTTGATTTCTATATTTTTTGTCGCAGTTTGACTCCAATTCCCATACCAACTCATTTCTAATTTTCAGGACTTAGATTCATATATTATATAGGATTTGGACCTTCTCTAATATAAAATTATTAATCTTGTATTTTTTTTTAATTGCCGATTTCTAATATATCTATTATTTATTCAAACAACATCGAAATCGCTGCGATGGTCGTATTTTGTATCTTTGGTATTTTAAGAATATTTCATTAAATTAATTAATTTACTGAAAACTGTACTTCCTACACGACATAATTTATGTACCGTTAAGTATTAGTTTAAAATATTTCATTTTTATGTGGTTCAGTTTTGTAAAGAATTTATTCATTTTTATTTCTCTTTCTAGAATTTTAATGACATATTTATTATTATTTTTATTGTTATATTCTTAGATTTTACAATAACTTTATAAGTAATTAACACATGTATTTACTTGTTAGATACAGAGATGTGTAAAATAAAATAAAAAATGTATAACCATTTTATATTGTTCTTGTATATATAGGAAGAGTTTCTTCTGCTGCTAATTGCACTTGACATCTTATGTATTGGACAATAAGGAAGGAGTACTGTAAAAAGGTATTTCGATGTTTAAATTAAGATTTGGTATAGGGTAGGTAAAAATAATAAATGTGGTTGAGTGATGTATATTTTTATTTTGAGTGTATTGTATATTTATAATGTCCTAATGGATCATTTTCTGGATTTGTACTAAGCTAGACCGCAAAGTTAATTTCATTGTTAGAATGAGATTTCATATCTTTAATGACTTTAATGAGGTTAATCGCGGTGTACAGAAGATCAGTTGTTGGTTCTATTAAAAAGTGAATTTTAAATATAACTCAATCTAATAAAATTGACTTCTAAGATGAGGTTTGCACTCACTTATATACTATGAAATGTTCTAATATTAAGTCAATGTAGGATCTCCCACAAAACCCCCTCACGTCATGAGTGAGATTATATATTTATGGATGGTCCGATAATGGTAACATGATAGACAATAAATAACTCTAATATCAAATTAAGAAGTGGACTTTAAATTAACTTAACCTTATAAAACCGACTTACAAAGTGAGGTTTACATTCACTTATATATTTGCTAACAATCAAACTCAACCATGTCATTCATGTGGTGTCCAATCCTTCCACTGAAAGACATTTAACTGGTGACATTTGATCATTGATACCAATGATACATATATTATTAGTATCATTTTATTTCTTAGTTATTGTAAAACAATATTAAAAGACATATAAAAAAATAATGGAGAGAGTAATAAATTAATTTTATTAATCAGAATATTTTAATTAAGAAAACCTTAGAACTTTCCGTTAGAATTAGAACTATGACTTAAGAAAGTTGCAGGCCGAAAAGAATGGCGTTTATGTAAAGCATGTTGATTGAAACTGAAGGAGAAGAAAAGAAAAGCAAAATTATTACACAATTGACTTGGAGTTTTATTACATCATTTAACTAAATACTCACATATAACTATCAATATCAATATAAATATAAATTATTATATTATGGTCAATATCAAAGAAATAAAAAAAATGGTGATATTAAAAAAATGCTTATATAGTTTAATGGTCATGTGACCACTAATGAGCAATTGGTTAGTTTTATTTTCCTGTTAAGTGTGATTTCATATAATGTTTCTTCTTAACCCTTAAATTAGGGTTATCACCTCATGACAAACAAATTAGTTTATAATCAAACATTTTATCTGTTATATATTGATTAGATAATATTAGAAATTTTATAAGGATATATAGTTCCTCAATCTCAAATGTTATTCTACAGAATTAATTACTTTTTAATCTTCACATGCTTTATTAATATTTTGCATTCAAGTAAAACAAGTTAATAAATTAAATTAAATGAAAAAATTAGTAGATTATGAAAGCCCATGGTTGAAGGTCGACACCTTCAATGAAGAGATCTTCAATATAATTAATCACTTCTATTAAACAATTAGTTTCTTATGGAATATTCTTCTTCCTCTGTTATTACAAAGCATTGATAGTTACATAGTTTTTTATACATGAAAAATCTTAGTGAAATGCCCACACTGCCAATTCTATGAGAATTGGTCTATTTCGTGTATAAAAGATTCATTTCATTATTTATGTTGATTTCTTTTAATATATATAATTTAGTTTTCAAATTTTACTTACTTCATAATTAAAATTTATTTTTTAATATGAAGTTGAGTAATTATAAAGAGTAAATTTTATCATATAATTGAATTTTTTTAAAGTTTTGATAGTGAATGAGAATAAATATTGCAAGTTTAATGAGGCTAATTGAACTTTAATTTCAAATTTTGAGGCACGAAAGAAAATTAAAATTGCGCGTAGCATAATAACAACGTAGGGGTTGTGTTTGTCCAATTTCCTAGTAGAAAGCGTGTGTCACCGAGTCTACACCAAAACAAAAACAAGAACAAAAACATTGCGTTGCTTAAGTCTTCTGTTTTTTTGTTTCTTTTACCCGTTCTTCCCTTTTGACGGTTATCTCTATTCTCATTTTTTCTTCAAATCTTCAATGGTCAATATTCAAATCCTAACTCCTTCTTCCTAATATGCAACAACACATTAATTCTCTCTCTTCAATTTGAATGCTTCTCTCTTAGAATACTATTTTCTTGAGTCTAACTTTGAACACACTAATTCGTGTGTATGAAACCAAGGACCCTGACCCTGTACTTATATATCACAACTCACACATGAGACATGACATATCTATGTGTGTGTCTGTGATTCTCCATAATATAAATACACGAACAAACCCTTTTGAAGATCATTGAATACTTCTCACCAAATTCTTTCAAATTTGATCACCAAAAGCTCAATTCACGTTATAGAAACAGTTTTGGCTTCTTTGATCAGGTTGCTAGAGATGTTGTTGGGATGGAGAAGGAGGAAGGGAAAGAGCAAGCAAAGCAAAGGTGGCAAACCCGTGATGGAGGTGGTGGTTCCCAACCACTTCAGGTGTCCAATTTCCCTTGACTTGATGAAGGATCCTGTGACACTGTCAACTGGGATCACCTATGATAGGGAGAATGTGGAGAGGTGGTTTGAAGAAGGGAACATCACATGTCCAGTTACCAACCAGGTTGTGAGGAACTTTGACATGATTCCAAACCATTCTCTCAGGATAATGATCCAAGATTGGTGTGTGGAGAATAGGCAACATGGGGTGGAGAGGATTCCAACACCAAGGATACCGATTAGCCCAATTGAGGTTGCTGAACTTCTGATGCAAGTGAAGGACTCAGCAAGGGTTTTGGACCAATATGGCTGCCTTGAATTGTTGCAGAAGATGAAGAAGTGGGGTGGGGAGAGTGAGAGGAACAAGAGATGCATAGTGGACAATGGAGCACCTGTGGCATTGGCTTCATCCTTTGATGCATTTGCCAATGACTCAGTGGAGAGAAATGTGGTGATTCTTGAGGAGATTTTGTCAGCTCTCAATTGGATGTTTCCACTTCAATTGGAGGCACACAAGTCCTTGGGATCTTTGGCTTCTCTAAGTTGCATGGTTTGGTTCTTGAAGCACCAAGATCTCTCAGGGAAAGAGAAGTCCATTGTGGCATTGAAAGAGCTTCTTTCCTTTGGTGATGTGCAGCATGTTGAGGCCTTGTCACAGATTGAAGGGGTGAATGAGCTCTTGGTGGAGTTAATCAACAAGAGGGTTAGCTCAACCATCACAAAGGCCTCATTGAGGGTGGTTTGGTACTTGGTCTCATCCTCTTCCAATTCCAGTGAGAAGATGAAATTGGCATTTGTTGAATTGGGTTTGGTTTCTTCTTTGCTTGACATTCTCATTGACTCGGACAAAAGCCGGTATGAGAAGGCTTTGGCCATTTTGGACTCTCTGTGCAGCTGTGAAGAAGGAAGGAACAAAGCTTGTGGGAATGACCTAACAATTCCTCTTTTGGTGAAGAAAATCCTTAGAGTTTCACCGTTGACCACAGACTATTCAGTCTCTGCCCTTTGGAAGCTGTGCAAGTTTGGAGAAAAAGATGAAGGAAGAACTCTTCTTGAGGCCCTTCAAGTTGGTGCCTTTCAGAAGCTCTTGTTGGTGTTGCAAGTTGGTTGTGGTGATGAGACTAAGGAGAAAGCAACAGAACTTCTCAAATTGATGAATCCTTACAGGGCTGAATTGGAATGCATAGACTCAGATTACAAGAATGTTAAGAGATCATTTTAACTTTATTAGAGTGCTTCTTATTTCTCTATTAGAAGTTTTGTTTGTGTAAATTTTTTTTGCCTAAGGATTGGATCTCTACAATCTGTATCATGGCATGGGATTCCAAGAATCCACAAGTAGATAGGAAAATAGAATTTATTCTTTTTGTACATCACAATAATAGTGAGAATGACATATCCATGATCAATGGATCAATATGTGTTTCTACTTAATAATATTTAATAACAGTACTATATTCATCACCAGAGATTATGATGTGTGACTATGTATTATGTCTGATTAATACGAATACTTAATAAGATATATGTGTTAATTGGATCAATATCTTTTAGATCTAAAATATTTTTATAAATTAATTAATTAACACGTCAATATACGTATTTTTTTAATATTAATTATTCTCATTACTAAATATCGAATATTAATTTAAGTGTTGAATCATTTGTTATAAATATTTCTACTATGAATCGAAGACCAAAATCATTAAGAGTCGACATCGAGAAATATCTATATTACGAAGATGTCATATTCTCAACTCATAAAAAACAATAATTTTACTATTGTTTCATTAATTAACAAAAAAAAAATACATATATGATTTTAGTCTAATTGCTTAGTTATTTATAATAACATAAACTATAACTTAAATTTTCGTAACCAAGAAATTTACATGTCTCAAACAAAATTACTACAGAAAAAAAAATGAATAAAACAATAATAAAAATACTTTTAGCTGTGTAAAACTTTTTTTTGTCAGTTCTTTCACTATACCATTTATTTGATTTCACATTATTCTTGTTTTTTCATTTCATTGTTGTACAATTAATAATTATAGGCCTTAATTTTGCAAATATAATTTCTAAACATTTAATCCAACATAATTATTTCTTTAACTTGAGCTTGAAATGCGTCTTGGAAAAGAAAATGAGTAACCAATTTCTTTTAAAATAACACGTGATTAGGTGGTGATGATAAGAAAGGAACAGTGCCCCAATAAAGAAATTATTGTAAAACTAGAGTAGCTATGACATATAAAGCTAGAACAAGCCAAAACTTTAGGTATTTTCTAGGTCATGATTGTAGTTTGAAATCTTCAGTAAGATTATTGGACTATCACAACACCAATAGAAAATACCATTGTATGTGTTATTTTTTGAGTTATACCAATTAGTAATTCTTATCCCTTCCATGTGTCATGAAAATGTATTTTGTTTAATTAAAAGATTTTCCTTAATCATAATAATTTAATGAGACACTTTAATTTATTAAGTACTAAAAGGATCTCAATGATCTTATTGAATGTAGGACTTCATCATTGCACATGTTCCAAATTAGGAGAAGGGCATGTTCTCCAAATTGAAGTGTGGAAATATTAAGGCACAAAGTGTTCTCCAAAAGAAAATTTAAGAAAAAAACATGAATAGAGTGTGGAATCATTTGATCATGTGGCATGAAATCTTTTATATTTGGATTTGAAACTAGATGAAGCTTGATGTACCACACATTTTCCTTTATATGTTTTTGCTTCAAAACTTTGTGTTGGCAAATGTTATTCTAAGCTAAGAGTCTCTTCAATTTAAGAGAAAGTCATGGTTGAAGTGTGGAATGATTTGAGCATGTTTGGCATCTATGCTTTTCACATGTGATTGGAAACTAATTATGCATTCAATTAGATGAGCTTTGAAGAAGAAAAAAATGTTGCTATAATCTAGACTTTTTGAGAAGAGCATAAAAAGAGTTTTCTATTTCTAGTTTTTTCTTTTTGAAAAATTTATCTAGTAATCTTAAATTTTAAATTAACCATGCTTTTTTTTAAAGAAAATACAATATACACTACAAGAAAATTATTAAATAAAAATCAATTTTAGAGACAAAAAATAATTAGTTGTTAGATTGACTAAATTAGAGAGCATTTTAGAGACTAAAAAAGTTATTGGTTTTCAAATTAATTTCTATTATTGATAAATAGTTTCTAAATTAGTACCTAATTAATTATCAAAGTTTTAACTACCAATTATTTAAATTCTAAATTTGGTAGCTAATTAGATACCGATTTAGAAACTATTTATCAATAATAGAAAATAATTTATAAATCAATAATTTTTTTTAGTCTCTAAAATAGTTTCTAATTTAATCAATATAGCAATTAATTATTTTTTTCTAAAATTAGTTTTTATTTAAATGATTTTGGTGATAGTAATCTATATAATCCAAAAGCTAACTTATAAATGATCCCAGCTTTATATATTTTAATGTTTTTTTTAAGAATCATTAAAATATCTTCACAATGTTTTTAGTTTCACTTTGATTGTCTAGTAAAAATTATTAATTTTATTTAAGATACATTTAAACACCCTTTTAGTCTTACTAAAATTAGAGAGTTAAAGAAAAGTCAAATGGTTATTTCAAGTAACATATATTAGTAGAATAATACAATGACACTCTTAAAAAGTTATATTCTTAAAATAAATGTTATTTATATATTTTAAAATAAATATTAGAGACCACAAATTAAATTTTAGAGAAATGAAATAAAAAGGATATATTTTACTAAACCAAAATTAACTTATTGTATAAAAATTTAAAACATTAATTTCAAAATTTATAAATATGGAATATAAAAATAAAAATAAAAAAAAAACTACAAGAAACAAAGTAAAAAATAACTTACTTTACGCAAACTAAAGACATATTAAATTTTCCTTTACAAATTATTAAGATATAGTTCGTGTATAAGTAACATTAAAATTTTATATTTTTTAATATTAAATTAATACTAATATCATGATTTATTAATTTTAAATTTTTTATTAAAAAAATTAAACAAATAAGATAAAAAAAAAAAAAAAGGTATATATGAATTTTTATCTAGAAATAGGAATTGGTACACGGAATTGTGACTTCAGCATCACTCACGCCTTGTGATAAGAAACTCCTCAAATAAATAATTGACCATAGTTTGAAAAAAATCATTAAGAATCTTCACATTTCATCTAGATTCATAGATAAATATTAAATGTATTAAAGTCACAGTCATTTTTCATTGGTTTCTAAGTCACAAAACTTCTAGTGTAGGACTTTTACCGACAACTTTGTATTGAAAGAGAAAAATTAAATTAAATTATGGAGATTGATTCTCTATTTTTCATATTTCGTAAACTTTTATACAAGTTTATAAGATATGGATTTTCTTTAACATTTTTTTATAGATTTTATAAAAATTCAGAAAATATTTATGTAAAAAAAATTATAAAATTATAGTAATGGAGGTAACTTTTTATGATGAGGAAGCAATTGTTGTTCTTAATGGCTAACATTGAGCAGAGATGCAATGGTTTCATTTTTATCTCTATTTTTAACGTTGTTTTTAAGAATCATTAAATATAATATTTTTATTTTAATAAAATCATCTTAAAAATTAAAAAATACATTATATTTTTTATTAAATATATAATTCAAATTATCTTTTCTGTTTAATTATTGCTATATAGTTTAAATTATTTAGCTATTATAATAAATTTTAATTTGAAAATAATATTAAAAATACTTGATCAATTGCATGCAAGTTTTATATTGAAAAAGAAAAACGTGAATTGCGTTCTATCTAGGTCAATTACTGTGTATTGAAATAAAAGAAATGAGAATTAAATGTATATTAATTATTTTATTTATTTATATATATATATATATGATTAAATTTAAGTCAAGTTCTCCAACTTTTTATCATAAAATTTGTATTTTTTTTATAAATTCAGCACTACCATATGACGTGGTTAAACATGTCAGATTAGCAACATATTATATCTATCATTCCTAAGTGGTGGCAAGAGTCATTATTTTAAATAAATAAAAAAGTGCATTTGATGTAAAAAAAAGCTTGAAGAAATTAGAAGCATAATTTTTTGTTTTGAAAAAATTATAATAAAATTGAGAATTATAACATATAGTCTACACAGAAATAATGCAGTAGGAGTTGGCTTAGTGTGAATAGCACTAAGTTTGAAATGACTTTTATCATTTCAGGTGGTCATTTTTACACAATACCATGACTTTGGAAGATTGATAGTGTGAAGGATATGAAGAATGTGATGTAACAGTGCAACTGAGATATTTGGTGTCACGAAGACACAAAAATAATAGTGCAAATGGGAACATGTCTTTGCATTCACACTTAGAACCACTAACACAAACTATGTGGAACACAAAATTTAAATCTGAACGATCAAAATAACGTTGTAAATTAAACTTAAGAGACAAGTGAGTGTGTATTAAATATGTTTTGTAGGGATGAAAGCTGTGTCCTTGTTGGAGAATGCGTGCATGACTTAGAAAATAAAAGTTGGTTGTGAATAAAATAAGTGATGTTATAGCTGAATGAGTTTGCAGGCTTAAGATAAAGTCCACAAATGAAAATATTGCACCGACATGTTTGACAAGGGGATTTGATTTAGTGGACCAATTTGGCTTTTAGTTTGTTCAATCACTGCTTAATAGATAATGGTCTCAAATTTCATTTACCAGATTTTCAGGTCTCAACTTTCAACCAAACGTGCTTCCTAGCTTTTGATTTTTTGCTTAATTGACTGACACTTTTAGGTAGTATTTTCTAGAACTGCAGTTTCATTCTGAAAATTAGGAGTGAATATCAATTTCAATCATTCTAGAATTGAACTTCAAGCACATTCTAGATTGGAATGCGAGGAGCAAGTTTAAGATTTTTTTTGCAATTTTGTTAACTCAATCCAAGTGTTACTTCTATCACTTAAAGCCATAATCAATCTTACCTAACAAAAACAAAACATCTTCATTCTTACCAAAATCAAGTTTGAAAAGTGGCAAAATCAATTCTCATTATTTTCCCATTGAAACCAACACTCTAACAGTGAAAGAAACATATTTTACTGATATAGGCTAAAAATCATTAAACAACATAGAAGTCAAAAAACACTTCCAAACTGCATAATAAAGAAAGATTGGAATTCGAAAAATATAGAGCTGAGTAAAATGAGTATATCACACTGTGTAATTTGGTACATCATCTTGGTATGTCCATAGACACTAGTACAAGACTCAACTAAAGCAGCCTCAAGGACCTCCTCCTCCTCCACTAACCATGACTACAAATATCTACTGGGACTTGTATCTCTTCTCCACTTCCTCCATACTCTCCACGTCCTTCTGATACTTGCAAATACGGCTGATAGACCTGTCACCACAAACATGCATTCAATGAGGTTGAGTTGCAATGCAAGGTATCAGCTAACTAAGTCCATAATTCCAACCCAAAGGGCAAGAGATTCAAATGTAAAATTGTTATTTTACCAGTAAAGGAGAATTGATGTAATGCACAGTATTACATTCCTCTGAGCTTTGTATATCTGTGCAACACCAGCAAATATGGTCAATGAGTCAAGTGAAGTCAACAAAGTTAAAAGTATTTTATTTTGTGAGGAGAGAGAAATGGCAATTCATATCTTCATATAAAGTAAGCCTAAAGGAAACTCGTGCACAAGTCATGTAGCCTGATATTGGTAGTCCAACTTAACCAAAAGAACCCCAACCCAAGCATATTTGATGTACCAAAATCAGTGACAAACATAGGGGAGATAGGAATGGAAGCCATCAATGCTACGAAAAAAGTATCTCAAATTCTAAATAGGTTTATATAACATGGCTCAGATTGACAGCAACCAATAAACCAGTTTGAGCCATCTAATAGGTCTGAAATATAAACAGACTGGTGCACATTTGTTAAAACTCAGCTAATTAATTCATAAGTTGGACGAGATTTAATGAACCAGCAGAGTCAAAGTTTTGAGCAAAACACTTCCTTCCACTCACAAGGTTAACTCAATAGAGGCTCTATCATGTTCTATATCTCCCACACTGCCCTACAAAGAGAATTGTAGTTCAAACAATATAGAAAACATAATTTGGTCCAATAAAGAAAAAAAAAATCATTTTTCCCATTAAAAGTTAAAACATGCATGGGTATCAAACTAAACTTCATTTTCTCACATCACAGTTCACAATCTCACAACCTTACTAGAGTGCTGATAAAGAAACTTTACACTGGTATAGCAGTAGAGTTTCAGACTGTGCTAGTAAAGTCAATAACAAATAGCATTATGGGGACAAAAGTTATTGCTCACATAGTGACACAATCTATACTCATTTAATTTACTTTGCAAATGTCATGGTAAATATATTGCTATGCCTCATCTTCTCGATTGCATTTTGAACCATACTATAATTGCTCATTTGGTCCCCTATAATTACAAAAACTTCCTTTTCGTTTTTATACTTAAAAACATCTCCTTTAGTCCCTAAACACATACTTAAAAATGATATGTAGGAACTGGGAATGTTTTTAAGTATAGGGACCATGGTAGTTGAATCGAGATACAAGTAGTGTACCGGAGAGCTGATATTCTGAATCGTGAATCATTTCATCCTGAACACATACTTAAAAATGATGTGTAGGAACTGGGAATGTTTTTAAGTATAGGTAGGGACTAAAATAAAGTCTATCATATATTACCCTAATATCAGTTACAGTTGGTTGCAATTGATGACTGTACCACAAGGTTGGAATAAAAACATTAATTTGGTTTACTTTCATAAACAGTAAAGTTTTATCTTAAACATGATATAAATGATGCACTAAAGTGTCATTGAATGTGCTTTAATATGTTGACACATGTTTTACTTATCCTTTCAGTTTTATAAGCTGATTTAGACATAACTGTTCCTATATTTTAGTAGTTCATGCAATTACAAAACCCAAATGTGCCTGTACTTGTTAATAAATATGGCCAGGCAACAGCAACTCGGCCTTAAAAAAAAAATCATACCAGTCAAATGCTGGAAAAAACATAGCTTATACATTCAGTTTCTAACCCCTAAAATCATCATTTATGGCATCAAAAAAATGAGTATTTACAATTCATTAGCATAGCAACAAAATATTTTGATATTTTTCAACTCAGACCACAATCTCATTTCCCTTCATTTGTCTCTCCTCCCTCCTTTCTCGTATCAGATAAAAGAAAGGAGCTAAAAGGTTCATTCATTCAAGGCAACATACATCTAATGAGTAAAGGAGGAACCCATAAAGAAATCAACAATATCCGAGAAGAAAATTATTAATGAAGTAGGCCTCTTGTCTTGATGAGTGTACACGACAGTTTAACAAAATGGTAAGTAACTATGTTCACCATCAATGCAAAATGGTTGCACAACTAACACAAATAATGAAAAAATTGTGCGAGAACCTGAGGAACATTCTTTATTTGCTACGGGGATTAAAAATAGTAATTTAGAAATCAAGATTGTTGATGACAAACGCAAATGATGTCAAGCTTAAGTAAACAGTGACAAAACTGTTTCTGGTGCAGGCTAGGGAAACACGTGACAGAACAAAAAAAAATTACATAGAGCTAACAAGGTAATAGTTAATAAACAGATTAAATCACAATGGAAGGAATCAAAGTAAAGACAAGAGTGTAACTTTTTGGAATCAGCCACCGACAGCTTAAACTTAAAATGGTATTGTTAAGGTCATTGAAGACTGTGTAACCAAAAGTGTTCAGGCAAAGTGAAGGGCAATAAAAAATGCAGGCGGGGACATTTTGTTATCAAAGGATAATTCTTGGAGGCTAACAACTTCACATAACCAAACCAAAAACCATGAATGGTATAAAGATGTAGCAAAGAACATACTGAAACTTTGGCTCTTAGGAAATGATAACTTCAATTACTACAATTGTGGAAGTAAGCCATAATCCAAAAGGACTAGAAATTTCAAATAGAAGAATTGTAGAGGGCAAGAAAAAATGAGATGAAGATTGAAGAGGATAAGAAAGTAATGAGGTACAAGGACAAAGTAAAACTGAAAATAATGATGGAAGAATCCATATAGAGGGTTCCAGTTATCCTCAACAATTGATTTTCGACACATTCTGTTTTTACTTTTGCAACATTCAGACTCTTAAAATCTCTTTGAGACGATGATAAGCAGCTGAATGCCAAATAAATCCTTTATACTACAATTTGGACTTTGCAAACAATGTAAATCATATTACAACACCCTTCCTTCATTACCAATAGCTTCTAAAGTTATATTCCATCCAATATTCACCAGATTGTTCTAAATTTGAAACTAACATTTCTCAAAATCATGAAATGATCCTTCTCGGTATCAACCAAAACAATCAAAAGTTATATAAAGTAAAAAAAATTCAGTGACCACAATTTTCAATGCAAACATAAACCCCAATTAATCCATCTTAACGTCCACAGGAAATACTTACAGATTTCTCATATCGATCTCTCTCCGCAGCCGTGCAAACATCAGAGTTACACATCAACCGATGCTCATTCTTCCAGTATATATCTACAAAACAACCACAGATCCTAGTTCAGGAAAATCAACAGTAGATCCCATACAGTTATCCAATGGATCTCCAACGAAACATATAACTAAGAGCACAAAACCAACATTAAAAAAAAAACTCATCTAAGCCATTTTCAAGCTCCCAATTCTTTTTGTTTTCTACTGGTATTGTCCTTTGAGAACAATCATGTTAGAGGCGGGATTTTACTTAAAATGCAAACACCTTCCAAACAGGATTTCAAATCTTGATTTCTCAAGTTACGAGAGAAGAGACCCTTATGCTAGCTCCAAATCTAACTCTCAAACAACACAATCCACCCCAAAAAGAAAAGTGAGCAAGATTCAAAATTTTCACCACCCAAGAGACACCCAGAAGGGTAATCATCCACAAACCCCGAAATAAAGAGCAACTGCAACAATTGACAACCACCCACCCATCAATCAAGAAGTGAAAAATAAAGATTTTAGGACAAACCCAGTTGTTGGAAGATGAAATTAAAGAGACCCATTTGAGGAAGAGAGAGAAAAGCGCACCTAGGAGGTGGAACCCCGCAAAGGGGACGATGAAAAGCGCAGGTTGAAGAATGAGGGAAACCAGAGAAGCGAAACGGTTCCTGAGGATTTTGGGTGTTGGCAGCGTTAGCAGAATGGCCACCGCAGCCTCGGCCGCAACCACATATGTGAGTATCAACCACTGCAACGCCATGTCTTCTTCTGCTTCAACTTGTTCTTTCTTGCTTCGTCCTCTGGGATTTATGTGTTCAGATTGTTTTTGTTTTGATGCCTTGCTCTTCTTAGGGGTTAAGATCGGAATATATTAATTGCTATTTCGTGACGGAGTTTCTTATAATTTTATTTTTTAGAACCTGAATTTTACATTATAAGTTTTAAAAAATTAATATTGTTTATTTTCTTATATTATATAAGTAATAAAATAGGTTAATTTTATAAGGTTAACTCAAAAAGTATTTGACAAATTATATTGTTGAATTCATGAAACTGAACAGTCATCAATTAACTTACTCTAATTTCATTATATGACTTTAACTTGTTGCCATTTGGGTTGACTTTATTACTTTACATATTAGTTCCCAATTCAAGATTTTATATTTTTAGATTATTTTTAAGTCATGAAAGGTTTGTAGTCACCAAGCAACATTAATATTTAGTAAATCTACATTATTTTTTAAATGAAAGTAAATGATGGGAATTTAAAATTATAGGGAGATTTTTTATTATTTCTATTTTGTAAGGGTTTTTGGTGGGCCAACATTCAACCCACTAAGTTAAGTTATTATCAATTTGTCATTTTACTTGTTGCACACTATTTGGTTTTAAGGAGAAAAATAGATAAGATGGAAATAATAAAGAAAGAAGATGAATATGTAGAAAAAACAAAATTGAATGTTTTGTTGTTTGATGAAATACAAATGTGAAAAATAAAATATATTTGAAAAAAACAGAAAGATGATTAAAACATGTCAAAAATACTTATCTACAAAGGCAAAAAAGTTATATTTTCATGAAAATGTGAGAAATTGTTATCTGATTCAACCCTTGTATGTTTTTTCTTCTTTTTTTAAATTTTTTTTTAAATGTTAAAATGTAGAGTCGATCATATTTTTAAATGCCCCTTGAATGTCTAATAATTTAAGGTGACTTTTACCATGCATGCAAAAGGATGAGTGAGATCAGTGGGTTTGAGTCTCTTTCTTGTGAAATCTAAAGTGAATTTGAAGAGGGATATAAGATAATCAATGGAAAAATTTTAAATTAAATATTGTTTGGGATCTAATGTGATTATGCTAGTCATGTTCTTCCAATTCTCACAATTGCCTAATTGAACTAAGCGTCATGAAAGTGTGGATCTAGTTCATGGGTACCAACAAGTCCCATTTCCACTAGGTTTTTATCACATGAGAAAACTTGCAAGGAATCCTTCTTTCATATTTTAAAAAATTTAATTTAATTTATACTTAAAAAATCATTAAATAAAAAATATTTTTAAAAATAAAAAATAATTAATTATTATATAGATTAAATTAGATACTGATTTAGATATTACAAAAATTTTGGTATTTAAAGATTTTATCAAATAACTTTAAAATTTAAAATAATTAATAATTAGAATAATTATAAATATCAATTTAAAAATTATTTATTCATAATAAAAACTATTGTAGATAAATATTAATAATTTGTTATCTCTAAAATAAAATCTAGTTTAATCAATATAATAATTAATTTTTTTTTTCTAAAATTAATTTATACTTAATAATTTTCTTGCAGTGTTATATATTTATAAATAAATCATATATTAAATTATTAATTACCCTTTAATTCAAACAAAGTATAAATATTAATAAAGTAACAAGAATATATTAAATATAATGCTAGAAGATATTGCTTTCATTTCATAAGGACTAGGTGAAATGATTTTATATAAATTAGTTTTAAAAAATAATATTATTTTAATTTTTTAAATATAATTATTATTTTATAAAATGAGTTGGACGAAAAAATACATCATTTAATTTATATAAAAAAAAATTGTTTCGACTTATTCATTTTGCAGGCTTTTAGAACTTAACCATTAAACCGAATCTAATTTCACAACATGCATGATTATGAAATCTCAAAACTTTGAATTACTAAGTATAATTCAGATACATATTAACCACTTGTTAAGAAGAGATAACCATAGTAACAAATAGATAGGATTAAGATACCGATGAAAAAATAACTGATATAGCATGACTTCAATGAAATGAGCTCAATAACAAAAACTATGGTATCATATACCTGTGTTCCAATTTGTTTACCAAAGAATACTTCCCTTTTTCTTCTGCAAATATAAAGAGAGTTTATTAATCACGCAACAACATGACAAACTTTCATGTTTTCAATATACTTCAAATAATCACACATACAAAAGTTACAATAATTGTTAGGGAATAGCCTATTTCAAAGAATTTGCAAAGTGAAGGTAACAAGGTACTTGATGAAGTCACCAACTCATTCAAACCCCCGAGGTTGAAGCCATCAAATGACTTAACTCTGGTTTAGTTTACTGGACAACTCATCTGATTCCAATTCTCTGTCACTTTCCCATCTCAGTTTCTATTCCTCAATAAGCACAAGAGAAGAGAGCAATTAAAAACAAAGTATGTGCTTTAGTTTGAGTACATCAAATATTCTACATACTATAATCAACATGAGCAACTAAGAGTTGCACAGTCAAAATACAATGATCTCTATGTTAAATCTAAATGGCCTTGTCTTGCCCTATATATCCTCAATTGAACTGCATGTCCTCAATGTTAGAAGCAAAACAATTAAGTTATATGTGATGTGTGAAAGTTCTGAGTTCAATGAGATTGAAAATATTGGAAATAAGAAGAGATAATGAGCATACATATGCATGCAATGTGCAGGTATAGTGCATGGAGAAAATAATTAAAAGAAGAAGAATCAGCAAGAGATGAGGGAGTGAGGGGAATGAAGCCTGGTCCGAGAAACACACACAAGTGCTGATATATATCATTGCCACTGAATGCATGCATGACATGGGCACACACATCATATCATATCTATGTCTCGAGCCAAGGCAACATTCCCCACACCCTCATTCTCCCACCTTGTAGTACTCCATACATGGATTTTCTGCACTGATGCTAACTGTGTGAATGAAATATTCTGTTCATATTAATGGAGAGAGATAGAAGAAGAAGAAGAAGAAGAAGGGTATTGATTGCTATCTTGACTTTAGAACTTACCGTGTGGAAGTTGGAGGCTCTCTTTGTCGTTAAGGCTTTCCAACATTGAGTTACATATTGCTTGCATGCAAGGTTACTGTGCTCTTTCATTTCCACTATTCTTTTATTATTAACTCACAGTTTCCACCACACTAATTCTATATATATGCATCAAATATATATATATATATATATATATATATATATATATATATATATCAATCATGCAAATAAAAATGGTGTCAAATATAATCAGACAAAAAAATCAGAAGGACTAGCAGTTAGTAAAACAGTGAGCTTTTGGACATGCTTAATGGGTCCCTAATGAGATTGTATATAGAAAAAAGAATGAAAAAAAAAGAGTAGAAAGTTTACACGTGCAATAGTTGAGTAGTATAATATGCTTAATGAGTGCAAGTAATTATTGAATACCTGAATGGTTCTATTATGCTTTCGTCATTTCCCTATCTTTTTCTAGGTATATGATTATTCTTCATATTTTAATTCCAAAATGACATAAAAAAAATTAAGGGTCCTTACCCATCATTTGTGAAGTTTTGAGAAGATTACACTTATATGTTGGCTTTTATTTTAAATGCTTATTATGTTGTATTCGTACAAATAACATTTACTAATTGAAAGAAGAAAAAACAACTTTTTGTGCTATCTTTAAGCAAGAAGAATGGCAATGGAGGAAGATTTATTGTTTCATTTTAATTAGAACTATGGAAAAAAAATGTATGGCTAGGGACACTTGATAGTTATTATTCTTGTAACTTTAACTTTAATCTTGGTTCTGCCCCCTGATAATATGTTGCATGGAGAAACCTAAAGGATAATAAAAGTATTCCAACACCAAAATCATGACTATGTATGATTATATCTTCAAAACTAATTTCTCACCCCAGCCTCTCTTCTTCCTTATATTTTCAATAAATGTTTGTGGTTTACAAATTAACTTGATAATAATGATTCTTGTGTGAATATTAACAATCTTATAAAATTAAACTCATAAAAAAATTTCTATCTATTTACATATTATATTATGAAATGTCATTATTATATTAAAGTTAACTGTCAATTTGTGCATAACACTACATATTTATAGATGGTCCATTAGCGATATAAGGTGACCTAATCTAACAAATTCTTATTATAATAAACTTTAAATAACTTTAATACTGTATTAAGAAATAAAACTTTATATTTAATCATATATATTTATATATATATTAATCCTTTACATCACTTAACTACAAATTTATTTTTTAATATATATATTTTAAAACCATCACCACTTTTCAACATATATTTTTTCATAAACATATCCTCTAATGGGTTGTGAATGTAATTTGACATGTATGCACTTTCTCTTTTGTCAAATTCCTAAAATTTGCCCTAAATAGCAATTTTCTTTTGGAGTGGGCATTCCCTAATCATGCATTTGAGATTGGGCCAACCCATGAAGTGATATTCAGGACTGTTATTTGGAGAACCTTTGTTTTGGGCTCTTCTCATCGTCTAGTAATTATTTTTATAAAATATTTTCTGAGAAATTAATTTTTTATTATATTTTTGAGAAAGTTTTGATTAAATAACTAGACAAGTTTTTCGATAAATCAAATAATTATTTTTAAATAAGACTACCTTTGGAAAATCTTCTCTATAAGAACTTGTAGAAAATAAAAATAAGAAATCTTTTTTACATGAGCTAAAATTAATTTATGCAGAAGTTAATCATCAAAATTATTTTATACAACTTCTCCAAATTCTAAACAGCGTCCTGAACACAAGATACTTTCTAATGATTATATTTTACAATTAATGAAATTATTTTTTTATATATATTTTAATATTAATATGAAATATTTCTATCAATAATTAATACATGTAGAGAAATTTGGTTATTTTTAATGGATCAACTCTTTCAACCAATTGTTAAAAAATTGACGGGTACGAATAGAATTTGGACCTAGCCAACGTGAGGGGCCCATATTGATAACCAAGTGGTCCAATTGGCCCATTTATTCACCTTCTTCTTCAGCCGTTCATTCACACTGCTATTCCTTCAGCTTCATCACACTCCTGAGTGTGCCTCTGTGGATTCACTGTTTTCTCTACCCTGAACCCATCCATCAATCATTCGTTGCTCAAGTTTCTAAATTGAAGGCAAAGGACAAAGCCCTGTTCAAATCCAAACACCATTTTTTAGGTTTTCATTCTTTTCATTTAAAAAATCACATTTTTATTTCGTTTTCCCCAATTTATCACTATCTAATTCTTTTGCTATCAAGCTTACTAGTTTGTTTGCTTTTGGTATCTAGCTGATTTTTTAAATTTTGGGTTGTAATTTATTGTGTGTTTGCCATAGAAGAACTTGTTTATTTAAAGTTGAAGCGTTTTAAGCATTAATAGAGATTGATAGAGAGAATAGTTTTAGACTCGTTTGGGTTTGTGTCCAAATTCCATGAGCATAAGATGGCCAAGAGTGTTGACACCAACCCGCCTCTCTCAGATTATAAGAACCCAAAAAAACCCAATAAAAGCTCTTCACATTTTCAATGAAGCCAAATCTAGGTACCCCAATTACCACCACAATGGTCCTGTTTATGCCGCTATGATCAGCATCCTTGGAACATCAGGGAGGCTGACTGAGATGAAGGATGTGATTGAGCAAATGAGAGAGGATTCATGTGAATGCAAGGATTCTGTTTTTGTGTCTGTTATTAAGACATATGCCAATGCCGGGCAGGTAGATGAAGCAATGTCTCTGTACAAGACAATTCCTCAGTTTAACTGTGTTAATTGGACAGAATCCTTCAACACCATTTTGCAGATAATGGTGAATGAGAACCGGCTTGAAATGGCCCACAGTATCTTTGTTGAGAGCTCTTGTGGTTGGGAAGTGAGGTCTCGGATTCGAGCATTGAACTTGCTTATGTATGCTCTTTGTCAGAAGAGTCGCTCCGATTTGGCACTTCAGTTGTTCCAAGAGATGGATTATCAAAGTTGCTACCCTAATAGGGACAGCTATGCAATTTTGATGAAGGGATTGTGCCAAGACAGGAGGTTACATGAGGCCACCCATTTGTTGTATTCAATGTTTTGGAGGATCTCACAGAAAGGTAATGGTGAGGATATTGTAGTCTATAGAATTCTTTTGGATGCTTTATGTGATGCTGGAAAACTTGAAGAAGCTGTGGAAATTCTAGGTAAAATTTTGAGGAAAGGACTGAAGGCTCCGAAGGGATGTTATAACCGTCCTGATCTTGGCCAGATATTGGATGACAACGATATAGAAAGTGCTAAACGTGTGATTCATGAAGCTTTGATCAAAGGTTCAATTCCTAGTCTGGTTAGTTATAATGCCATGGCTGTTGATCTATACACTGAAGGTAAGATAGATGAGGGTGATACGGTCATCATGGAAATGCAAGACAGAGGCTTTAGACCAACACATTCTATCTTCGAGGCAAAAGTAGCAGCATTGTGCAAGGTTTGTAAGGTGGATGAAGCAATCAAGGTAATTGAGGAGGACATGGTGAAAGTCAATTGTCAACCAACTGCTAGAGTGTACAACACTCTCTTGAAAAACCTATGCAATGTTGGAAATTCCATGGCTGTACTCAAGAGCTTGAACAAGATGTCGAACAAGGTAGGTAGTGCAGGTGACAGAGATACTTATGGCATCTTGCTGGAAATGCTTTGTGGTGAGAGAAGGTATCTTGAGGCAAGTCAACTTCTGGAGAAAATGTCAATTAAGTCGTACTGGCCTTGTACCAACAGTTACAATTCTGTCATTAAGGGTCTTTGCTCCTTAGGTAGGCAATATGAAGCAGTTATGTGGTTAGAGGACATGATTAGCCAGGGAAAGCTTCCTGAAACTTCTGTCTGGAATTCATTGGCATCTTTATTTTGTAACTCACAAAAGATAAAAGTGTCCTCTGAGACATTTAGTCGCCTAAGCACTTTGTGAAATTGTGATTACTAGAATCCTGTACCACCAAAATCTTTTTTCAATTTGAATGCTTCTTTATTTGCTTCAAAAACACCATATTGAGTGTTGATTCAGTTGCTGACTTGACCTTCCTAACTTGTTGAGTTACCAAGCTTGCATTCACTTTTGACCCAGAAAAACTACAGCCAGGGCATAAGATTGCTTGTGGAATCCCTGTCCTGTTTGCATCTACGAAGTTGCTTTATAGTTTAGCATTATTTTCCTCCAGGATATTTATTCGATGAATAAGACTACGAATATCTTCTCTTGGTTATTTGTGTACTTTCTGTTCATAGCTTCACTTTTCTCTTGTTTAATAATGTTGCTGTAACATCTATTGCAACATAAGATATTTTCTATTAACATGGATTGATGATCAAAACTGTCTACTTAAATGTAATTATCTTTGTTCATTATTATGGTTTTTGCAAATGGGATAATGATGCTTGTTAGGATTCATTACTGATTTAGTGAAACTTTTGTTATGACAAATTGACAATTTTTATAGTAGATAAAGCAATTTTGGAATCAAGGGATAAGGTTTATCATTTGCTTGATAGAGCAATTATTGTGTCATTTACTGTTCTTTTACATTTCGTTTTCAATGAAGGGTCTGTATTATACAAACAAAAATTATCATGATTTATGTTTATTCCAATAGAATTTTTTATCTGACAGTACCCATTAGAATTTTAATTGGAGGTTGCGAGATTAACGTGTGTGTAAAATATTGAAAACTTTTAATTCATTCACGTGCTCCACCAACATATTCATGTATTTGATGACTCATTACTTGAATACTAATTAAACCTGCAAAAGAACAATCCATGTCACTAAAAAATTCTAAATTACATAAACTGCAATAAGTCTCATCTGGTTAAGTTACTCAACTAGTTCTAGAAACTTTTGAAAAGTGTTTGCTCATGAATTTTAGCAGTGAAGTGGTGGTCAATTCCTGGTTATACGTGGTTCACACACTAGTCCTTCTAGATTTTTTCGCAGAAGCATCAACTTTCCTTTTTCTACTTTTGTCTTTTTGTAACTTTTGTCATGGAGTTCAAAGATCTACATCCAACACTGGCTGCCAGTAGGTTAATGTCCCTCTCAATAACACTACTATTGATCATTATTTAATATGGTATATACATTTCTCAAAACCTTAATCACCTCACAATTATAAATTTTGATCTTCAATATTTCAATTATATGAGTTGAGTTACTCAGATATCATAAGTCTAATATTATAGTTTATTCATCAATCTTTCATTAATTACAATGAGTGAGACTCACTGTGGAAAGCTAAACAATGGGCCATTTTTTCTTTTGTACACAGTTCATGCATGGGTTCTTCCTTGTCAAGTTGCAATGTATTTGTGTATTTATTTAGGATTTGAGGGAACATGAAGTAATGGTTCCATTGTGATGTGATGCAAGTGGTGGCAGCTGCCACATATTTTAAGGACACATGGACCCAACTCTAGTTAGATAAAAATATGAGCATTCTAAAAATTACAGTCTGCAAAATCAGTAATGTACTTTGCCAATCTCTGAATTAAACACTATTTATAGAAACAAAGTTAGGTTAAATTTTTACAACTTGATAATGATGTGTTTAATATCTTTTTAACAAAAAATAAAACTTGATTAGGTTGATTAATTAATGTGTAGCTTAATGCATGCTTTTGAGCCTCTATCCAGTAGCAGCCCTCACACAAGTTGTGCAACTTGATTTCTGGGACCATTCATTAGTAATTATCCAAACCAAACTTAATTAACACCACCCTATTCCAAATGCGTAAATTTCAAACTCACTATTTTCCTAATTCAAATAATAAATTATAATTTATTGTTGATACGACTTCAAATCCATTTAAATAATATCATTAAAGTCAATCATAATATTTAAGATATTATATATTTTAAAGTTTTAAAGTTTTAAATTTTTAAATTTTTTCATAGTTTTACCTTTTAAAAAATTTTCAATAGTTTAAGGGATGAAGATATATATAAACTGAAAACTCCTAAACGATATGAAACTATTGAATAAAATAATTGTTTTTTTTTCATATAATTTTGTTATTTTGTTGTTTTCAATAATAACAGTAATAATAATTGAAAAAAATCATAGTAATAATGATAATAACAATGATGTTTAAATTTATGTGTTGCAGCGAAAAATGAAAGTAGTGTTTTTGTGTCTGAATGTGTTAATGTTCCTGTTCTCCATTGTCTAAGATTTTGTAATAAGCTACATGTTTTGCGGTCTTGTTTTCTGGTAAGAAGGAATCTTCTCCTCTCTTCTTCAAATTATTGATGTGCCCACACAACAGTATTTTTTATAATTGAAATAATAACTTATTATCACTATTGACCCTTTTCAGAAAATAAAAATAAACTTGTCTTATGAAAAGCTTATTCACTTGTTGTTTTTGGCTTCTGGCTCTATCTTATGGAAGTGCTTATCCAAGCAAATATATTGTCCTATTTAAATCCTCTCCATTATAGAAATAGATTGAAAAGATTCCCAAAGTTTAAAAATGAGAGGTTTGTATTATTGAATATACTACATTGACTTTTAAGTGAATTCATAGTATTATCGAAAATACTACATCAACTTTTAAGTTAATTTATAGTATTATTGAAGTTATTACATCAACTTTAAGATAAATTTATAATATATAATAAGTGATTATAAATTTTATTTAATCTTATAAAGTTAAAATTTGTACGAACTTGTATATTATGAATTCATCTTATTTCCAAACATCATTTCTAAAATATGAATAATTTTTTGACAAAACAATTTATTTGGATGTTTTTACCATTGGAATATCATCATTAATGTTTTGCTCAACTAGTTTAATTTATGTGATGAGAATTCATGTCTATTGATAGCTTTTTAGGCAAATTGAGATATAGATTGAACATAAAAACACAACTGTTATATTTTTATCCAAAAGTACAATTTTTTTAAAAAATATAAGTGTCGTATTATACAGTTCCTTACGAAAATAACATTTGAAACCACATAGCTAAGAATCTCAAACAAAATATTTAAAAAATAAAAATAAAAATACGAATAATTTAAATCTCTTGTATTTTTCTTTCATTCGAAGGAGTAAAAAATGTGGGAGAAAACTTTAACCAATTAATGTTTTAACATATTCCATAAATTTGGTCACCACAGAAAAAGAAAAACTTACGTAATAGCAACGTAAACAATATGCAAGAAGATGCTTAACATTGAATAAGCTTGTGAGCACAAGACAAAACGATGACAGAAGAATATTCTTCAGAAATGTTTCTATTAATTTTCTTCCACTACCAGAATTTTTAACGTAGCCACCATAGCTAACCATAAAATTAATATATTTGTCCCTATGGTTTTTACCAGAATTTTAAATTAGAGACTGAAAAGACCAGTACTGAGATTTATATAATAATTTATAAGATTAAAATTGTTTGACTTCACTGGATAAAAATTAACCTAAGTGAGAAAGTATAATTTATATAAAATATACTCTATTTTTCTTATAATTAGTGTTGTGTAAAAAAATATAAGTTTTCAAATAAGTTTCATTTTACCCTTTTCAATGTAATATCAATTATTATTTTTTATTTATACTCTGATGAAATGAAAAGACTGCAGATAAACGAAGATAAAGTTTGTTTTATAGATTGACTTATGTAAAAAAAATCAAAACAATATTTGTTATGACAATATATAGTGGGAGCACATGGTTAAATGGTACAATAGAATAGAAAGACAAATAAATAAAATCCAAAATATTAAAATTAATTTTTGTTATATTTAAATATGAAACTTAGTGACTGTGATTATTACATTGACCCAAATGAATGAAAGGAATGCGAGTATAAAATTGTGAATAACCCACTATTTTTTGACGTCATAAAAAATCAATAAATATATTTTATTTAAATCTATAAAATTGTTCAGGCATATGCTCTAACAATACATTAATTATAATTTTTGAGAATGTTATCATAAACCAACAAAAATATTTTATTTATTTAAATCCAGAGCAACTGCTCTAACAATATATTAATATTAATTATAATTTTTGTAGAGGTGATTGAGAGATAGAGAGTGTTATAAACAATGAATATGAAATTGTGAATAACCTATTAACTTTTTTAAAAAACGTTATCATAAACTAACAAATATATTTTATTTAAATCCAGAAAATTGCTCTGACAATTACTCTAACAATATATCTAATATAACTTATTTAAATGAAGAAAACTGCTCAAATAACTGCTTTAGTAATTATTTATTTAAATCTTTAAATCTAAAAAACTGTTGTAGTAACTACAAAATTAAATCAAAAACTGCTTTGATCTATTAATTAAAAAATGACGGAATAATTAAAATAAAATAATAAAATAAAATGTTTATATAAAGATAGAATAAAAAAATATGTATATGAAAAACGTTTTTAATATTTTTATTTTAATAGTTATTATAATAATAGTATTTTTTTTTCAAAAGAACAAAGTGTATCCTATTTAGATTATTTATCTTTTAATAAATAAAATAATTTATTATTTAATAAAATAAATAATTGAATAATTTTTTTTATTTTAAAATAATTAAGTAGCTTTTCTTTACATAAATAACGGTTACGTATATAACATTTTTTACATTTTAATATATATATATATATATATAATTTATCCTTTAAAAAAAAAATACTGAATTGTTGTTATAATTTAATAATTAGTTAATTAAATATTTTTTACTTTTTATGGATTGTAAATATGTTTGAATAGTATCACTATTTATTTATTATTTTCTATTTAAGAAAGAATTTATTATTATAAGATTATAAAATTATGAGATTCTAACTTAGTGTTTTAATTTTTATATATAATAAAATTTACAAATTTACATCATATATTAATTCAATAAAATTATAATTATTAAAAAATTTAATGTAATAATTATGAAAATTAATGTAATAAATTTATAATAAAATTAAAAAATATGAATATACATTCAATAAGTACGTGGTGTCTGTATTTGCGCTAGTAGTTACGTAAAAATTATATATCCACCTTTCAGTTATCCAATAAATTATTTGAATTAATAGATTTTAACAAATTTACCATGTTACTTAATTAAATTTGTATAAAATCTTAAATCAATCCTTATTTATCAACATAATATTTTTTGGTATAATTTATCATCACTATCTTAATTAATTTTAAAGAATTGTCATCTTAATAATTTTCTAAGGAATCATAATCTTAACTACTTTCTAAAAGATATTTAAGATTTTTTTTTACCGGAAGAGATATTTAAGATAATAACATATTTATCTTAATGATCTTAAAGAACCATAATCTTAATTAATCCTTATTCGTTGATATCTTTAAAGACAATAAACATTAACGTTTTTTTATCTTTGAGGAAGGTTACGATATAAGAAAATATTTAAAATTGAAGAAGATAATATATAAAATGATCAAATTGAAGATAAAAAGTGAAAGGCTGGCTACATTTAATCACGTGGAGAAATAAATAAATAAAAGTAAACAAAATCTGCTGAAGCAAGTGAATATGCATATCCAATTCATTTTAGTTATCAATTATTATTCAGAAGAGTGGGTCCCACTCCCATATCCACCCTCTTTCCTTCAAAACCATCACTATCTGTTACCACTCACTCCCTATAAAACCCTCACACCATTCACACCTCACTTTACTTTTTTTCTTCCAAGTCAGAACTCCCTTCGCCACCAACCACCGTGATGGCACTAGTCCGCCACCGCCGACAACCCAATCTCCGCCTCCCTCTCCCGGAGTCCTCAGAGCGCCGACCCCGCTTCCCGCTCCCCCTCCCTCCCGCCGCCGCCAAACCCGCCGGCGGAGACGCTATCACCGCCGCTGACCTCGAGAACCTCGCCGTGCTCGGCCACGGCAACGGCGGCACAGTCTACAAGGTCCGCCACAAGACCACCTCTGCCACCTACGCGCTCAAAATCATCCACAGCAACGCCGACGCCACCACGCGCCGCCGCGCGTTCGCGGAAAGCTCCATCCTCCGCCGCGCCACCGACTGCCCCCACGTTGTCCGCTTCCACGGCTGCTTTGAAAAGCCCTCCGGCGACGTGGCCATCGTCATGGAGTACATGGACGGCGGCTCCCTCGAAACTGCGCTCACCACCGGCGGCACGTTCTCCGAGAAGCGACTCGCTGCAGTGGCGCGTGATATCCTGGAGGGCCTCGCGTGCCTCCACGCGCGCAACATCGCGCACCGCGACATCAAACCTGCGAACATCCTCGTAAACTCACAGGGAGAAGTTAAGATTGCAGACTTTGGAGTCAGTAAACTCATGTGTCGTGCGCTCGAAGCGTGCAAGTCCTATGTTGGCACGTGCGCCTACATGAGTCCCGAACGGTTCGACCCGGAAGCATCTGGCGGCAACTACAATGGTTTTGCGGCGGACATATGGAGTCTGGGTTTGACCCTTTTTGAACTCTACGTGGGTCACTTCCCTTTTCTAGAAACGGGTCAACGACCCGATTGGGCTACCCTTATATGTGCCATTTGCTACGGCGACCCGCCGAGCCTCCCCGAGACGGCGTCAGCGGAGTTTCGCAGCTTCGTCGAGTCATGCCTCAAGAAGGAGTCCGGTGATAGGTGGACGGCGGCGCAACTCTTGACCCACCCGTTTGTGTGCAAGGACCCGGAAACTCACTAAGTGGTTGACCCGGATAATTTTACTTGACCATGAATCGGACCTTTATAACGTTTGCTTTATCTTGGAATATCCTTTTTGAGATGATGTATATTCACCCGGATTCAATTTTTTGTTTCAGTTTTAGGAGAATCATTCCCCTTTGTAAATTATGTTCACAAATGATAAAAAAATTCATAATAGATATGATTTTTTTTTCTTCAACTTTTTCATTGTTGAATCATCCATCATATTCAAGAACATGGATACATTAGTAATAAATTGTTCTAGTTTCTCTATTAATCAAAGTTTTTTTTTTTTTTGAAAATATCATGCTGTATATTTTGTGTAGAAGAAAAATAAATATTTGATTATGAATAATGATTAAAGGTGTGTGAAGAAAAAGAAAAAAAAATTGTAATATGAAAATAGTGAAAGAAATGGGAAATGAGGTGCATGAATGTGGAAGAATCCTTAGTTTTTTAGCACTTAGTTGTCATCACATTAGCAAGTTGAGCAATGAGCACTACCTTCCCTCATCATACCTATCGTCATTTTATTTGGAACTTTTTTGTTTCCGCCCATTTCACGTGTCTTGTCTTTAACGTTGTCTTGTTTTGTATGTGGGAAAAAAAATAAAGACACGTGTTTCCAACACAATTTAATAATACCATTTTTATTTTAAAAAATATTATAAAAGAAAAGATAAACAAAACATATGTTCACCATTGTGGTGGCACCAGTGCTAAGCACGTGTTTTACAAAAATCTCAATTTTAAATACTGTAACATACCTCATTAATAAAAAATTAATAAAAAGAGATATAATAAATATAGTATTTTGGTAACTTAATAAATTATTATTTAATATTTTTAAAAAAATTAAATTTTTAATAAAATCAAACATAAAATAATAGTTAAAAGAGAATATAATAATTAAATATTATAGATGAGTAATTAATGCAAAGTATTTAAAAAGAAATTCTTTTTTTTAATTCAAATACCGAAACAGACTTTAATAATTGAAAGAAAATAAATAAATTTTAGTTTTTTTTAACTTAATAAATTATCATTTAATATTATAAAATTTTTCTTAATTTATAATAAAATTAAGCAAACATTTCATAAATGAATAATAAAAATACTAATAATAATTAGAAAAAACATGATAAATTAAAATAATTAAATATTATAAAACGATAGATTCAAAATATTAAAAATAAATTTATTATTTTTAAAATTTAAATATTGAAACAGATATAAAAACTTAAAAAAGAGTAAAAATACTTGTTATTTTGATAACTCAATAAATTATTATTTAATATTATACACTACTTTTATTTCAATAAAATCAAACTCAAAATTTATAAATGAGTAAAAAGGTAATTAATATAAAATATTTCAAAACAAATATATTATTTTTCATATTATTTTAGAATGTGAACTATATTATAGTAGTAATCTATTAGAACATAAATATAAGTATATATATATATATATTATATATATATTATATATATATAATATAAAATATACTTTAAATGTTTATTTAAAAAATTACAATCGTAACTTTCATATAGCACTAATAAATTTTATGAATTTATAATAAGAATTGGCATAAAGATAAGCGATAACAACATAATATTGAAACAAATTAGTAAGTAATTGCAACAATTACATTTAATTTTACTGATAAAACATCATAATTGAAAAAACTTACGTAAACGAATAAATGACTTAAAGAATAGGGAGTAGATAATCACGAGAACATTTATTTTTTCAATGTTATAATAGTTAAATTAGTGCATCGAACTTTCAATTTAGTTATTCAATTTTTAAAAAATTGAAACTAAAAACATTTTTGTTTAATTTTAGTAAAAATAGTTTAGTTTTTTTTTATAGTTTAATTAACTTCAAGGTAACTATTTTATTTATTTAACATTTAGTACTCTAATAGTAATGGTAGCAACAAGTAATGGTAATATATTAATGTTGGTGGCACTAAAGTCATGGTGATAGTGACAATGTAGTTAGTAGTTATAATAGCATTCATGATGATAATAGTGGTATCAACGGATATGGTAGTGGTACAAATAATAATATATCAAAGGACCATGGTCATGTTTTTTTAAAACCAAAATCATATTAACAATTATTTTCATTTTTAAAATGAATATAAAAATATTTATAAGTTGAGCTAAAAAATCATTTTCATTTTCAAAATGAATATAAAAATATTTATAAGTTGAGCTAAAAATCATTTTCAACTCCATTTTGGTGAAATGTCTGTTGAAAATCAAAAACAAAAGATTACATCCACTTTAAATAAATTCGAAACTAGTAGAATTCTAAATTTTAATTTGGACAAATTCTCCCTATGCCTCTGTACTTTCTCTTGAATCTCTATTAATTTTTTAAATTCTAACAATATCTTGTAATTAAAGTACAAATTAAAATTAATAAAATGTCTAATCTATATTAATTTTTTTTAATAAAAATATATACAAATAAAAAGATATTAAAAACTCAAGATGTTTCAAGTAAATTTTCCTATAAAAAAACTAAGTTAGTAAATGTCATGTTTAAATTGATTCCTTTTTATTTTAAAAAATTGTTTGATGTTGTTTACTTTTAAATGCTAAGAAAATTTAAATAAAAGTATTGATTTATTTGAGTTAATTTGTGTCATAAAAATATAAGTTAACAATAATTAAATTATTATTTTTTTAATAATAAAAAAAATGAATGAAATAAAATAAAAAAATATTTAAAAGATATATTTACTTTTATTATTAGTTTGAGCAAAAACAACATCTAATTTTTTTAAAATTTGTAATCATTCTTTGTTGATAAAAAAATTAGTAAAAAGAAATATTAATATTGAAGAAAAACAATATGAGCCTATTAAACCTGTTAGTTCCTTCTAAGAAATAATATTTAGAGCACCTATAAATGATTAGATAACAACCATTAGAAGATACCATAAAAAAAAAAAAAAAAAGATGTTGAAGACACGTATATTATGAAACAAAATTTGAATTTGTTAAATTGTTTACTCTTCAAACTCGACTCTCAAACTCTCATATTAATTATGATGCATTAGACCAATCCATCATTTGATGATGGTAACATGGTGATGGTGGCAACCTCATTTGGTGGTGGTGACATGAGGGGTTGTGATGCAAGGTAGAGTTGGGAGGTAGTAAAACATGGTGTGTCTGGTAACTTAAAGGTGAAATTAGAATGAATCTTTAGTTGTTGCGGATGTAAGGGGAGTGGTTTGACTCATTCACATATGCTTGGTAACACATTGGTAACCCATTGCTGGTATGTTGGATTTCTACTTTATTCTTGTATCTGTTATGATTCATGGTAATCTGGTTTGGAAAGGTCTTTGGTGTGATGTTTGCAAGTGTAAAATAATTGCCCAATGATAATGTCATTACCCTGGACACAATAATGTGAAGGAGAAATTGCATGATCTAAGTAGGTGATAAGGGAGCTTATGCAGAGAACGAAGTGGTCAAACAATGTTTCAAAGATGGATGGAAAAATCTAAGAATGTACACAACATTATGGAATGTCCTGGAGATGCAATTTGGTCATATACTACTAAAGCAGTCTTTGAAAGATCAAGAGGACTTTATAAAGGATGTAATCAGAACAAGGTAAATGTGGGTAAAAGTGGGAAAAAAGACTTAAAACTATAGAAAAATAAAGGAGCAATGAAGGACAAGCCTAAAACAAATGTAAATATCATGACAATTCAACTACTTTTTTTATTTTAGGATATAATTTTTTTTATTAGATGCACTACAAGAAAAATTGGAATTACATACAGTCAAAATCCGTATGTATCATATTACGATTTTTATTATACTTATATTAATGTTAATAATATAAATTATATTAATATTAATGTTAATAATATAAATTATATTAATATTAATATTCATAATATAAATTATATTATTAATATTAATATAATAAATATTAATATTATATTATTATTAATATAAGATTAATATTACTATTTATATTATTAACACTATTACTATTAACCTTATATTAATATTATATTAATCTTATTATATTCTATCCTCTCCTCTTTATCTTCTCTTCTTCCTTTCTATTATTCTTCTCTTATTATTTATGTTATTATCCTATTTTCTTCTCTTCTTCCTCTTCTTCCTCCTATTCCTCTTCTTCTTCCTCTCTTCCCCTCTTTCTTCCTATCCCCCCCTCCTCTCTCTTCTTAAACTATTCCTAACTTTCCTCCTCTCTTTCTTCCTCTTCCTCCTCTTCTCTTCCTCTTCTTCCTCTTTCTTCCCCCTCTTCCTCCTCTTCTCTCCTCTTCGTCCTCTTCCCCTCTTCCTCTCCTTCCTCCTCTTCCTCTTCCCCCTCTTCCTCTCCTCTTCCCCCTCTTCCTCTCCTCTTCCTCTTCCTCTTCTTCCTTCTCTTCCTCCTCCTTCTTCCTCTTCCCCCTCTTCCTCCTCCCTCCTCTTCCCTCTTCCTCCTCTTCCTCCTCCCTCCTTTCCCTCTTCCTCCTCTTCCTCCTCTTCCTAACCCTTCCTCCTATTTCTCCTCTTCCTCCTCTTCTTCCTCTTAACCTCTTCTCCTCTTCTTCCTCTTCCTAATATTATTAATCTTCTCCTATTATTAATATTATTAATATTCATAATATTATTAATATTATTAATATTATTAACAATAATAATATTAATAACAATCTTAAAAATAATAATAATTATAATAAAAATCATAATAATATGTAAAAGAATTTGTCTGGTGTAGTGGTTAAGGTTTCTTTTGTTACTGAAGAAACCTAGCTTCGATTCCCACTTGTTATTTACATACGGAAAAAAATCTGTATGTAATTTCAATTTTTCTTGTAGTGATGATCCTCCCTTCTATTCTTTATTCTCTCTCTTTTTTTTATTTTTTTTCTTTTCTATCTTTTTCAGAATTGAAGAGGTAAACTATGCAAATGAGTTACACCCCCACACTTATTCAAATTGGATTCCAACGATGCCAAATTTCATAGATGTTGTTTGGAGTCAAATTAAAATGATTTCAGTGTAATCCGTCTACTGCACTAATAGTTCGTCAAACGCCAGAAAAATGATAGTTTATGGTATAATTGTGGTCAGAAAATCCCAAGTCATCTCTCAACGAATTCAATAGTGAAGTAAATTCGTGTTCAAAATCTATCTGAAACAAGAAAAGTTAGCAATAATAATAAAGATAACAAGTGAGATTTTTTAATTTGTTTAACAGTAAACATACAATAAATTATTAAAATAGAAAATAAAAAGTTGTTAATCCCCAAGTCCTTACGCTATTAAATCCTTCATAGGTTATCTAAAGATTAGTCTTTTCTCAATACTCAAACAGAGCTAAACCAAATTGAACATGCTTTAATCTGATTCAACTTGAAACTTACCAGTAAAGTACTACTAGTTTAATAAGTACCCACTTTGTTCTATGTGTATACTCTATGAGAATGCTTATCTCTTCTCTATTGAATCATGTGCCTAATAAATTAATTAGAATAATGCGAATTAACTAAGAAATCAACGTTTATGATAAGGAAGACTCTTAATCATGTGTTCAAGTACAACCTTTCATAAAAACTAATTTTCCAGGAAATTTGATGATCTAGCACAACTGTAATAGAGAATCTCAAAAAAGAACTTTTATTGTTCAAAAATCTCAGAACTCAATGAGGAATTACAAAGGAATCAACCAAAAATATTTATCCCCTACATCGAGGAAAAACAAGAATAATCCAAGAAAAAAACTAGGTTAGAGTGTGTTGCATGTGATGCTCCTTCATTCTTACTCTAAATTCTCTTTTATAATATTCTTTTCCTTATTGCAAAATATATTCTTGAATAATATTTTAAAGTATATTTGCTCTATTTTTTATGGGTTTTGTAGAGGAATTTTAATTGCAAGATTTTGAGAAAATATCTCTGCTCAGAGAATTGATTTGTTTTCAATTCTTTTTGTAAGATATTTGTGAATTTAATTTTCTAATTCTTTATTTCAAATTAGATTTTTTGTTTGATTTAAATCATAGATTTATTCATTTTTATAATCTAAGAATCTATTATTATTATTATTAAAGATATTAAGTGTTAATAGAATTATATTAATCTAACTCTCAACAACACATCAAAGCTTAGTCCACATAAAAATCAATCCTTATCCATCTCAAAACTCTCCCAACCAATTTTTCGGTAAAACAAGATAAGAAATAATTTATCTTGTTTCACATGTATAAACATGTTTGACTAGAAAACTAATTTTATTCTTATCAGAATTTTTATTATTATATTTTATTCACAATGGAACTTTCAAATTAGAAAATGGGAATTTTTCTTTTCGTAGACTCTTGATTAAATTGTTTTATTCTGCAAAATACTTATCACAAGTTATTCCTCATTTCATTCTATACAGTATAGTCAATTTTATATCCCTTTATATATATATATATATAAACATGTATTCAATTGGTTCATCAACTAAAAAAGTCGAATTATATATAACTCAAATTCAATTTATTTAATAAATTTAATCTTCTACTCAAATTTTAAACGTTAAATTCATAAACTAATCAATAATTGATTTGAGTTTAAATTAAATTAATGAATTTAAACGTTAAGCCTCTTCAAGAGTTAAAAAAAATCTTCAAAATTCAGATGTTGATGTATTATTAAAATTAAAGCCATATATTATTAAATTTATAAAGTAAAGATAAAGATGGGAAACTGAAATTGTATAGAAGGAAAGATATATCTAATCACATGCAAATTAAGTAAACAAAACTAACTTTACTAAAAAGCCGTACACAAGTACATGACATATCATCATTAACAAGGTGGGTCCCACTCTCTTGTCTTTTTTTCCCTTCCTTATAAAACACATCACTTTCACTGAATAAAAACCTTCACACTCTTCACTCTCTCTCACATTTCCTTAACCACTGCAATGGCTCTCATTCGCCACCACCCTCGTTACCCTAACCTCCGTCTTCCCCTCTTAGACCTCTCCGAGCGCCGCTCCATTTTCCCTCTCCCCGCCACCACCACCAAATCTGTCAGTGACAATGCCATTAACATTGGTGACCTTGAGAAGCTCCTTATTCTTGGTCATGGTAATGGTGGCACTGTCTACAAAGTTTGCCATAAAGACACTTCTGCAACCTATGCACTGAAGATTATCCGCAGCAATGTTCATCGTGCACTTTCAGAAGTCTCAATCCTTCGTCATGCCACTGACTGCCCCTATGTGGTTGGCTTCCATGGCTCTTTCGAGAACTCCAATGGCGAAATGGCGATACTCATGGAGTACATGGACAATGGCAGCCTTGAAACTGCCCTAGCCACCAATGGCACTTTCTCCGAAGAGAGACTTGTCGTAGTGGCGCGTGACATCCTCAATGGTCTTGCGTACCTCCATGCACGCAACATCATTCATCGTGACATTAAGCCTGCAAACATCCTCGTAAACACGAAAGACGAGGTGAAGATTGCTGACTTTGGAGTTAGCAAAGTCGTGAGTCACACATTCGAGATGTGTAACTCTTATGTTGGCACAAACGCGTACATGAGTCCTGAACGGTTCAACCCAGATGCGTACGGAGGGAGCTATGATGGTTTTGCTGGTGATGTATGGAGTTTTGGTTTGACCCTCTTTGAACTCTATGTGGGTCACTTACCATTTCTCGAAGGTGGTGAAAGACTCAACTGGGCCACCCTTGTGTGTGCCATTTGCTTCAATGAGCCACCAAGCTTGCCTGAGACTGCATCAGTAGAGTTTCGCAACTTCATGGCGTGTTGCCTGAAGAAGGAGCCCAGCGAGAGGTGGACGACAACTCAACTCTTAACTCATCCATTTATAAGCAAAAGACCTAAGAAGCTATTAGGTTAACTCAAATTCTAGTTATATCCTAAGATAACCTTTTATGAGAATCATGGTCTTACTCAACTGTTGTCTCTATGAGAGAGTTTAGAATTGGATCTTGTATGAATCAACATGACTTAAAACATAGTAAGGAACATGTTGGGAAAATCTAAATATAGTTTGGAACCATAAATAGAATTTTGAGAGATGGTTATAGATCGTGAAATTGCTTACACTAAGTGTTTTGTTAACAAAGAGATGCAATTCGTGGGGTTTTTTTTTATAGAAATGGTAATTTTTAAAAAAAATTAAAAATAGTTAAATCGATTTCGGGTGACGATCTTGGCAGAAAAAAAAAAATCGTTGTGTATTGATTAGAAACTTCCAACATTTTTTTTAAGCTCTTTATAGAAATTGTGTTTAAGAAAACGAGTTTCAATTAGAAGTCTGGTTTAAAAACACGACTTGTGATTTTTTTTTTTTTTTAAATAATGTCAAATAACTTAAAATTTTCTTTTTTTTTTTTATGTAGAAATGGTGCTATTCAACACAAGTTTTTTTTTTTTTTTTTTTTTGCTTTTTTTGGTATAGAGTTATGTTTTTTTTTTAATGTAAATTGCATTTGTATATTTTTTTTTGGTTTTTAAAATTATGTATTTAGTTATTTTTAAATAAATATAATTTGAATAATTTATTATAGTAATGTAAACAAATATTCAATTGGTTTAAATAATTAATTAAATTAGTTATGTTGGATAATTAAATTAGTTATGTTGGAGAATTAAATTAGTTGTGTTTTTGATGGGATGGTTGAGTTGTTAGGCTATATATTTTTATTGCATCATGGAATTGTAATTTTGATTGCAATTGTATGTTGTAACGAGGTTATGAAACACGAAATTGAATTATTGGACCGTTATTTTAAATTTTACAAGAGTTTCTTTTTCTATATTTTTTGTTCAACAAAGGACAATCTTAGCTAGCAAATCTCGACTTTAATCCATTAATTTCACGCAGTTAAAAATGATTTCATTTAAGAAATCTAAACTTAAGTGCAAATTAGAAATTTAATCAATTAATTGTTTAGCAAATGATGATTTCGCCTAACAAAAACTTAATAGCAAATTAGAAATTTAATCAATCAATTTCGTTTAATGAGTTTTAACCTATCGACTGAAATTTCTATGAATATTAAACTAAGTTGAAGTGGATAGAATGATCTTTTGATGATATGAATTTAATCAAAAATATGTTGTGATAATAGTCTATATTTATAAATCTTTTAATATGATTGATGAATATATATATATATATATATATATATATATATATATTTTATGTATATATACTTTAAGTATACTTATAAACTAAACACATATATGTTATATATGTTTTAGAGTATTAGAATGATTACACACTCTCATAAAATGACAGCATGTTGTATGCTCCTTTGGTGAAAAAATTAGCTTTTGTTTTATGATTTGTTTTCTTCTATATTAAATATTTTACTATTTATATTAGTTTATTAGTACAATTTTGTCTATAAAAGTTTTGGTGACTACATATACTTAATATTTAAAAAAGGTTATACATTAAAATTTATGTATAAATTTGAAATAAAAAAAAATAAAACGCTATATTCTCTTTATTTTATTTTTTTCTGTACAATAAAAGAACTTAATTTATATATATTAGAATTAGTAAATATTTTAAGGTTTTTTTTATCTACTAATCTAAGATATATAAATTCCTAGTTTATATATCTTATAATTAGTAGATATTTAAAGGTTTTTTTTATCTATTAATCCGAAGATATATAAATTACGTTCTTACTGTGTACAGAAAAAAAAATCATTTAAACTAAATTAAACTATTTTATTTTTTTAACACTGTTCACTTTTTTATCACTTATTCGAGTTTAACTCTTTTTAAACATATTATAATTTAAATATAGAAGGTAGTGAGTAAAAAATAGAGGAATTATTGAAACAAACCTTGATTCATAATAATGTGTTAGTAAAACACAAAGAAGTTAAGAAACAAGCACTAATTTCTTTCATCATAAAATTATTTTGTGACCATTTTATTTGGACATTAATTCCGTGTGCATATTGTAAAACTCAATATATAAAAAAAATCACCGACTAAACCAAAATTAATTGTTAGGTCCACTACAATAATTAAAATTATCTACTTCCACTACTCTAAAATGGCTACATTTTTTTATTTTTTTAAATTGATAGATATTTTTTATATTTCAATAAATATTAATGTTTGTTTTTGCAGCAGAAAAAAATAACGTATCTATAGACAGAGTAAAATTATATTTTGATAAAATTGTTTCAATAAATATCATATTTATTATCATTTTTAGTTTGTATATAGACAAATTAAACTTCAGTTATTTTTGGTCAAAAATTTAAAAATACTTCTTAATAATATATATAAATTTAAAATTATATATTTATAACATTTTAAAATTGAATAAATGTATGAGACCACTGTCATCAATAGCCAATAATTAAAATAAAATTAAGTGTACCAAAACCTGCTTTAGCCTAAAATATAATACATGTTGTCCTATGCGCATTGCACGTGTTGATTAAAAAAACTTAAAATCTTTAAATTTTAAAATAGGAAGAAGTATCGTAGAAGAAATTCCCAAAGTTTCTGCTCCCTTTTAGATTCGTTAATTACCACAAAATGCTCATTTTTTATTATACTAAATAAATATTTTAATTTTAATTTTATTCAACTCACTGTTCACTCATTTTATTTTATACATCACCCTCTGATTTGGTAACCTACATAAAAGTCAAATATATAATTATATTATCTCTGGTGATAAAATTATATAACAAAAAATGAAGTGATATTTTAGTGGGTATGATTGGTGAATAAAAAAAATCAGATTATGTGTAGGAAGTAATATAAAAATATTGTTTAGTAGAACAAAATCAGTTTGAATCTACATAGATGATGACTCAAGAACAATTATACAAAAGGCCACAGTGATTAACTTTCAAAAAAAAAAAAAAAGATTTTGATTCAAATTGTAAGCTATTTTTTTAAGATGAAAAAAAAGTGTTTGTGATATAACATAATCTAGTGAGAAGAGATCATGTGATATGATTAGTACTAGCTTGTTTGACTTTTTATGGTTGTGTATTTTTTTACTTATTTACTAATCTTTATTTTTAGAAAAAATGTTATTATAAATATTACTATAAGAAATATTTAATGTAATTATTAAAGATAATAAATATTTATTGAAATTATTAAATTTAATAAATATTTATTCTAATTATTAAATTTGCATAAAATATTTAGTAGAGATATTAAATGCAATACATATTTCATACAAACTTAAATACAGTAAATCTTTATCATATATTAAATATTAGATGCATCAAATATGTATCATAATTATTAGACATAATCATATTTCATAAATGCAATAGATATTTATCACTAATATTAAAGTAATAAATATTTATTATAAATATTAAAAATAATCAATATTATTATAGATAATCATAAAAAATATGTTTAATAACTACATTGAATGATAAATATTTTAATTATTCATTGTATTTATTTACCATAATAAAATAACTATTGATTATAAGTATATGCTTATATATTATATTTATATTTCAATAAAATTATTAGTATAAATTATAATATATTTATTAATAGATATTAGTATATGTATTATTTTTAATTTTATCAGAAAGTATAAAAGTACAATAAACCAATTTTCCTTTGAAGTTAAACTAACATTGCTGTAACTCAGATTCTGCATTGTTCTTAAAATTGCAATTTATTAATTGTTTATGACAACAACGAAATGGTAGTGAAGGTTCATTACAATTAAGTAGGTACTATTATTATTTATTTATTTGTCCTTTTTCTAATTATTATAAAATTTATGACTTTCATGTTTGTGAATAAAAATGATGTTTTTTGAGTGGTTTAATGAAAAATTATGAGATTCGTGGGACATGACATGAGTTCAGATCCAACTGAAACACGTATAAAGCTGTTTCATTATCATAGTTGCGACAATTAATATAAAAATCAATTAAAAATTTTTAACATCTTTATCATACATATTTCTTGTACATATAATTAAAAAAATAATTATAAAACTCCATGTTTTCAGCATCTTGCTCCACCTTAATAATTGTAAAGTAAAACTTACAAAATAATATTATACTCAAAACAGAAAATAAAACACAAACACTTTAGAGAAAAAAAAAATGAAGAGAGAAAAATATGTATAAGAGATAGATAGATAGAAACTTTAAAAAAACGAGAAAAATTTCTCAAAAAAAATTAAACTTACTTTATTAATGGTTATAAAATAAGTTAGCTTGGTTTAACTTAATTGGTTCCTGAAAAAATAAATAAAATGGATTAATCTATTATAGTTTAAAAAAAATAAATAATTACTATATTAATTAAATTAGATATTATTTTAGAAATTAAAAAAAATTATTAATATATAAATTAGTTTCTATTATTAATAAATATTTTTTAAAATTAATATTTAACTAGTTCTGAAAATTTTAGCTATCAATTTTAAAATTTAAATATTTAATAGTTAAAATCTTAATATTTAGTCTAAAATTAGTTTTTATGTAATAATTTTCTAGCAAAATGATTGAGAATTCTTCTGTTTATGTATTTTTTACTGTTTTATTGTATTTTTTATATATATAATTTAAAAACATATGTAATCATGTACATTTTTTTAGTTTTTAATTAATTATTAATGTTTATAGTGAAATCAATTAAAAGGACAATTAGAAGGTTTAAATATTTTAAAAAAATATCATTTACAATGTATTTGTTATATTGGAGTAAATCTGCGTATATTTCAAAAAATATATACGTAAAAATCTTGTCGTAGACACACGTAGAACAAAAAAATGGTCGTATTTAGAGTTGATTATTCAGTAGTAGGTGTAATTACTCCAGCACTGTTTTTTCTTGGTCTTTCTAATAATCCAAAAAGAGGTTGGTACAATATTCTTTTTCTCTTCTGGATTTATTTATTGCCTTCATCTTCTTCTTACTCTTTCTTAAATCTGAATTAATTTAGCAAAATTGGAGTACTTTTTAAATGGTTTTTTTTATGACTCGGTTAGTTTGGTGTGAACTACTGAGTTAACAAGTTTTACCAGTCAAATTGGATTGCATGCATAACCAATCTAGAGAATGCAAATATCATTATTTATGTCAAAATTATTTACTAAATTATCTTAGGTACACCAACTTTGATAAAATGTAGCACGACACAGTACCAAAATATTCTATTATTATTCTATGTGTTAGGTTCTTTCTAAACATTAAATTAAAACAAAACCCTTTCTGGTTTCCCTACACTTCACACTACCTTGTCAACATGGAAACAAAGCAAAATCTTAAGAAGTCTTAAAAATTTTTAGGGACTTGCTTTATTTTTTTAAAAAAATTGAGAAACTAAAAGAGAAAGTGAGAAGATGTTTCACAGGTCCAAACTGCTATTCATCACTCCCTACATTCCAGAAACTATTCAACGGCAAGGCAGCACAAGGTCCATATTTGTAAGAACACTTAAAATATTAAAGAAAAATATATCTGGGATAGAGTTTTAAAATGGATTATTTGAAATTGATTTTTAACTTTGAAATAATTGTTAAACTAATCGTTATAGAAAACGTTTTCAAAAAAATATAAAATATGTTCTAGAATGTTTATCTTATATAAATACAAATATTTAATTTTTCTTAGAATCAAATTATCTTTCCATTACACTATAACAGAAAAAGTACGAAAAAAATGGAGAATCAGGAAACAACCTTAATGTTAGATGAGTCTTTCTTCCTGTAACTTCATCCTTTCTTAGGCCACCACCATATTTTTTGAAATTTTCAAAATTATCTTTCATATTTTTTAGACTATAGATTACATAATCTGAAAGTAAAAAATTACAATTTTCGAATTACATAATCTGTAACCTATATAAAAATTCACAATACTGGATTACATAATTCAGAAGTAAAAAATTACCACTTTTAGATTATATAATCCAGAAATAAAAAATTTCAACTTAATTTTTGCCTTCCAGATTACATAATCTGGTATTGTGAATTGTTAAATAGGTTTCAGATTTATGTAATCTGAAAATTGTAATTTTTGACTTCTAGATTACGTAATCTATAATATAAAATTTGAAAGGTATTTTTGAAAATTTAAAAGATATGGAAATAGTTGAAGAAATGATGGAGTTACAGAAAGAAGCGGTCATGTTAGATTAATTAAGAGCCCACATTACATGGACTGTTCTTCGTTGTGAGCCCAATGTTTTCAAAATTATTTGGACGTTTTCTTCCTACACCTCTGTAGTTTCCTCATGCACTTTCACAAACTTTTAATTTTAAAATTGCCCTCTTAATTATAGAATTTGAAATATAATTTTATAGTTTGAATTGTAGAATTTAGAATGTATTTTATATTTAAATTATAAAATTTGGAAGGTATTTTTTGAATTCTCAAATATCTTTCAAACTCTATCTTAAGAATATAAAATTAGATTTTAAACTCTATAAATGAAATTAGGAAGTTATTTTATGGATTCTAAAATCCCTTTCAAATCCTATATATTTCAGATGGTAAAATTCTTTAAGATATTTTATGAATCATCAAATATCTTTTAAACTCTATAATTCAAATATAATACGAGAATCTGCTTCCAAATTTGAAAATTAAAAATATATTTTTTGAGGAGAAATTAAAATTTTCATTAAAAAAATGAAAAATATTGAATTGCAGGAAGTAAGTCCAGAAGTAGAGGAAGAAAACACCAATTGCTTGGAGTTTAAGTTTTTGTTGTGTTGTGATCAAAGAACACAAACTTTGACAAAAAAAAAACTTAAACAAATCAATATCAATATTTTATTACATTTCTCTTGTCATGTGAGCCAGATGGCAGAAAAAAAAAGAGAAATACTGTAGAATAAAATGACGGTTGTAATGGAGGTATAGAAATAAAAGAAAATAAGAGTAGCAGGTGAAAAAAATTAACTAAGACAAAAAAAAAAAAAACTTTTTGCTTTTGGTTAGTTTGTAACTTTTTCCCATGCAGAAAGAATGTCTATATGTTCATTCCCCACAAAATCACTCAATCCAAACGACACAACAGTGTTATTAATTTATGCAATATATAATGTTTTGTTAACATAATTTTCCTAAAATCCTTATAATATTCTTCCACAGTCATTCTCACATGCTAGTCCATCCTACGAAGGAATTGAATATGGTTTCTCCCAAACTTATCCGATACAAAAATCCAAATGCTACAAACGAAACCAGAGATTCATTATTGCACGTTCTCTTTTGTTGTCTCCAGCTCATAGAATATTATATCTCAGATTCAGAATTTCAGATTCACCTTTTATTCTTCCTTTTCATCACCTTCTTCCTCCCGGAGCTTTTGTAGAAAGTTTTGATTTTTCCTTTTAAGATGGCATCTTTGAGCATGACCCAGATCAGAGCTGGGAATTGGTCATCTGGGTTTGGCTTGAATTGGGCTGGGAAGGTTCAGGGTGGTCCCAGCAGCAGAGTTGGGTTTAAGGTGTTTGCTTCGGAGACTCAGGCTACAGAGCCCGATCTTAGTGTCACTGTTAATGGGTTGCACATGCCCAACCCCTTTGTTATTGGGTCAGGTCCTCCAGGGACCAATTACACTGTCATGAAGAGGGCCTTTGATGAAGGTTGGGGTGCTGTGATTGCAAAAACTGTAAGCTCTTTTTAATTTCATTTACTTACAGCCCACCTTTTCTGTATTAGAGTAGTTTGTGTATTTAAAGTGTTGTTTGGTTTCTTGGTTTGTGAATTAAGGATGGAAACCGGAGAGTTGGAGTTTTGTGGTCTGAAAGACCAATCTTTTGATCTGTTGTTCTGCAAAAGCTGGATTATGCCATCATGTTTAGTTATTAGTTATGAGCTTCCGTTGGTTGTCCTGTTATCAAGTTATTTTAGGCCATAGATCTTCATGGTTTGTTCTAGGTGACACTTGTTGATTTTCCTGGCAGATCATCAATATGTCTCTTGAATCTTGAATTGTTGTTGATTCTGTATTTAGGTGTATTTTATAGTTATACTTTTGGTTTCTTTCTTTCTCAAGGGTGTAGTTGGAGATAACATAAATTTATTGAAAAAAGTAGGAAAAGGTTAAAAAGGTGTAATCAATACAGTGCTAGAGATGCGAGCGTGGGAAGTGTGTATGGTGCTAAAATAAACTGTTAGCTCGGCATATGTGCTTATTTGTTTGGCTCATGGTATGGAAGGAATATTGACAAATGCCGCACAATCCGTCTTCATAGCTTATTATTTTAGCTGTTGAAGTATGAACATTTTCCACTTAAAGGCTGTCTACAGGTGAGTTGCTGTATGAACAACTCATGAATAGGCAGTCAAAAAATCAGAAACATTAATCTTCTAAATGCTGTCTTTTTGGTTAATCCTTTGGCTTCCATTGGATAGAACTGATCTAATCATAAGGCAGTCAAGTTTCTACTCTATCTTTTTTTACCATAGATCTAATTTCATTGTTTTATATAGCTTCAAAAGAGGGGGCAAATAAGCTTTATATGTTGATCATAGCTTTGGGATTTGTGCTGTAAAATATAATGAATTAATGCAATTAGTTTATCATCATACCATGATACTGCATTTTGTTTTTGATTGCTTTCTAATTTGACTCGTGTTGTCAGAGAGTGTAGGTTTCCTGTGAAATTGCTTTCTCTCTTTCAAATTTAATCAATTCCTACCTCTTGAAGTATTCCTTTTCCTTTGGACCATAAAATTTATCTAAAAGAATTAAGAAACTCAATTCATCACCAATAGAATTATCATTTTTAGGTGATAGTGAATTGATGGTGATTTACTGTCAAGAAGTTGATAAGCTCCCTGGGGTACTGTATTTCACAGATTCAGAAAGGATCAGCCATATAACTGGACATGGAATGCTTACATATTGCTTTTTGAGATGAGCATGATGTCAAATATTTTAATGCTCTATCTTCTTACATGATTGTCAGAATCAATAGATATGCAGAAGACAGAACTGCCCTTTCTGTAAAAAATGTGAAGTGGTTGGTTCTTGGCTTCTTGCTATTGAAAATTTGAACCATATTGGATGCATGGATCCAATATATATAGAATATAATGAAGGATAATTGAAGTTATGGACTTTGGTGTAATTTTTTTAGTGGTCAATTAGCTGTTTCTTTCAAGATATGGATCAATATAGCTGTTATTTTAATTTTTACATGTTTTGTACTATTCATTTGGAATTAGTTTCCTGACTGGGATTTTAAATTTCTAATTCCATTTTGGATATGTATTCCATTGTTTTCAGATGAAATTAATCCAATTGTATAGATAATTTCCCATGAAGGCAATGACTTGTTTTTACTCTTTTTTTGTTAAATTTTCCATACACTTTTTCTTAACAGAACCTGTACCTCTGTCTAATATGAACACACATAAGTAATGTTTCCTTTTACTCTATTTTGAAAGATTTTGTATTATTCTTTTGCTAGGTATCACTTGATGCTGCAAAAGTTATAAATGTAACTCCTCGATATGCCCGATTACGGGCAGGAGCAAATGGCTCTGCAAAAGGAGAAATTATTGGGTGGGAGAACATAGAACTTATCAGTGATAGGCCACTTGAAACCATGTTGAAAGAATTCAAGCAATTAAAAGAAGAGTATCCAGACAGAATTCTCATTGGTTCAATTATGGAGGAGTACAATAAGGCTGCTTGGGAGGAGCTTATCGATCGTGTTGAGCAAACTGGAGTTGTAAGATTTGTTTTGTGGGTGAGTTTTTTACAGTTGATTGAAATTTCTGGTGGCTGACCTCTCTGATATTGTTGTAGGATGCACTCGAAATAAATTTCTCATGTCCTCATGGTATGCCAGAACGCAAAATGGGTGCTGCTGTTGGGCAAGATTGTGCTCTTCTGGAAGAGGTTTGTGGATGGATAAATGCTAAAGCCACAATTCCTGTTTGGGCTAAGATGACTCCCAATATAACTGATATTTCACAGGTTGGCTTTGCATCTCCTCCTTTTGTTATATTATAATGTTGAAGTGAAAACCTGAATAGCTATCACAATTGATGGATTACCACTGAATTTTTGAATTGTTTGTTTTTTTGGAAGAGTGGATCCATTGCACCATGCACATGCAGTTGTAAATTTTTTCTTTATTGACTTGTACATGTCCCATACTTGAGCACTGGAAAAAAAATCATTTTGAGCCTCTCACTTATGCATGTGTGCAAACTATTTTCTGAAGTTAATCTCCCTGGCCAATTACATGTGAAATGTCTTAGTGAACCGTTTTTATGTCAGTTTCAGTTAAGTTAGTAAATGTGTATTGTTCAGTCCATGTTTCATGACTACCATGTTAGTAATTTTGGGGATGATTTTGCTTATAGCCAGCAAGGGTTGCTCTAAGTTCTGGAAGTGAGGGAGTATCTGCCATAAATACAATCATGAGTGTCATGGGAATCAATCTCAATACATTACGTCCTGAGCCTTGTGTTGAGGGGTTTGCAATCTCACTTACCACAAATTCATAGTTTTGCCTTGGTTTTTCAACCACTCATATACTAATCTGCTAAATATTGTTGTTAGGTACTCAACTCCTGGGGGATATTCCGCAAGGGCAGTCCATCCCATAGCACTTGGGAAGGTGATGAGCATTGCAAAGATGATGAAGTCAGAGTTTGACAGTGAGAACTACTCACTTTCTGCCATTGGTGGTGTTGAGACAGGTGGAGATGCAGCTGAATTTATTCTTCTTGGGGCAAACACTGTTCAGGTATAATCGACAAAAAAACACTGTTTTAGGCCTAATGGCCAACACTCACAATAGGGGATTTCTATACTTTGGTCCCTCAAGTTTCTTCTTTGTCTAGTGGAAAAAAGTGTTAATCTCCAAACACACTACATAGATGTTTTCTGTTTTTTTGGATTTAATTTAAACACCCTAACAATTTAAAAGTTGTTTACATTATCATCTACTAATTGTAGGTGTGCACTGGTGTTATGATGCATGGCTATGGTCTTGTGAACAAACTATGTCTTGAGCTTAAAGATTTCATGAAAAAGCACAATTTCACATCAATAGAAGACTTCAGAGGGTATAGTTTTGAACTGATATGGTTTCCTTCTTCCAATATCTTAAAAAACAGAAAGAAAAAAATGCATGTTTGACTTTTCTCCCCTCCTTCTTTTAAACTTTTATAAAAATCACAGGGCTTCTCTTGAGTACTTTACTACTCACACTGAGTTGGTGAGAAGGCAGCAAGAAGCAATTCAGAAGAGGAAAGCCATCAAGAAAGGCTTGCAATCTGACAAAGACTGGACAGGAGATGGTTTTGTGAAAGAAAGTGAAAGTATGGTATCTAACTGAAATCTTCAACCGAATTAAGCAACCTTTCTTATATAATTACTTGTTCAAGCAAATGAGGAGGTGAAGCACATTATCCTTGTTATTAATAATGGATATTTATCTTTTCAAGAACATTATAATGTATTTTATGCCAGAAAATAATGGAAGTATTTTTGATAAAATTCTGGGAAGAATATCGTAAACCTTGACTTGGGTAAGCATTCTCTTGCCAACATTCATCGTCCTTATGTTACTTTGGTATACTCTAATAGAATGAAGTGCTAAAAAATAGTTGTCCACTTTTAATATTGACTGGGACATGAAAAAAAATATAATTTTGCTAAATTCTTCAGAAATATAATTTATATAAATGAAAACAAATTTCTTAGCTTCAGCTATTGGTTTCAAATTTTGAGACTCAAACAGTTCAGTTCTAAGCATGTATTCTTAGACCTGGTTCAAGTATTTTGTTTCAATTGTTTATAATATTAAGCATGTATTCTTAGACCTTTAGATTATTTGTTTATAATATTAGATTTAATTTGATATTTTTACTCTTTATATAGCTATTATTATTAATTTAAATCTTATTCTTTTATTTTGTTAGGGATATAATATAATTCTTTAATATTAAATGGAAGTTTGACTTCACTTAAGTTTTGTGATTTTGATAATTTATTACTTAAAGCATTAAATAATATTACCCCTATTCACCAATTCGACTAATAAACTATGAATGAACCCTTTAGATAAAAGGATTGGTTCAATTAAAAAAAAAATGTCTACTTTCTTGTCCATGAATGAGAGGTGTCTTAAAAATTTATGAGGTGTAAAAAGGAAAAAGCCGAGAAGAGCATTTTCGTTGTGTCAGGTGATTAATATGGGAAAATTATGTTTTTTTTACTATTACTTTCTTTACTTTTTATATTTCCTTCTCTCACTCAAATAATATTAAAAAAAATTAACATTTTTTTCTTAATATGTCTAACATATATTCTTAATTATGTTAAATGATATAAATCAGAATATAATTTTGGATAATTTTAGAATATGTAATTTTCAGAAATATATCAAATTACATATTTTAAAATATAGTTTTAAATTGATTATGTGGTGTTTGAAAGACCACGTTGATCGTTTCTTATATTATGGGGGTGAGAGAAAAAATTATGGGTATAGAAAGAAAATCTCTTTTTTTTTTCTTCTTAGGACCAAAAAGAGTGTTTTGTTTTCTCTTTGTTGTTCTTTTACTTGGCAAACCAAAAGAAAGAGGGTAAGAATGGCATGTTGGAAGAGTATTGTTAAAAATTAAAATAATTTGTGACCAGGTTCAAAATTCTTTCATTTAATTATTTTCAGTGAGATAGAAATAATCATTAGAACATTAAATATATTAAGTTCACTGAAAACAAATGTTATGTTGTGTTTTGTTGTATAAGTCTACAAGATCAATTTTATACTCATCTTTACTTCTTAGTATCATCATTTTCACAATACATCACCTTTATTAAAAAGATATATTGTCTTAAAATTAATTTAGGTTGAGTAGGTACTGTTCCTATGATTAATACATGAGACAAAGTAATTTTATTCTCAGTATTTTAGTCAATATTTTCTAGCATTCTTTTTATGTGTGTGAGGTTAAACATTATTGTTCCAAAAGCTATCTTTTCACCCTTCTAAAGTATGTGCATTGATTTGTATGTAAAATTTTGATAAGGTCTGAATGAAAAAAATAGAGGGGAGAAATATATGCAGAAACTAGAAACCTCTGTCTCAAATTTCGTCATGCAGGAAACAACTTTGCATTTTCCTTACTCTACCTTAAATTATTATTCTACACTTTACCAACATTCTCATCATTCAATGATATTGTTCATAACCTCCTACCTGATCCTTTTAGATATGCTTATTTACCAAAACAACGATTCTCATAATTTGATTGATACTTGAGCCTAATCATGTGTCTACAAATCTTGAGAATATAATGAAAGAAATGTGTACGAAAATGGAAGGTCAGATTTCTGTTGAAGATTTCACATCAACTAGAGATTATGACATTTCATAGTTTATAAGTGGGTGCAAATCTCATCTTATAAGTCGATTTTATAAGGTTAAGTTAGACTTAAAGTTCACTTCTTAATAAAATCAAAGTAAGTGGTTTGAGAGTGTTTAGTGTTTTGAGGGAAAGGATTGAATTTGTAGGTTATGAATGGCAAAAGAAAATAGATAATAGAAAGTTGAATTACCCAATAATATTGATGTATGAAATGAAAAGGGTTAGTGGTGTTGTTCTTACTATTGCAGACATGTAAACTAGCTTTCAACGTGCTTAAAGTACTATTTCTAAAATAATGGTAAACTAGGGTAAGGAGAAGATCTTAAAGTACTATTTCTAAAATAATGGTAAACTAGGGTAAGGAGAAGATCTTTGTTTTATAGTTTTACGTACTGAGATTTTGGAATGTGGGAGTAGGTGGAGTTAATTTTGGAGTAGAAACCGTGTGGGACAGCCAAAGAAATGTAAAAGAAGATTTGAGGATCAAGTTTTGATGACAAGAGCGATTCCAACAAAAGTGAGGAAGATGCATTATCCAATATTAGGAGGTGGTGAAAAACATAAAGACAACATGTCCAAAACTTGTTGCGACAAAAGATTGGTAGATTACAAATAAGACATCTAATTATAGTACGAAGGTAGTTGCAAAGAGGATAAAGTAATTGAAAGAACGAAAATAGAAAAAATGAAATGAAAGAATGATATAGATGAGATGAGTAAAAATGAGGTTAGATGTCTATAATGATTATTTAATATTACACGTTAACTAGAGATAAAACCATTTTACAATATATAAGTAATAAAATCATTTTACAATATATATGTGAGTGTGCTGATAAAAAATAAATAAATGAGTATAATACTTATTTTTTGAATTGATTTTATAAAGTTAAATTATTCTTAAAGTTTACTTTCTAATATGATATTGAGTCTTCTTAAAAAATAATATTTTATTAATGTGATATTACAGTAGAGGCTATTAAGCATCACCAAACATGTAATTAGTACATTAGTTCTTTTTATAGCCCTAGTTACTAATTAATAAACTAAAATAAAAAAAGTTGATAAAAATATTAGCAATTAATACATATATTCATAGTAATTTCTAACAATGAATAATTATTGTTTAATTCCTCAACAATGTTGTTTAGATACTCTTATGATCGCGTATATTAATGTTATGATCTCAATTGTTAGAATTTTTTTTCCCACAAAAACACTTCACCAAAGTAAATATCTCATCTGATATAGATGATGAACCATATATAATATCTCTAAACAAGATTCATATACTTATTTTTAAGGAAAATCTAAAAAAAAGTAACCAACATTATATTCTAATTAGCAGCAATAATATTTATACATAATAATATATAGTCATGACAGTTAATGACAGTTAATTTATATATATATGTGAGGTACAGTTTAATTAACGAGGAATATGAGAATTTGATAATAATTGAAGGCTTAATTAATAACCTAGCTATAGGTGGGAAATAATATTACAGTGTGATGCATGAATGCATGGACACTGAAAAAGTGGCTAATTTCTTCTGAATTTGCACTCACTAGAAGATGCAGTAGATGGTGCAGGTTCAGAAGGTGGTGCAGGCAAGGTTGGCTTAGTGATCTCCCTAAGTTGTGAATGCATGTTGTTTATGAAAGCCATGGACATCTGCTGTGGTTCCACCATTGCTTCTTTAAGCTTCCCAAGTGCCATGCAATATGCTTCCTGCATCCATTGTTAGGTTCAACCAACGTCTTACAATTAATAATAATAATCAAATTTACATCCATATATAGATTCAACTTACACTTTTACACACTGATTCAATAACAAGTTATCACTAGTATGAGGTTTAAACATTTGTTAAAAAAAAACAATTATCCTACTTGCTTATTTCAAATTGAAGGAGTGCTATGTTATCAGTGTTTATTTATATAGTGTTTTTTTTTCTCTCTAACTAAATAACATAAGTAGAAAAAACCAACAAAAATTATATATTAATAATTAACAATTCATCTTTTTTTTCGTGGCCTATACAGAAGTAAAGACATAGTTAATACAAACTGATGACTCATCCTTACTAAGAATATTTTTCCGTTGAAGATCATTAATTACAATAATCTATTTAATTAATAGATAATTAAATAGATATTCTCGTTCTAGATATTCAACATTGTATCAATAATATTTTTTTCTAGAACTAGACAAAAACAAAATTTACTTTAAACTCTAATTAACTATAAAAAAAAGTAGAATGAGGGACTTTTTTAATTTAATTTAATTTTCTAAGAGAGAAGTTCAAAGATACACGCAGTATATTTTACTTCTAGTTTCCATTAACCAATGTGTCAATATATTTTGACATATTTTTTCTCCAAATCTAGATCTAGTTAGAAGAAAAATTAACCTCAAAACTCTACTTCACTTAAAATTTAAATAACATTGTTTTTGTTTTTTTAAAGTTCAGTTAACTTTGGTTAAATATTTGTATTGAAAATTTTATGTTATTAAAACAAGTCTACCTACTAACTATTAATATAAGAATTGTATCCTTTAGAAACTTTGGAATATATAAAATCAAAACCAATTTTAGAGATAAAAAATAATTAATTGTTACATTGACTAAATTAGATACTATTTTAGAAACTAAAAAAATAAATGATTTCTAAATTAACATTTAATTAGCTATCAAAGTTTTTTCTACCAAATTTAGAATCTAAATAATTGATTGTTAAAATCTTAGTAGGTAATTAGATACCAATTTAAAATTTATTTATCAATAATAGAAACTAATTTAAAAAATAATAATTTTTTTAGTCTCTAAAATAGTATATAATTTAGTCAATATAACAATTAATTATTTTTAATATTTAAAATTAATTTTTATTTAATAATTTTTTAGTAGCATATAATTTACCGATAAAAATTATAGTGTGAGGAATTAACTTTTCATAACACACTAATATTATGATATATAATTGCCACGAAGACTAATGTTGTTTTGGGGTGGGAAAGAAGAGGAAACTAGCTAGCTAGTGAAAATTAATGAAAGACACATAAAATGATAATTATATATCGACATTATATAATAAATTAATATAATTTATAAACTTTGCTCACCTCACTCTTCATAATAATTGTTTTAAATCAATTCCAATTTTAAAATTGGTGTGTTTTTTATCATTAAAAATGTAAACTGATTAATTTTATCATTCTTAAAATAGAAATAAAATTTTTGGTGTATATTTGTATCGCTGCTCTAGAAAATTAAAGATGGTTATAGAATAATTTATGTAGAATATGAAGATGACTCTTATTTTTATAACTACACGATTCCTCACTGCATAAGAGTTTAATTTTTATATATTATCAGTGTGAAGTTTTCTTTATTGACAACTAATTAATGGAAATAATCATAAATATATTTTTTTAAGATAATTATAAAAGTTCATAAATATATAAAAAAAACATCTCAACTTGTGATTGAATAATAGTATAATTTATTTTATATATTATTGTTTCATTTCAATCAAATATACATATATCACATACTTAAACATTTACTTCTACCACAAACACATACACATATATATATATATATATATATATATATATATATATATATATATATATATATATTGATAAAGAGGCCATGATTTCCCCTCTCTCCTTTAGAACAACAACATAAACCTAAATAATTTTGCATCTTATCCAACAAGTGCAAATAATTTACTGCATGTTTGTCTTCAAAAATTAAAATAAGCAAAGAAAAAAGAAAGCAATTAAAAAAGCATATTTTTGAAATTGAAGACTTTCCTCAGTTAGTTGTTTCACTTTGTTTTCCAAAAGAAACAAGCACTATACTTTTACTGTAATTACATTTACAGATTGTAAATTAAAGATTTCATCCCTACACTTATGCTATGTTTGTTAAGTATGATTTATCAAGGAATTCAATAAAAGAGACTAGAAAAAAAAGGATGAACACATGTGTTTATTTGTTTTAGTTCTCCAATTAAGATACCTATATTTAATTTGGTTTCCCATATAAAAAAAATCTTTCCACATTGCTTCTGTTGTTTGCCAATGATATAATAGTAACAATATTGTAAAATATTTAGTCCCTACAGAAGACAACACTTTTATTCTAGTTCAAAAAAGCTGCATATTTGTCTCAATATTTAACAGACTTTCTTTTACTTTAATCCTTAGAGGAGAAAATATACTGATATAATGTCAGGTTAAACAAAAGTTAAAAAGTTAAAGAAGGGTCTCTCTCTCTATATATATATTAAAATTTTGCTTATTATTTTAAAAGAACTCATATCATGAAATTAGACTTGAAATTAATAACTCACATTAAACCTTATTAACCAGTTTTTTTATGAGCAAAAAGAATAAAAGATTAACCAGTTATTTGTAATTGAACTCTGATAAGTGTGTATATATGAAGAACTCAGAATTGGTAATCAACAACGGTTACCTAGATGTATATTGGATCTAAATTGTTTGAACAATGATGAAAGTTTCCAGAAGTATGTAGCTGCAGGTGGTGGGTCTAATAGGCCTCCTAAAAATGAGCAATTCAAAGAGATGGTGCATGGTGCAGTCCATTCAAAGGAGTATACCGAAGTGATACTACTTGTGTCAAAAAGTATTTTGACAAACTCAGGTCCCAGAGATGATGACAGCACTTTTCTGAGTATTATTTAATGATACAATTGCACTCCCATTTATGATAAGTTGGATTATTAACACCAAAGTTACCAACTAATTTTCTGATATATTGCTACATTCACCCACCCTTTTGTCTGTTTAATGTTTTAGCATTAGACCTAACACCTTCAAAAATTAAGTTTAATGATTAATCTTTGCATCTATATATACTCTTTACCATTCTAAAAAATGACTAGTTTCAATCTTATATCCATTTTTAATCATTTGTTTCTATTAACTAATACTGTAAAAATTTAAAGATACACACAAAATCTAAGCCTAAAACATGTACTTAAACACATATATAGGCAAGTGAGTAATATATGGGAGAATTGAAATAAGAAAATGTTTATGATGAGAAGTTTTGATGAGAAAAATAAGAGGTGGTTTATGAGAATTATATGGTGAGTAATAACCATCCTCTAATGACCTTTGCGGCCTAAAGTAAATGTGAAAAGACACCATCTGAACACTAGCACAAACACAGAGACAGATAGGAAAAGTGTCACAGTCATGGAATTGGAACAAAAAACTATGCGCATTTCTGAGAGTAGTCTCTTTCAAGCAGGAAGCACATGCTTTAGGCAACCATGAAGTGTCCATCAAAATGAAGAAAATTCATTTCCCATATAATGTGTTAGGTTATATATATTTGACTGGCTTTTTTGTACGGTACTTGATCCATCATATCCCATAAAAGCATTCACACATACATAGATCGATGTTTGTGTAAACCAAAAGCCACACACACAGGTAAGGAAGTGGGAGAGTGTGTCTGTATTAATCTTACCATGAAAAGATCAAGCTCAGATTGGCTGAACATGCCCAAGTTTTGCTTCTCTGTTGCTTGCATCTGATCTATCTTCAGCTCTCTCTCCAAGTTGGAAATGTCACCAACCTGAAAACAAGTACTAAAGGTTCATGCTTAAATTAAAAGAATAAAGAACCCTTGGTTTTCTGATATCTTTTGTACACAAGGTGCACCAACAAGTTATAATTAGTCTACAGTTTATCAAACTATATGTAAGTGGTTGATATCAAAGAGCTTCATAAGCAAAACTTCACTTTCAAGAAAGGTTATTATTCATTTCAAATGATGTGAACAAGCTTTTGGTTTTCTATCTGAACTAACTTCACCCACCAAGACACACACACAAAGACATGCATAACCAACAACTTTACACATAATCTACACTGCTATCACCAATAAATATAAATGTTTAAATCTATTGGTTTGAATTTGATTTTTTTCCACTTCTATTGGACCTTTAAATTTATTCATATAATCGCACTTTTAACATACAATTTATAAAATTAACCAGTTGGGCCAAACTGTAGTTGAACTTCAGCCTGCATAAATACGAATCTGCTCCCTTCACTATATTATATTGGAAGAAAAGAATTCAATCAGTAAGATATATAATCCCTGGTCTTTTACAGTGATTCAAGATTCAACGAGGTGAATAAGATGAAAGATTCTTTTGAAAGGGCAAGAGAAAATAAGTCCTTCTTTAACACTGATCCACATTGAGAAAAACATATTAATTCGAATCACATCTTATAACTGATATATAATTAGTTTTCTGAGAAATCAACCATGATATATGGTGTGTAGTCACCAAAAGCAAAGCTGAGGTTGAATTCAATACACAAATTAATGTAAGCTGGGGTTGGAAACAGTAAAAAAGGAAGGAAGGAGTTGAAAGGAAAAGAGACAAAGGAACCTTCAAACAGTCCAAGTGAGCTTCAACCAGCAGTCCATAGAGAGGGTGGCTGGAGATTCTTCTCTTGAGGATCTCATTGTTGTTTTCTTCTTCGTCATCATCTTCTTCTTCTTGTAGTTCTTCTTGTTGTTGTTTGTAGGTCTCAATAGTAGTGTTAGGCCTCTCAGATTCCATATCTATTTTTGAGCAGGAGAAGTGAACCTTTGATATGCCAGATATTGAAGAGCTACAGCTAGCTGATAATGATACTATATAGTAATATATATTAATGTGTACTAGTGCTACTACTACTATTATTATTATTATTATATAAAGAAGAATAATAATAATATGATGTGATATATGATATATGGTATATAGAGAGAGAGAGACATGTGAGATGTGAAAAATGATGTGGTAGTACTATATATGGTGGTGGATGAAGATGATGAGGTCAGTGAGATTGAGATGCTCCCACTTTTGGAAGTAAGGGAAGGAAATGAATGAGCATTGCATGCATACGTGGTTAAGAGAAGAGAAGAGAAGAAAAGAGAAAAAATGGTGGAAGGGTGAGGGAGTGGTGGTGGTGTGTGTGAGAGGCCTTTTTGCTTCCTCTGTTAGCACTGTCTTTTTGCAGTGATGAAAGCAACAGTTCAAAGTTATCTCGAGCAATGGGGTGGCTTAGACTGGTTCAGTTTTGTGTCTTTTTCTTTTTCAACTTTTTTACTAAGTCAGTCATTCATTCTCTCCCCTTCCTTCCCCCCAACCGAAACAGCCAAAACCGAAACTGTTCACTTTGGTTCCTTCTTCCTATCACTTTGTTTCTCATTCCTGTTTCTGTTACTGTTCTGTGGTCCTAACTACTAAAGGACAATTGTTTACTATAATTTTGGAAAAGGGACAATTTTCTGCCTCAAACCATTATATATTCCATGTGCTTCCCTACCTACAACCTCTCCAAATTCATCCTTTGCTTTCAACCTCCCACCTTTCAACATGCTAATATACCATATTATTAATGTTTCCTTTGCTAAAAGATAACACACATATACCAAAACTGAAGACAAAATATTATTTTAATATTCTTTTCTTAATTTATTATTATTATAATAGTAAAACACACAAACATCTGATCATTATCACCATAATCAATATGTATTAAAAAATATTTCCTATTAACAACATAATCAGTTATATAAAAGGATTTCATGACACTTATATGTGTGTTTTGGAGAACTATTAAGATATATATGTACATATCTTCTTGGAAGAAATCAAATTACTATTGGATTGTGGGAAATTTGTTATTGGTTCAAGATTGTTGAAGGATTAAAATTCTTTTATTTATAATATATACTAAGACTTTTTATAATGAGTTAGAATACCTCTAATACTCCTATTTATTCTATTTTTATTATTGATAAAAAAATAATAATTAATTATATTACTTACAAGAAAATAAGAAAAGTATTTTTGTTTCTTTCATTTTTTTGTCTTCATCATACGTTAACTAGCCTAAACCACTACTTATTCTTTATCTCATATATTTACCCCACTCCTTTTGTTCATTCATTCCAAATAAACCCCTAAAGTTACATCTCATTATTTATTATATATTTTCTTCATCAAACTCTTGAATATATTTTTTCTTAGTATCACCCTCTTTAATGGTTGTTGAATATATATATATATATATATATATATATATATATATATATAGTGAGATAAAGATTGTAAAAGAATTTTACTTTTTTTAGTTTAATCTGGTTTTGATGCTTGTGAGTATTTTGGAAGACTATTAGATACAGTAAAGAAGAAATTAAACTATGATTAGATTGTGGGAGAGTTTTTTATTGGTTCAAGACTGTTATAGGATTAAGGAACTAAAATCCTCTCATTTATAATGTACATTAAAACTTTTTTAAATGGCTTTGGAGTATATAGTAATCTCATTTAATTAATTTTTTATTGTTAATAAAGAAAACAGTCAAATAAATACATAAAAAATGTTGATACTGAAACATCCTAGGAAGCATGTAATATTGTAAGTTATAATATTGATTAGAATTAGAATTTGAATGTATATCTTAATTCAAAATTTTAGGTTTTTCTCTACTTATATAAATTATGTTAATTATATATATATATATATATATATATATATATATTAATTAATTATTTTTTTCTCTAAAATTAGTTATATTGTAATGATATAATTATTTTATAAGAAATATCTAATCATTTGACTCAAGATTAATGCTATTATATTGTGTGTATTTTTTTTATTAATGACAAAAACAAAGCTTCAAACAATAAGAAAACATATATAAACAACACTTTTTGACCAACACATTCTTTGTCGAAATAAAATTGATATTAAATTCTCTAGACAACATGTCAGATTCGAGTGTTGTTAATAAGAAAATGATTGAAAATAAAAATCTTATAAAGATATACTTAATTAGGTTTTTAAAAAGCATTAAGTAAGGAAAATGGTTCTTAAATTTAATTCAGTAAACGGTTGAAGTAGTGTAGGGGACTAAGATTTATTATCTGAAATAAATCTTCTAAATTTAATTTAAATTTGTTAATGATAATTAATAAAGGGTGATGGTTTTTGTGAATAGTAAATGTGTACTACAAAAACAGAAAGAAAAGAGCAGTGATATTGTGATGAATGAATTGATAATAGCATTTGATTATGCTACCAAATGAGCTAGCAGACAAAATCAAGAACTTAATTAAGGTTTGATCTTGTTGGTCTGACTTTTGGGAAAAGCATGATAATTAATTGTACCACAAAATCATTTTTGGACAGAATTATGTTCACACAAGCTAATCCTACAATCTACCTTTCTACTTTTCATCCATTGCACCTGAACTTTAGGAACACACATTATAAATATCCCACACTTTCAAGTTTCATTATTTTAAATAGTGCTAATTTAATAATAATGATACCATTGCTTAATTTGTTCAAAATCCGCTATCAAACAAAGTGGGAGGAAATATTAAATCATTTTTTAAGATCAAAGTTAAAGCTTAATTAAACCTTTTAGTTATTCTAACATTGCATTGTATGATTAGTCTTCTTAGCTTGAATATATATCAATTTTATTTTTTTTTATTTATATGATTTTGGTTCTCAACTTCAAATTGTGTTCTTTTTATCAACAAAATGGAATATATAAATAAATAGGATATTTAGGGTACTCAAATCCATCTACAAATAGTCAATTATACACAAATTAGACCACAAAAATGTCAATCCAAAATCACTATAAACCTATACATTTCTCCCTCACATTTTATCTCTATATCAACATACATGTAAGGTAAAAATAAAGTCACTCAAAATTAGACTCATGTGACTGACAAAACTAGGAAAAAAAAACTAAGCAAAGAGAACAAGATCATCTCCTTCATAATTATAACATTAAACAACTTCCAATTGTGTTAATTAACACTACTTGAAAATCATTAGAAACTAATTTTAGGAACAAAAAATTATTAGTTTTTATATTGACTAAATTAGATATTATTTTAGAGATTAAAAAAACTATTAGTTTCTAAATTATTCTCTATTATTGATAAATAGTTTCTAACTTGGTATCTAATTAATTACCTAAGTTTTAACTATCAAATATTTAGATTTTAAAGTTGGTATCTAAAACCTTTGTATCTAATTAGATACCAATTTAAAAATCATTTATTAATAATAGAAACCAATTTAGATATTAATAATTTTTTTAATCTCTAAAATAGTATTTAATTTTGTAAATATATAAACTAATTATTTTTTTCTCTAAAATTGGTTTCTATTTAATAATTTTCTTATAATGTAAATATATACTAAAGTTGTCTTAATTAATTATAATTATATATATGAAGATTTTTAATTGTATTTATTAGATCATTTAAACATTGTAGTGTGCGATTTTGACGTCCTAAATTTTAATTAAGTAAATTAAGATTTAAAATTACTTAATTCTCAATTTCTCACACTATTCATAAACTTTTCATCTTACGCCTCATAGTAACTCAATATGTTTAGCAATTCAAATAAAACACAAAATATAAAAATTAAATAACATATATAAAAAATCTTACAAATTTTATAATATTAAAATTTTGAAATGTCAGAATCTTTTACATAAATTGGGTTATGAAGTAATCAATGTTGTCGTATCCAACAATGACCTAATAACATAATAAATTAGACTTTGTTTGGATGAGAAAAAATGAAAAGGAGTGGAAAGAACCAATAAGAGAGTGGAAAATTAAAATGTTTAGATGTAAGAAAAGTAAATAAATTTAAATATAAAGTGACTAAAGTTAAAAGAGTTAATTAATAAATTAGAATATAAAAATAGTGAACTAAGAAAAAAAAATGTTGATTTTAAGAAGAGGTTGTGATAACTTTGGAATGGGTGCCAGGAATGATCATTGTCATGGGCCATGTACGATAACTTTCTACGGCTTCAGTGTGTTTTGAGCGCCAAATTTTTTATTATTTACTGTTTCATTTTTACTACAAAAAGAAGCAAAAGATTGTATTGCTGCGAAACTCCTTTTAATCAGATCTCAATTCAGTTCTTTTCTTTTTCATTTTTCTATTTTATTTCTTCTTCTTCGTAAAATATCATCATTCTCCATTTTTTTTATTTTTCTTTCTACAATCATTTTCTTTTATCCACATTAACATGTAACACTGTAACAGAATAAAAATAGGTTTAAAAAATTGTCTTACTATCTAGTAGACACCCACGTAAAAAAACCTGGGAACATTTTTACACTTAAAGATTCTTTTTATATTAAATTAATATCTTCTTCAAATTCAAACTTAAATAAAAAAAAAATCAATTTTCAAGTATAATTCAAATAATATGAATCGATTTAATATTTTTAGAAAATAACTCAAATAAGTTGCCTAAATTATATGTTTTAAAAAATACTGTCCTTAAAAATAACTCAATTTTATAAGTTTAAGTCAAAATAATAGTTTTATATAATTAAAACAATTCTTGGATGATTAATATTTCAATATAGTAATTTTATTTTGATTATATAGTTTTAGAAAAATCTATTAAAAATACGTGTTTCGATCCAGATCTTATCGGGGATTTATTAGGAGACACCATAAATATCTTCTGAAAAAGCTATAAAATTCTGAAAAAGAGAAAAAAATTGTTCTTTCTCAGTTATAAGTTCACTGCTTTCTTATTGAGTCATACAAAGTTTCCTATCAATCCTCATTCACAAATTTCTCTATTTCTTTGTCGTTTTAGAATTATAAGTTTAGATAATTTTTTAATTCATTTTGAACTCCTCAGTTGTGTTCTTTTTATATATTAAAGATAAAGTATATAGTAAAAAGAAAATACTGTTAAACTATTTAGAATGAAAATAATAATAGTGAAATAATAATAATAAAAGAAGAAAAACTACTCAAAATAACAAAATCTATTTATCATTTTTTTTCTAGTAAAACAAATTTATTAGCATACATATAATTTACAGTCAATCTTTTTTGTCATAAAATAAATAAAATAAAATTTATATTTATTTATATATTATGAAATATTTTTTTTAATCGATATACGATACAAGAAAAAATTGCACCAACAAGATTACGTTGAAAACTGTCTCATTTAACCTCACTGTCAAATTTTCTTGCTATCGAGGTTGCATTAGTTTGTAAATACAAGACCAATCGGGCCTAACACAATTAGCACTTAAACTAAGTTCCATGCATGGATATAAAAATTTTCCTTTGTGTATTGGTGAATCACCAAGCTTCATTATGAGCTTCAGGGTAAAATTCGGTCTTCTTACACTGCCCTCTTCTTTCTTCTTTCACCTTCGTTATCTGTATTCTTTGATCAAGATTTTTGTTTTCTTGTTTTGCTATGGAAAGTGAGAGACACAGATCAATCGCAGAACCCTTCAAGTTTATACTATCAGAAGAAAATCCTGGTATGATTCCTATAAATAAATGGAGCTAATTACCATTCTTCTTTTCATTTTCACCATATAATACGCGTATCATTCTCACTTCATCACTTGCTTCTACTCTGTCATTATAATTATCTGATCATAAACACCCTCCTTCAGAAACGTTTCTGGTATTCTTTTCCATCGATAGTCTAAGTTTGGATAACACAAAGGGTTATTAGCTGAACTGGAAATTCAAAAACCCTTTGAAAATTGACAGAGATAAAGCCAGAACACATATGAGAGGGAGAAAATGCAGTTGGAAGATTCGGTTTTTTTGTACCCTTCTCAGCTTTTGTGAAATGAGTAGCTAGTACATGGTTCTACACTTTGGATGCAATAGTCGTATATATGTATGAATCATTCAATAACCATATATGCATGCAAATGTGTCTGTATTCTTTTGCTTCATTTATTTGTGTAGCGTGTAAAAGTAACTTTCTTCCTCATTTCTTTGCCCTTCCCTCTCTCAGGGCCCCCTTCCCTTCTTCATCAGTGCATGTGGATTGGTACCAGTAGAGGGCTCCAATGTTGGGAGATTCATATCATATCATCTATATATATCGACTTAAAATTTCATGTATCATTGATCTAAAGATGTTATCTCATTCTAAATTTTAAGATAGATGTTATCTGATTCTAAATTTAAAGATAAAGAATCCCTCAGATATGACAATTAACCTAATAATATTATTTTATTTTAAATTTTTATGAAAAATATTTCACATATGATTATCAATCCTAACAATATTCTATGATAATCTGATTAAAAAAAAACTTCAAATATGATGATTAAATCTCAGATTACTATTTCAACGGATCAGAAATATATATAGCAAGAAAATGTCCATGATCACTCTGTGCATCACACTTAGGTCAAGGTTTCTGAACAGAACTCAAATCTCAGCATTGAATACTTACTACTGATGCATGTGAAGTGTAATGATTCCACCACGATCAATGGAAACTTCACTCGTTGTTTTGTTGTGATTCATCCCTACTGTTAACTGCCAAATATATTTGTGTGCATATATTATATGTGTGCTCATGTGTCTTTGTGTTCTACAAAGGATCCGTCACGTCGTTGGTGCATCAATCATTCAATTATCTGTACCATTGGATTCACAGCAAACTACATGCAGAGCAGTGTGTGCACAGTGTGCTTGATTTGATTGATGCATGCATGGCATCCCCATGCCCATAAATAATCCATCCAACATATATAACTCCATTTCTTCTTATAGAACTTTTTCCATTCATTCTACAATCCACCAAATAAAGGATCATATATATATGTTATTTAAAGCTTTAAGATAATAAATATATTTCATGTTTTTATAAAATAAGATACTGTTATACACAAATATATTTCCTTCTCTAAACAAAATATTCCTACTATCACATCACTTTCAATTGAAAGTGATATTTCTATGTGTATTTGTGAACTCGAGTTAAATGACATTTTTAAAGAAGTATTATTTGTTTTGATGTTAGGTAATTTTATTTCATTTAAAAGTTATTGGATATCATGTCATTATAAAAAATATTGCACAAGAAAAAAATAAATACAAAAATATGATAGACCACAAACTACACTCATACTAAATCACATACAACTAAATTTCCACAAACAAAAAGCTATACAAAACAAAAATTATGGAATTTATACTTATTACTAAAAAATCTATCTAGACTAAAAAAAGAAAAATCTAGACCAATAATAGAAAGAATATCATTAAATCAAATAAAGTTCAATCTATTATTAATTCTAAAGTTACAAAACTATCCACACATCAATTACCTTTCCAAAAAAAATAAAAATAAACAATTGAAGGTTTAAAATTATGCAACTTTGATTTATTTTATCCATTTTTCTTCTAAAAATATAAGAGAAAACTTAACAATCAAATTTAAAGATAAAAATAATTAGTCATTATATTGACTAAATTAGATACTAAAAAATTATTTTTATCTAAATTAGATACTATAATGGTTTCTAAATTACTATCTAAATTAACTACCAAGATTTTAGATACTAATATTTTAGATTATAAATTAGTCTCTAAAAGATTAATAAAGACTAATTTAAAATATAAAATAACAAGTAATTAAAATTTTGATAGTTAATGGTTAGATATAATTTAGAAACTATTTATAAATTTTTATTAATAATATAAAATAGTTTAGATATTAATATTTTTTAGTTTATAAAATTATGTCTAATTTAATAAGTAGTAACTAATTATTTTGGTTCTAAAACTAGCTTTTATTTAATAATTTTCTGTAAAAATGGAATTACAACATTACATTTTACCACATAAACATGTATGACCATGAATAATAACATTATTTGTAATTATAATTTTATCATAATTTTTTTTAATTTTTTCAATAATTTATGATTGATATCGACTATTGAATTTAGTAAAACTTTTGGATATTCTAATTTTTTTTTTCTCATTTTCAGGTGATTAAGATATTGTGGGCTAAAATCTTGAGTGATGATATACAATTATAGGGTTTTTACCCCCAAAAGGCAACAAATCAAAATTCAAATGAAGAATAGCACGAGGATAAAAACAAACCACAAATTTATGTTAAGGTAACTTAAAATTGTTGATAGTAAGCAAAAATTAATAAAAACATGCATGAGAGAATTATTTTACATTTGATAAGATATCCGAATCACTTACATATGTCTTTGCCATTATCTTGATGTAACAACAAACAAAATATAATAGAAAATGTGTCACTTTAACAACTGTAATATTAGTTATCAATTTATAATTGTGATGTAACAAAAATCTTAAAATTGTTCAATCTCTTCACAAACAGATCCATACTTTACTAAAAAAAAGTTTTTTTTTTATAATATTATAATATAATGGAGGTTGTTAATATATCCACCACATTCATATAAATACTAACAATAAATTTATGAACTGGTTGATAATTTTCAAAGTATGTCTTTAAATTAAAAGAATTTAGTTTATATTATTAAATAATTAATTTAAATAATTTTATAATAAAAATAACTAATTATTATATTAATTAAATTAAATATCATTTTATAAATAAAAAAATTATTAGTATCTAAAATAATTTTTATTATTAATAAAAATTTATATAATATTTTTTATTAGATTGATCTCGTATAATATTTTATAAATTTTTATTAAAAAAATATATATATTAATAATTTTTAATTTATAAAATAATATTTAATTTTATTAATATAATAATTAATAATTTTTTATTTTTAAAATTAATTATTATTGAAATAATTTTTTTTATATAATTTTTATTGTAGTGACCTCTATGGTGAAGAGATAGTGTGAAAATAGTTTAATAATTTGTTATATAGATAAGTACAAAGTATTGATAATTGAATTGCCAAAAGATCTCTGCTGCTACTTTGTCTCAGGGCCTTTACATGTCTTATCCAAGAGTTTGGCTACACCACATGCCATTCACCAATCATGCTGTCTACCTACCTACTTCCATCAAACTTTTACATTCAGGTACCTTATATATAAATAAACCTTATTTTTTCTTATATACAAAATCATTATTTTTTTATTCATAAAAAAAATACAAACTCATGCAAGCATTTTGGCTGATTAATGCCACAATCAACATTTTCAAAAAACATTTATGTAGAATTTTTTAAAGCCAAAGTAGTTTATATATCTGTTAAATCATTTTAAAAAGTAAAGGAGAAAAAAAACAAACTCTACCATTTTTTTTAAAGTTTATTTAATTTTCTATTTAAAAATATTTTTCTAGAAATTTATTCATATGTTAACTCAAGAAAATATATGTTAATGATTTTTGAGTTCATGCATATCCATGATTTAAGTCCAAAGAAAATAAATTATGTGTTTACCTAGCAGCCTAATCTATATAACATTTAGGTGAAAATTATTTTATTTTTATGTAGCAATTTTCTGAAATGAGTTGATTTATGCATATTTTATTGAAGATTCTACGTGGATAAGATATAAGGACATTTCATAATATATATAAGTAAGTGAATATTTTATCTTATGAATTGGTTTTGTAAGGTTGAGTCAAACTTAAAGTTCATCTCTTAAAATGATGTAAAAGCCATTTAAAACATAAATATATAGTCTCATACACTAATTGACAGTGAGTGTGTGTTGAAGATTTTACATTAACCAAAGATAAAGATATCATAGTATATAAATGAGTAAACATCTCACCTTATAAGTTAGTTTTATAAGATTGAGTTAAATTTAAAGTCAACTTCCAACTCACGAGAAATTTCCATTTTAATTTAATGTTGGAAAGGATGTGTTATTAAAAAAAAGGGGAAAAAACATGTTTATGATATTGATTATAAAGTTTTTATTATGATGACTTAGTTACTAATAATACAAGTGGTGAAATAAGGTGACAATACTACAAATAGGGTTGTGATAGTGTATTGAAGGGTATTGTTGTAGTTTTGAATTAAGGGCATATGTTTATTCTTCTACCTGATGGTAGCTGCCACCTCTGGCAGAGATAACAGGACCAATAGTCAATAAACATTTGTTTGGTTGGCCAGACATACTTCTCTATTCAACAAGGACCAATAATTGAGACTACTCAATAACCCTAAAACTTCACATCAAATTCTAACAAACACACAAATTATTACTTTTCTTTAATCACATAATGCTTGTTAACCTTTCATATAATACATGATTAAGTTTATTAAACTTTTTACATCTACAATCTCTCCATTTTTATCATCCATGCCAAAGTATATTAGTTATTCCATGAGCTTCACTTCTATGGAAAATCCCTTGTTATATATTCTGCATATGTAGTAACTCACAACTTCTCATTTTTATATTTGCATTTTTACAATCTTCGTTATTATTATTATTATTATTATCTCAATAAATTTGTATATAATAATATATAATTAGTTTTCTCTAGTAAGTTAAAATACATTACTATTATTATTAGCATGATGAATTTCCCTTCTATGATTATTGGATGAAGCATTCTTCTCGCAGTTTTCAATATTTCTCCTTTTATTAACACAATTAATTTATGTATTTTCTTACATATTTATTTTATTTTGTGAAAACAGACAAAAAGAGTACGTAGTAGTATTTTTTTTTTTCACTAATAATATCATTATTATAAAAATTAATTACATTTTTATCCCTCCATATCCATTTATAATTTTTTGTTCATCTATGTATCCTTTTCCTTTTCATAATACACCAAATTATGTGTACGAAGCAGGACCCTGTGAGCAGGTTAATTCAGATCGTACACTCAATGCACCAATGGAGCTATGCTCATTTGCAGTTTCAAATTGAAATCTTATGGACCCAACTTCGTTTCTTCACCACTATATTTTAATAATAATAATATTATTATTATTATTTAAAAGAGAATGTTACTTTGATATATAAGTAATTAAAGTTAATAAGGATACTTATAATAATTGATATTATCATATTAAAGAGTCATCTTAACATAAGCTCAACTTGTAAGAAAACATGGGTTTTATATGAGCTTATAATCAACAGAGAACACTAAAACCTGTTAAAAGATGTTGTTGAAAAGTGAGAAACCCTAGTAAAAAAAATTGAAACAAGATCTTGATGCCACCTGCTCAGAGTCGAGACACTGTTCATAGATCCTCCAAGCCGTCAAAGAGAAACCACAAACAGTGTCATTGGAAAAATATATGTCTTTATGTGAAGTTTATGAAAGTTTGTGATAGGTGTAAATGAAATTTTAATTTTTTTGGATAAAAAATAAATTTTTAAAAATTTTTATGTAATTTTTTTAAATGTAAACAAAATTAAAATAAATAAATTATTATAAATTTTAATATATTAAAAGTTATATTTTAAAATGCTAATAAATAATTTAAATTTTAATGTCAAATAAAATAATTTATTTCAATATATTATCAAAATAAAATATTAATATTTATTTTAAGTATTTATTTAAGTAAATTATATTGTAAAAGGTTAATCTATTAAAGATAGTTTTTTTTTCAAACTTTTTTAAGGAAAAATTTAAGCCTTGATTCTTTTTTGATTGACGTGTTTGTTATTTTTGAAACTCATATTTTCATATATTTTCATCTTATTTCTTATTAAACATAATAGATTTGCATGTTTATATCCGTAAAAACAAACACACCATAAAAGTGATATATTAGTTTGCTCCTCTCAAATAAAATGTTTATAGCTCACTTCATATAATTAGCCAATACAAAATGTCAAATTTTCATATCAATCAACAATTAATGTAAAAAAAATCATATGTAACATTATCATGCAAAAAACCAATATTATACCTCAACATTTTAAACAAGTAAGCAAAATGATACTTTCTACGTTATTTTTGTGCCACAACTAAAATAGAAAATATCATATTACATCGTATGGTGTTAACATTCATTCATTCATATTGAATTGAGTTAAAACGTATCGAAGTGTCAATTTTCCACGATTTCTTGCTATGTTTTCTTATACATTCTTGTTAATTGTTCATATCATTCATAAGTCTTCTCCCAATCAGTGTTTTTTCCTTGATAAACTCTTGTGTGATTCAACCTTCTTATTATAATCATAAATTAAAAAAAAATACATTTTAAACTCTAAAATTCATAATACAATTTTGTATTTTGAATGCTATAATAATTCGAACTCTAGAATTGATAATACAAAATTTTATTTTGAATTTAAAGTTTAGAAGATCTACGAATTATACAATTTAAAAATAAATAAAAAATCATGCATCTTTTATTCAAGGGTAATTTTGGAATTGAAATATTTATAGAGGTGCAAGAAGAAAATATGGAGGTAGAGGAAGAAATTGTCCCCCTTTAATACTTCTGTTGCCAGCATTTTCTTGAGTCAGTTAGAAAGAAAAAAACAAGTTAACTATATTGTTTTTCTTGGGCTGGGAAATTGTTTTTAAAAGAAAAGCCCAAGTGAAGTCTCAGTTAAGGTTCAAATTAGGTTAGTCAGAACTTTTTGAAGATCTAGCTTTACATATATGAAACAAATTTATTTAAATGTTTTTGTTGTAATTTTTTTTTTTTATTATTGTTGGTAGATAGTTATAAAGCTTTTAAAAAATTAAGTAAACATATTCATACTAAAACATTTAAATTATTATGTAATATATTCATTATATATTATATAATAATAATTACGTATATATAAAGTAATAAATTAGCTATTTAAGGTTTCAGATTATGATAGTATTAAATATATATTTTAAAAATTCAAAAACTAATTATAATCATAATTGTTAATTTGTAATCAATAGTTATAAAGTGCATCCTCTTTTTAGAGAATCAAATCCATCATTAATAATGTGATCTTAAAATATATTCATGTTTGAATTCAAAATAAAAAATGCTATTAGTATAATGAGAAACCTATTAAAAGCAGGGCATATTCAAAGAACATATATATCAGAAGGATAAACATGTAATTAACAATAGGAATTTATAAAATATATCCATGTTTCAAATAAAGATAAAATGTTACTTGTGATGTTAAAATTCATGGTGTGAAAACCACAATCACAATGAGACTGAAAAAAAAAAACTTATGAAAACCTAAACCCTAGAACATAATTTATTATGAAAAATTATGAAAAAATCTAGATGAAATCAGTTTCAACAATGCTCATATTTCCATGGGTTTTTCAAATTTTCTGTCGACAACTTGTTAATTCTTTTTGTCTCAAATGCCATATGTCAAGAATTCAATTTCTTCAATTATTAATAGATCTTAAATATTATCTTTATGAGAGCAAGCAATGAATGTGTTGGAAGATCATAAGAGTTAGCAAGGAGATTACTATCACCAGAAGAAGATTAATAAAATCCATTAGAAAGACAAAGTTAATAAACTATTGATTTCGACCCTTCTATCAATAAACAAATTCTACAGTCAAAATCTGGGAACAAAAATGTGTTCCAAGAATCAAAATGCAGAAAAGAATCTTACATCAGTTAACTATTCACTTCTAATATGCAACAATGAAAACAACTCTAGCAGTTAATATACATCCATCAAGGAAATGAGGTGTCACCTTTCATCATTTCAACAAACCTCTAGTGATCATTTCCCGAAAAAATTTCTCTGCCTTATCATTCTCATCATTTTCAAAGAGTGCATTGATCATTATTTCAAAAGTTATTGCATTAGGCATGCAACCATTTTCTTCCATTTTGGACCACAAGCTCAATGCCTCATCAAGTAATCCCTTTCTACAAAGACCATTGATCATAACAGTATAAGTACATACATTTAAACGGTATCCTTTGATTAAAAGATCATGAAAAATCTCTTGTGCTTCCTCAAGTCTTCCCACTCTGTGCATTCCATCAATAAGTACTGTACAATTGTACACATCTGGTTGAATTCCCTTCTTTATCATGTTCATGAATAAGTCAATTGCCCTGTCTACACGATGGGTTTTGCATAAAGCATCTAACAAAGAATTGTATGTGATTGCGTTTGGTTGTAGATTTCTGTCGTACATATCATCAATAAGATCCCAAACATAAATAATTCTCCCAGATTTGCATAAACCATCTATAAGAGAACTGTAAGTCAGTGTATCAGGAAGTATATTTCTCTTATCCATATCCTGAAAGACATTCATGGCTTCATCCACCCTCTTATTCTTACACAGTCCATTAATTGTGATATTGTAGCTGTTAACATTAGGAGTTACTCCCATTTGAATCATCAAATCAAATATGTGTTTAGCATTCTTCACCTCATTAACTAAGTAATAACCATCCATAAGAGTGTTAAGGATAACTCTATCAGGTTTTACACAAGCTTTCATCATCACAGCTAACACATTCTTGGCTTCTTTTACCCTTCCTTCTTTACATAAGGCATCAATCAATATATTATAGGTATAAACATTAGGCCTGATGTTATTTGATACCATTTCATTTACAAAATCAACTGCTTCTTGAAACTGACCCATAATGCAAAACCCATGAACTAAAGTAGTATAGGTTAAAAGATCAGGAGAAATTCCGTTAGCAACCATTTCAGAATACAAATCATAAGCCTCAACTGTGAGATTATCTTTAAATAGAGAGTCAATAATAGTGGTGTACATTACCACATCAGGCTTAGTCGATCGATGTTCAATTGTTCTGAGCAACTGGATGGCAGCGTCGGTTTCTCCTATCTTGCACAAGCCACTGATCAAAGTTCCGTAAGTCACTTGGTTGAGTGCAAATCCTTGTGCTACCACCTTGTCATGAAAGTTGAGTGCTTTCTTGACCTCACCTTTAAGACATAGACCTCTCATGAGTGTATTTAAGGTTATGGCATCAGGGTGATAACCGAGTTTGAGAATCTTGGAAAAAACAGAGAAAGCGAAGGTCATTTGAGATAAGTGGCAGAAACAATTGATGAGGATGTTGAGATTGACAAGGTCACTGTGAATTCCCTTGAGCTCCATTTGCTTGAAAAGAGAAATAGTAATAGGGTAGTGCTTCATCTTTGTAAGGGATCCCAAAATCTGCCCAAATTGGAAGATGGGAGGAACAGGGCGCATACGAAGCATGCAATTAAATTGGGAGACAGCGTGGTGAACATTGTCATGGTCAAGTTGGGAGTGAGAGTGGAAGGAAGAGAGAGAAAAAGGGTTTGGAAGAGAAGGAGGAAACTTGGAAATGGAAATGGAAGAAGAAAGACAAAACCTTAACCTTGTTCCTAAGACTGACATTGTTATGTTGTGAAAAGGAGTGGTAAGTTATGCGAAACCGAGAGGGTAGGTGGGAGTGTCCCTCTCAACACGCAATAGAACACTTATTCTTAGTGGGTTGTTTGGTAATGACTTTTTTTAATTCAACTTTGGCAACCAAAGCACTTAATATAAACGTACTTTTTCGTCTTCCGAACCCTTCTTGTGAAAGGTTGAAGGGGTGAATTTTATTGGTCATTTAATTAATAAATAAATTAATTAGTAAATTTTATTCGTCCTCTCTCGCCGGCGTCTCCAAGGCGGCAGAATTCGTTGTTCGACCTCACCTCCTCCGCCGTTGAAATGATGCAAGTTGGTGCCACCCCCTGCGATTTGGATCGATTCGGCGTCGTTTTCAAGCCCAGCCCTCGCCATACTAATTGCGTGACCTTCGCCGGCAACAAGTAATCATTTGTCCATTTTTTAGGGTTTTTTTACTTTCCTTATTTGTTTTCATTTCCACCGATTCCAAATCATATCTCTCATCTCTCACTCCATCCACTGGTTTGCTTTCTCTGTCGCATATTTAGGCGATTTCGCTTTTGTATGCTATCAATGCTTTCGCGTCTTTGTTTATATGCATGTTGAGATCATTTTAAACATAAATTTTGTTCGGTGTTAATCGAAGATTTCTGTGACTAAATTGCATTCAAGAGAGATTTAATCTTGCCGATGTTCATGTGTTTTGTTTGTTTCAATTGACTCATCTTCTGGTGTTGTAACCTTAGTTTAGTTTCAGTTTATTGTTGATGGGAAACTGTTTTAATGGTGATAATTCCACCGGTTCCTGATTAGGACTCGCAGATTGCTGAAGAGATCACTGCCTCCATGTGTTTCTGTTTTCATGCTATGCTTGCCTCTTTCTAACATACATCTAAGTATTAAAATCCAAAATAGACATGCTTCATTGGCTGGAGCATATTCTAGCTGATATATTTGGTGTAACTGAAAAGCTAGAGATGCTAATTTGCCAGTTACCTATTAGCAAATTTTCTGGCTAAGGTGAATGCATGGGGAGTCAATCTGCGAGAGATGATCACCATCCTGGATTAGACCATGAAAGTAAGAATCACATGTTGTGAAACATTTCCTCCATTCGTGAAACATATCCTGAGACCTGACTGCCTGTTTCAAACACTTCATGAGGACTTAGGTCATATATTTGTTCATAGAACTTATTGTAATAAGCTAAAAAAATGTTTATGGGAGTCACAAGTTGTTTTCATATGCTCAGATAAAACTCTGTATAAGTTCTTCCAAATGTCTCCCATGTAAGTTCTGGTTTTGAGCATTAGCCAGCTTGCTATACCACTTGTAAGACTCTGCTACTTTATTTATTTCAATTGTCAGAATGTTTTCTTGATGTCTAAATTACTCTTAGAAATCTTGAAGAACATACATCATAATGTTGGCAGTTCCGTCTATTCTAATGCCTCATCCAATAGGTTGGGATTTTTCTCTAGTAGATGGTTTCTGATGTTATTATTATTATTGCCTTTGAACTTTATTGTTGTTTTGTTTTTGACATGGCCAAACTAAGTTAATTTAATTTGCAATTTTCTATGTAATGCTGAATTTATCACTTGTAAAGTTCCCTAATTAAATGCTTGGTCACTCTTAATTTTCAGGTTATGTACTGATATCCGAAATTCTGGCCGTGTTGATTGCCATTCAAATTCTAACAGGTCTACATCTCAAGTGTCTTTGTTTTTGTGTTCTGACTCCACCAATAGAAGAAATGGCCTGCTTTGTGGACCACTTTGTGTGAAACCTTCTGGCAGGAGAAACCTAGTTGGTCCAGCTTCTTATTCTGTGGAGACAAGTGCTTATGATGTGGCTGCCTTAGGACCTCCTACGCATGTTGCAGAAGAAAAAGTTGGTGTGCTGCTTCTCAATCTTGGAGGACCGGAGACATTGAATGACGTTCAACCTTTTCTGTTTAATCTTTTTGCAGATCCTGTATGTTAAGTTTGTTTGTGTTTTTTCTACGGTTGGTTATTTTATTCTGTTTGTGTAAATTCCATATTGGCCTTGATACATTCATATAATTTGAATACTATGTGCTTCTTGTATTGCAACAGGACATCATTCGTCTTCCAAGATTGTTTAGGTTTCTCCAGCGACCACTGGCAAAATTGATTTCTGTACTTCGGGCTCCTAAATCTAAGGAAGGGTATGCTGCTATTGGTGGTGGCTCTCCTTTACGCAAAATTACAGATGACCAGGTAGAGTTCAATTGTTTGGTTTTACCGTTATATGCTGCGCTTGGTTTTCCTGTTACAATCAATAAAACTTACCTTTATTGGTAATTTTCTGGAACTAATGAAGCTTTTATTGTTCATTGTGCTTGTGCAGGCACTTGCAATAAAAGAGGCTTTGGAAGCGAAGGGCCTCTCTTCAAATGTTTACGTGGGGATGCGGTACTGGTATCCATTCACCGAAGAAGCAATTCAGCAAGTGAGTTCTCATGCTTTTTGGCCTTTCTGCATTATTCTCCCACACATCCATTTTCTCTTTTCATGACTAAATAACATACTGGACAATTAATTATGAATTATATTATTCTGGGCTCAACTGGCTCACCTTTTACTCGAGTCTAAAATCAAAGCTTGTCTTGCATGACAGATTAAGAGGGACAGAATAACAAGGCTTGTGGTACTACCTCTTTATCCGCAATTTTCTATATCCACAACTGGATCAAGCGTCCGCATTCTTGAGCAAGCATTTAGGTACTGCTTATTGACACTTCATGATGAATGCCCTTAGGTGATTCTAGGATTATTCTTTTATCAACTGATATCATTTAATTCAGGGAGGATGCCTATTTGTCTACTCTTCCTGTTTCCATTATAAACTCTTGGTATCAACGAGAAGGTTACATTAAGTCAATGGCCGACTTAATTGAGAAAGAGCTCCAAAGCTTTTCTGAACCAAAAGAGGTAGATTATTATTGTGTTGAATGCTTTCAACATGCCTTACATAAATTGAAGGCTTCATGATGTATTTTACTGCAGTCTGAACCATGGTTTTTTTCTGTGTAGGCAATGATATTTTTCAGTGCCCACGGTGTACCTGTCAGTTACGTTGAGAATGCTGGGGATCCATACCGAGATCAAATGGAGGAGTGCATTTTCTTGATCATGCAAGAGTTGAAAGCTAGAGGAGTTAGTAATGAGCACACTCTTGCTTATCAGGTTCGTTTTGATTATGAACTCTTTGAACTTAACTTTTCTGGTATCTGGAGTTAAATGGAGATTGTATATTTTAATGATGGCTTGTATTCTTGCTTTCTCTGGTCACCTTTTATTTTTCTGTTATCATACCTTTTTTGTTGGATGAATTTTCAGAGTCGTGTGGGTCCTGTACAATGGCTGAAACCATATACGGATGAAGTTCTTGTTGAGCTTGGCAAAAAAGGTGTAAGGAGTCTTTTAGCTGTTCCCGTGAGGTACACTATTATTAGTCTTATACGCTTGTAGATTTAAATTCTAGACGGCAGCTTATGAGTTTTATAGTACGTTACTCGTTACAGTACTGTCGAAAGTTGTGAATATACGAGAGTAAAAGTAATCCTGTCTTCTTTTATCCCAGCTTTGTGAGTGAGCATATTGAAACTCTTGAAGAAATTGACATGGAGTACAAGGAATTGGCTCTTGAATCTGGTATCAAGAATTGGGCACGTGTACCTGCCCTTGGTCTTACCCCTTCCTTCATCACTGATTTGGCTGATGCAGTAATAGAAGCTCTCCCGTCTGCAAAAGCAATGTATCCACGGATCAGCACTTCTGAAGATGTTGATCATGACCCTGTCAAATATTTCATCAAGTTGTTCTTTGGTTCATTTTTGGCATTCATCTTGTTCTTGTCACCCAAAATGATCATGGCATTCAGGAATCATGTTATTTAGAAGGAATCGAATCTGCTTGCTGAATTCGATCCGCAAGCATATAGAGATGAATCTATTGATAGCAAACATAGTATACTTCCATTTTTTTTGCTTCAGTTTCGCTCATTACAACCTCTTCTGTATAACACTACACGGCTATTGAAGAAGCAAATTTTCTCTTAAAGAATGTTCGAAGAATAATTGACCAGGGATCTGTTTTAGAGCCAAGAAGCATTCTCTCGATCTCGGATATTAAACCCCCAACAAGTTATTGATTTTTTTATATTACTTTGAGGTGAATATACCCATTGTGTGGTGAATTTTATCTAGGAACACAATATGAATACTTGTATATCTACTGAGTAACTTAAGGTATGTACTTTTAAGATTACTATTTTTTCTTTTTTTTCTAGTGAGAGCACCTTTGATTGAGAATAAGTACGAAATACATAAAATATTCAGTTAAATATAAATTGTATTCATTGTTGATGAAATACATAATTTCAGCAAGTTCAGAATACAAGAATTATCAATTAAAAAGATACATACAAAATATATAAATATTAATGTATTACAAGAGAAATACAAGTATAAATGAGCATTGAAGATAAACTCAAATGGTAATATTAAATATTTATTCCTTGGATTTGGATAGTTATGATTTTTTTTCTGTTGTATGATAAGTTCACCGCCATTAACTTGCAAAGAAGTCTAGAGAAAAACAGTTCCAAGCTTTGTATAAAATAAATGTTTCATGCACCATTTTTACTTTCAATTTACATACTATAATATATCACCTATTTTAATTTCACCTTTTCTCAAGAAAAACAATTACAAAAATATACATTTTTAATATCATACGAATATAAATTACGTTCCATATTTTTTAAAGTAAATTAATAAAAAAAGTTGAACCAAATATTTGTCTTAATCAGCAAAATTTATCAGCATCGTACCTAGTGAATCGAGCCATGATAACTTAGAATATTAAATGGACATGTTTTATATTTTTAATATAAACTTTTAATTTTATCTTCTTGATACAATGAACTGATTCAATCGGTTACCATATTCACCGACAATTTTTTAGTCAATTTTTTTTATCAGTCAATTTTTTAGTCGATGATATATCTGAAATAATCGAGTATAATTATTACCCTTCATTAACAATAGTTATATCTCATAAATATATTACTTATAAGTGTTTCTTCAAGGTGGTTATGTAATTTGATAAAGATATAGGAATTCAATTTATAAGTGTTTGTATAAAAATATTTATATTACTATCAATAATTAAACTAGTTAGTTATATAATTATTAAGATAATTATTGTAAAGTTTGAGAAAATAGTAATATATTACAGATTATAATTATATATCAATATAATGTTCTTCCACACTCTCTCTGGTGTACTATTTATTCAAAATATACTTTTTCTTATGCAGCGAAGTTTGACTTGTTATTTTATAATTTTCAAATATTTTTGCAAAATTATACTTAAAATAATATAAAATATCAATATATTTAAATTAATAAAATAAATTCCATTCCTACAATTTTTATTGTTTTAATGAAATTAATGTTTAGTAGATAATTATGAAATATTCTTAATGCATAAACATAAATATTATCTTTCAATTCCCTTTCATTGACCTAACATTATGATATTAATTTATTTGATTAAAAAGTAAAATAAAAATTAGAATTTAATATTTTTATCATGATATTAAGGTCTGATACAACAACCAATCGCTATTTTGAGTGATATTGAATTAAGTTTCTTCAAGTAAAATTTTGTGTTTAATTTATGTGAATAAAAAATATATTATTAGAAAAGAAGACTTTGTAATAGTGAGTTAGGTTTTTGATAAAGCTTAGTCGTTAATGAAACTAATAATTTTTTTTACAAATAATATAGTTTAAAAATATATGAAAGTTTAAAAGATATCGTTAATGCACTAAAGAACATTTAGAATTTTGAAAACAAAATTGTAAAGGGAATAAAAAATCAAACCTATATATGAAACTGGTGTATATAGTAGAAATGTGTCTCGATTAATTTTTTTTTTTTATTGAGATGTGAGAGATTTTTTTCAACCAAATAAATGGAGTGAGACTGAAAATATAACTGTGTCAAACGAAAATTAGGAAAATTATACTGATTTTTTATTGACTATACATTAATAAAATGAGTTAACTATCCTAATAACGTGATAACAGTTTGATATTGTGTAAACATATTATATAATTTAGTAAGAAAATATAGAGATTGAAGCTAAACGATTTATAAGAAAATATCTTCTGTATTGTGATTAAACGGTCTGATGAAACACTGTTTATACACAATAACACACTAAATTGTTTGAAGAGGATAATCTACCAAAACAAAGATTTATCATATACATAATTTATATTTTTATATTACCCTTTATTATATTTTAATATAAAAAATCTATAACAATATATCGAGGAATACACCTTTAATCCTTATTCTACTATTAGTTATATTTTAAATTAAAAATAAAATAAAATAATTCATTCTTCTTTTAAGAAATCATCATTATTAACGGAAACAAACGTTAAAATATCCGTAATTTTTTTCTAATTTTTATTATATGTATTATTATGTGTATTTATATTTATTTAAAGAAAATATAGATATGTATATTCGTATTTTTAAATATAAAATTATATATTTTTTAAAGAAAAAAACATTAAATTATTTCTTAAAGGAAAGACCAAATAAAAATAAAGATTGATATTTAGGATATTTTTCTGAATATTATTCAAAAAATATATAATTATTATTAACGAATATTTTATTAATTAAATTATAACAATAATCAAATTATATAAAACATATCATTCATAATTCTTTTAATTTTAAAAGATTACAAATTTTAGTTCTTATTTTTTTATTTGTATATTTTTATCAAGATTAAAAAAAAATAGATTGTTAAGTTTTATGAGTTATTTGATTTTCACAATAAAAATAAAAATTAAATTACAAGATAAAATAAATAAAAAATAACAAAAAAAAGCATAATGAAAGTGGAAGAAGAAAAAACAGAAAGTTGTTTGGTGAGTCAGAGATTTTTATCAGAAGAAACAGAAAAACTAATGTAATTTATATATATTAATTTATATAATTTTATTTTAGAATATCAGTTTTCAAAACCAAACTAAACTATAATATCACTCTTAAAATTTATTTATAAAAAAAATTATTTTTATATATGATTATAATATATTCGTATTTATTAAAATAAATTATAAATCTACATTCTTAATATAAATATGTGAATAATTATATTTTATTTGATTTTAAATATTAATTTACTTACAATTTATCGTTTATTCAGATTATTGACAGATCGTAAATAGTATATAAGATCCAAATTTTTTAAATTTTTAAGTAAAAATCATGCAATTTAACTATTCATATTAATAAAACCAAATTTTAAATTTACTAATTTTATAAAAAAAATAAATTACATTGATTAGATATTTATGAAATTTTACTTAAATCTCTACTATATACAAATAATAAAAATATAATATATTGCATGACATTTAGTAACAAAATATTAAGAGATAAAAAATTATAATTTTTAAGAGAGATAAATATATGAAAAGAAAAATTGTTTCACTTTGTAAAAACATTTACATATCTAATAAATTTTCCACGTTTGACAAACTATTCCATATTGTTTAAAATTGATAACTGCTTTCTACCAAATGACTATCAGCTTAAAAAAGAAAAGTTACCAAAATTCAACTAAAAAAACACAATTTTTTTCCTATTCATTATTTATTTTCATCTTTTTTAGTTTTATATCAGAAATAAAAAATTAAAATTAGTGATTTACCAGTTTTGAGAATGAAATAGATGATGTAATTATTTTAATATAATTATATTTATTATGTTTTAAGTTTTATTTTGTTTAATATATTTTTTTACTGTAATTAAATAAAAGAGATAAAAAAAAACTATGTTGCATGATATTTTTAAAGTTCTTTTACCATATTGCAAGACATTTGTAAATTATATGACATTTGTAAACTTAAAAATAAACTTAATATTTATAAATTTAACATATTGAATGACGTTGATTATGTTTTTCACAATATATCAATGGTAACATTGAAATAATTTATAAATTATATTTCTACTAATGTTAATAAAAGTAAAATCAGTAGTTAATTATATCTATTAAAATAGAGATTACTGTAAACAATTTTTTTCAAATTTAATATTAACTCTTTTTTAGTTTTTAATTTAAATAATTATAAAATGATAAAATAATCAAAACAAAATATTAATATAAGGATAAAATAGACAAAAATTATGTAAAAAAAAATTATAATAGAAAATTCCATATAAAAAAAAGTCTATTTTTCACTAATTAACAGTAAAAGTAATATATATTATTATAGTATAAATTATTTATCATACATATATTATTTATCATACATATATTATTTATATATTATTTTAGTATATCATATATATACTTATATATATTATAAAATATTTCTTTATTAAAAAATTAATTGAATAGAATAGCATACGTGCTTTTATAAATTTTACGTTTTGTATTTTTTCTAAAATAATATATTTCAATTTTTTCACCAAAAAAAAGTGATCTGTTACATTTCGTTTCATTTACATTTTCCAGGAAACAAACTAATACGGGTTTACTAACTATACTTTTAACTAATGAATAAAGTCACCATCATTAACTGATTAGTTAATTAATAAAGATAAAAATAATAAATCACTCACTAGTTATTTTTAGCTACATAAAAGTATATAAATTCATTCAAATACATTTAGAGACCATAATTAAAAAATCACAAAAAATTATGAAGCTTTGACGTAAATGATACAAATATTAATATGTTAATATGTAGTGATTAGTGTTGCTAATAGTATGTAATCAAATCTAATGGAAGTACTTAGTTAATACGCAACCTGCTTTTGGTTAAATGCTTATCAATTCCCCTTTGATAGTTTCACAATATAATAATCAAACTTAGCCGCAAAACATGCTCATTTTCTTTTTATTCACAAAATCTTCACCCATTTTTTATTCATTTTTCAGAATTTTTTTTCTCCCTCTTTCTCAGCAAATGCAACGTTAAGAATATTTTCAAGTTTCTTTTAACAATTGCTTAATTATTAATTAATTAATTAAAGTGTCACTATTTTATTCAGGGTTTCAAAATTCAACCTTGTGGAAGAAAAAGTGTCTCCAAGCACATTCAAACACGTCTATGCAACAACAATCTTAGGTTTATTCAATCAATATTGACATCACTGACTCATTGTTGTTATTTATAAAGGGACTCTAAGACCAAACAAAGTCCTTCATTCACTTCACCCTATCAAAGCTTATTCACCTTTTGGTATCTTCTACAATATCCTCTCATACTGATCTTTTTCTTCTTTATCACCATGTCTTTGCTTTCAGATCTCATCAACCTCGACCTCTCAGATTGCACAGAAAAGATCATTGCTGAGTACATATGGTGAGCTCTCTCTCAAACACCACAAGAACTGATTATCATACCATATCATATCACCTAAGTCATGTGCAACTAACAGGGGACTCTTTTTTTTTTTTTTTAAATCTTTGATTAAGGAATGTTATTGCTCCACTAATGTGATCACGAACCAACTCATTTATTGATATTATTCTGTTTTTTCTGGTGGTTCATGGTATCTTTTATGTTGAGTGATCCTTTGGGAACACTACTTCCTTTCACATGTTGTTCCATCAAACACATATAAGAAAAGATGGCTTTTTTAATGGATGATGCTAGAATCTTGTTCTGGGGTTTGATCTAGTTGATGATGTAGCAAAAGGAGAATTATTTAATTATTTTTGTGTGCTTTTAAACAGGGTTGGTGGATCTGGTATGGACCTCAGAAGCAAAGCCAGGGTAATTGTTTTTATTTTCTTCATCTCAAGTGATGACTAATAAATTAATTGTATAAACTTTTTCATGTTCACAATTTTTTAATTTTTTTTTTGTTGGTTTTCCTTGTGGTTTATGAACAAACAGACTCTTCCTGGACCAGTGGATGACCCTGCAAAACTTCCAAAATGGAACTATGATGGGTCTAGCACAGATCAAGCTCCTGGGGATGACAGTGAAGTCATCCTATAGTATGATTCAATCCCCTTGTGCACTTTTCTGTATTTAATGTTATTTTGTCACAAAAAAATTGATGGTTGGTGTTTTCTTTGATGAAGCCCACAAGCTATTTTCAAGGACCCCTTTAGGAGAGGCAATAATATTCTTGTAAGTTTTCAAAGATGAACAAATTAGCAATAATAAAGCAAGCAACTTTTTTTTCTTGGTTAATCAAATTGTATATTATTTTGTGGATCAAGGTTTCACACTTGAATAAAAATCTATAGGTGATTTGTGATGTTTACACCCCAGCTGGTGAGCCACTTCCAACCAACAAGAGGTATGATGCTGCTAAAATTTTCAGTCACCCAGATGTTGTTGCAGAGGTACCATGGTATGTATTTTCCAAACATTCTACCTTGGATTATTCAGTTTTTTAACAATTATTAGTTTCTAGAAACCACTTTTATATTGTGCTTTTTATACATGAAATTGTTATAATTTACTCTTTCCTGAACTGAATATATATACACTGACAGGTATGGAATTGAGCAAGAGTACACCTTGTTGCAGAAAGATGTGAATTGGCCACTTGGGTGGCCACTTGGTGGGTTTCCTGGGCCACAGGTTTGAAATGTTCCCTTTAATAAATAATAATGAATTGTAATTTAATTTTCATAATAATCACTTCACTTTAAAAGTAATATTAAGGATGCTTTTTAGTTTATGTTTCTATCAATTAAGCCTTTTTTTCCTTCTTTCTTTGCTTTAGTTCTATTTTTTTTTTTCCATTTTCAAGCAGGTTTTTTCATGTTACCATTGTTTTGGGTAACTTTCCCAAATTCGATTTTACTATTTGCAATAATTGAAACACAGTGATTAATTTCATGCACGCCCTGTCGTTTTGTTTGTATCATTTTTTTGGTTGGTTTTTCTGATCTCACGTCACGTAATGTTGAGGGTCATATCTTTGAATAACGACAAAATCCTAGTTGTATTTGCTTTTCTTACTTATATTCACTTAATTTTTTTCTGTTTCTGTCAAACTTGCCCTTCAAGTTGTTTATGATGTTTTTGTCTTTGAGTTTTCTTCTACGAATTAAATCAAGCTGTAGTTGTTGATTTCTGCATTTGATGTTCTAAATCGAAGTCAAAAGTATGTTTTGAAATTCTTGCAAAAGAATTGGTTCTTGGTCAAAATATGCATAAATGTCTCAATTGCTGTGCATGAACAACTAGGGGTAAAATTCATGTTAATAAAAAGAACCAAGTATTGTTTGAATTAATCAATGTTTAACTTGAACAGGGACCCTACTACTGTGGAGTTGGTGCTGATAAAGCCTATGGTCGTGATATTGTAGATGCACATTACAAAGCTTGTGTTTATGCAGGAATTAACATCAGTGGCATCAATGGAGAGGTTATGCCTGGCCAGGTACAATCACAAATTTAAATTACAGTAACTGATAATAGTGTTATCAGTGCATTTCCATGGTGTGATTTAATGAACAAACTTTAGTAAGTAACTACTATTTAATTGGCTTTTATCGAAAACTAATTTTTGTGCTTATTTTGTAGTGGGAATTCCAAGTTGGTCCTTCTGTTGGCATCTCTGCTGGAGATGAAGTGTGGGCTGCTCGCTACATTTTGGAGGTAACACAAAGTTTCATTAATTTTTTATCATTAAGGATTATATATGATGAACATGATTAACAAAAATCAGTGAAAACATTGATGAAATGTTCTTATGTTACAGAGGATTACAGAGTTAGCAGGAGCAGTTGTTTCATTTGATCCCAAGCCTATTCCGGTTAGATATGTTCTTGTAAAGCTTGTTGATAACTTGGTAGAAAGATTGAAGCATATAATTAAAGAATAACTGGTCTTAATTATGTCATTAATTCATTTCAATGTTTTGACTTCATTGTTACATGGTTGTGTTATTAGGGAGATTGGAATGGAGCTGGAGCACACTCAAACTATAGGTAATAAACAAGCATATGTTACATATTTGGATTATTATTGTTTGAAATGTAAAATTTTTCTGAGAGATGCAATGAATGAATGGTGAATACAGCACCAAATCCATGAGAGAAGAGGGTGGTTATGAGGTGATTAAGAAAGCCATTGAAAAGCTTGGATTGAGACACAAAGAGCACATTGCAGCATATGGAAAAGGTAATGAGAGACGTCTCACTGGAAGACATGAAACTGCAGACATCAACACCTTTTCTTGGGTAAGTCATCATCTTTTGTTGTCTTTTTATGTTTTTTGAGATTAGCAATTAATGATGTAACATTTTTTTCCAAAGGGTGTGGCAAACCGTGGAAGCTCAGTTAGAGTTGGAAGAGACACAGAGAAACAAGGGAAAGGTTACTTTGAGGACAGAAGGCCTGCTTCTAACATGGATCCTTATGTAGTCACCTCCATGATTGCAGAGACCACCATCCTCTGGAAACCATGAACACATGGTTATACAACTCAAAATTGTGTTATCAATACCATTTGATTCCACAATTTGGTTATATCTCCAAGGAGTTGTTGTTTTTTTAGGTCTTATATGCCTACTGTGTTCTCTGTATGGTTGAAAATAACTTCATTAATAACAAGAATTGATTCTTGAGTTCACTCTTTACACTTGTATTCCAGTAGTTTTTTTATTCAACAGATTTAGTGAGGTAAAACAAAAATTAGACCAATGACATGTCCTTATCAAAATACCATTAGCCTTTGGGCTATATAGGTCAATTGGGTATGGTATAAAAAATAATTAAACAAACTTAAAATTGTATACTAAATTAAAAATATAATTTTTTATTTTATTATTAAAAAATTATTAAATAGAAATTAGAGAATAAAAAATAATTAATTAATATATTAACTTAACTAAATATTATTTTAAAAATTAAAAAGTATTAATATTTAAATAAAATTTTATTAATAGATAATTTTTAAAATTAGTTACTAAAATTTTACTTATCAATTATACGTAGATTTTAAAATTAATAACTAAAATTTCAAAATTAAATTATTTATTAATAATAAAAATTAATTTAAATATTAATAATTTTTGTAATTTTTTAAAATAATATTAATTTAATTAATATATAAATTAATTTTTTGTTTTTTTAATTATTATTTTTTAATTATTTGTCTCGTAGTGTTTGTATCCATCCACCAATAAATCTTTAATTTTTATAGACAAATTTCTAGTAAATATATAATTTGATATAAAAATATAATTAAACCAGGGGTTTAAGGTTCAAGATCCTACATCAATTCCAAATTTCATCTTATAAATTTTATAAATTAATACAACTCAACACTCATATTTTACAAGTCAGTTTTATAAAGTGATTTAGTCTTAAAATATATTTTTAACACAAATTTAAAATTAAAATATTATATTAAAAATATAATTTTCCCTTTGTACCCACCAGTGAATCTTGCATTTCTAATAAATAGATAAACTTGTGTCAGAAAATTCAATAAAATATGAAAAAAACAAAGTTGGGTAATGAAATTTGAAGTATATCTCTTCTAAACTCAAATCATTCTAGCCTTATATGGGACATGATAGGCCAAATATATGCCTAAATGAACTGTTTGCTCTGCTGCACAATTTTATTTTGTTCATTTGTGCAGGAAATGGTTAAATGGACTTACCTATATTCTTGGAATATAGTGAATGAAGATTGTGACTGGTTTTAAATCTCTGCAACAAATTTGGCAATGTTTCTTCTCATGATGTGCATTGAACTGATAAAACTGTGTCAGATATGTAATCTAGTGCATGTGGCCAGTGGTGGCTGCCGACTTATATCTTTGTCCTTTTTATAAAAAAAATAACTAGGTTTAGGTTATATTTTTTATAATATGATGACTTAATATTTGATTAATTACTTTTTTGAGAAAGATTTGAATCATTATTAAGGAAAATATTCAATTATATCAAAGATAAATTCTTCTAATTACACCAACAGTAGCATTGTCCAACACTCCTCTGAGTATTAAGATATAAGTTATAAACTCTATGACATTAGGTCAGAGTCCTTCAATAAAGTTTTATGGACATATTCTTAGGTAAGATGTTGATGTCTTACCCCATAAATGTTATTTAACTTTTAATAATTGTTATGTTATTTATGGTTCCCAAGTTATTGATATTTTATAATTTTAGCTCTCATAAGTATTGCTGAGGATACATATTTATTTTTGTATATTTATAATAAATACTTTTAATTTATGAACTATATTATAAGTAAGATCTATAAAAATTTGTTTTTAAGAATATAAATTATATTTTATATTTATAATAAATCATTTATATGAAGTTACTGTTAAATTAAAATAGATAGAGATAAATTATTTATATTAATAAAAAAATACAGCTAATTAAAATTAGTGTTATTATTAAATCCAATTCTTATTACTTGAAAAAAAATATAGGTAATAGTCATTTCTAATTAAGAATGTACTTTCAAAAATCTAAATCCACCTAATCAATCAGAGTGAGTATATAAAAATTTATTGACATTTAATATATCAACAAGTAAAAATACATATTAATAAAATTACTTTTATATTGGAAATCATGACCAAAATCAGTTGATGTCTTGAATAAGATATTGTCCAACATTGATAGAAAATCATCTAATCACATTAATTAAAAAATAAGATAATAGAAGAATGAGTAACCACTAAAGTCATGGTAATGGAAGAGCTTGGACCAAGGGACCTACCACAATAACAATGACTAGAAGAAGGTTGTTTCTTACCGTACTTCCATACCTTCTTCTTTCACTTTCATAAATTTTTTCGTATTTTTAAAAAGTTTCTTTATAATATTCTGAATTACATAATTTAGAAGTTATTTTAAATTTGTAATTAGTTTTTGAATTACATAATCCGAAAGCTTTTTTTCCGATACATGATTACTTTCTGGATTACATAATTTGAAAGTTTTTTTAGCTTTCGAATTATATAATCTAGAAGTCTTTTTTCAAATGCGTTTTCAGATTACATAATCCGAAAGCTATTCTATGGGAGTGGCACAAGAAGAATAAAAATGTATTTTCATGTTGTCTATAGGGGTGGCAGAAGAAAATATGGAGGTGCAGGAAGAAGCGGTCCTAGAAGAAGAGTGTTTTTTCCTGCACCCAAAAATTTTCTTCCTGCACCCCATCATTTTTTAAAAGGGCTATTTTACCCTTTTTAAAAATAACTTTTGGATTATCTTTTTGGAATGTTTCTCAAATATACTTTCTCGAACATATTTTATTAATTTCGGATTTATCATTCTGAAAGTAAAAAAATGTGTTTTAGAAAAGATATTCTAGAATAGTTTTTTCATCTTATGGATTTTTTGTCTGGAAATATCTTTTACTTAAGAAACGCTCCTATTTTGAAATTATCCAAAACTGTCAAAGATAATTTAGGTATTTTGAAGAATATAGGGGTGCAGGAAGCACAATGTAAGGGTCCAGGAAAAAAACACCCCTAGAAGAATAAATGAAGATTGGGCCCCTACTAAAAATAGTAGGCCCAAGATACTCCTTACATGGGTAGTCTTTTAGTTGGTCATCATATATGTAGACTGAAAATAATTTGAACTTATGATTAGACCAAATATTTTAAGATATTTGAATTGTATTTGAATGATGTAGACTAGGTTATTTAAACTTGTATTTGAGGCAAATAATTTAGGATAGAGGGTGTGTAATTTTTGGTGGGTGTGAACATGTAGGTCAAATGTGATTTTAACCTAATTAGGAGGCTCTAGTAGCATATGTGTATGCACATGGAAAGCTCTCTCTAATTATACCTTAAAATCACATTTAGCACATGTTAAATAAGCAAGATCCAAAAGCACATGATTATAGTTTTCACATGTAGCATATACATACTTAATCTAGGGTAGCTTATTGCCTTTGCAAATACTTTTGGATGAATAGAAAATTGATGTTCATTTGCTCACTCTTCTTTTCAAGAGTCATTTTAAAAGCACTCTCTTTTTTAAATTATTTCATAAGAAATCTTCCTTGTGAGTTAGTACATTTTCTTGAATGTAGTCCAATAAGTCAAATTTTCATTAAACATACAATTACTACCTAAATTTAGATCAATCAATTTCCTTAAGTAAACTTGACCAGGAACGATGAAGTATTAAGAAAAAGTATGAAAATTTTATTAAATGGTATCTTGAAACAAATAATGAAAAATTTATGGAAGTAAGATTATTTATTTATTAGTATATTAAGTAATATCATATTATATTTGTTAGCATAAATTCTTCTTACTTCCTTTTATTTCATTCTAATAACTATATATAATAAATTTATAAATTATATATTCATAAAAAATATAAGATTTTTATTGATTTTTTTACGAGTGTGCTCGCTTTTTTTACTACTCAAACCATATAATTATGAGTAAGTAATATCATATATATATATATATATATATATATATATATATATATATATATATATATATATATATATATATATATATATATATATATATAACTATTCTTTTAAGGAATGAATAATTAACAAAGTTATATATTACTAAAAAAATTATTTACTATATTAGTTAAATTAAATATTATTCTATAGATTAAAATTTTATATAATTAATTACTATATTGACTAAATTAAATATTATTTTATAGATTAAAAATTTATTAATATATAAAGTAATTTTTATTATTAATAAAAAATTGTAAATTAATTTTTAAATCAATATTTAATTAGTTATTAAGATTTTAACTACTAATTTTAAAATTTAAAGTAATTAGTAGTTAAAATCTTGGTAGCTAAAACTTTGATAGCTAATTATATCAATTTAAAAACTAATTTATAATTTTTTATAATAATAAAAACTACTTTTAATATTAATAATTTTTTAATTTATAAAATAATATATAATTTAATCAATAAATAATTATTTTTTATCTTTAAAATTAGTTTTTATTTAACAATTTTGTTATTGTAATATAATAAAAAAAAAACCATGAATTTCACCTATACTTTTGTACTTATACTATCTAGCAACAGTATATTAGAAAACTGAACACACAAGTATGAAAAAGAGAAGTACTTCCATTTTGATTGAACAATCGCTTTTATATTTTTTTCTGTACATGACAAAGAAAATTTGTTTGTCACCTTCTTCACCTTCTCTTCAACACGTAAGAAAAGCCAATAAATACACTTTTCCCTCTCAATTATATGCATTAGTTTTTGTCCATAACAAGATTGAAGAGATTTAATAAAACTCTAAAATGGAGTTGGAGAAGCAAAGAATCAAGTATAAAGAAGTGTTCTTATTGAATGAGTAAAGAATATACTCTTTTTTTTTAATTGTTTATTGTTTTTACACGTGTTAGGAATAATTTGTCTCCTCAAGTAATTTTTGTTGTCATTCAATCTTTGATTTTAGTTTTCGGTTTCAGAATAAGATGGAGTACATTATGATATTAATTCATTATTTGATATTTAGTAGTTTATATTATTTATTGTAATTATGTACATTTGTCTTGAATGAAGTGTAAATTTATAATATAGTAGTGAGTCTTCAATTCTAGATCTCGATTAAGACGAATTATCGAATTAATTTTAATATTATAATAATTTTTTATCATAATTATACTAATTGTTTTTTATAAGTCTTAAAAATCATATCAGTCGAATAGTCTTTTAGATGGTTCCATATATGTTGAATCTTTAAATAGTGTATGCCAAAATTTTCTCAACCACTTATATATGTAATTCATAAAAAATAACTCATAAGAGCCACAATCAACCAAAACATTACATGCTTGTGGTCAATGCATGCGACCTGTTGCCATTTTTCTACGTAAGGTTCTCTTCTCTCTAACTTTAATAACGATCAATCTCTTTTTCCTTTTTTTATGTGAAATTATGATGATGAAAATCTTTGAAAAACTCCACCACATGGGAAGCACGCATTATCTTAAATTCATGCATGATGAATCAATCAAAAGTATATGTTCCTTCACCAATTTTACATTTTTTTCATTCATTGGAGACTTCAATTTTATTGCGTACCATCACTAATTTTAGTTTTCGGAGGAGATACCAAGTCTTAAATCTCACGTTTTGTGATTGTTATCATAAATTTAATTGTATTTTAAAAGAAAATTGTCAACATAGACTGTTTTCACATTTTAGTTTCATATATGGACATAGAATTAATTAATATAAAAAAATGATTTTGTAATATTCTCATTGATGTAAAGGGCATTTCTTTTTCACTAGAAAAAATTCCATTAAGGGTATATATTGAAAAACTTATTAATAAGTTATGATAAGAGAAAAAATCATGCATAAGTCAATATTATTTTATTCACAAACAAACAAATAAATAAATAAAATAAGTAGTCTGAAATTTTAAAGGATTACTAAATAAAAAGTGAGATCTATGACTATACATCTCAAGAGAAAAACCATTGTTTATAAAGGTCAAAGTAACAAGTGATTAATAGAGAAAATACAATATGTACTATAGTTTAATCATAAATAAATAAATTTGTTAATTTTATATTAATTATGCTAAAGATCATACCACTAGTGATTTTGGATTAATTGATTATTTAAATTGATTTGAATGACTATACTATTATGTTAAATAACTTTACACCTAGAATTAATAAAAAATTATAAGTATATGATTATCAAAGTAATCATAATAAAATTATAAGTATAGCTTCCTCCTACCTTCTCTCTACCAAACATTCACCCACCCTCTCTCCAAAAATCCAAAACCCTAATCATGATTATGTCACGATAAACAAAACCCTGATTATGATTGACGTGAAATTAACGCAAATGATAAACCATATTGGATTCCATTACTTTACTACTGCTTAGGTTTTCAAGTGTTCATTGACCAATGCAAAACCATTCTTCACGGTTCATATTCAAGCTATCTCTAATTCAAATTCAAATTCAACTTCAAATTGCATGTTGAGAAATTCTCTAAAATAAATATTCAAAACTGGTTTTTTATACCTTTTTTTTCTAATAAAAAATGAACCAACCAAAAAAAATTTAAAATTGGAATTGAGTTTCAGCACTTTGCTAAATTGAAACCTTGAATCTTTCTTTCGTTTATAAAGATATAATAAAGATGTTTAAACTCTTTAAAGATCTATTCAAATCATTGGACTAAAATGGAATATTGGTTGGTCCATAATTAATCTAAAAAAAAACTCATCAAAGACCACAACACCCAAATTAGAATCATGGAAGACTTCAAAACATAAAACATAGGATTCTTTTTGTAAACCTTAAAAAATGAGAAAGCTTCAAAGATCAATTCAAAATTGAGAAACCTTCAAAGAGCAATTCTGCAACCCCACCAAAATCAACTTGAGAAATCACATAATATCAACAAAACCTCTTATCCTACCTATGAAGTGAGATCAGTCAAATGAATCACACAAAAGAAACCTGAAAGCTAAATACATGAATTTAAAAAAGAAAACATGTATTTCTATATGGTATATCCAATATTAATTATTATTAATATTTACACAAAATGAGAAAATAAAATGGAGAATATAGCTAAATGCCTAAATATTCTCTGACAAAAAACCAGAAGAAAACATAACAGGAACAGGGGAGGCAAACAAAACCTCCCTCTTCAACCTGTGTACTCCAACACACTAATCCCAAACCCTGCTCCATATTTTCACCCTATGAATCACCAACTGAAATGGGTTGGCCGGAAATTCCCAACGGCGACCGGGAAATCTGCCGGCTAATTTCGCGAAGAACATGTCTGATCTGTGGCTTGCCAGGGGACCAATCAACAATTTCCTCTGATTCTTGCTTGATCTTCCTAACCTGGTTGTGAATCGGAACACCCTTTTGTTCAAACCTTTCATCCTTGTTCATCTTCATGTTCTCCATGCTCTCTGTCACTCAAAGAAAAAGGCTTCTATTGAAAAAGTTTCTTTTCTTAGCTATCCTTCTAACTCTGTTTCTCTATATGTGACAATCTACAGTCTACAACACCGAAAACACTTCACATGGACCATATAACAGAAGTGTATCTATCTATCTATATATATATATAGTTGTGAGTGTGAACTCAAAGGGTGTTCAAGATTGAAACGTAAGGGAGAAGAGAATGGAGAAGTTTGGTGGGAAATCTCTATCTTTATGGGATTGGTTTGAAGATGACTAAATTGGACCATGTCGTTGACAGTGTACACCTCATCGTGACCAAAGATTTTGCTAAGGCTTTTCCTGTCCGTTGGATTGGTTTGATAGGGTCAATCTTGTGGTAACTCATGTGAGAAACTAGAAACTACTTTATTTTATAATTGGGCATTGTGCTATTTTTGGAGTTGTGGATTTAACTTTTTATGTCACGTTTAATTTGGTTTTTGGATGTGATGCACAGTTGAAAAGCTTGAACAATATCAGCTGTTTTTGTTTCTTGTTCTTATCAAATTCTAATATAATTTTTGTGTGTGTGTGTTTTTTTTTGTGGATGGGTCGATGATGGTGCTAGGTATATGTCCATAATCAAATGGATAATTATCCATATATCCATTCAGATTTTATTCCTTTTTCTTACCAAGTTGCCAAATTGGATGATGGCTTTGCATTAATGCTATGCCACGAGTGGTCATTTTCTTTTGCCAGTGAAAATAATTACTAATAAACAGTCAATATAATGTAATAATATTATGAAGAAAGTTTATGAGATGGTGGAGATGTAGTTCTTTGTTTGTTTTTTGTGTTATTAACCAAAGTGTTTTACTACCCATGTAGACTTATAATTTATATAAATATTCTTAACCTTTTTTTATCAACCAAACACTAGGATTCGTGATTCCTAATAATTATAGAGTATGTCTTCTTAAAAGGGGTTCTTAAGGATAAGGATCTTTCATGCACAACTGCATCAGTGAAGAGAATTGAGTTCTTGGTCCATGCAAGAGTGATTCCTGAAAAATAACTTGTTCTTCACGATTTCTTTTTTATATTCATATGTTCTTGAATTTTTTATTTTAGTTTTATTATAAATTAAAATTTAGCTAAGGTGAATTTAACCTAATGATGGGTGGGAATAATCGGAACACCTTATGCAAATCAAATGAATAAATTTTTACAAATAAAAAATAAAATAATAATTTATAAATATACTTGTACAGGATCTAGGTAATAGATAATATCTTTTACGTGTTATCTTATTTTTATATAACATGATTATTTATAAAATTTATAATAGAGTCTATCATTAATTAACCGTATCTAACATGTATCATATTTTAAATATGTATCATATTTCAAATGAAATTATTTAGTTTATCGTTTATTTGTTATTTAATTTTGTAGGACTAAGACAGCCTCCTAAACCAGATTTTTCTGTTGAACGGTACAATGAAATTTGAATAACTCTCACTCCAAAAACTATTATAATGACACGAAGAATCTTTAGGATCTGTAGCAAGGAATTTATTACAGAATTATCAATGGCGGCTTCAGTGAACTTCTAGAACAATCTTGGCTCAAACTTCCCATGATAACCGTGAGTTGTTATTCAAGAGTTTAATTACAAAGGTTTAAAATTAATTAAGCGCATGATAATTAAGAAAAAAAAGTAAACAGTTAAATAAAATTTTAATATTAATTTATATTGAGAAGTCTGTAACTAAAACATTTTAAAAATGTATATTTGTTGAAACACGAAGCTAGAAATAAAAGGAAATGAACATAATCATAACCTAACCAAACACGTGGAAAGGAAGTCAAAGAGGTTAGGAAGAAGGAGGTTTGGAATTGAACAGAAAAATAAAAACACCGAAATGGAACATCATGGTAGAAAAACTGAAATGCTATGGTGGCTGAGCAGTTAAGTTTGTTAGAAAGGGACACGTGTTGATGTTCCAGTCAACTACCAGTGTCTTTAAATTACGTATTTGTCCCGCTACTCGTATTTCCCAAAGTCTTCTTTGGTCGTAATCAACGTTCAATATTGGTAGTTCGTTTCATCCACAAATCAACGCAACCACGCCACGTGCACTTCTTCAGTATTCGTATTCATCCACATGATCACTACCGTGCCACGTGTACCCTTTTTAAGGTTGAATTTTAGGTAACGTATTTCCAACAATGTCTTACAATAGTATTGTTAAGCCTTGATATTACAAATGATAATGAGTACGCGTTTCATTATATTCATTTATTCATTCTTCTTTCCTATAATGGTTAACATACAAGGATTATAGGCTTGGATGATCTTATACTCATATTATTTAATTTCAACAACAATTTGGTATTTGTAATCTTTTCCTTTTTTTTTTTTATAGTAGGTTTTATATATGCATTTGGAGAATATAGTTGTTGAGAGGCCGATTATAGTTATTGAACAAATTCAATTTTCTTGTGTGTCTTTTTTGTGTCTGATGAGTTTAAATATAATCGTTACATTTAATGCACTTCATTCAATTTTAAATGCTCTACTTCTTTACGCAACATTTTGGTTAATTGATAGTGCACATTTTCCTCGATAGCATAGCCTTTTATACTATCTCATGGTAAAAGTGCATACATACAAGGCAAATAGTTGGGTCAGTATTTGAAAGTAGTTATGTCATGAGAGTTGGTGATCACTGTAACTTTAGCTCATGTCCCATCATATGTTTGAATGTTGATGTTTGATGTGAGTTTTCTTAGAAACAAATGTACGAGACATTCTTTATATGTTAGACTCAAACTTTAGTAATATTATTTGTGTGTTAGCTTATAATTTGTTTTAAGTTAATCATTTGATATTCTTTAACTTTCTTATTAGACGATTTGATTGATCTTTATGATGTTTTTTTTATCTAATGTTCATCAACAAATATCAAATGAAGTAAAAATCTGCTTAATTCTCTTCCTTTTTTCTTTAATCTTCAATTAATAGATGTTGTGGTTGATGAACAATCTCTTATAGATAATATAGATAATGCCTTAATATGATTTAATAGTTGTCTTATCAAAACACTATTACATGTTTTGTTGATTTAAGTACTTAATAAAATCTGTAAGGTGTTGGGTTTTTGCCTTAACAAATATAATGTTATTAGTTAATTAAAATTATCATCTCTTTGATGTTTATTTATATTTTAATTAGTTTTTAAAAAATCTAAAATTTAATTCCTTAAAATATTAATTATTATTTTTTATATATAATTATATAATAAATAATAAAACATATAGTTATATAATTTTGTTTGCTTAATTATTTCACAAGTATAATAATCTTTTTAAAAAATCTGAATAAAAATATTATATTTATTAATTATTTAAAATATTAATAAAAATAATAATACCTTATATTTTCAATTAAAATAAATGAAAAATTAAATATACTCATATTCAATTTAATAAAAAATGAATATATTTCTATTATAATTTTGATCCTATAAAAAATACTAAACAAATATATATTTTAATTAAAATTAAATTTAAAATAAATATTTAAATATAGTTTTATTATATAGAGTACATGCTGAATAGAAATTAACATTATTCATTTAAAAATTAATGGTTAAAATTTATGCCTTATTATTTATTATATAATAATATATAAAATTTAATTAATATTTTAAAGAATTAAAATTTATATTATTAAATAAATAAATTTTAGATTATTAAAAACTTAAGTAAAATATAAATAAATATCACATAATTTAATAATTTTAATGAAATAAAGTAAGATTTTTCATAAAGTAAATTTTTGTATAGAGTTTTTATGAAGAAATATTAACGATTTCCTGGTAAAAAATTAAGTGAACTTATTACTTAATTAATGTCAATAATAAATTTAACATAAAATAAAAGATTAAGATTAAGAGTAGGACATTCCGCTTACTCTTAAAATGAGTGAATCGTTCCTCATATATATAAAAGACTATTAATTACATATATAATGTTAATACGTGGCAAATTCTGGTTGGAGAATGATCTCGAAAATTATCAATTAATTTGATTACAATATTGATTGTTAATTTGTTATGGAGTTTAAATTATTTGATATCAACTTTTATTCATTTTATTTTCTCTAAATTTTACTTATCTAAAAAATCCAGAATTTAAAAAAGCCTTGCATGTTTATGCTCTACAATCGCAAAAAAGTTTAAGAGTCATGCACAAATTTAAAATAATTTTTTAAAAAGTTATATGAAAATAATTACAAGTTAATTTATACATAATTTTTTTTCTCTCTTAAAACTAAAAAATGATTTATGAAAAAGTTCATTTAAACATATTTAAAGAGTTTAAATGGTAAAAAGGTAAAAAAAATGTTTTCCATATTGTATTTATGTTCCTCTATAATATATCAAGTTTGGAATTTTCTTCTTAGTGGTTTATAGTAAGATGGAATCTTGTTCTTTTTGGGGATAATTTGAGCACTTCATAGTGGAAAAGAGTTTTGCAATTATAATTATAATTTGATCTCTTCTCCTAGTGGAAAAAAAAAAAAAAAACTTGAATATCTTACATGCAGCCTCACAAAAAAAATGTCAAAAGCACACAATTTTAAAATGATGATATTAGCAATAAATATAATTAATTATATTTCAAACCAACACAATAATGACGTAGAAAAAAAAAAGGAAAGTCAAAGAACCTTAATTATGTTTTTGAACAGTTGGTGAATGTTGTTTTAAGTTAACGTTTTATCTTTGAGACTTATTATGATGATTTGAAAGATGATGGATGAATTTGATTGAGTCGCGTGCATGGTATTATGAAACTTCAAATACTTTAAGTTAAGCCAAACTTCAATATAAAGCAACTTTTCTTGTCTCATCCTACAAGCAAATCTAAGGTCCGATTGATTTATTCTTTTACGAAATTAATCACTAGAATTTAAAATAATTTACCTAAAAAATTATTTGTATTTAATAACACTTTAGGAATGAATGGTTTACTTTGCATGATCGACAATATCCTGGAATTGGGGATTGAGATGTCAGAGATCTCACATTAACTATAGATTAGGATATTTTATATTATATAATTGAATATAAATTTTACTTTATGAGTCGATTTTGTAATGTTGAGTTAGACTTAAAGTTCAATTTTTAATATGGTATTATAGTCAATTAAAGTTTATTCTAATAAAAGTTTGTTTGGTATCGAGTCATCCACTGTTGAGTCGTTACTAGACCACCCATAAATATATAATTTTGAATTAGACTTGAAGTTGACTCCTTAACACGATATATATCCAAAAAGGTTAATTGAAAGAGCATGTTTCGGAACCTGACTCAAGTCACTAATTAAGGCACGTGATTAACATAATCAAGGTGTATGAAATTTCTACCTCATACAATGATTAACTCGATTATTTGTGCTAAATCGGGTCTATCAACATAAAAGTTCATTTGACTGGAGTTCATATAAAGGTATATATTTAATGGTCATTTATCACTTCAACCAAGATTTTTTGCAAGTACACCCCTTCCACATGTTTTAGTCGAGATCTAAAATTCAAGAACCGAGACCTCCTTGTGATAAGAATCTGAGATCCAACATAGTGAAATAAGAGACATTCCCAATCCATAAAAAAAAATATAAAAAATGGTAAAATTATGATATAATGAATGTTATACAGGAGAACATGATTGAATAACTTTAACATCTCTTGGTCACCGCAATGTAAAAAAAAAAAGAATACTTTATTCATCGGTATCTCATATAGGTTTCTTAATTTTAGGAATTGGTTCTATGAGCGAGACAGAACTGAATGAGATTATTTTACAAATAATCTCTCACGGATTTATTGGTGCTGTGCTTTTTTTCTTAGCGGAAACTAGTTGTGATAGACTACGTCTTCTTTATTTCAACGAAATGAATGGAATGACTATTCCAATGCCAAAAATATGAGTAAATGTTATATAGGATTTTATAATCTATACGAACACGGTTGAAGAACTTTAATACAATGTTGTGTGCATACTAGGGTATTTCATGTAATACAATCGTTATGTATATTTGCAATAGTGACGTCATATTCTATTTAAACTATTGAATAGAAAATACGTTAAATAGTAAAGTATGTTTAAGAATATATGTTAACGTAAAGATAACATATGTTTTAGTAATTTACATTGAATACTTTCTATTTTTTTTAAAGCTAGATTGTAATAATAAATGGACGGTTATTCTATATTTATTTATTTATTCATGGCATAAGCATTTTATAATCGTTTGATCAATTATATAGTGTAGTATTGAAATACATGTTATAAAATAATTTATTGTAATTGTCACTATATACTTCTAATGATAGTCTAAAATAAGTTCGTTCAGTAGTTAAAATGTGAATATCGACCACTCTAAGTCGTAAGGAGGTTTATTCTAGATCCTACTTGAATAGGAAATAATTACTATCATAATAAATATAAAAGATATATATATAATTAACACATAAATTTGAATAATAAGGGTAATTAAAATATAAAAATATTTCCTTATTACTCAAATAGTTTCATAATAATAATAGAATCATAATATTATATTATAAAAAAATTATAATTTTAATATATTAGTATTATAATTAATATTTCAACTTTTAAATTATAATTTAAGAAAGACTTTAAAATAAAATTTTTTCATAACCTGTATCTTTAATTCTAATAATTAAAAGATGTCATACTCCATTAATTCATTCTCTATCACAAATCTCGTTATAATTTTAAATTAAGAAATTAAACTTCATTTGATAATTATATGTTTGATTAAAAATTATTGCTATTATTTTAAAATTTTGATTTAAGTTTGGGAAAACATTTAAAACACGTTGTCCCACTTATAACTTTTAAACTTTAAAATCAAAATAAAAAATTGCACCCAAATAATTTTCTATATTAATATTTATTTTATTAATGTTTATTAAATTATAAAAAATACTTTGACTTAGTTTATTATTATTATTTGATTTTAAAGAAAACTTTAAGGCGACAAATTGTCGCACCCTGTATCTTAAAATTGAGATTAAGAAAATGTTAAACTTAATTAATTATATTTTATAACTATATTATTTGGCCACAAAAAATTGAAAATATTTGTTCTGTACTCTTCAGCAAGTTATTTTTTTATTTTTCATAAATTATGCTATAGTTTTTGTACATGATACCTTTACTTTTTTTAAGACTTTTAAATATTTAAAAAATTGAAATGCATTACGTAAGAATCACATCAAATCATATATCTCTTTAAATGGAGTCACTGTAAACTAAAAAGATAGAGGTGTGTCAAATTTCAAAAAAAATCACATAAAATATCACTATAATTTGTAATTTAATTTATTTAATAAATTATATAAATCAATTAAATGAAAAAATATGACGAGTTTTCTCAACTTTTTCTTACCTCGGAAAAATAATTCCAATATGCACCAAACTTGCCCCTCCAAAATGATAAAAATAACTTTAAATGAAAAAGGATGTAAATGAAAATTACTTTCAGAATCTATTATCTGGAATATTTTAGATAGAAATTATTATCTAGAATGCATTTTTAATTTTGTGTTCCGAATTTTTTTGTCCGGAATGTGTATTTTCTATTCTGGATTTTTATATCTAGCAAGGATAATTTTGGAAACAAAAGAAAATAATATGGTGCAGGAAGAAATTGCCTGTGTATTTTCTCTTCTTTTTCCATATGGCTTTTGCTTCCTGTAACACATCATTTTGCAACCTACATTATATCACGTATGTAAAATGGCAGAAACAACCTTATAAACTTTTTAAACCATTTTGTCATAAATTCAAATCCATAAGTATAATTTTCATTTCCCAAATTTTTATTCCAAAATTTATATCTATATTTTGGATTTCGCTTTCAGAAGACATTTTCCGTTTCAAAATCACTTTTGGATTCCCATTTTTGGAAAGCCAAATGAAGACAAGTTTTTTTGGATTACTTATTTCGGAAGATTTTTTAAAACCTGATTTTCAGAACGAAGCTTCATATTCATCTATTTCAAATCAAAATTCTAAGGATGTTTTGGACATTTAAAAAATTTGTATAGTGTAGGTCACAAATTATATATGGCAGGAAGCAAAAGCCTTTCCATATAAGGGTGATGTTATTCAGACTTTTCGTTTTACTCTTTGCACCCAGTTTTCTTTGCGCATTTTTTTGGATAACCATTGAAATTAGGTTTTCTAATTATAAAAAGGTGGTCATTTCTTTCTGCCCCATATTAAAAGAAGCCACAACACCAAATCAACAATACCCCTCCTTTTCCATTTAATATCACAACGGTGAATTTGGAATTTTAAAATTTATGGAGGTGCTTATGAACACCATGGGGTGCAATAACAAAAAAGTGAGGAGATGAATACATGGGCCTTGAAATAACTTTGGACAATGTTTTGAAGGGTCATTACATTCTGCATCCTCATGATTTGAAGTTACACTCCCATATAAATTGAAATTCCAATTTTACTCTTTCGAAATTTGTATTCAAGAATGCACAATATGCATGTATTCCAAAATACATTTTTCTTGATTTTTTTTAAGGCACTTAATACAAAATTAATTTTTTTAATGGTAACAATATTTATTCACGTAAAGAAAATATATAACATAACATATTTGTCATACATTATCGTAATATATTATATATTGATGTTTAAAATTTATGAAATGATATATTTTTTAATTTAAAAATGCAAAATCTAATTACATAACAAAATTATAATAAATCTATGGTCTTGTTGGCTTCAACGTGCAATACCTGGATACTTTGTGTAAATGATTCCTTCATATATTGTGGGCTAACTGTACTGCATTATGGGTTTTGTCTCATGCTCGAGTACTTTTTAACACATGTCTATAGTCAATCATGCATTGCAAAATGTCGATGATCCTTCTGAATATACTCTTCATTCATTGAAATGACATTAGACACTTAAAATATAAAAACAAATAACTATAGTAAAATAAAAATAAATATAAAACAAAATAAATTACTCACTCAATAAACATGTTCCTGTGATGAAATCTGTCGTGTCTCACCATCATATGGATTATGCGGCCAACAATGTAACAATATTAGGTGTGACACTGATTTGAACTTATGCATATATCCGATCACATAAACTAATGACTGTGAAATATGTGTTACAGTGGGGTTGAAAAAATACAACCATCTATTATTAATAACAACCATCACATCTCCTTCAAATGACGGGAGGAGATTGAATCAAACTATCACAAAATACAGGTTAACAAATAGTAATATGAATACGTCCCAAATCAGATGAATCCCAAAAATATGAATATCGCTTCAATAATCTACTAATTAACATAAAGAATCCAATACATAATGCAACGACATTCTTAAAGTTGTGCTTGGACAAACTTTTGTTCACTTTTGGGCGGTTTAAACTTTCTCACTGTGAACTAAAAAAATATAAAAAAAAGTCGTATCCCTAAATTTCACTAGAAAAAAAAAAGTTCTCTTACCTAAAATTGTTAAAGAATCATGAATTCCAAAATACTATAACAATAAGAAGGAAAAAAAAAATGAAAACCCCATATTTTACAGCACCACCTGTATAAATGCTAGTGGTCTTATACACGCATATATATATATATATATATATATATATATATATATATATATATATATATATATATATGTATATATATATATATATATATAACATATATATATATATATATACATATATATATACATATATATATATATACAGATATATATATATATATGTATATATATCTGTATATATATATATGTACATATATATATATATATATATATATATATATATATATCTGTATATATATATATATATGTATATATATATATATATATATATGTATATATATATATATGTATATATATATGTACACGTATCACAATGATAATCGTCCTATACACACGTATGCACGTATCCATAAATTTCTTTATACATGGCTCAAGGTCTTTAGATGATAACTTTATCTTATTATCTATAAAAACATTTATTAAAGAGAATTTTTTAACCATTAATAATAAGTTTTTTTTTTTCACATCTTTATATATATATATATATATATATATATATATATTAACAGTTTATGTTTTTTTTATTGATTTTCTTATTATATATTGTACCGACCAGTCCTCGGACACCGAGAACAGGTAGTAAAGGGCGAACCACGTCAGCTGGGTCCCACAGCATGGGCCAAAGCCATGAGGAGTGGACCCCGCAGGCAGCTTGGATTAAAGGGTGATCAGTCATCGGTGTGTTCCCTGAGGGAAGGGTGATCAGTCATCGGTGTGTCCCCTGAGAGAAGGGTGATTAGTCATCAGCATGTTCCTATAGAGAAGGGTGATTAGTCATCAGCATGTTTCCACAGAGAAGGGTGATTAGTCATCAGCGCGTCCCCACAGGGAAGGGTGAGTAGTCGTCAGACCACCAGGATGGGCTGAGGTGTCATCGCCACTTAGAGTATGGCGAGGTGACATCGGCATTGGGTGAAGACGAGGTGACATCGGCCTTGGGGGAAGACCAGTTAAATACCCAGAGGTAGGGAGAGGCCTGAATCACGAAGAGCCCATGTGGGTAGCAGGGAGAGCACAGTTAGGTGTAGAGTCCTGAGGGGAAGAGTACTCACCAGAACTAGGGTTTTCCCAGTGAAGCTACATGCATGGCACGTGAACAGTGAAGACACTCCCAGAACAGGCGGCCCTAGAGACTAGGTGCACAAGGAGGCACCCAGGTGGTCACCCTGTTAAAGTTTGCACTCCAGAGAAGGAAACCTTATGTGCTAGATTACCCTAAGATTGGGTGATAGCGGCGCAAGGGTATTCCAGTAAAACCTAAATATGGCTAGCAGCGCAATAAACCCTAATTAGGGCTAACGGCGCAGTAAACCCTAGACTATATAAGGGACAGTAAAATACTTCACAAATGTACGCAGTTTCTAGACCTAAACACAGAAAGAAACTCAATACACTTGGTGTTCCTTGCCCTACACTAACTTGAGCGTCAGAGTGCAAACGTCCTCTAGGGCACTCCCTTTCTCTTTTGCAGGTGCAGATTGCTTCAAAAGAACCAAACACATATCAACGTGAGGAAGGAGGCGTGTGAGTGTCATGAGTCAACCGATAGGCGGGTCAACGGGCAAGAACATATATATATATATATATATATATATATATATATATATATATATATATATATATATATATATATATATATATATTAGTTTTTTTAAGTGTTTATCTTTATTTGATTTCGGTTTCTTATGTTTGAACCTCAACAAAAATGATTACTAGTTATCAACCTTACTTAATTATTAATAATTGTGAATACAATTAGTCTATGATTGGATGAACTCAAGAAAAGGTGTGATAGCTAAAAAAGTAAAAAAAAAAAAAAAAAGTGAAAAATAATAAAAAATTAATTAAGTTGAGAACTTAGTGTATACTTGTCTCTCATGAACCCTATCACGTGTGTAGACTGGTTGCAAAATCCTAGCCTAGTGTTGGAGTTTGAAAATGACATTGTCTTCTTCATCTCTTTGTAATATCATTTTCTCATAACTTTCTTTGTTTTATTCGTTTTTGGACTTTACCATCTTTAAAAAACTATAACTTATAACTTCTTTTCTGCTATTCTAATGATAAATATTGACTTCAAATGTTGTTTATGCAATACATTTTCCAAAAATTGTTTTCACATTCAACTTAGTTTATTTTTACATTTAAATGTTACACCACTTTGATATATTGTTCCACATGATACTCTTAAAAAAAGTAAAAGAAACTCCTGAAATTTCCTCATTCATCAGTATCAGTGCATGTGATGCCTGCATTTTTGGATTGTTCATGATGTTCATTGAGCATGACCTTCCATCACACTTTCCTCCTACTTGTTTCTATCTGTCAATTTTTTTTACAATAAACGTGATTCAACAACTACAAAATATCCCTATATCATAAATTAAGATTGGTTTATATGAACTAATCTAAACACTCATAATAATTTTTTTTTTCTTAATTCTCACTGTTTTGAAGGTTGTTAATTTGGGTTCACTTTTTTAGAAAAAATAATTAATAAATTTTGTTCAGTCAAATTTGTGATGACGATTATGGATTGTTTGTTAGTTGTTGTTCTCATCAATGAATATTATTCATATGATATTTTATTAACAGATTTAAAATTAAAACAAAATCAGGGGTCGTGTTTAAAACAATAAAATAAAATTTGAAATTGTTGTAATAAATAAATGAATAAAGTTATTAAACCCAAAAGGATTAATAGTGACGTTGTTTTTTCAGATAAACACGTTTTAAAAAAATTATCCAAATAAATTTATCTTCATTTTAACTTTCAAACCATATTTGTTTACCATTAAAAATTCAGCTCTCTAAACCTATTTTTTTTTAAATATTAATAATAAATAAATTTAATCTCATACCAATTAAAAATAAATATTTTTTATAATATATAAATAAAGATAAATTTTATCAATTTATAAAATTAAGTTAAATTTAAAATCTATATTTTAAAATTATATTTATAATCATACTAAAAATTTGTTGATCTTATCATCACTACAAGAAAATCATTGATTAAAAATCAATTTTAGAGACTAAAAATAATTAGTTACTATAATGACTAAATTAGAGACCATTTTGGAGACTAAAAACATTTTTTGTTTCTAAATTAGTTTCTATTATTGTTAAATGGTTTCTAAATTAGTATCTAATTAGCTATTAATGTTTTAGCTACCAATGTTTTAACTACTAATTATTTAGTTTCTAAATTTGGTAGCGAAAACCTTGGTCCAATTTAGAAACTATAATTTAGAAATCAAAATTTTTTTTAGTCTGATTTTTAATTTGGTCACTACAACAACTAAATATTTTTTATTTCTAAATTGGTTTCTAATAAATAATTTTCTTATAATATATTATCATTATGATTATGATTAAATTAGTTTAAAATCCACTTTTAAAATTAAATTAAAAATTGAATAAACAAAAATAATGAAAATTTTGATGGGTTATTATTTTTAGAAGAAAAAGTTTGAATGGTGACACGTATGGTGTTCTTGGACCTTTTATATGAATGGCCTATCTATGAAGAAGTGGGGTCCACTAAGTACCACTTATTGTGGAAGTGTGTGGGATTGATTCATCCCTATCTTGGGCTAAAGCCACGTCAGCCCTCGATTTCATCAACACGCTAACGTTATTTGGGACATGGACTCTGACATCTTTGGATTTCGGCTTGCTTTCTCAAATCTTCATCTCAATCATCATACCCTTTTATTTTTTCCAACTTTTCTTCATGCTTCTTCCTCACTCTTCATTGCTCATTATCTACCCCACTAATTGCAGCTGCTGCAATGCAAAAGAACCACATGTTATATTGTGATGAGGACTTCGTCTTTATATAGGTACACATCTCCATGGAAAACTTTCTTACCACACGCTTTGGAACAAATAGTTGAGTGCATTAGGATTTTCATTAGTATTTTGGCTTTACATGCAATACTTTTATCAATCTTTACTTTACTCAACTAAATTTGAATTTCAGGACTAATGTTTTTGGAATGATTCGTAATCAATGGAATATTTGTCTTAATTTCTGTGGAAAAATTAAGTTTAGGATTTCTCATATTTTTTGTGAAGGAAATACATGTGATAAGTTGACTAATTTATAATTTATTTATAAAGAACTATTTCATTGATATAACAGACTTCCTCTAGTCTGTTCTTAAAATTCTTTATAAATAGATATAGTCTACCTATATATCGTTTTTGTTAACATATGAGTTTTGGTCTAGTCCCCCAATATTTTTGTACTTTTTTTTTTAATAATAGGTTTTTTATGTAATGACAGATAATTGTTGTTATTTGAGGTATTAGGCTAATTAAAATGTACAAAACTTTTATAAAAATTAAAAAAAAATTTAACTCTTGGAAAATTGTATTTGATTATTTTGGATAAGCACCAAGTACGTAATGTGTTACTGACAATTTCTTAAAGTGTTTTTCAGAAGGAGAAAAATAGAAGACAGGGCATGATTTTGGTAAGATAATGTCTTAGACTTTTCGTTCATCTCAACAGTGCTATTAACAAATTTGCTACAACTATAGAGGCTCAATATAGTAAGTTATTAAATGTTCATACAAGTTCAACATGTGAGACAAAGATTATCAACATAGGCCATTCAATATATATGATTTAATCATAATTTCAAATTAATAGTTAATTTTTTAGACTTTATTTTTTAAAGGAAGAATTTCAATTGTGATGTGTTAAGTGATTTTGCTACATGGAACAACTATTTCCAATAGTCGTAACAATTTTTATCTCTTTTTTATCAAGTTCAATGATTATTTTTCTGTAAAATAGAAGATTTTTATGCTTGTTTCTAGCTTATTTTTCCATATTATTCCTGGAGAAGAGTTCGCATATAATATTTATTGTAATATGATATTAGAGGTTAAGTTTAACGAAAGTTTTGTAATCCAAATAAATAAAAGAGACAGGTAAAAACAGATATGGAAAGTTCTAAAAAAAATACAATATAAGAACAAGGCAGTTAAGGATTCATTAAATTAAAAATTGACTTAAAATATAGAAAATATAAATGTGAAAGTGTTTGAATAATTAAGTGTAACATTGGCACACTAGGAAAAAAAATAGACTATTAGAATTAAGGGTCAATAGTCAATTTGATATAATAGTCTTTTTTTTCTAGTAATTCTTACAAAAATCAATTTCGTCTAAAGATTTGTTAAAAAATATGTAATTTGGTCACTTTTATTAAATTCACTTGAACGATATTAACTAATGATGATGTGACAAATGAGTGATATTGTTATGCACATATGTATCCATGTCAGAGTCTTTTCATCATTATCAATTTTAAACTCTCTTTTCTCATCTCTCTCGCTAGAACACACGTAGACAGTGAAGTATTGGAGAACACGACGACGGAGGAAGGTGGTTAGGTTGGGAGAGAGAGGGTATAAAAATGATTTAGGGTTAAAGGTGATGATGAGACTCTGACGTCAAGATATGTAAGCATAACAGTGTCAATCAAACTTACCATATAATCACCAATTAACATCGTTCATGCGAATTTAACATAAAAGACCAAATTGCATATTTTTTAACAAACATTGAGACAATTTTTTTTTTTTTAAAAACTACTAAATTAAATTGACTATTAACCCTTATTGTAATAGGAACCAGAAAGATAATTCTATCAATTTTAAAATATTCAATTATTTTTTAATTAATAGATAGCCTAAAGTTCATTATCTTTTATTTCAAAGTTATTATATCGTTTATCATTGATAAGTTTTTAATTTTATTTAGTAACATGGTTCAATCTAATTATTTTTTTTTTATAAATTATATGCTTTATGCATTGGGCTAATTTGTTTTATTTTTCCAATTTTTTATAAAATTTTGAAAAACAATGAATAATAGTATCAAGGTTAAACAAAGAGGACATGGTGGTTCACTAGTCAAAGAAGGCTGTGACAAAATATGCCAAAAGTTATATTACTCATAACTTCTTCTATATCATATGCAGAAAAATGAATAAATAGACAAATTATTTCTCTCAACATTTACAAATTTTCAAGCTAAAAAACGCGACCAATAGGAACCAAATAAAGACCTTTCACCTATGATTTAGGGTTTAATTAACATGAAGAAAAAAAAAATCATTTCTAGAAAGCCTCTGTAGTTTCAAAGACTTAACATGTATTTTCTAGAAAACTTGGGTAGTTAATTTCAAAGATTCACACACTAGAACACAAAATCTAAACGATTACGACATTTCAGTTTCAGTTTTACGGCGATGTTCCTCACTCTAGAATAGTTCTTATTTCCACAACATTTTCTCGGAAAACAAATTGAAATCATTTTTTTATTCTTCTTCTAGAAAAACATTGATGATGAAGACCATTAAATATAGATGTTTAAAATGTTGTGGATAAGATGTGTCCAAGAGAAATGTTTCAAGAGACTTGGTCGAACCATAAAAAAAATAGTGTTTTTGCAATGTCTTCACGTAAGATCATAGATTCATCTTGTAAAATTTTGACTTTTAATAATTTCTTTAATGTGATTTCAGTTTTCTTCTTTTGTTTACATTGAACTAGGATTTGTTATAAAATTTTCGTTCACACTCTTGCTTTTGCTTCGTTTTAAATTAAGATTATTATAAAAAAAAAAAAACGATAGGAAAGAGAAGTTTAAGAAATCTTTTCACATTCAGAGCATTCTATTACTCGTTAAATAATCTTAGAATGATTTTCAATAAATCACAAGCATGTTATAGGTTTTTTTACTAAAATTGTGTAATTTTTATTTAAATTTATCAAAAACAAATAATTTTTTTAAAAAAACTAAAAAAGTTGATAGATCGTGTATTAGAAGAATGACTTAAAGGTTAAGTCGTGTGTTTAAAACTTTCTAAAGTATAATTTTTACGTTTAAATAAAAGTTGTATAGTCTTCGATATATAATATTTATTTTTTTATGTTTAATAGAGTCGTATTTAATAAATTTGAGTGCACTTATTTCACTTTTTATACCAGAAATTTATTTTATTTGAAATTTTTTTATTATTTGAATTTTTTTAAGTATTTGATTAATAAAAAATTTAAATGTAAAAACATTATCAAACATTTTTTTTCAAAATATTCACATATATATATAATAAAAAAATAAGAATTACATAAATTTTAATAATCAAATAATTTTAAAAATAAAAAATATTTACATAAAAGTTATTATTAACACTTTTTATTATAGAAACAAAAGAAAATAAAACGTGTCGATTAAGTGAATGAAAAAGAGAGTAAAAATAAGTTATATATAACTTCTTTAATATCAATTAAAAAACTTTATTTTCTCTATTTTAAAAGGTATTATTATTTCTACTATTTTTGAAGAAAAAAAATTATGCTAAAGAAATCTTTAATTTTTAAGCAACCCCATGAATATTTTTCATCCAAAATCATTGTTAAACTAGGAAAAATTAAATATAACATGATAGAACCTACAAAAAAAAAAAGAGTTAATATTTGTCTTAAATACCTTCCTCTCAAATAACCCAAAAACAAAAACAGCATAATTAAAAAATTCCACAAAACTGTGAAAGTTCATAACTCATTCCACTTAATTATAAACCTTTGCCTTTTGTCCATTCTTCTCCAATGCTGTTTTATACTCATGTCTGTAGTTAGAAATCACACTACAGAAGCAAATAAACTAATTAATAATTATAATTTGTTCTATATATATATACACATACACATATGTATGATTGGAAGAAGATGATGATTAAGGAATCAAAATCCCATAAAAAAGCAGAAAATCTTTTCAGTGTCCCAAGTGAGAGTGGTAGGGATGGGTCCATGTTACCTCCCAAGAACACCACACACATGCATGGGGAACCCTACAAAGCCATACACTTTTCCTTTTCCTAATTAAAGTTTTACTTTCTTCCAAAGATCCATTATTGCCACTAGGACATGAACCCTTTATAAACAACAAATATCTTGTGATCATCATTTAATTTTAAAAGTTTTGTCAATTTTCATATCAATTATTTTAGTTGGATGGTGAGATCAGGATTCCCAGAACCAATCCTGTAATCAACAATGCATCCAAACCCATGGATTAATAAATTGTTTTGATGGGAATTTTGCATTTCTTCTAATTCTCACAATATTATAACAATCATACATCCTTTTCTTGATAAGTGACAAGGAGTATAAAAGTCAAATAAACTAGTATTACACAATTCGGCTCATACTATGTCTCTTTCAAGTTTTAAGTCTTCTTTAGGGTGGTTGTGAATTTTTTATTTTTAGAGTTTCATTTCAAAATAGAATACGTCTAAATATGGGATAGTTTAAATGCTTCTTAACTTATCTCACTTTTAGAAAGAAAAAATATTCTAATTTTAAGCTTTTAGAAATTGTATAATTATTTTTTCAATATATTTTTTTTACCTTTCTTCATTCTTTCGAGTTGGAAAATAGACAAAGGGATACTTCATATTTTCTCATTTTATATCTCTTACAAACATTGATTAAATTAAATATTAATTAAATTATATATTATTTTAAAGATTAAAAAAAATTATTGATATATAAAGTAGTTTTTATTAGAATAAAAAATTTATATGTTGATATCTAATTAGCTGACTTTAGAATCTAATGCCAACTTTAGGATCTAATTCGTTGGTAACTAAAATTTTAGTAGTTAATTAGATACTAATTTAAAAATTATTTATTAATAATAGAAATTATTTTATATATCAATAATTTTTGTAGTCTCTAAATTAATATCTAATTTAGTTAATAAAAGACTAGTTATTTTTTAAAAAATAATTTTTATTTAATGATTTTTTTATGGTTTAGAAAAAAGACTCATTTAATTTGCCTTTTTTTTGGTATTTGTGATTTAAGGCTAAATCATACTCAAAATATTGTGTTTAATTAAAATTAAAATTTGTTTTAACTGTCAACACATAATTATAAAATTCATACATCTTCTTACATTTGAAATAAAAATGAAACTAAAAAACTTCAGTCTGGTTTTGTTTAAATAAAAATGTATCATCTGAAACTTAAAACTATAAATTGCCCAAACGAGTCTTTGATAAACCAACCAAAACAATAAAATAATATTACTACCTTTGTCTCACAATTTATCTCTTTTGATATTCTAATTTGTCTCTACGTTTATTTTATTTTTCTAGCAAATAGAAAAAATAGCATATTTTTTTGGTACTAATACCTTCATTTAACATTCTCTTGTATGAATAGTTTACGTACATCTTAACTATTTTAACAAGGTCGTCTTTGTTAAATGTATAACTATTCATTGTTATAATTTGTGTATTTAATTTTGTTAATATGTATGCATTGCCTTAAAATACAAACAATACAAGACAGAAGGAGTATTTATTTAATTTTGAGTATGTCTTTTTGCCTTGGAGCATGATTCTTACATGCTTAAAGTTGGTCCTATCTTGCATGATCCCCATCACATTATCTAAAGAAATTGTTTTCCCAAAAGGGTCATCTAAAGTTATGGGACAAAATCAGATTTCAAAGATATGTGATACCTTATTTTAAGGACCCTTTGAGGGTCTAAAAGTTGGGGAGCCCTTAACCTAGCATCAAATGTATGGAGGTTTGTGCTTGGAATGTTTTTGAGGAACCCTAGATGAGTTCCACTTGTGATAGGAAGTGGCTAAGGTTGAACATTTCAAAGAGGGAAACGAAAAAAAAAAGTGGCTGAAGGAGGCTGAGTTGGATCCACGAAACTTAAGATCAGAAATCAACATCACAAGAGTAAAAGAAAAAGAAAAATGGTGGCATGTACTTTTTTTAATGGTGGGGCATCAAGATTTGTCAAGATAAAATGATCACTATAGAGTGAAGATAACCACTTTTAATATTTATTTTATAAATAATGAAAAAAAAGTTCCTCAATTCTTTAATTATCGTACCGATAAGATTCAACGTAATTAGTGGTTAGCTGAGTTTTTTAATATACATTTAGTAGTCTAATTTGTTTACTAAGTGAATAAAGAAAACTTTGTAGAGAAACATAAAATCCACTTTAGTAATTTCATGTGTTTAGAAAAAAAAAAAAAGTAGTCTCTAAAATTATGTCAAAGAGTATCCTTAGTGTATGCAAGCTTTTTACTTTTGATGTTTTTCAAATGAGAATTGATTTTGTAGTTTGTAGAGTTTGAAGTATATTTGTAGGTCAGATATTGAGCAGCTTGGTCTTAAACACTATATATAAGAGTTGAGATACCTCTGAAATATTTTATTTTATTTTATTTATTTTTTACTGATACAAAAACTATTATACAAGTTTTTTAGAGGTGATTCTAAGTATGTGAGCTATATAAAGCAACATGGAAGGAGAAATTACCTACTAAGGGAAAATTTTATATATGAAATTTAGTCCTAAATAAAAAGAGAAATGTTATTTTGTGTCTTTAAGAAGTTTTGTTTTTTTTTTTCAAAACTACTATAGAATTTTTGGAATATGTTTTTTTTTAGTCTTCATATTAGTACATCTCTCTTATTTTTGTAGTATAATTCATCATAATGGAATACATTTGTTTGACGAGTAAAACTCATAAGAGATCGGCAACACCTCTAACCCAAAATCTCAAGACAATTAGTTTATAAATCTTTTTCCTAATATATTACTTAACTTTCTCATTTCTACTCAATATAGAACTTAAACTTACTTTTAACTTTCTAACAATCTCTTCATGAAGTAAGAGTCTCGTTGATATTGTTCAAATACTTTTTAATTACATAGAACTTACATTTACTATATTAATATAAAAAGATAAATATGAACAGTTTATTTAAATATTTTAATTTGATAAAAATCACTTTCACATTTAAAAAAACAATATTCTTTTTAGTTTCTCTCAAGATTCAAAATAATCAAAAAAAAAAAATCAGAAATGTAATTATAATGAGAAGTAATTTAAAACAGTACCAATGACTTCATTTAAAAGAAATCTGACTGTGAGAACAATACATAAATTAATTTCATTATCGGAATTGTTTATTTTTAATTTAAAAAAAACACTGTTTGTACCAAGATATCTTATTTCACATCACTATGTTTTACTTTTGGAGTTCGAATAGTTTTTAGTTTAATAGAAATATTAGTTCAATCTTGTTAAAATGATAAAATAAGTTGATATTCTCAAACATATTAAAAATATTATTTTTAATTTCTACAATACTCTTATTTAAATGTGGTTTTCATATATTTACATTCCGATACACATAGTTATTTTTTACATCTTTTTTCTACAGATAAAAATTAGTAATCCACTATTAGTTTTTTTTTTTATCAGCATTCGCTACTAGTAATCTCGCTTTACATTGTTATTAAATAAAAATTTACTCTTAATATCATTTTAAAGTTATAAATATATTTTATGATTGGATAATAAAGTTGAACAATTTTGTTGTGTCAATACGTAATTTATTTTTCCTGAATATAAATGGTATATAATAAAGAAGAATAATATTTAAAAGTTGTGGAATGTAGTACATAGTTTAAAAATTCAAAGGAAAATTATTTACCCCTATGAAAAATTAAATGACAGTCCTCAAAAGTTAAAGTTCGTGTTTCTATTAGAGCTAAACAAAATAGTTTTTAAGAGACTAAATACATTTGAGTTGTTTAAAAAAATGTACAAACCCATTTAAATAGTTTCGTGAATTGTTAAATTTTATTTTCAATGCTTCAATTTTTTTCATAATTATATAATTTTTATTAATTATTTTGAGGAGTTGATTATTTTTATGAGTTTAATCTATATTTTATAAATGATTATTATAAAAATAAAATTTTAACTATATGATACTCATAATTCATACATACTTTGACGTTGAGGGAGAAGATAAGTGGTAAGAACTTATTTTTATATATTTTAATTTAAATGTATGAAATAAATTGAAAACTAGTAATTAAGATTAAATTGTGTTTAAATTGTAATCTATATTTTGTTGGAAGTATGTGAAAATAGTAGTTGAAGTGTTGAGAATAATAAGCACAATTTAGACTCTTAATTATTGGGTTGAAAAAAAAAAAAAAAAAACTCTGATAGACAAGAGAGTGGACTTAGTAAACGAACAATTTAGAAATTCTTTCTTACCTTATAAAACAAAATCTTAATCTTCTTATCTTCAATTATTTTTCCTATTCTATCAAAGAATAAACCAAAATCATTTTCTCCCCTTTAAGAATTTTTCAACCCACAAGTTATTCAGAAGATATAGTGAATATCAAGCTTAAGTTTTTGAGTAAGTTCAATTTTTCTTCCTAGTCTTTTCCTTTTCATCTTCTTCCTTTACATAAATATTCATGCATAAGATTGTTGAATGTAAAGAGAGTTTTGATTTTATGCTTGATTTTGTGATGATTCATGGATAAATTTGAGTTTTGAGGTTATCAAGTGGGCTCTTTAGTGTTTTTGTTTTTTCCTATTCTTCTAGTCTTGTTTTCTTAGGTTACAAGAAAAGTTCAAAATTTAAAAAAAAAAAATCACTTTCTTAAAAATTATAGTTTAGGTTTGCAATTTATAGCTTACTTTTTATTATTTTGATGATATATTTGTATGTGATCAATGTGTAGATCACATTGAGATTTAATTATGGTGAGTTTTTTATGTTTTTTTCTAGAATTTATAAATCAATATTCCATTTTAATTTCTGAATTCATTTTAGCTCTGCTTAGTAATTGAATTTTGAAAATTTGAGAATATTATGTTATAAAATATTTGTAAAGATATGAAAATGTTGCTTGAATCTATGTGCATTTATTTTATTTAAGAATATGTTTAATTCAAACTTTCACTTTTAAGTTTTAGTGATGTTTAGTCAAATGAGAGACAATGTTGATTTTTTTTATTTGAGTATTAGAGTTTGGAGTAAAATAACGAAAATGGTATTAACTATGGTAAATTTTAGGTTTTTTTTTTTTAAGTTTTGATATTCCATCTTTTATTTGAGTGAACATTCCTTATTTGAGTGAAAGATTACTCTTAAGAGTATGAAACCAACTAGTGTCCAAAATTAGAAGAGTTTTGGAGTTTTGTTTTGGAAGATTTTCTTTCACAAGTTTTTGCTTATGTATATTGTTTGAAAGTTGAGTTAAATATATTTTTTTATTTATTATAATGTGAAATTAATTTTAAATTTTATTTTAAATTTTATAACTTCTGAATTTAAATATTTGTAATAAAAATATTGTAATAGATTTTTATTAGTTTTTTTAATATAATAAACAAATTTTCAATATAAACTATATTATAATATTATAATATATATATATATATGTCACTAATAAATAAATATTTTAATATTTTATTTCATATTAAAAATTCGTTTATTACCATAAATAAAAAGGTCAAATATTCAATTCAATAATTTTTTTATTATTAGAGTGTCATCATTATGAACACTGTAATGAATAATGAATGTTCTATTCTGTTTATTTATATTGTAATATTTGGGTCATTTCACAAATTGTCGAAATTTTCAATAATTGTTCTATGATTTTGAAAACTTAAACTTTACGACTCACGTGCATCTATACGTATACATACATGTATGCACACGGAGGATTACGATTTATTTTTTCAAAACTTTCTTTTTAGATTAAATGTTGATTTTCCATAAATCATATATATAAATTTAGTTGATGCTTATAAATCAAAGTCCACATAACATATTTTCAGAATATATTAAAATATAAGTTATTTAATTATTTTCTTTAATTTTAATGAAATTTAACATTGATAATGATATATAATTATAGTTTACAATCGAATCTATAAAATTTATTAACGGTATAACATTTATTAAAAACTACTCCGATATATTCATTTATTTATTTATTTTAGCATGTGACAAAGTTGTGATGAGTAAAATGTATAATATATAAATAAATATAAATTATGTTTTAGATTTTGAATTAATAATTTAAAGTGATATAAGTTACTTTTAATTATTGATCTTTTTCTTAATTAGGCTTTTTGGATCTTTTAGTGATTGTAATTTGTAACCATACAATATTAGACAATTAATTTAATTACATTAACTGAGTCTTCTAATTATAATAATTATAAGATTTATTTCTTCCTACAATTTTATTAATAACATTTACTTATGTTTCTGTAAGACTAATAGTTATATGTAATTTTGATACACTTAGTAGTTACATGTCATTTAAAAGATTTGAAACTAAAAATAATTTAACACATATAATTTAGAAGAAATAATTGAGATTAAGAATAATTTAAATATTTTTTGTTTATCAATTTTTATATAAAGTTCTAAATTTTAAAATGAATAATATAATAAATAGGATGATTTTGAAGTGTGGTTAGTTATCATAAAACCGACAACGTTTGCCAAACTAAATTGTGTGCACTAAATTTGCTGGTTTTGGTAGTTGTTCTGTTGAAGAATAAATCTTACTCCTATGGTAGATGAAGAGCCATATATAACAAGAAAAAAAATATTTAAAAAATTTAACTGGAATTTAATAAATAATAATTTATTTTTACATTAATACTGAAATTTAAACCTATAAGTTCATGTAAATTTATAAATTTGTGCCCTCTCTGCAATTTTTTAAAACTAACTTGTGTGCAATGAATTTGCTGGTTTTGTTCAGGAAAACACCATCCCTTCCTTCCATTTGCAAACCGTGGGCTCACAATGAGGACGAAATTCATATTTTCTATAAAAATAATAAAAACTATGGTATATAATATATATATATATATATATATATATATATATTTATATTTATTTCTAATAAAAAAGAAAAATATTTTATAAAAACCTAGAGTGACTTAAGAGGAGTGGTTTAGTATTCATATTTTTTTATGTATTTTTTATTAAATTAAGATTGTAATATATAATTATAAAAAAATTTATAAATATAAAGTATTGGAGAACGAAGTTATGATGACGACTTCGTGTTTAATTAAAAATAATAATAATAATAATAATAATAATAATATTTTAAATAATATTAAATTAAGTAATAAATAGAAATTAAATACAATTAAATAGATAATTTTAGAATTTAATTAAAGAAAATTACATAAGCAAATAAGCAAATGATTTATTTTTTTTTATTTTTTATTTATAAAAGCTTTCATGTTAAGCATGACTATGCAACCTGACATCTCAGTTAGACTGACACCTCAAGCAACAACAATTATCTGACATCACATGAAAAAAGTTTTATTAAAAAATAAAAAAAGAAAGAAAATACAAAAAAATGGGAGATTATACCAAAATCCATATGCTAACAAAAACGAAATATAGGTAGACGATACCTATTCATAAAAAATTATAAGAATAGACTAGATGGAAGCCTATTATACTAATGAATAAATTCTCTATAAATAAATCCTAAATTAGCCAACTTTTCAGCACACACATTTCCTTCACAAAAAATATGAGTAACCCTAAACCTGATTTTTCCACAATAATTAGACAAGTATTTTATCGATTCTGAAGCATCCAATGAACACTTGTCCTAATAGTAAACGCAGCACAAACCAAAGTAGAATCACATTTTAATCAAAAATTAGTAAGCAAATGATTTATTAATGAAAAAGATATTGCAAAAATACAAGATAATTAGCCATGTGAAGTTTAGCCCTCTAACATCAAGATTGTTGGGACCAATGATTTCTTGTGTGTTTCAAAGTTTTTGAGATAAAAAAAAACAACTTTGTAAATTAGTTTCGTGTGTTAGCCAATAATTTTTATATTTAAGTTTTCTAAATAAGTTGTTGTAAATTTTATTAACTTCATTTAAATAAATACACATGATGGATGTACATGTACATGTTAAAATTATGGTGTTAAAATTATGCTGTACATATTTACACGTTTTAGAACTTTTGATGCAAAATCATAAATTAGTTATCAATTATTAATTTATGGTTAATAATAAAAACTACTTTAAATGTTAATAATTTTTTCAGCTTTAAAATATTATTTAATTTAATCAAAAATTATTTATTTTTAATATTTAAAATTAATTTTTATTTTTTATTTTCTTGTGATTCATTATTCACAACTTAATAATTTCAACAATACCACGTATTCTTTTGTATTTATTTTTTTGGCAATTTTTTCTTTTTTCTTCTTCATAAACTTTTTCTTATTTACTTTTGTTTAATTTCATTTTCCTTAAAGTAATCTATTAGTAAATAATAATTTCTTCAAATATTTACCTCCCTGAATGAAAATACAAGCACAATTATTTTTTTAAAATAAATCTATTTCTATAAAAGAAAAATCAATACAATCTGTCCTTTAGGAATAATTTCTTTCTTCAAAAAAAATTCCTTACTTTAAAAAAAGAAAAATCCAACTGATTTTTGGACCATCAAACACCTAATTACACTTAAAAATTTCACTCCTCAAATACTGAATTATGAAGTTAGAAATTAAATTATAATGATAGGTATATGATTAAAAAGAAAAGAAAAATGAAAGTGGGTCAAAAATTAATGACTAGATAGAAGATATATGTAGGTATCCCCACCATAACCGTGTTTATGAACCCAAACTCACTTTCTTTCGACTTCACTTTCTTCACTGTGCTTGAAAGCGACCCATCACACAACCGCGTCTAACCTAGTTTTTTTTGTTTTACACCAAACCCTTCTCATTATTTTATTTTTTATTGCAAGAAGAGCAAGTTCCACTTTGTCACCAATGCCCTCAATTTGTGACTTTTCTTTCTCTCCATTTTTTATTCACTACTCAATTGCTCATGCACCAACTCTACAACTCCAAATATTTATTCCCTTCACCAACAACTCTGTTTCTACATTCACTCTAGTTTATTGCAATGTTGTTCATCATCATCATCAATATTGTGACATAAACCAAATGGGTTATAATGTTCACATCTTCCCTCTTAGTATAATAAGTGTGAGCTTGTTTTATATCAAATGGAATAAGTCTAAAAAGTAGTATATATAAAAAAAAAACACTACATATTCATTGTCTTCAAATTTTGAGTTAAAAGTTCTGTCTTAACTTTTTTTTTTATATAAAATACTTATAATTCATTAATGTCAAATAATTCTATAATTTTTTCATAAAAAAAAAACCCAACATTTAACCTTATCAAATGAATCTATCCTTGTAGAATATTATAATTACTTTCTTATCAAATAAACTTATCCATTATAATCACTTTCCATTTCGAATATGATTATGTTTGATTGTACCATTAAAAATATTATTAAATAAAAATCAATTTTAGACATTAAAAATAATTACTTATTATATTAATTAAATTATATATTGTTTAAGAAACTAAAAAATTATTCATATTGATAAATAATTTATAGATTGATATCTAATCAACTACAAATGTTTTAACTACCAATTATTTAGATTTTAAATTTGGTAGCAAAAACCTTAGTAGTTAATTAGATACTAATTTAAAAATTACTTATAAATAATAAAAACTAATTTAGAAACCAATAACTTTTTTAATTTTTAAAATAATATTTAATTTAGTTAATATAACAATAAATTATTTTTTTCTATTTAATAATTTTTTATTGTGTTAGTAAATAATATATGAAGATAATACTTTCTTTGCGTATTAAAAAAAAAAGATAATATTATGATGTATGGGGGAGTTGAAATATTTGATTTTTTTTATTAACAGTTATAAGTAAATTACACAACTAAAGTTTATATCATATGTAATTGTTTCCAAATCTGAAAATATTAGATGTACATGTTGCTTAATTTATTTAAAATTTTTGTTTTTTCCTTACAATTTTTTGTCACTGTATTGATTATTTCTTTGACATATTGTATTTCAACACAATGGTTTTTTTTAAAGTAAACTCTCAGTGTGTATGGGACATTAAAATATTAGATTTCAGTTGTTTCTTCTAAAAAAAAATATTTTAATCCATGTGTTTAAAGCATAAGTTGAAGTTTATAAGAAAGTTATTCATGCATACGAAAATTTTAAAATTTAATATTCTTTTGAATAGTTTTTGTTTTCTTTGAATAAGGTTTCTCTAAATTACCCCAAAGTTTCCAATTTTTTCAGTGATTGCTTGGTACCTTCAAATTTAGGAGGGTACTAATATCTTTTTATCTGCAACCAATAAAAATAGTTATTTCTACATTAAAACTAATTTTAAATTTTATAATTATACATATTTTTCAAAATCAATATTAAACATATTGTAAATAGAATAAAGAGTAATAAAATTAACGAAGATCATTTAATAAATAAAATATGACAAGATTTTTAGTAAATAACTCATGTTGAACTTGTTTATGTGAAATCGACATCAACCATATTGTAAAAAAGAATATGATATTATCAATTTCATAAAATAAATATTACATCTATGTCTTTTAAAGTATATATTAACTGATCATTAATACCAGACATGAAATATAACTTTAGATTTGCAAACCTACTAAAATTTGGTGGATTAAGTTGATATCTTCAACTCAACTCATATTTTCTTAAAAAAGTAAAATTTAAAAATAAAAAATAATTAAATTTTTTTATATTACAAATATACAATAATATTGTAATTTAAGTCATTAAAAATTATAAATTAATTTCGGATTATTAATTATAATGAAATAATTTAACATATAAACATAAAAATTATTTTAATTTATCTAATTAGAAATATTAATTAATCAATTAAAAATTTAGAAAATGTTTTTATAATGAAGTGTGTTTTTAGTATATATATATATATATATATATATATATTATATATATATATATATATATATATATATATATATATATATATATATATAACACAAAAAAACAATACTCTTTTAGACCAATATTGAGTTGATTAAATTCGATCAGATTAACTTTTTTTTTTCACCTTAATTAATCTATTTTGATTTATGGGAATTTTTCTAGTTTTCTTCTGATAATCTTATGTTTTTTAAATTGCTATATAAATAATTTTGAATGAAAATTAATTATTTCTCAGTAAATTCAATAAATTAAAAACTTATTAAAATTATAATAACTAATAAACATATTGGTGATTTGGTCATTGTGTGTATATTTATTATGATAAAAACAACTATCACAATAAAAGGCAAAAAATAAATATGTAAACAAAAGAATAATTATAAATTTGCATGCCTAATTGTAAATAAATAATTATTAAAACAATTTATTTTTGTAACGTTCCGGAACACACGTAATGCAAAACTACTTCAGAAAAGAAAAGCGTTTCGAAACGTTGGAGAAGAAACTGCCGAAGGGTGGAAAATTGAAACCCTCGAAGCCTTTTGGAATTTTCTAACCCAAAAAAGAAAAAAAAGCACCAAAAAACGTCTCAAATGGAGAAAGCGCGTGTGAGTAAACGTACTGGTCATGCGCTGTGTCTTTTGAACGCTGTACTTATCTATACGCGCACACATACACACATCTTCCACCCAAGAAACAAACAGGTAGTATATAAACAACCTCTTTGGCTGTCCCATGCCATATAATTCATGTCTGTTGCTTCTTTCTTCTCATCTTCTTCTTCTCCCCTTTAATATTACCATTGTTCCACTTTGTAAACACTACTACTCCAACAACAAGAACAAGATTAGCGTTATGGGTCTCTTCCTTTCTCGGAATTTGGCTTGCAAGTTCATATACCCTTTTCTTTTCTCCAAGAAGGTTTCCAAGGATTTGTTTCCCAAGCAGTTGGAGAACATGATGTCTCTGGTGTCTCCTCGTACTGGCAGGCATTTGCAGCGCTATGACCAAGGATGTCGCCAAGTTGTGGGGTGTGTTTTTGTTCCTTCCTATGCCTTTTTCTCCCTGTTTCTTCTTCTGGGGTTTCATCAAGTTTGGATTTTTAGGATTTTATCAAGTTCGGATTTTTAGGGGTTTCTTACTTTCTTTCATTCTCTTAGTAAATGATTCTATCGCAGTAATTTTACACTATCCAGGGATTGGTTTTAATTTAAACTTGTTGAATTTGGTAAGTTAAGTGTTTTAAGAACTCAAAAATAGAAAGATAAGCAGATATTAGAAAACAAAAACTAATTTAGAAGAAAATAACCAAACTTACCAGCATCTCAATAGTTTAAGATGGGCGACACGTTTTGAAATTTTTAAGTTTTTCTCAATTGGGGGCTTTTTTTTTTTTTTAAAGAAGGTTTTAAAGCGTGTCTTTTGATTTAATTATTGAGGGCCGGTGGCAGAAAGAAATACATTTTTTGGAAAAAAGTGATTTTTTTTCGTTTGGTGGGTTTGAGGTTAGATTTGTCTTTTTGTGTGTGTATATTGAGTTGTTAAGCTGACTTGTTCTGTGTGGTGTTTATGGAAATCAACAGGTGCATTCCTTATAGATACAAGAACAATGGAACAAAAGATAAGGAGTTAGAGGTTCTTGTGATTAGTGCTCAGAAAGGTCATGGAATGCAGTTCCCAAAGGTATTGTTTTGTCCTCCACATATTGTACTGTTTTTTGAAACTAAATTTTGGTTCATTTCAACCCTTTTTGGTCTTGTCGCTGATTTCAATGTGTTGTTTGACCTCAGGGAGGTTGGGAAATTGATGAATCCATGGAACAAGCTGCTCTAAGGGAGACAGTAGAAGAAGCTGGGGTTATTGGCAGTGTTGAGGTAAGTTTGTGTGAAAGCACTTTTTAGATTGAGTTTTTCTTCAGCCCCCAAATAATTGTGCCTTTGATTCTTACCTTATGTGGTGTTTGTTCTCTTGCAGAGTAATTTGGGTAAATGGTATTACAAGAGCAAACGCCAACCCATAATGCATGAAGGTTACATGTTCCCTTTGCTTGTTAAGAAGGAATTGGATAACTGGCCAGAGATGAACACAAGAAAACGCAGATGGGTAAGTGTTTTAGCCTTTCATTCAATTTTCAAATTCACTTTCCCAATAGCAATATCTTAATCAGTTAATTTTGATTTTGCTAGTGTTCTAATGTTTAATTGTGGTGATATGCATCATGCAGATGACTGTGGCTGAGGCAAAAGAAATATGCCCTTATACTTGGATGAAGGAGGCTTTGGATGTATTGGTCATGAGACAAAATCAGCTGCACTCCAAAAAGGATGTGGATATGAGTAGATTGTAAATTTGTGTACGGGGTGTTTTGGTTTCACGTTTCAGATGTGATTTTTCACGCCTAGGGAGGAACTAGTAGTTATAACTTTTACATCTCAAAGGTGATTTCATACTTCTCAACGAACTTCCAAACACGCATGTAGCAGATAATTGCTTTTGGAATCCACCAAGTGGTAAAACAGAAGCAATCAGAAGCTGTTAGTGGCAGCACAGAAATTGAGACTTCAAAGCCATGAAGAGGGAAACTGATTTTCAAGGTCACAATTTCTCCCTGGAGTTTGTTTCTGTCTTCTAAATGGCTGTAGTTTGAAAGTTTAGCAGAGTTTGCTATGTGTTATTCAGATCTAGCTATAGAAATCAGCCGTAGATGTACAAAATCAATTCATTCTTTCATTCATTTGATTCTTTGTAAAGTAATGTATGTGTAGGTAATGTGTAGAACACATTCTTCTTGTACCAATAAAATGAAAAAGAGAGTAACTTCCATTTTGTGACTGAAAACTATCACCTGTCTATGTGAGACTTGAACAACTCCAAGGGTCATACAACAAAGCAACACAAATTATTATTCTGTCTAAAAAGTATTTCAAAGCTTTTCTCCATTAATTGTGACACTGGAGATTTGGTGTAGTTGATTTTAAACCTTCTGTCTTCTGCTATAAGATGTAAGAACAAAGTAAACTTATGATAGCAGCATCACTGGCTGAAGTCTAATCTGATTCTCAGTGCATCAAACACTTCATTTGAAAAAACATAAAAATTTCTCAAATGAAGTGCTTTAAGAAGTTTCAGGCACAACACAAACTGATGTGAGGTCTCAGAAATTGAAGCAAGTTTCATAAGCGTAAGCTGCTGAATCCATTTTGTTCCCAATTAAAGTACAATTAACTTTTAAAAGGATGGAAATTTGGAGCCAATTATTATGTTGAATAGCATCAAACTATGGAATCTTTGCGGCAAAACCTTTGTGATGTTATTAGGCAAAGATAGAGTGGTTGAGAAGTGGGAACAAGGACAATGATTGAGTAGAGAATATACCAAAATTTGTTTTTTAATAATCTCTTCTTAATAAAATCATAAGTATAAATGAAGTGAAACACTTTCTCCTAATCATATTTAATTAAAATTTCTGAATCATAGAGTGCCTACTTAGTTAAGCACAATCAATTACAAAGTTTATTTATTAAAACACAATTACCACTTTCTACTGTAAAACATTGAAACTATCCAAAGAAGTTTCTTTTCATTTTTTTCAAAGTTTGAAGAGAGAGAAAGTGATTTTTTTAATAAAAAGGTAAGACTTTTAACTTAGGCAGGCCAGCCACTATTTTTATAGGTAGAATCAATTAGTTTGGAAACTTCATTTTTACATATTTAGTTTATTACAAGTTAATATAAATTTGAGCACACTCTTCAATATTTTATAATTAAAGATATTGTTTTTATTGAATGAATTTAAGTTTATGATGAATAAAGATGAAATGAAGCACTTGTATGTATATGTATATTTAAGTAGGAGAAGGGGTAGTCTTTGTAAGGAGTGATGAAAACATGGTACAAAAGAAAAGACCAAGGGATGCTACAAGGTCAAGCAATGAGATGATAAGGTAAACATTATTACATGATTCTTATTGGCTAACCTAAAAGGTGGATGGAGATGTGTAGTTATTTATTTGTTTATCTTTCAACCTGTGGATGGCACAAAGTTTGAAGCCAATGATGTTGCCATCACCATTTCATATTATCAATCATGCTTGCAAAGTACCTTTCCAAAATGATGTGGAAAACATCAATTCAGCTACAATTGAGTTTTCAAATTGGATGGAGATATATTAACACTCTCAATAGTATCCATATATTTTACATCTTAATAAATTAATATTTTATTTTTTAGTTAAAAAATATTATTATATTATTATAAATAGTGTTAAAGATATATTTTTTATTGTTTATAGTGTCAACAAAACTTTTCTCTTGGCAATTACTTCCTTCACATTATGAATTTTTTCCCATTCGATATTTACATGATAAAAACATCCATAAATAAGAGGGTGGAATCAAAATACATTTTTAAATCTCTTTAATAGAACACATTTTTTCATTTAAAGTTCACGAACACTTTTTTTAAATTTTATAATTTTTTTCTGAATTACGTTTTTGGATTTTTTTTTATGAATTTTTTTTTTTGGAAATTTACTTTTTGTATTCTACAATTATTTTTATCATATACACTTGTATACTTGTTTTGTTTTGAAACGATGAGTGAGGTGTTGGTCAATGGATGTTGATGAGCAATATGAATATGAATGAGCTTTTGGAAAGTTAATTGAATAACGTGTAAGGAGAAAGTAAAGGGAACGATGGGGTCAACTATTGTTTTAGACGAATGATTATGTGTGAGAATATTATGAAAGTTATTTTGCCACTTGGAAATTATCCTAAAGTTTGAGTTTAAAATTATAATAAAATTTGGTAGAGTTACTAATTAGTCAAAAAAATTAAATATTATTACGGGTTATTTCAATTTTTCCGTGAGCACTTCACAATAATAGATAATAATATTTGTGAAAAAAAGGAAGTTTGAATTTCCATTTGAATTTATTAAGAGCTAGAAACACAAAATTGTAACTGTTCCATAAAATTAAATATAAAACTCATTTTTACTACTTTACTGTGTTGCTATTGTTATTTAATTATTTATGTTTTCATTGCTATGGTTTTTTTTTGTCTTCACCAACCTTACAAATGACAACCCTTGATATTATAATAATTATTATTATTAACAATACCTGTTTACCATAAAATTGAAATTAAATTTAAAATTCTATTCTTCACGTAGTTTTTAATCTCATAATCCTCTAAACACGAATTTTATTTGAAGGTTGAGGAGTATATTGTTGCTAACAAAACTTCATGGAGTGTTCAAGTTTTTTGCAGATTTGATAAACAGGACATGATGAGTTTCCAAAAATTTCAAGATTCAGTGTTTGCAATCTGTAGTTCGAATGACAAGATCCTTGATTTGAAGGAGAATGCATGAAGCTACGGCCACCGCGAGAGTGAAAAGATTTTTACTGGAATTTGTCACCAGTTGAACGCATAAGATTCCATGCAGCAACATCAGCAGTAGGAGAAGAAATGGTGAGATGATCAACATGATGGTATTTGAGAAGACGTTCTTCTTGGGCAAAAAAAGGGCTTCAATCTCATTGATAATGTATTGATAATGTAAGATTCTTTGCGAGATATTATAAAAGCTACAAAAGGGTTCGCGGAAAGACCATTCAAAAGAGACAGGTTCTCTTATGGCAACAAGCAAGTCCACAATTTTCTTAATTTTCTTAATTTAATTATTCAAAATAAATGATTAAATTATTTAAAATAAATAATTAAGTCATTTAAAATAAACAATTAAATATTATATATAATTCATATATTTAATTAATATTGTTCATAATATTGAAACAACATTCAAATTATTTTATTTTCTAAAATTAATCAAATGAAATACAACAATTTAAAAATGAAAAGATTTTAAAATATATATTAATTTAAAATATAAAATAATTATTTTATAATTAATATTTGATATTAATTTATAAATTTTAATTAATAATAAAACTTATTTTAAATACTAATAATTTTTTAATTTATAAAATAATATATAAATTTATTAATATAATAATTAATTATTTTTTTCTGAGCTTAGAAATCGAAACGTTTTAGGGATCAAATAATTAATTTAAAATTTCATGTATACACTCCAAGTTACTTTAAAAAAAACTACAAGAGAAAGTTATTTTTTTTTCTTTATGTATTATAAAAGAATTACTTATAACTATGGTTAGAATATATATGAATATTTTTTAGATGAAAAATAAAGATATAAGTTATTCCTTAGACAATTTTTAATGCTTGAAACCTAAGATTTTTTTTTTCTATCAACTTGTATTGCGGAAACAAATGCAATAAGACAATAAAGAAAAGATGGGATGTTGTGTATTAGTATATCTTTATTATGCCTTTTTCATGAGAGTAACCAAATCAAGTGTGGCACCATAGCTTCTATTTAATGCCTCAGGGTAGCAACCATGCCCGTATCCACCAATGGCTTCCTTACTTCCATAATAACATGTTTGTAAGAACCCGGCATCCCAACACCAGCTAAAACTCTTAGCTCGTTTGCAGCGTTTATATCTATGCACACATTCATTTCTGGGATTATCTTGAAATATCCCAATAGGTGGTTTTCTTCTGCCTTTTCCCTTCACCTAAATTTGTTCCCATCAGCACGAATTCTAATGGCAAAGACACAGGTTCTGGCTTCTGTGTTTGAATGATAAGAGAAAGTAGAGGTTTATCCATACATTTTATAGTCGTTAAAACAATCAATTGAGCAAGCCGGTAAGCAAATGATCCAACTTAAAGCTGCTCCTTTAAGAGAGGTGGGAAATACTCGACATAATAGCGTATCTTTCATAGTATATAAACTGACTTGTGTTAGGTATGCGCCTACATGTTCATCTGAGTTGGTAATATCGTCATACTTGTCAAGCGTTGGGTTTTTCCAGGTATCTAGCAAGGGCACTTCCATGATGGCTTCCATAAAAGGACTCTGCTGAGGTACCGTTCACAAGGTGTTGGATGATACTGGCCGAGTATTCTCTTGATAAGAACTCCTGACTTCCTCCGTTCTCGGATGAGTGTTTTTAGTTAAGGGACACTCCCCTTCTATGGTCTCTTGGACGATTGGATCTCCATTAAGTTTTTGCTTCATTCTAGCATTCTCCCTCTTCAATGCCACTATCTCTTCTTCGTTCTTCCTTTCATCCCTTAGATCTCTTCCTCATTTTTCTTCTTCAACACCTTCATCTCCTTCCTCATTTGTAAAATCAACGTCATTGGGTCAGGTTGGCTAGTCTCTCTCACTTGTGTATTCCTGTCATTGCCTGTCATGTTTCTTGTTGTTATCATGCGGATACTCCAGAGGGTTTCTTCCTGACTCCATAATGGATGTCAAAATGTTCTTACAAGGTCGGGTTCTTTCTAGAGTGATTCCTTTAGTCTTCGTTTTCCAGTCTTCTCAGCCTCTAGGTGTGATACCAAGCCGAATTGGGTGGGTACCTGCGAAAACACTCCGACAATCAAGTCAGTTCAAGTACAATATGCATGTCAGTTGAAAGTGAAAAATTACCTTTAGTGCTGGGATCCCCTCTAATATTTATACTTTTTGGATGGGCCTCAACTGTTGTGGGCTTGCATGTGAGTTCAAAAGAAGGTCCAACTATGCCTTAATCATGATTTACCATTAAGTATAGCTTAATCACAATTAATTGTAGATTTATGGATTGTATCCAGAGTAGGTGTGTTATTCGGTCTTCTCAGCTATTCGGCCATCTCGATCTTTCTCGGCAATCCAATAGTACACCATCTATAAAGGAACAAACACATCATTTGTGGTGATGCAGGATGATGGGAATTTGGTCTTGAGGAATTCACTTTCCTACATTATATGGCAGAGCTTTGATTCACCCACGGATACTCTTCTATTAGGTTAGACTTTGAATACCAGTCGGAAACTATTCTTCAATGCCAATGGATCAGTAGACTACTCAACTGGACAATACACTTTGGAGATCCAACAATCGGATGGAAACATTGTTCTTAAAGCTTATCGGTTCATGGATTTTGCCTACTGGTGGAGTGACAGTGCCCAAAACACAGGTATGAGGATTATTTTTGACAACACAACAACTTTTCTTTACACGCGGTGAATGTTAACCACCAAATTATATTTAACATGACAACTGATGTAGTGGGTTCAATCCAAGATTACTATCATCGTGTGTTGGTGGACGAAGAGGGAAACTTTCAGAACTTAATTTACCATAAAGAATATGGAAATGAGTGGAGAACTGTTTATCTTCATTAGCTGAGAGGTTTCTTTAACGTGCGAATTATTTATCTTTATTGGTCGAGAGGTTTCTTTAACGTGCTCTCGGCAGAGATTCACTTACGTGAATTCTTTCTTGGTCGAGAGGTTTCTTTAACGTGCTTTCGAGAGGGATTCACTTAGGTGAATTCTTCTTAGTCGAGAGGTTTCTTTAATGTACTCTTGGAAAGAATTCACTTAGGTGAATTCTTTCTTGATCAAGAGATTTCTTTAACCGAGAGGTTTCTTTAACGTGCTTTTGCCAAAAATTCACTAATGAAGTCAAAATAAAGTATAAACAATCTTACATAAAATCATAATCAATAACTTAATCAACCAATAAAATGATAAAAATTTCCAATGAGACGAATAACTCCTATATCTTAATTTTTGATAAAACTAAGTATAACAATTATGATAAATAATTATAATTTCACAGTATATAATAGGATTCCATATTGAATGTATTAGAATGACATAAACAATATTTTCTTAATTACAAGTTTCCTAGTAGAGATATATTTTTACATTCTATTAGACTATAACTAAATTAAGATATGTTATTAATTCCGTGTTTGTAGCGGTGATAATGTATTTTTCACATAGACATCACCACATCGCAACATGTAAAATACGAACTTTTGATTATAACTTAATAACACAAATTTCTAACTGTTTTTTTTAGTAATTTATTTAATATTTCTATTTATGAATACAAGTAATGAAGAAATATACTACTAGTAAAAGAATGTACTAATATGTACAATTCACAATTTTTTTTTATATATTTACAAACTATAATTTTTTGTTAACAAAAATACTTAATTAAACTAATTCTTTTATTTTTTTCAGTCTAAATTTATAAGATTTTTTAAAATATAAAATAATATTAAATTAAATAGATTAAGTTGTTTTTAAACCAATATTTACCAATTGAATTTGATTTTTTAGTCCAATTTTTTATCCCGATTTCTTAATCTTGGTTGGTCCCATCTACAGTAATCTAATAGTCTATATTTAGTTTATGGATTGGAGATGCTATCCATAAATCTTATGCAGTAGTAACTCTTAAATGAAATGTATATAAGAAAAAAAAATTGTCACTCAAAACATTATGATAATACAAGAATATTACTAATATTTTGTTTATATTAAAGAAAATTTAAATAATATTTATATAATGAATTTATTTTATGTTTTACAACTTAAAATAAAAAGCGCTGAACATGTCAGATTCCGACCGTTATATTATGACACAATTACCATTACTCAAAGCATAAAGTGCAGAGTGCATGTATAGGAGTGTAAGAAGAAAAAAAGAGTGAAGAATGGAGAGAGTGACAGAGAAAACAAAATTCGAATATGAAGCTCTTAGAAAGGCTCGCATGTTAGAGAATCAGGCATGTTTGAGATTTTGAGGTTGTTTGTCATGGAATTAGGTTGTTATGTTATGTGTTATGTGTATATGTAATGCTACATTGTGTTGTTTGTTATGCAGGCTCGGTTGGATTCTCTAGGTGTTGGAAAAACTGTTTCTCAGCTTCGACAACAAGTCATCAAGAAACAACAATCACAGAAGACTTACCAGAAGAAAGTGTATGGTCTCACCCCTTTGCGCCGTTCCCTGAGAATCAGCAACAACCTCACGCCGCCACACTCTCAACCTTCCAGAATCACTTCCACACAATCCCAACCTTCTAAAATCACTTCCACACCTTCCAGAATCACTTCCACACTGCCCACAGCCCTTTTAACCCCAAAACAAGGTTTTTTAGTCTCTTATTTCTTCTAGACTACTTTTGTTCATATTAAATATAATGATTTTTCATAACTAAATAAAAAAGCTATTAACACAATATTTTAATCATCCTTCAAACATACATGCATACATGTGAACATACACCACTTTTTTTTATGAACATTGGTTTGAAAATTAATGTTTAATTTTACATTATTCTCCATCTTTGAGGGATTAATATGATGTATAATGTATTTACTAGTGAAGAAGAAACATGTGACAACCACAGAATATCCTTGAAAGATCAAATCTGCTACATACTCCTGATTCAAGCAGTGTTTTTTTGGTGATTTTTTTCTGTGAAAGATGATTGTTTACTGCATATTTTGACAGATAAGGTAACTTTGTATGGAGAGAAAGAAGAGAAGCAGAGACCTGCCAATGCTCCTCTAGTGAACCTCAGCGATGCTGATCTTTTGCTTTCATCAGAGAATTCTGCTAGACGATGTAATAGCAAAGGCAGAGGTAGCATCTACAATCCAGTTTTGGGAATATGCTGCCATTTTTGCAGGTTCATTTTCTCAGCCTTCTTTTTAATCACAGTCACATTATATTAATGTAATATTTTAGTTTTTTTTTCTGTTAATTAAGTTAATGATCACAAATTCTATGCAGTTTGTGGTATATGTTTTATATCGTTATATTAGAAGCTAATGTAAAATGGTGATATTGAACTTGGTAATTACTTAAGAAGTTTTTGATCAGTAAAAGGTTTAGTGTGTAGCTCTTTATATAAAAAGTAACGTTGTATTTGAGATATAGATGATGATGACATTGCAATGTAAAACACAAATGCAGGCAAAAGAAATTGTGTGGTGAAGAAGACTGCAAGAGATGTGGCAATTTTGATGTGAATGAACCATGCATGGGTTAGATTTAAAATGTTCTTATTTTTGTGTTTTTTTTGTTAGTTCCACAATGTTTGTAACACTTAAACAATGGTTTCCTAACAGGGAAGACTGATTGTTCTGTCTGTCACTCAAGCACGGGTGTTTTCTGTAGAGCCTGTCTGAAGGTTCGATATGGTGAAGGTAAGAAAAAATAGTTAAACAAAAGTTAAGGTAGCTAGACAAAAAGATTCAAATTGGATTACCAAAAAATGGGTGGTGTCAGTTGTTGCACAGAAAGATCAAGTCCACACCTTAATTTTTATCCTTTTTAAAGATTTATCAGAGTTAAAACATCAATGCTCTAAAATTTGTTTCATTATAAATTTATGGTGTGTTTGGGAAACTCTTGCTGCAGAAGGTAACCCAAGTTCTTTTCCAATGCAAGTGTGAACTTCTCTTTGATGCCTTGCAAACCAAAAACCAAACATGGACTTACAACTTTTAACTCAATTTTGATATTCTATGAGAATATAGCAAGGCTTATTAACTACTATTAACTATTCACTATTGTTCTATTCTAGAAATCGAGGAAGTGAGAGAGAAGAAGGGATGGATGTGTCCACATTGCATAGAAAAACAAGGAATAAAGCCTTACTGGATATGTAACAGGTAGAGCCATTAAATTTTAACTCCTACTTTTCTTTATGGTTTGGATACTGTAAATAAAAAGATGCAGACATAATTTTGCAGTGCTGAGTTCCTTTTTAAGGCACATAAACTTTACCTATATCTTATTCATCTGATTCAAGATGTTGTCTCTTTTTTGCTATAATTGATAATTAGTTCAATATGCTTGAGGAAAAGAAAGATGCCTCCAACTGGAATAGCAGTGTTCAAAGGTTAGCCTTAGCCCTTTTCTATTCTCACTTGTTTTTGTTGCTGTAATTGATATATCTTTGTACTAAGTATGTAACTTTTGTTTTGATTCACTGAAATGATGAAGCTCGGGAAATGGGATACAAATCAGTGGCACATCTACTAATGGAAGAACAACTTAAACGTGAAAAATGCAAGTGATGATGATGATCATAGCCATTGTATTCATAAGAATTGGTAGATCAGTTAAGTTATATTCTCACTCATTTGCTTTTGTAACATTCTATAGTGACACCATTTTTTATTTCTGTGATAAACAACTCTGATTTCTATGTCATCCGATTCAATGTGTCAGTTCTAGGTCCATTTTATCAGATTTATGTGAGAAACAAAATAAATTTGTTTGAATTAATTTCACATTAATTGTTTTAAATTATACGTTTAAATTAAATAAGTATATTACATTTAAACATTAACGAGATATATTATTAAACATATTAATCAAATAATAAGTTATCCAACTAATAAGATAAATCATATATTATTTGCTTTACTCCAAAAGTTATATTCATTGGTACACACATTAACTACAGTATATATACGATTCACATATAACTTTGATCGATTAACCTTAATTCCTATCTTACTCTCTCCTCAACATTGTAATCTAACAAAACAAAAAAATTGTGGTTATTCTCTAAACTTGAAGAGAATTCATGTATAATAGTTTTACAGAGATACATATTTTAATAAAATAAAGAATAAACATATTCATTCTATTTATAAACTTTTATTATTTATTTATTAAAACTTAGGTCATAGGAGTAAAAAAAAATCCTTAAAAAACATTTAAGACTTTACCATAAATTTCTAAAATTTATATATATATATATATATATATATATATATATATATATATATATATATATATATATATATATATATATATATATATAGACACACACACAAATATGACTAAAATAATAAAACTTCAAATGTAAATAACATTTAAAGTGGCTAAGTGGATAGAGTTTATACCACAGTATAAAAGTAAACTAATTAAGAGTTACAAAAATAACTCCAAAAGTTTATTTGAGACACTAAATAGTATTTCAAATAGAGATGATGTTAGGCTTTTTCTTCCTGCACTCCCTCAATTTCTATTTGCACTCCACAATTTTTGAAATTCTAATTTTGACTTTGGGAGTTTTATTTGAAAGGAACGAGCTTTATGGAAGAAGACTTGGATATTACTAAATTTATCGCATTGCCTAAAACCCATCAAAGTGTTTGCTAAAGCTTTACCCATTTTAAAACGTTTTACCAATCTTTTTGAGCAACTAAAAAAAATAAGCATACGAATCCATTAATAATCTAAAATAAACCCTGCTAAAACATAAATTATTACAATAACTAATTATATAATTTATTTATGTATCTATTAAAATTGTACTGCAATACAAAAAACTGATTATATAAAAAGCAAACATTAAAAAAAATATATTTCATTAATAATACCCATCATATAATACTAGCGGAAACACATATAGTCTTACCTTGTATATTCGTTTTTTTATTTTTATTATTATTATTATATGTGTATTTATATTTATTTAAATAAAATATAAATATATGTGTTCATATATTTTAAATATCAAATTATATATATATATATATATATATATATATATATATATTTTAAAATTATTAAATTCTTCTTTAAAGAGAAAATCAAATAAAGATAAAGATTGATATTCGAAATGTTTTTCTGCTTATTATTCAAAAGAAATAAAATTATTGTTAACAAATATTTTTATTAATTAAATTATAATAATAATAAAACTGTATAAAATATATCATTCATAATTTTTTCAATTTTAAAAATTTAAAAATTTAATTTATTTATTTATTTTTTGCGTATTTTTATCAAGATTAAAAAAAATAGATTGTTAAGTATTATGATTGATTTGATTTTTATAAGAAAAACAAAAATCAAATTATAATATGAAATAAAAAAAGTAACAAAAAAAAAAACATAATAAAAGTAAAAGAAGAGAAAAAAAAAGTTGTTTGATGAGCCACAAATTCAACAAGAGAAACAGAAAAGCTAAATAATTTATATAATTTTGTTTTTTCAGGATACTTACCCATTGGAAAAAGTGTTCTAAAAAGAAAATTAAACTATAATATCATTCTTAAAATTAGTTAAAGAAGAATCACTTTTATAAATGGATATAATATATTCATATTTATTAAAATAAATTATAAATTTATATTCTTAATATAAATATATGAATAATGATATTTTATTTGATTTTAAATATTAATTTACCTACAATTTATGCATTATTTAGATTATTGAGAGATCCTAAGTACTATACAGATCAAAATGTTTTAAATTTTTAAGAAAAAATCATGCAATTTAATCATTAATATTAATAAAACCAAATTTTAAATTTATTAATTTTATAAAAAAGAAATTGCATTGATGAGATATTTATGGAGTTTTACTAAAATTTTTACTATATTTTAAAAGAATTAAAAAAATTTAAAAATAAAATAATAAAATTAAATATGTTAATAAAAGTAAAATAAGTAATTGTATGTGATTACAAACTGTTATAAATATATAATAGAAATAATTATTTCAAAATTAAAAATTAAGAATTTAAACAAAAGAGTAAGGGTAACAACATTATCAAAAATTATTTTCAAATTTAAGAAAAATTATCATTTCAAAGATCTTTAACTCAATATTAAAAAATAAAACTTTTAAAAATCAAGGTTTAAAAAAATCATATAAACTTAAAACAATTATTAGTATTTATTATTTTACATTCAGCATAAACATCCATCGAATTCTATTTCAAATTAATTTAATTTCTTAAAAATTTAATTGTTTTAAAATTTAAAAGAGGAATCTTCATATATACATATATATTCATCATTTTCTTTCATATTTAACCATAGAATAATATGATATAAATATTTTAACATATTTTTTTTTGTATTTATTTATTAAATAAATAAAATATAAAATTATAATAAATACATATCTATTTAAATATTTTTAAATGCAAAATAAAAATTATTTTAAAATTTTAATAACTAAGTTATACTTAAAAATATATTAAATAAATTCAAATTTATAATACAATCAACATAATTATATTAAAGTTACTACATCATTGTTTCATTGTAACATTGTCTTTTTTTTTTTTTTCATTGTAACAATGTCTTTTTGTTTAGGAAGTTAAAGTAAGTAACTATCAAATCATGTTTTAATTTAAAATTCAATTTGACTAATTTTTCTAAATAATAAATATAGTACACATTTCTCAAATATATTTTTTAAATTTAATATTAATTTTTTAATTTAAATAATTATAAAATTATAAAATAACCAAAATAAAATATTGATATAAAGAAAAAAATTATGTATAATTTTTTTTAAAAGAAAAATGCTCTAATAGATTATTGAAAAAGAGAATTTCATGTCTTTATATTTAAAAAAGTAAATTAATAATAGATAAAATAATACGGGTGGTTAAATAATGAACTGTAGATAATTTATAACGTGAAATGATGTTCGAAGATGTTATGAAAGGAAGATTGTAAATAACTTTATATAATCTATACCTATATCTTTATTATAATTATTTTTATGCACATTTGTTTCTATTTTATCTTATTAATATTTTATTTTATTATTTTATAATTTTAACATTTAATAAACAGCTTTTTAATTTAAAAAAATTATTTTATTTATTACTGTTTAATGGTTGATAGATGTCAACCAGTTATTTGGAAAGAATTGACATTGTTTTGAAAACTGTTTTTCTATTTTAAACTTATTTTCTTTTTTCTTTGTAGAAATTAAAAATATTTATAAATTTATCATATATAATTATTATGTTGTCTATATTTCCTTTATAATATATTTATACATTTACATAAATAATTTATGCGTTTTCTTATATATATTTATATTTATTAAAATATATTATAAATTTATATTGTTAATATAAATAAATAAATAATAATATAATTTATTCAAATTTTAATATTAAAAATAAATACATGTAAATAATAAAAATAAAAAATTCAGTGTATTCTCCTAATAATAGTAATAATTACAAAACTAAAATATAATATAGAAGAGTATCAGGATCAAAACAATATTTATATCACGTTAGAGAATATTATTATAGAAGGAAAATGTTTTATTAACACCCTCTGACAAGTTACAAATTCTTGACACTGCAAACGTGGAAACAATGGATGATGTGGCAAGGACATTGTTGAAATGGTGGGTTTGAAAAGGGTGTGAGAAGTTGAACTTTCTCAACGTGGAGGGAGGCGACAGTGTTGGAATTGGGAGGTTGGTGATGACATTGAGGTTGGTGGTGACGCCCTCGATGTGACGGCGCACCAGGAACAACTCCGGCGCTAACAGTAAGGATTGCGTGCGATCGTTGTTGTGGACGATGGCGCGGAACTGGTCGGCGTCTCTCTGGTCCAACACCATCGTCAATCGGAACAACCTTCCACGTCTTCTGAATATGGGTCATATATCACAGCTACAGGTTCCTCCACATATACTGGCACACTCAAAACTGGTTACCTATGTGTCTGTAAGTGGTTACCTGTGTGTCTGGAACAATTTTTTTGAATATGGGTCATATATTACATCGGTTAAGTCTTTTAACCGATGTTAATATGGGTCATTCTGAGTAAAAAAAAATATTACATCGGTTGTTTGTAAGAACCGATGTAATATATTATATTTTGAAGCTCGCGCGCAAAACTGGTTACCCGTGTGTTTGTAAGTGGTTACCCGTGTGTCTGAAATAATTTTGTTGAATATGGGTCATATATTACATCGGTTAAGTCTTTTAACCGATGTTAATATGGGTCATTCTGAGTAAAAAAAAATATTACATCAGTTGTTTGTAAGAACCGATGTAATATATTATATTTTGAAGCTCGCGCGCAAAACTGGTTACCCGTGTGTTTGTAAGTGGTTACCCGTGTGTCTGGAATAATTTTGTTGAATATGGGTCATATATTACATCGGTTAAGTCTTTTAACCGATGGTAATATGGGTCATTCTGAGTAAAAAAAAATATTACATCGGTTATTTGTAAGAACCGATGTAATATATTATATTTTGAAGCTCGCGCGCAAAACTGGTTACCCGTGTGTCTGTAAGTGGTTACTCGTGTGTCTAGAACATTTTTTTTGAATATAGACCATATATTACATCGGTTAGATGACTTAACCGATGTAATATGGGTCATTTTGAGTAAAAAAAATATTACATCGGTTGTTTGTAAGAACCGATGTAATATTTCTTTTTTCGCTCGCACTCCTAATTCGTGCGCAATCTCACTCTACTACGTTATTGCCACGTCTATAACAATGTGTGTTAATATCAGAAGGTGTTAGTATATCATTACCCATTATAGAATTATATAGTATTCTGTATAACAGTGCATAGACTCTATGCAATAATATCCCACAGACATAGACTTGAACCAATAATGTTGGCAAGAAGAATGTTAAGGTTTTCTGTTTCTTCTTCCGTCTCCCATTTTCTTGCTTCTCTTCCAAATCCTAATTCCTTCTTTCACTCTCATTCTCAGTCTCAGACCCCATCACTTGAAGATGACACTGTTCAGCACTCCGTCTCCCAATTCCATAGCATGCTTCATATGCGCCCTATTCCTCCCATCTTCGAATTTGGGAAGATTTTGGGATCCCTTGTGAAGATGAAACACTACCCCACTGCTATTTCTCTTTTTAAGCAAATGGAGCTCAAGGGAATTCACAGTGACCTTGTCAATCTCAACATCCTCATCAATTGTTTCTGCCACTTATCTCAAATCACCTTCGCTTTCTCTGTTCTCTCCAAGATTCTCAAACTCGGTTATGACCCGAATGCCATAACCTTCAGTACACTCATGAGAGGTCTCTGTCTTCAGGGTGAGGTCAAGAAAGCACTCAACTTTCATGACAAGGTGGTAGCACAAGGATTTGCACTCAACCAAGTGAGTTACGGGACTTTGATCAATGGGTTGTGCAAAGCAGGAGAAACCAAAGTTGCCATCCAGTTGCTCAGAATAATTGAAGGTCGATCAATCAAGCCTAATGTGGTAATGTACAACACAATTATTGACTCTCTATTCAAGGATAACCTTGCAAAAAAAGGTTATGATTTGTATTCTGAAATGATTGGCAAGGGAATTTCTCCTAATGTCTTAACCTATAATATCCTAGTTCATGGATTTTGCATTGTGGATCAGTTACAAGAAGCAACTGGCTTCGTAAATGAAATGCTATCAAATAATATCATACCAGATGTTTATACCTATAATACACTGATTGATGGCTTATGTAAAGAAGGAAGGATAAAAGAAGTCAAAAATGTGTTAGCTGTGATGGTGAGAGCTGGTACGAAACCTGATATTGTTACTCTTAACAGTTTAATGGATGGGTATTGCTTAGTTAATGAAGTAGAAAATGCAAAATATGTATTCAATTCTATGACCCAAATGGGGGTAACTCCTAATATTTACAGCTACAATATCATGATTAATGGATTATGTAAGTATAAAAGGGTGGATGACGCTATAAATCTCTTTCAGGAAATGCAGAGGAGGAATGTGGTTCCTGATACAGCAACTTACAGTACTCTTATTGATGGTTTATGCAAATCTGGAAGAATCTCTTGTGTTTGGGCTCTGATTGATGAGATGCGTGATAGAAATCAACAACCAAATGTAATCATTTACAATACCTTAATGGACGCATTATGCAAAAGCAATAATCTAGACAAGGCAATTGAATTATTCAGTAAAATGATGGAGAAGGGAATTTGGCCCGATACGTGCACTCCTACTATACTTATTGATGGAATGTGTAAAGTGGGTAGAATTGAGAATGCCCAAGAGACTTTTCAAGATTTTCTGATTAAAGGCTACTGTTTAAGTGTATACACTTATACTGCTATGATCAATGGTCTATGTAAAAGAGGGTTGCTTGATGAGGCATTGACCTTGTGGTCCACGATGGAAGACAATGGTTGCATGCCCAATGCTATAACTTTTGAAATAATGATTTGTGCACTCCTTGAAAAGGATGAGACTGAAAAGGCAGAGAAATTTCTTTGTGAAATGATCAATAGAGACTTGTTGAAATCATAAGTAGAGGATAGAGGTTTTTTTACCGAGTATGGATAGGCAACTAGATGTGACATCCTGGAAGTAATTGGAAAAGGGAGTCACGGTATTGGTTGTTCGGCTGTTAACATTCATATCAATAAAAAATTGCAATTACCAAATTTTTTCTCTTCCAATTTGTTTCATTGTGATTTGAATCCATAAAATATTCTAGGCAATGCACATTGCAGACTAAAAAATGTGATTTCGGACTTGCTAAAGTTTCACTGAATGAAAGTCCAGCAGCTATATTGTGGACAGTAAGTATTCTAGGAAATTTATGTACTGATTGCCTTTGAAGATTTTCAGCTAGAAAGTGCAGTCAAATTAATTATTTCTCTTCCAGAATCATCCTTCTAACCATTTTGCTGACTGATGATTTTACTTGCACCTGAAAATAGGTTATGTTATGTGTTATGTGTATATGTAATGCAACATTGTGTTGTTTGTTATGCAGGTTTGGTTGGATTCTCTAGGTGTTGGAAAAACTGTTTCTCAGCTTCTATCATCAAGAAACCACAATCACAGAAGACTTACCAAAAGAAAGTGTATGGCCTCACTCCTTTGCGCCGCTCCCTAAGAATCAGCAATAACCTTACACCACCACACTCTCAACCTTCCAGAATCACTTCCACACAATCGCAACCTTCCAGAGTCACTTCCATTTCCCTTTTAACCCCAAAACAAGGTTTAGCCTCTTATTTCTTCTTAGACTACTTTTGTTCATATTAAGTATAATGATTTTTCATAACTAATCTAAAAAAGCTATTAGCACATTATTTTAATCATCCTCCAAACATATACATACATACATGTGAACATACACCACTTTTTTCATGAACATTGGTTTGAAAATTAATGTTTAATTTTACATTATTCTCCATCTTTGAAGGATTAATATGATGTATTTTCTAGTGAAGAAGAAACCTGTGACAATCACAGACTATCCTTGAAAGACCAAATCTGATACATACTCCTGATTCAAGCAGTGTTTTTTTTTGTGATTTTTTCTGTGAAAGATGATTGGTTACTGCATTTTTGTGACAGATAAGGTAACTTATGGAGAGAAAGAAGCGAAGCAGAGACCTGCCAATGCTCCTCTGGTGAACCTCAGCGATGCTGATCTTTTGCAAAATCAGAGAATTCTGCTAGACGATGTAATAGCAAAGACAGAGGTAGTATCTACAATCCAGTTCTGGGAATATGCTGCCATTTTTGCAGGTTCATTTTCTCAGCCTTCTTTTTAATCAGTCACATTATATTAATGTAATATTTTAGTTTTTTTTTTCTGTTAATTAAGTTGATGATGACAAATTCTAAGCAGTTTGTGTTATATGCTTTATATCATTGTATTAGAAGCTACTGTAAAATTTGACCATATCTTATTCATCATCTTATTCAAGATGTTGTCCCTTTTTTCCAATGCAAGTATGAACTTCTCTTTGATGCCTTGCAATCGAAAAATCAAACATGGACTTAGAACTTTTAACTCAATTTTGATATTCTATAAGAATATAGCAAGGCTTATTAACTACTATTAACTATTCACTATTGTTCTATTCTAGAAATTGAGGAAGTGAGAGAGAAGAAGGGATGGATGTGTCCACATTGCATAGAAAAACAAGGAATAAAGCCTTACTGGATATGTAACAGGTAGAGCCATTAAATTTTAGCTCCTATTCTTTATGATTTGGATACTGTAAATAAAAAGATGCAGACATAATTTTGCAGTGCAGAGTTCCTTTAAGGCACATAAACTTTACCTATATCTTATTCATCTGATTCAAGATGTTGTCTCTTTTTTGCTACAATTGATAATTAGTTCAATATGCTTGAGGAAAAGAAAGATGCCTCCAACTGGAATAGCAGTGTTCAAAGGTTAGCCTTTTTCTATTCTCACTTGTTTTTGTTGCTGTAATTGATATATCTTTGTAGTGAGTATGTAACTTTTATTTTGATTCACTGAAATGATGAAGCTCGGGAAATGGGATACAAATCAGTGGCACATCTACTAATGGAAGAACAACTTAAACGTGAAAAATGCAAGTGATGATGATGATCATAGCCATTGTATTCATAAGAATTGGTAGATCAGTGAAGTTATATTCTCACTCATTTGCTTTTGTAACATTTTATATTGACATCATATATTTCTACGAGAAATAACTATGATTTCTATGTTACCGGTTTGAATGTGCCGTCCTGCGCCTTAGGGAGGCCTATGACCTCAAATTTATTTGGATAAAAACCAAAAGGTATGTCTGGGAACTTCCACTAATTATTGCCAAAGGTAACATCGTGGAACGAGATTTAGGCGATCAAGAAAACTACTCAAAAAAATGTCGACTGTCCTAAGATCTCGCCCAAAAAGAAAAATTACAAGTACAAAAGATTTTATTTGTTTATTATTATTCACACTAAAACCCGGATTAGAAGAAAGGTACTCATAAGGTTCTTTTAATTCAGCACAGTCAAAATAAAATAAATAAAAGGTAAAATTAGTTTTTTAAAAGTAGAGAATGGTTTTTAAAAAGTTTTATGGCCTTATTAATTGATTACCTTTTTGAATAATTAATTAAATTTTTTTTTATGAGATTTGAAATAAAATAATTGATTATGTCCTTTTTAATGGATTAATTCAGAGAGTTGGGAATCGAAGTCTCAAGATTTTAATCAATTACCTTCTTTTATAATTGATGGTAATATATTCACCCCACTCAGTAGTTTTAATAATAGATTATTGTAGTTTTAATAATAGATTATTGTAGCTCTAATAATAAATTATTGGACTATAATAAATAAATAAATTATTTTAATTAATATTTATATAATTGGATTTATTTGAGTATTAACTATTATTTTTGTTAAATTTTTATTTTTAGAGTAAATGAGTTACATATGCAAAAGTTCAAATTATTTTTTTAAATCAAAACAGAAAACAAAAAGATCTGAGGAGAGGAAGGAGGAAATAAAAGTTACAATATATCAAAAACAGAATTGGGAGCAAATCTTCTGCAGAAAAGCCTATAAAAAGACAAAGCCTCAAGGAGAAAAGGGAAGAGCTTCCGAGGATTTTCTTAGTTTCTTTTTTTCTTTGCAATTCTTTTGCCTCCGCATGGAAAACTAAATCTTTTTGATCGATTTGTTTGTAATTTCCCATTAAGTTCTGAAGTTTTGATCAATAAACGTTTCATTTTTCAATTTTTTATAATAGTTGTTTTTATTGTCTAATCTACTGGAAAACTAGTTTTTATGAGAGATTGTATTTAAACTTTGGTTTCTTAGTTAGTTCGTTTTGTTCTAATCAATTTATTGGGCGCATGATTTAAGAGAGAGGAGATAAGCATTCTCATGGAGTATACGCATAGAACAAAGTGGGTATTGATTAAACCAATAGACGCATGTTTTACTGGTGAGCTTTAGTTGAATCAGATTGGCGCATTTTCAATCTGGTTTAGCTCTGTTTGAGGATTGAGAAAGGAATAATCTTTAGAGAACCTGTGAGAAATTCATTGGTGGAAGAACTTGGAAGTCAATCTGTATTCTTTACTGATTTAAATCATCATTTATATTTTCTCTATTTAATGATCACAACCCCTTTTGCTTTACTATTATTGCTAATTTTCATTGTTTGCATATAGATTTTGAATTATGTTCACTGGAATCACTATTAGATTCGTTGGGAGACAACTTGGGATCATCTGACCACTTCTATACTATCATCTTTATAACATTAGATAATTCTACGCTAGAATCATCGTAATTTAACAACAAAACGACAACTATCAATAATCAATTAAATATATGTATTTTTTACAAAACAAAAATAATCTATTAACACGTGTCATAATCAATTGAAATGAAAAATATCTCAATTGTTTTTCAAAATTCTATTGAGAATAATCAATTAACACCTTATTTGATGGATTAAATCCACCAATATTTAATTTTAATTAGCATCTTTTTATCTATATAAATAGAGCTTTTAACTAAATATTTTACACAATGAAATATCAAGTTACGCACTAATCCTGTACATTTATTTACAAATATGTCATTTAATTTATCTCTACATCTTATTTATTCAATTATCTATATTTATGTCATTTAATTTATCACTAGTTATGAGCTGATTTTGTTTATTTATTTATATTTATGTCATTTAATTTATCTTTAGTTATGCATCGGTTCTATTATTTTTTTTATTTAATTTAATTTTTGTTATTTAATTTATCTTTAGTTAAATGCTGACTCTATTTATTTATTTATAATTATATTTTTTAATTTATCTTCAATTACGCATTGATCATCTTTATTCAATTTATAATTATATTGTTTAATTTATTTCCAATTACACACTGATCATGTTTATTTTTCTATAATATAGGGATCCATATCTAATTATTTAAAATTCTTTAGTGATCTATATCTAAGTTTATTGTATATATGTCACATGATCATGATGTACATATTAAATTGGAAAATTTGCGAATAAATGATTAAACCCTTTGGGATTAAATGAGTTGAAGTCATTATCTTGTATGTTTGGAGTGGGGTATGGAGATATTTATTTATCTTGACTATTCTTTGTAATTTTATTTCAAGTCTTCTGAAAAATAAAAATTTGATTTACTGTTTTGATGTAATGTTTCATCCAAAATTATTCTAAATACAAGAAAAATCTGATTTATTCAATTACTATTTTGATGCAACTTTATTTATGTAATATATATCTCACTTTTCTATCTTCTTAATGCAACTTTATTTATATAATATATATCTCACTTTTCTATTTTCTTCTTTTGGCACATACAAAAACAAATATCAAATGAAAACAAAATATGGTGGATGCACCCAACTTTCCAAACTCTTTTACAACTGATTTGTTGGTCTACTTTTCACAGTTGGAATATAAATGTAGTGAAGAAGTCTGTTATGTTCAAGGGAATAAGACACTCTACCCTGACTTTTGCTCATAATTCAGATGTTTCTTTAGTGCTTGATGGACATCTTGTTCTATCTTTCTATTTACCACAGACAATGTATATTAATCTTGTAATTAGTCTATTCCCTCCCATAATGTAAAACAAAATAGTATTACTACTAAAGAGGGACGGTGTAGAAATAATGTGGTGTGGAAATTAAGATTAATGTGTAACAAAATAAATTTGTGTAATATGTATAAATTTGCACTAGTGTTTTTTGTAGAGCCCATCTCAAGGTTCAATATGGTGAAGGTAAGAAAAAATAGTTAAGCAAAAGTTAAGGCAGCTGAACAAAGCAAAAAGATTAAAATTGAATTGCCAAAAATTGGTTGGTGTCAGTCGTTGAATAATTAAAAGTGTTGTAAATGACCAATACTGACAAAATATATTATTCTCACATTTATCCTAAAGTATTATGAACATTTATAAATATTTCTCACACATGATTCTTCTTACTATAACTTTCCACTGAACCCAACTTCATTGGCGTTGCAGCACTGGTTTTCAAATGGCTATCTGGCATTACATAACACTCTTTTGAAGAATATTATATACACAATTCATATGATCATTTGTACATAATAAGCTCAAGACCAATGAACTATAGATTTCTACATTCCACAGATGACAGAAGTTACAACATTAGAGATGAAACTGTCTTCCATGTGGGATGAAATTGATATCTGATAGAACAACTCTAAATTCAAGAAGTATTTTTCATACGGGGAGTATTATATATGCATATCAAAATAGTGTTCAAAATTGAAAGGTACAATACAACGATAGAATTTGACTATATCACATAATTAATCAGAAACAGATTTGGAACCATAACAGTTTAGACACAAGTCACAAACAACAGAAAAAGGGGATGCAAGGTGGAATGAATACTAAAAGCTTACAATTGAGAAAAAAAAAACTTAATTTGAGTGCACTTTCCAGCTGAAAATCTTGAAAGGCAGAAGCAGAATAGAAATAATAAGTGCATCAATTTCCTAGAATACTTACTATCCAGAATATGCTTAATTTCAACTATATCAGGACGTCAAAGCAAACAAATGGAGTTTGATTTCTCTTAGGATCTATGTAGGCAACTTTTCCCCAATATGAGTGTCAACTGCAGAACAACCACCACCGTGACTCCCTTTTCCACTTACTTCAAGGATGTCATACCTACTTGCCTATCCATACTAGGGAAAAAAAATCCATCCTCTACTTATGATTTCAACAAGCCTCTAGTGATCATTTCCCGAAGAAATTTCTCTGTCTTTTCAGTCTCATCCTTTTCAAGGAGTGCACAAATCATTATTTCAAAAGTTATAGCATTGGGCATGCAACCATTGTCTTCCATCGTGGACCACAAGGTCAATGCCTCATCAAGCAACCCTCTTTTAAATAGACCATTGATCATAGAAGTATAAGTGTATACATTTAAACAGTAGCCCTTAATCAGAAGATCTTGAAAAGTCTCTTGGGCATTCTCAATTCTACCCAATTTACATATTCCATCAATAAGTATCGTAAAAGTGTACATATTCGGCCGAATACCCTTAGAGAATAATTCAATTGCCTTGTCTAGATTATTGCTTTTGCATAATGCGTCCAATAAGTTATTGTAAGTGACTACATTTGGTTGTTGATTTCTATCACGCATCTCATCAATCAGAGCCCAAACACAAGAGATTCTCCCTGATTTGCATAAACCATCAATAAGAGAAGTGTAAGTCGTTGTATCAGGAACCACATTCCTGCTATGCATTTGTTGAAAGAGATTCATAGCCTCATCCATCCATTAATCATGATAGTGTAGCTGTAAATATTAGGAGTTACTCCCATTTGGATCATAGAATTGAATACATATTTCGCATTTTCTACTTCATTGACTAAGTAATAGCCATCCTCATCACATGAAATAAATCTTGTTTCAGCTTCTTCCTCATCACATGGCAATTGATATCTAGGTGTTTTGTCCTCTCATGAAAATTGTTATTATGTGTTATGTACCTACTAATTATCACAAAAAAAGGCTCGTTGTTTTATTAGTGTTGATATTCAGATCTTTAAGCAAGAATTTAAGCCATTGAATTTCACAACATATAGACGTTAGTGCTCAATATTCTGTTTCGGAGAAAGACCTTGATATGGTGTTCTGCTTCTTCGTTTTCCATGATAGAAGTGATTCTCCAAGAAAAACACAGTATCTAGTAGTTGACTGTCGAGTAAAAACACAAGAGGCCCAATCAGAATTGCTAAAAGCTTGAATTTGAATATTTGTATATTTGGGATAGAATATACCTTGCACCGAAGATGATCTCATGTATCTTAGACTTCTCTGCACAACTTGATGATGTAGTTTTGTTGGTGCTTGAACAAATTGGTTGAGGAACTGCACGGAGAAACTGATGTCTAGTGTAGTGTTCACCAAGTACAACAACCTTCCGATAATTCTTCAATATGAAGTAATGTCATGCAATGAGAAGTCCTCTTTGAAGAGCTTTTCAATCTTTTTAACCATAGGCATTGTTGCTAGCTTAATATTTAGCATTCCTGCATCTACCAAATTTCAAGTGCATATTTCCTTTGGTATATATGGATACCTTTCTTAGTCCTAGCTATTTCTAATCTTAAGAAGAACTTAAGATTACCTAGGTCATTGATCTCAAAAGTGACATTTAAAGAACTTTTTACTTTATTAATCTCATTCATATTATTTCTAGCAATAAAAATATCATTAACATATATGAGAGAGCTATAAAGGAGGTTTCAATTTTTTTATAAACATTGAACTTTCAGCATTTTAATGAACTAAGTTAATGGTAAGAAGAAAAGAAGTGAGTTTATCGTACCATTGTTTACTGGATTGTTTTAAGCCCTATAATGACTTGGTTAGTTGACAAATATGATGAATTTTTCGAATGATGATTCCAGGAGATAATTTCATATACACTTCTTCTTGTAGGTCACCGTGTAAGAATGCATTGTTTAAATTTAGATATTCTAGATATCATTTCATGATAATTGCAATAATCAAAATACTTTATATGATAGTCAGTATCTTAATAAGCATGTTTTCATATAATCGATACTTTCATATTACTTATACTATTAAAAATATGGAAGAAAAACAATCAAAATGGAGTCATACACCCATGATAATAATTCTCAAATAACAATAGTTACTTATATGACTGTCTTCATAAATACTTTGAATAACAACAAAAATATCATTATATAAAAATTTAATTTTATTTAAAAAAATATCATCACATAGTTTTTTTTTACTAATATTCTCCATTTATATATTCTCATTAAAAAAATATTGTATTGTAAGAGACACATTTTATATTAGTGACGGAAGTCTCATTTATCTTTTAGAGATAGAAAGTTTGTCTAAAAATGTTTTATAATTTCATTTACTCATCTTTTCATTTTAAAAATATTTGAGATTAAAAAATTACTTACATTTTATATTATAGAGAGTCACTTGAACCGATGCTATCTTATCATATCTCATAATAACATTCTCTAAATATTGGAAAAATCCCAATCAATATGAGTTGAATCTTAGTCTAAATCATTTGGGAGATCCCAAATATTAAATAAATTATTTAACTAAGTGTCTTTTATTATTTTGCTACGGATTATTTAATAACAAAAATTAAATATTAGGAATTGATAGGAAGGTATTTCTCTCGATTTATTTATTTTTAATAAACATAATTTATTCCAAATTCAAAGTAACACCGTCAATATCTTGAGAGAAAAAAAAAAAAAAAACAGCGATCAAGCACAGTCTTGGAAGTACGAGATTAACAGAACTATCATGTTACATAAGCAAATCAAAGTGATACATCAAATGAAAAAAAATCTTTATTTTTGGTATACAACATGGGAACATTTTTCTTTATATATATATATTTAATTTGTACATCTCTGCAGAATTGTAAATGGAAAAAATGTGTACAAATTAACTGATATGGTAAACTCAGAGTTTTCATACCAGAGTTCTTCTATGCATCAGCATCACGATCCGAAAAGAAAGAGGCACTGCTGCATCTGGTGACAGTAAAAGGAAGTGCTGATTTCCCATTAGAAATCAAAGGAACTCTCAAGCGACGACACTGAACAATGGGTGGATTGAAGCGACTACTCTTGAACCTTGCATACTTGGCTCTGATTCTAAGATCAAAATCCACAGCCAAGTCCTTGTGAATCCCAACATTTGCCTCCTCTTTATACTCACCAAGTTGTTTAGATTTGAGCTTAATCACCCTCTGCCCTACAAACACTGCTTGAAGGAAGGTGGTGTTCTTGTGGCCTTGGTCAAAGGGTGTCAAGCTCACCCAACCAAAACCCTTATCTTTGTACCAAGCTATTGCTGTGATCCTCCTATAGTACACTACGATGTTGTTGTTCGGATTTCTCACTGTGACATTGACCTTCAAGTTGTAATACAAGGTGTTGTTGCTTGTGAGGTTGAACTGTGTTAGAGAGGCATCAGTTACATGGAACTTGACACTTGAAGGAGATATGATTATCCAGAAGAGGATCAAGGAAAGTATGAACATGAGCATAAGGGTGTAAATTGTGAAGAAGATGTAGCAGAAGCTGCAGCGCGGTCTGAAACACATGGTGTGATGATTGATAATATAAGGTGTAATTGGTTGATGAAAGATGGTGTAACATTTTTTCTTGTGCTAATTATTTGTAGCAGTTTGCCATTGATGGTTTCTGCGTGTGGTTTGTTTGGTTGATCTTTTCTTGGAGATTTCCTTGCAAAATACAAGTGCACAGAGAGACGTTGACTTTTGCACCTGAATAAAGAAAAAAAATCTTCAATCGTTTGGTTAACAAGTAACATGGAGATAAAAGTACAAAATATTTTTTATGTGTGAAAATAAAAGGGGTTGTTCATTAATATTTAGGATATCTGGTGTAAAAATATTTAACAGATCATATTTTGTATCTATATCATCCTGTTTTGGGAATATATTGCGATTTTTGCAGATCCATTTTCTACTTTGGTTTGTAATTAACAATTGAGGTTAATTTAATATTTGCTTTTTCTTTTGGTCAGAAACACTTAGTTTGTTATTTGTGCTATTTATTTAAGGTTTAGAGCTTTTTATTATGATAAAATTCGACATGTAATGTTTGAGATACACATAAACAAAGACATTTTATTTTATGATATATAACCGGTGAAAACTTTAATTTTATATAATTTTTTTATAAAATAAAATTTGTATCTACTTATATATATTATAAAATATATTTGTTTTTCAGTTGTTTTAACAGCTTCTCTAATAAAATATTTTACTAATAATAATCAAATAATTTGATTAATGAAAAAAAAATTGAAATATAACAAAAACATACACCAGGGATAAAATGATATCCAAAGAAATAAAATATGAGGTTCATTCATAAACAAAATATTTTTCATTCAAATTTCTCCTTCCCATTTGCAATTGGAAGGAGAAAAAAAAATATTGGTAGATTCACTCAGCTCATAGCCATTAATCAATAATTTCTACTGCATTTGAAAATGTATATATATGTATATAAATAATCCATTGTGAAATTAAAATAAATTGATTATGCCATTTCCGTAGAACGCGTATAGTATGAAAACCCTAAACAAATTAAGTATTACATCTTTGACATTCTAAGGTCAACCATGTCCACATCAGAGGAAGATAAACATTAGTTGATTCTCCACCTCAAATTCTCTGCAAAAGGCTTTAAATGGAAAAATATACTCTGACTCCCTTTTTTTAATAAAATTTAATATTACTGTAACAATTTTCGATTATTATGGAGTTTGATATTCTGATATCAAGTCGGTTAAAATAGTATTATTCGGATCAACTGCATTGAGTTTCTTTTATTTTTAAAAAATATATGATTAAGAAAGGAAGGTATTTATAAATTAACATTAACCTAATTAAATAATGTGAAATTATATCAGATTGTAAGAAAAAAATATTATAATAAAATAATAATTTATATAATTATTTAAGAATGTAAAAAAAAAAAACTAACTATTTACTGCTATTTTCAATCTCCGTCTTTACTTTGGATAAATAATATGTACATGTGGGATCCGTAATATGTACATATGTGAGATTTGTACGATTGATTACATACCTCAGTCTTCATCAATAGGTCGACCGAAATCATGGTCCACCTTAATGGGTCAAGTGATACCTCAGATCCAGTTACGCATAAGTAGAGTTAGTGAAGCTAATTTGCGATTAAGAATTAGGTAATATAATCCTAAACACAGTCAAATCCCCTAATCTAACCCAAAAAGAAAAATCCACTAAGGTAATATAAATAGAACTCATTCCAAGATCCAGGTATGTCATCATATATAGTGCTCCAACAACCGAGTGTCGAATACCTTTACTGACTTGAGCGTCGGAGTGCCTTCTACAGATACCATCCGAGCTTGTATTACAAGAAGACCGAGAGATGAGACGAGAAGAGGGGAGGAAGGAGCTTGCAAGGAGGGAAGTTGGAGCAAGATACGACTGACCAACAGAGGAAGAAGGAGAGTGACCTCAATAGTTCTCTGGTCCCTAACCCCCGTTCGAGAACAATTGACATCCACCGTGGGGCCGAGAGAATTAGTCTAAAGAACACTAGTAGATGGTATCAACCCACAACATGACAAGTGAGAGAATGTTCGAAGCCGAGCAGATGACGCTATTGATGTCTCTGCAGAGAGAGATGCCCGAGATGAGAAGGAGGAATGAAGAAACTGAGCTGAAGAATGAGGAGGAGATTTGTGCTCTCCGAAGGGAGAACGAAGAGATGAAGAAGAAGCTCGCGGAAGAAGGTCCATCCGTTGGATCGACCAATCTGGTCGACAGGTCCTACGCCTCCCCACCGGTCCGAGGGTTGTTGAAGAGCTGAAGGAAAAGATCCACACCCAAGAGGTGGATGGTGAGTCCTACTCGAACAAATCAGGCCCGGCGACCAAAACCCTTGATTTGACCCGCGAATCCATATCAAATCCACAACGCGCAAGGGTTCCGACTTGCCCTCCCCTGTGAGTCGTTGAGAGGGCGGGTGGGCATCTTGATGCTGCGTGCATCCAGCTGCAAGCTCGTTTCTCCCGACTAAACACTTGTACCGGTGGGATCCGTACGATTGATTGCATATCTCGATCTCCATCAATGGACAGATTGATATCATGGTCCACATTAATGGGCTGACTGATACCTCAGATTGAGTTACGCTTAAGTAGAGTCAGTGAAGCTAATTCGCAATTAAAAATTAGGTAATGTAGCTCTAAATGCGATCCAACCTCCTAATCTGGCCTAATAAAAAAAAGTCTACTAAGGTAATATAAATAGCACACATTCCAAGATCCAAGTACATCATCATATACAGTGCTTTGACAACCGAGTGTTAAATACCTCCTTTACTAACTTAAGCATCGGAGTGCCTTCTGCAGGTACCATCCGAGCCTGTGTTACGAGAAGACTGAGAGGTGAGACGAGTAAAGGAAAGGAAGGACCTTGCAAGGAGGAGCAGGATACGACCGACCGACAGAGAAAGAAGGAAAGTGACATCAATAATTCTCTGGTTCCCAACCCCGTTCGAGAACACAACATATGAGAGTTTGCTTTCATCATATAGTAAAAGTATATATTTATGTATGTTTCTATATATATAGAGAGAGAATGAGAGACATGTAACACATCTACATAACATAACTCTGATGATGAACGTAATGGAAAAATTGTACAAATTAATTAACATTCTATGGTGCAATATATAGAGGTTTCATGCAGCTTCAGCATGACGATCAGCAAAGAAAGAGCGATCAATTCTACATTTGGTGACACTAAAAGGAGGTGATGATTTAGCCTTAGAAATCAAAGGAACACTCAAACGTCGACACTGAACAATGGGAGGATCGAAACAACTACGCTTGAACCTTCCAAATTTGGCTCTGATTCTGAGATCAAAATCGACAGCCATGTCATTGTAAACCCTGACACTTGTCTCTTCTTTATACTCACCAAGTTGTCTAGGTTTGAGCTTAAGCACACTTTGCCCTTCAAACAATACTTGAAGGACAGTGGTGTTCTTGTGGCCTTGGTCAAAGGGTGTTAAGTTTACCCAACCAAAATCATTATCTTTGTACCAAGCTATCGCTTTGATCCTTCTATAGTACACTACGATGTTGTTGTTGGGGTTTCTCACTGTGACGTTGACCTTGAAGTTGTAATACAAGGTGTTGTTGTTTGTGAGGTTGAATTGTGTGAGGGAGGCATCATTTATATGGAACTTCACATTTGATGGTGAGATGATTATCCAGAAGATGATTGAGGAAACTATGAACACTAATATGAGGGTAATGATTGCGCAGCAAATGTAACTGCTGCAGCAGTTTCTGCAACACATGGTGTCTTATTTTCTACTGGTAAGAAGGTTTAGGTGTTTGATGAAAGATGGTGTAACACTTCTTGTTTCTAAGGGTATTTGATGGAGTTAACCATTCATGGTTTTAGTATGGTTTTATTAGATGATAAAAATTAACTTATAATATTTTAGATTTTCAGTTTAACTATCTTATCAATTGTAACTATTTTTTTCAGTTGTAATTGTTCTATCAGTTATAACTGTTTCATTATTAGTATAATTATTATTTTTTTTTGTGTATATTTTATAAATATAACACTTAAGAATGTAAGAATGTAATAATTATTAATTAATAAAATTTATTTATTTTTATATGAGATATACATAACTAATAGGCTTGGTTAATGATGGAGGTTATTTTTCAAGAGATTTCTTGCAGAATACAGTACAAATGCATAGAGAGAAGCACTGACTTTTGAAGGCCATGGTGAAGAACTTTTCAATGGTTTGATCCACAAGTAACAAGGAAACTTACAATATAAAATAATATTTGGATGTGAAGAAAACAAGAAAGTGTTGGGTTTTGTATTAAAATTAGGATGAAGTTGTTTCACACTTTAATAATGAAAAATAATTACTTTATAATTATTTTTTGAAATGAAATATTATATTATAATAAAATAATAATTTATTTAGATGTCTTTTTAATGTTTCATCACTCTTAAAAACTATTAAGGTTAAACATAGTAAACATGGAATGGAATAAAATAATGTTGAGCAAACATATATTTTCAGAATGTGCTCTTATATATATATATATATATATATATATATATATATGGTTGCATGAGATTCTAGCTATTGAATTAATTTTATTAAAATAATATATTTCTAATTTTAAAAGTAAGATTTTATTAAAAACAAATTCAGCGACTCGGTTGAAAAAATATTTTTAACTAAAAAACATTTTCAAGATCAATGGAATAATTTAATCATTTTGCTCTAAGAAAACTGAGCAAAATATATATATATATATATATATATATATATATATATATATATATATATATATATATATATATATATATATATATATATATTAGACCAACCTTATTTATGCAAATTGAAACCTTGGACTTTAGGTATGTTTATATATTTTTCTAACTACCTAGTTTTTTTTTAAAAAATAGCCACTTTCTGTACATTGGAAATAACTATTGTGTCCATGCTGCCTACTACGTGGTTTCCAACAAAATTAACAATACAGAAAGTTAAAAGACATACTTATTAATTAAGAGAAGATAGATTCACATCTTCTTTAAGAAAATAAGAAAAATTGACAATTCAATATATTAATATTTTAAAGATATTTTTTATATTTTAATATAAATTGTTGATGTATATTATTAAAATAAATTGTAAAGTGATTTTTTTTTTTTTATATGACGTTGAGGTATAACTTTTGCCATTAATTTCCACCAAAACATTCGGCTCATTCAAAGTTGATTTACTTTCTAGTAACAACATTTAATATGATTTCTACTAGTAAGAATATCATTCCTTTTCTTTTAAATAGAGATGGATCCTTCAACAATATTCAATAATATTAAGATGCATATGGAAACCTCTTTTAGAAAAGAATGGTGAAATAATACAAAATTGAATTGAATTGCAATAATGCAGAAAGAAGTCGAGTGAAGAGAATATTCAGGATTAAATAGCAAAAGATTTTAAGTTTATTTAACAACAATATGAGGTTGACTTTCAACAACACAATGAGTTCCAAAATCTACATGATCAACTACATATTTTGGTTTCTAAATGACAACTACTAAATACCAATGACAATGACAATGACAATTGAAAAGTCATAATCAATTAGTATAGAAAGTGTGTTATTGAATCATTGATTTATCAACATTCCCTTCTTGTAGAAATGCCCTAGTATTTAAAGATAATGGATCATTAGACTCAAATGAACACCTAAAGGTCTACAAGACACAAATCAATAATTTTCCAAAGATATTATCATTTATTGTAGAACTGATAAAATAAAATAAAAAAGTGAAAGTCTTCGAAAATTCATGAATATGTCATAATTGTGTTGCACACAATATCTAAATCCATTCACTATTTGTTGTGAAACATGAAATGATGTTTGGGTTGCAACAAAGAACTTTATTGAACATTTTTTAGTAATGCACCACAAGACATGGTTGTCGCACCAGAGTCAATAGATGACGAACCAAAAAATAAATTTTATTAAATAAAAATAGAGAATAAATTGTCACTATAATTTATTGCAGAAAACTATGAAGAAATAAAAAAAATGGTTTGTGAACTGGATTTGAGGTGAAGGACTTGGTTACGTGTAGGGAATATATTAACACTCGTTTGAAGATAGTACTTTTAATTAAATATATGAAACAAATGTGTTTCTTTTAGAATGTTTATTTTTTTCGAAAATAGAAATAGAAAACATGTTTAAAAATAAAGAAAATACTTTTGATTTTTTTTATTTGGACCTGATAAAGATAAACTTTGGTCCTATGTATTTCCATTCATAATGGAAAATCAAGATTTATGTAGTTTTAAAAGGTCAAAACTATTTGAAAAGGAATGTCACGATGACCTAGGCTTTTCCAATGAAATTGGGCTTTAGAAAAAGTGAACCTGAGAACGGTAGACCTTGCTCCTACGTATTTTCATTCATAACTAAAAATCAGATATCACATAGTTATGACAATTAGAGAGATTTTTTGCTTGTGTTGATATTTTTTTAATTTTTATAATTCATGTTGTTTATTTTTATTCCTATTGGAAAATGGCATTGAGTAAAAGATTATGTGTATGGTCATGCAAATACTCAAACAATCATATTAACATTATATGACATGTGTGGTCATATAGATATCTAAACTTTATTTGGTTAAGCAATCTAATCCGTAGTTAATGGTTGTTGAGGAGAAAATGTACATGGAGTCACTTGAGGTGTCAATTAAGGAGAGTCTAATATGATGATCTCCAGTTGAACCCAAGGAGAATTATGTGGTACTTCATTGATCGGTTGGACTGCAACAACATCAGTTTTTGTCTTCTTAGTCACTCTATAAATGAGCCAATGGATTCATGGCTCTAGCCTAGTTAGTTTTAGTTGAGGTGAATATGTGCGTGAAGTCACTTAAGGTGTTTATTAAGGAGAGTTTGGTATGACAATCTTTGATTGAACTCGAGGAGAATTTTGTAGTGCTTCATTTATCAATTTGGCTATAACAACATCGTTTTTTTGGTTTCTTATATAATCTCTAAAGGTTAATTAATGGGTTCTTCTCAAGGGCAAGTGTCCCAACCTTAGTATGAAGTTGCATGTAGTCAAAACCTTTCCTTATGACCTCTATACAAGAAAAATAAGTATAGAAATGAAGACATGAACATAAAAACACTCGAGAAAATATCTTACTAAAAAATCAAATTATGGAGTCCTTTGTTGTTGATCAAATGAGGAAGATTCTTGATAATTTCATTATCTATCCTCTCCTTAATAGTAAGTAGGTATTGCGTCCTAAACCTAAACTTACCTGACTTTTACCAATAAAATGGAAACTGAGGAGTAAAGTTTAAGTTGAATACCAAAGTTTTCTTTACATCTTCAAGTGAGCATTTGATATTGAAGAATTTGATTTTAAATTTTTTAAACAATTGATGTATAGATGACAAAGAGCATACCATAGTAAGCATCATTTAGTGACACCCAACTGACCTTAGAGTTGTGCTTTGGTTGGTAAAAAAAATTGTTTATAATAGAGGTAAGTAGAATGTGTTGATAAAGAGGGTTTGAAAAGCCTTAAAAAAACTAACCTTTTGGATGAAGTTGACTACGAGCCATGTTTATGGTGGTCAACAAGTGACACTCTTAATTGAGTAAGGCAAAAACATTGAGTTCTTTAAAAAAATACTTATATATAAAGATAAAATTTGCACCATTTAAAGGAGTTTTTCCATATATTTCATCGAGTCATAACATGCTTTAGTCACATTAAGTTTGACATCGTTAGTACATATGCTAAAGGATTTAAGGAACTCTTCAACAGAGTCCCTCAATCAATTCTACAACTTGAAAAAAAGTGTTTCACCCAATAAAGAACAATATATAAAGTCGTACCTTAATTAGTGGAGAAATATGAGTGGAAGAATTAATGTTGTACCAAAATTTTAATGAAAGATAGAAGTTGAGAAGCTTAATTAATTGAGTCAAAAATAAGTTTAAATAGAAACTATTCAATTCATTTCATGCCACATACATTTGTAAGCATAATGTTTTTATGTCATATCTTAAAAAACACAAAATTGATAAGTGACGAAAAGATAATAATGGTTTGAAAATTACAAAATATCTCATAAAGAGTATTAATAACAAGATCAATGAATAATTACTTATAATTATTTTTTGTTAGCAAAATAAAAATTAAATTTAAACATATTTAAAAAATTTAATTAATGATGAAATTAGAATTCAAATATTGATCCTCTATATGTATTATAGAAGCTCTATATGAATTATAGAAGGTTTTGTATACAGAGAATAGAAAAAAAATACAACAAAAAGTGCAACATATCTTTATATGTAAAATACAACAAATTTTAATGTATACTCAATTAGTTATTTAATTGGCTTCCAAAATTAGAAAACTTATATTCCTAGTTATAATGTGAGATCATAAATATGTTCCATTTATCATAAATATCGAACCTAATCTAAAACAAAAATAATTCAACCACTTAGAGTAACACAACTAAGAATATTTTGTTACTCTAGAGGCTTAAACAACATAGAACAACTAAGAAACAATAATGTTTTATTACTTTAAGAAGCCCAAAAATAACTCCATCTTGATTATTAATGGTTATAAATAATAAACTAGACTAAAAATTATTTATATTTGAAACCAAATTCATTTTTTTTTCTTATTATCGAATATGGAGGAGTATGGATGGCCTTCACCTCTATTTCCCTAACCCCTCTAAAACCCTCTCTCATGAATCATTATCGTTAACCCTTTCTTCCCTTCCGAATCAAATTCCTTCCGTACCCATGCCATTGGTTCGCACTACTCCACCGCTTCCCTGTGCCATTTCCACACTCACCAATGCACCACCATCATCATCTTCCACACTCTCTGCTGCCACATTCGGTTCCCACCTTCTGCGCAAAATTCAGAACCCAGTTTTTGGATTTTCCGCAACCAGGAATCGCTCGCGTGCTGCGGTCATCCAAGCCAAAGCAGGGGCCGATTACTATTCCACCTTGAACGTAAGCCCCAGTGCCTCGCTGCAAGAAATCAAGGCCTCCTATCGCAAGCTGGCGCGCAAGGTTCCCACTTTCTCGCCTGTTTGGGTGCCAATTTTAATGGGTCGTGTTTGGTTTTGGGGAAATTGGAGCAAACTAGGGTGATTGGAATATGAGTTGTTATGTTTATGGGAAATTCATATCATAATTCAGCATATTTAGATGTTTTATTGATATTAATAGTTGTAATTTGAGATATCTGAGTCGTAGTATGAAAATGCGTGATTAGTGATTTGGTGCATTCATAGTTACAGTAATACACAACTTAAGGCTGTATTTGTTATTATAAAGTCTTGCACGAGGAATGCTAGTAATATACTCTCTAACAAACTCTTTCATTCATATACACTCTATTAATAACGTTATTATTGGTTAAATTTTGTTTGAAACTGCAAAATTATAAGTAAAGCTCATTGAATAAGAAGTGATACTTAAAAATTTGTCATTATTCGTTTCCGTCATTAATAGAATGTGTTACAGAGGATGATGCAATCATTTAACAAATCACTCGTGTGTCTTCATCCAACAGCTTAAACATTTTGGGATTGCAGCTAATGTTGCTAGCATTTTTCAACAAACCATTTATTGCCTTCACCCAACAACTTGCTTTTGGGAGTAGTGATTCATGACATGTTATTGTTGCTTCTATGACCTTGTTGTCTAGAATTCAATTTTTGTTGCTAACATTTTTCTTCATGAAGGTTCAATGCCAGCTGAAGGTAGGGTGAGCCTGTGTATTGTTCCCATTTTAATCTCAAAGAGCTCTTGTATTTGGGAGCATGATAGATATAAAATGATTGATGTTACTTTACCAAATAGTTTAATCTTTTAGAAGAATTGATTCTTGACTATTTGGTTTTTAATTTTTGGGATCAGTACCATCCAGATATGAACAAAAGCCCTGGGGCTGAGGAGAAGTTCAAAGAAATAAGTGCTGCATATGAGGTAATTCTTGCCCTTGAATGATTTTTTTTTTCATCATTGGTAATACTTGCTTAGGCCGGACATATTTTTAATTCACTAAGGAACTTATTTTACATTCTTTTGCACTGTTAATTTTTTAATATCTGTCCTATTCTACTTTTTTATGATCTGAACATTGGCATTGTAATCTTTTATCTTCTCTGGGATACAAGACTGGGTTATTGAAATTTATAGATACTACTTCAGGGACAATAATTGTATGTGTAATATACTTTCATCTGTCCCTTTTTATTTTTGTGGTAACAAATTTTGCATATAGGTCCTATCAGATGATGATAAAAGATCTTTATATGATCGCTTTGGTGAGTCAGGTCTTCAACAAGACAATGGAGGATCAAGTGGTGCCCCTGGGGTGTGTGTATATTCATCTCTTTCACTTTTTGCGATCTCAATATGAACTTGTGACACTTTTGATGATTTGATATATTTATACAGAAGTAACACATGTCCCTTTTTTCCTTTCCCACCTCATTACTTACTGCTGATGCTTTCTGAATTGATTAGGTTGATCCTTTTGATTTATTCGATACATACTTTGGTCGTTCTGATGGAATATTTGGAGATGGTGATGAAGGGGGAATCAACTTCAATTTTGGAAACAAGAGAAACCGCACTCATGATATTCGGTAACTATCCTCTCAATATGTTGATTAATTTTTGTGAATTAACTATGATTACTGGACTCATTATGAGTGAGAGTTTTGAAAATTTTATTTGTTCTTATTGAGCATTCTCCTACCCAAAGGGATTTCTCTTCCCTTGTGTACAATTAGACAAATTTTATCTAGCAGAATATAAGAGAACAGCACGCCGAAGGATGAGGTGTTTTCCAGGAAAAACTAATATATCCTAATGTCGTAGAACTCCTTGCTATATGAAGAAATGGGAAAGGGTCATTGCATGCAGCCATACCCTTTCATAAGAAAAGAGGTTGTTTCCGGATTAGAACTTGAGACTGGAAGAATTAATGGCTAAAACAAGAGGGGGGGGGGGGGGGGGGTGAATTGTTTAATGAAAGATTTTCGCAAAGAATGACTAAGAATGAAGTTCTTTAATGAATCACAGAAAGAAGGACCAGAGAAGCCAAGAGAAAAGAGCTTTTAAAGCTGTTAACAGAAAAACAATCGGTTGTTATTTCGATATAACCGGTTGTTTATAGCACAGAGATAAAAGCAAGTATTAAGCAATTGAAAAGCAAGAATATCAACCGGTTGAAAATACGAAATAACCGGTTGTTTATATCAGCAGTTTATAAAAACAAGGATAAAGCAGTTTAAAGAGTGTAAGGATAGAGAGATTCACACATGATGTTTATACTGGTTCACTCAACCCTGAGCTACATCCAGTCCCCAGAACAACACCTGGGTATTCCACTATGTAATACACAACAGATTACAATCAAACACCCATCAAAGAAGTTATCTTGAATCCTTCAAGAACACACGCTTCCTTTGGCAAAAACACAACACAGATCAGAACACCCTCTGACTCTGTGCAACAGTAGTTCTTTACAGAAATACAAATCAAAGAGAGGAAGGAGTAAAATACACCTGGTAAAATCACAGATTGGATTGAAAGAAAACAAATCAGCCCTATTCCACCCTTAGAAGGAATCCAAAGCCTTAAGCAATCTTGGAAACTTGAAAATCTTTTTCAATCTTTTGGTAATCTGATCTCTCTTTCTTCAGAGATGTAGACACAGGATATATAGCCTCAAAAATAGTGATTAAAGACTTTTAATCAAAGGCCAAAACAGTTTGAAATGAGGGAAAACAGTTTTACCAGACTTAACAAATTCTGTTAAGGATTTTCAAAAAACAGTCGGTTGATTTTTCGAAATAACCGGTTAAAATGGTTTGACAGCAAAGGCAAAGGCAAAGCTTTCCAAAACATTTTAAAATCCACTAAGTGTCAAACAACCTGTTGTTTCGAAATTTCAACCTGTTGAAATTTCAACAGCTTTTTGGAAAACTAATCTTTTCTAAAAGGTTAAAGATTCAAATAACCTTGGATCAATTCTATGAGTGGATTACAAATTGAAACTACCGGAACACACCCAGAAACCCATCATCAAAGTCTTCAAGCAATCCACATAGATTTGGAACATCAAAGGCAATGTTCAACAATCTCCCCCATTTGATGAAGACAAATCCCTGGTTTGCTTGTGTTGATCTGTTTGAATTTGAAAGCACCTGCAAAACAGAAATTGTGAATGAAAGATTTTCGCAAAGAATGGCTAAGAATGAAGTTCTTTAATGAATCATAGAAAGAATGAACACACCCTGAAACCCATCATCAAAGTCTTCAAGCAATCCACATAGATTTGGAGACATCAAAGCAAATGTTCAACCGAGACTAACTAGTCACCCAGGAACAAAATTACTGTTGCACCAAGGCTCACATTGAGTTGTTGTCCAGAAACGAAATGGAATAGAAAAAGGATAAATAAGAACTAGCACAATGAAGCTCTCAAATCTCTTGGATTGATAATTATAAAAGGCCTTGAGTCAGGCACCAAATATCAAGCAGATGAAGTTATGTGCTGTACAGTGAATTTCCAAGAAAGCACTATAAAACTACAAATTTAACTACGTTTTAATGTAAGAATTCTGAACTTATTATTGAAAAAAGCTTGCCACTTGCAAGAAAAAAACATGTTTACCCAGTAAGAGTAAGAACTGAACAGCCTTTACCCTATTTTCCAAAATTCCAAATAACACTATCAAATTGCTTCATGTTTGAATTTAGATTCCGATAGGTTTTGTAGGGTTTACTATTTCTCCTGCTGTATTTTAATATTGATCTTATTGTGAATCATAGGATGTAAATTTCTTTTAGCTTTCCTTAAAGCCTGTAACTACAAAGAAATCACAAAATTGAAACATGGGTAGGACTTAGATTACAAATGACGTATGAAAAAATAGAGTTACAGCCAAAGGATAGAACTGGGGAAAAGATAACAGAGATAAAATAACTACTGAAGGGAATAATATTGTAATTAACGAATTATCAGTGAAAGTCCCTGGATGTTTAGTATAGTGTATTATGAAGAGCACTCACAATTTGATTGATAAATGAATACTCAGAAAATTATCAGAATCCTATGATTTAAGTAGAAATCACTTAGATGAAAGAAGATAGCCAGAGTTTATCTGCCCTTGGAAGATATTGCAACTGGAAGATATTGCAAATGTTCCTGCCTGTAAAATGCCAACAAATATGACCTTCATTTGATTCCAACAATTGTGTCTGTAAAATTTGGCATTAACTTTATTTCATTCGGTCATGCAGATATGACCTTAATTTGAGCTTTGAAGAATCAATATTTGGAGCACAGAGGGAGATTGAAGTTTCCTGTTTTCAGACATGTAGCACGTGTGATGGTACGGGAGCTAAGTCAAAGGATTGCATTAAGCAATGCAGAAATTGTGGTGGCAGAGGGGGAGAAATGAAAAGTCAGAGAACACCCTTTGGAATTATGTCTCAGGTAATCTAATTAAATAGATTTCATTAGTGAGCAACTGTGTTGCCAATGATATTTATATTATCTTATATAACATGGTGATATTTGGAACATGTGATATTCAGGTTTCTACCTGCTCTAAGTGTAGTGGCCTTGGTAAAATAATCTCAGATTACTGTCGAAGGTGTGATGGCAATGGTCAGGTGCAATCTAAACAAACAATAGAAGTGGACATTCCTGCGGGAGTCAATGATGGAGACACAATGCAAATTCAAGGACAAGGGAATTTTGATAAAAAGAGGTTAGAAGGATTCCTATGAATTTTTGACTTCCAACAATGTTTCAACTTCATTATACTATGAGCTGTTGGGTGAATTCTACTTGGTTTTGTCAGTTTGATGAAAGGAAAATAGAGTTGTAATAAAGACGGTGAAGTATCTACTTTATTATCATTCATTAACTAAATATTACATTGTTTCTACATCTGGATGGTCAACTTGCCAACATATAAATGTGTAATCCATATTCACAGTTTTAAGCAAACTCCCCAACTCATTTACCATAAAGTCACAAATGAAGGACCCAAAGATCTCTTACAACCAATTTGAGGAACTGTTCCATTTCGTTCCTTTATTCTTAATTATCAATTTACTACTAGATTAACCAGATGTGCTGATACCATGATTATCTATTGATGACAGATTACCTCAAAACCATTCCAGATTATCACGTGTCATGATAGAAAATGATATCACTTAATTTGGACACAAGAATTTACTTAAAAATAAAATTGAATCTCGTTTTCTAAAACCTATTTATTTGCAACCTGGATGGTCAGATTCACTGAGAGTTCAACTTATCTAAGTGCTATTAATTTGACAATTTCATTTCAGGCAAATTACTGGGGATCTTTTGGTTGTCCTGCATGTAGATGAAAAGCAAGGAATTTGGAGAGAGGGTCTTCATTTGTACTCAAAGATTAACATTGACTTCACAGATGCAATATTGGGGTCAGTTAAAAAGGTAATACCAATTGCCTTCTCTGTGCTGGTAAAAAAAAGTAACATTGTTGGGGCAAAATTGAGAATCACATTGGTTTAGATAATTATGTTATTTAGGGATTTTATGTTTATTGTGTTATTTAGAGATTTATTTTTCATTTTAAGGGATCTTTCCCCTACTTTAAGGATCTTATAAGAGTTATTTAATTAGGATTTTATTAGGGTTTTTATAAGCCTATGTAAGTCACATCCCTAGTTGTCTTTGGTTATTTGGTTTGATATTGATTTACCTAGAATTTGGACGTTGAGTATAATTTAACTCCACTAAGTTAGCTTGTAAAGTGAGAATTGTTGTGAGACTAAGCAAACCCATCAAGGTTGCAATTAAGGTAGGCTAGGGGTGACCATAGGTCCACTATTATGGGACTTTTCCAAGACAATCCCTTCACACATAGGGTTATGGGCTTGGAGCGAAGCAATGTAGGCAGCCCAACAATAGATCTAATATATACTTCAATATCATCTTAGTGTTGTGCTAAGACCCTAACTTGCTCTACCAAATCAATTTATAAGACTAGAATTGCCCAGGTTTTATTTAAGTCATTTCTCTTGTAAAGGTATCTTAGTAAATATTTAGAATTATACGCCTCAAGACTAGTATTAATTACAGGTTTCCCACAGTGGAATGCCTTTATCTATATGAGCGAGGTGCAATTGGATAATAGTAATACCCAAATTGTCAATTGTTGGGATTTTGACTGGTTAGAAATTTATATTATCTTTTGAGCAAAAGTTGTTTATAGTTGCATCTAGCTGTAAATATATGAATCTGAATAAGTAGAGAGATCTAAGTTAAGATCTCTCAAACTCTTTTTGTCATATATTCTCTTTAAGTTGGTATCAAAGCGGGTCAATCCCGCTCCACCTGTATTGTCTGATGAGAAAGAATTTTCCGCCATCGCCTACTGTCTTTGACTGCTTCTGTTTTTTTTCTGGCGACCACATGATCTGAAGCTCCTCTCTAAGCGATGCCTAGCAGTGAATTCTGGTTCTCCTCAACACTGACTTAACTAGGTTAAATTCAACAAGATTAAAAACTCATAGGTATTAGTTTTGACTTCAGTTCATTATATGAATTAGAATACTAATTATGCACACAACCATTCAATAGTTGTATATGATACAATTGAAAATTGTTTTAGACCTAAATAGCCTACTCATCATAAGTGATCAACTATAGTTGGCCTTTGACAAAATATGGATCTTGACCCACTAAAGAAATCTAACAATGGGATTTCTCCGAATCAATTTTTTTTTTTATGTTGAGGATCATTGATCTGAATCAAAATTATGGGAGATACATTTAACTAAAGACCTTGTTAAATATGATTATAGCATAACTTATGCATGTTTTTTGTTGATGGATTACCTTGGCCACAAACAATTCTAATAATTTGTCTTTGTAATTATTCCTTCAGAACAACAATTTGTCTTGAACAAATTTTCTAGAGTGATACATAAATCTTAAGATTGTCCTTAGATGTTAGTGTTGAAAGGATTAGTGACAAAACAAGTCATGAAGGATGGTACACTCCGGGAAGATAGAATCCGAGAAGCAATACAATGAATTTGTAAGGTATTCTTTTTTAAAATGAAAATAAGGAACAAAATCAATACCTAATAAAAGGAAATATTTGGTAAGAGATCTCCCTATCAAATCATATCATATCTCTTAATGTAATTAAATCATATCTCTAACAGTTCAAATGCCCTTACAGCTGACAAAGATATGTCCATAAAAGGTATCCAGATGGCATTCTTGATATTAGATGTCATATGATGGTTATCGTGTATTACCATGAGAATATTCATACATCATAAACTTGAAAGGATGTCATGAGACTACCAAGGGAAAGCATGTCATGAGAGGTTTGAATATCAAAGGTCCTTTATTAATGTAAGTTGGCAGATGATTGAATACATTGAAAACCTTGAAAGGCTTGGGTTTCCATTAAGCCAATAGTAGACTCTTGATTTTTCCTACAATCATTGCTAGAGGAAAAATGCAAACTCAGGAAGCCCAAGAGTAACCTAAAGGGAAAAAGACAACGAGACAAAGATAAGGCTTGCACCTCTATCTTGAAGCCAATGGCATGAGTGGCGAAAGAAAGAACTTGTCTTCTCTTCGGCAAATAGGACATTGAAAAAGAAACTTTGTGTAAGTCTCGAACGAGTATGAGAAATAGGGAAGTGAAACATTCAATTTGCATCTTAGGTATTAGATATTGGATGTGGATTCCACATTTGTTTGAATGTGTCTAGTATAAGACAGAGTAGGAGTAAACCATTGGCAAAAGGTAGAGTAGACCTACCCATGTAAGTTTAGTCTCATCAACCCATTTAGAGGTAGGCTTTCTCAGACCATACTATAAACTAGGCTTGTAAATAATAGACTTTTCAAGATATGTCAAGCTTATGCCTTGTAATGTCTAGCCAAGCCTAGTCCATTTTCACCCTTAATTTACAATTGTTACTTAATATATTATGATCTATTAGGAGCCGATAATATTACTTTATCCATTTTTTAGATGTGATAATATAGAAGTTTAATCATTCTGTAGTTCTGTTCAAGCTTAGAAAAGAGTTTAAATCATTGATAAATTAAGGAATATCCTGTCTTGTCTTTGAAGGTTGTTTTTACGTTAAACTTAGTACTTCAGGTAGGAACTAACCTCTATTATAAATTATAATATTAATTGAGTCATTTCTTATATGTGCTTAAAGGCAGAGCTCATATACAATTTTAAATTTTGTTTGCATTTTCAAGAATAGTTCAGTGAAATCGTTCATGACATTGAGGAATGTCCTGTAGCTTTTGTGTCTTTGAAGGCTTTTTTAACTTCAGACTGAGGTGACTTCAGGTAGATACGGTTGAAGGTTTACGGGATCTTCATATTCCTTCAGGGATTCAACCTGGAGAATCAGTGAAGCTGTCATGTTTGGGAGTTCCAGACATGAAAAAACCATATGTTCGAGGCAATCATTACTTCATTGTGAATGTTCTTATTCCAAAAGATATCAGGTCTGTATTTTTCTTAGCATTGTTTCTTATATCCCCTAAGAGTTCATCACAGATTGTCCTGTTTAGAATTTTGCATGTACTGGAAGTTTCTGAGTTTTTGTTCTTCGAAAGAGGTTCCCAACAGCAGCAACTTTTAGTAAATATTTTATTCCCTTGTCGATTAGAGGCCAGAATCCTTATTGCACTTCTGTGGATTTCATTTAACGTTGCTATTGGAGAACAAGTTACTCCTTGTCTTATAATCCCAGTTTCCAGCAGTTACAATAGAGTAATCATTCCACCTTCATGAGAATATTGAGAACATGTTACTTCATAGTCTATTGCCTACAATACACATGATGCTTTCTTCGTAATTGAATACTTTTGTTACTTGCATATGTGTATTTATGCTAAGTTTCTCATAGTTATGATATCCTTGTATCTTTAAATTGTGCTTGTACTAGTGGAACCGAACGTGTGCTTGTTGAGCAGTTAGCTTCACTAAGAGCTTCTAACAAAAGGGATCCACTGTCTTCTGGTGACAATGGTATTAGTTCTTTATAGTTGGATACTTTTGAAATTAAAATATATGACAGGTTAAAATTACGCTGAACATATTTGAACCAGAAAAATTGTTCTGAATTCTCTTTTAACTGCTTTCCAGGAATACCTAAAAAACAGATCAATGAATTCACAAAGAGGAGGGATCCAAGGGGCGATGATTCAAGCAAGGGAATAAAAAATGTTGACTCTCTATGGGGATCGATCAAGAACTTCTTGAGGTATATCCTAGTTGTGCTATATGCTAATGCTGATGGAACAATCATGAATATTTTCAGATGACTATTTAGATATTGGACTTTGTAATTTATCTTAAACAAAGTAAGAAAACTACAGTATCATCCTTCATGGATAACATAGATAAGACTCTTACAATCTTTTTATGTACAGTGGAGGACAGTCCGATGAAAGGTTTGCTTCAATTAGCATGGATACATCAGCATTAATCAGGAGATATGGTGACCAAAATCCGTCTGTCCTTAATTCCTTTTTTGTTGTTTTCGTTATAACTTGGATTTTTGCCTCGATAGCAAAGTCTAAGTACTCGATGCTTCAGAAAAGATCTGAGCCCTTTAATAGAACACAGTGAAAAGAAATTAAAGGCATGCTTGGTTAGAAAAGTAGAAATTAGGGTGGGGAGTGAAAGTGGAGTGGGGTGGACAGGTTTTGATTGTTCAGGCCTTGATGTTTGGTGGAAAGATGTGTAAGTGAAAAGTGGGGAAAGAATCATTTTAAGCTTATTTTCAAACTACAATAGACTAGAATTGAGAGTAGAGTAAGGATGAGTTCCACTACACTAAACACCCCAAACCATTGTTAGTAATTTTCTTCCAAATTCTCTCCTAATTATTTTTAGCTCTAGTACACCCCTAAAACATTCTGTTTGAGCCAAGATTGCTGGTTTGAGCTCACTTTTAGTAACCATGGCAGGGCAATCAAATTAAACTGTTTGCTCCCATTATGCTGAGACTTCAATTGTGACCTCTTAACAATCTTTGGCAGCTTATGCCAAAACATGGTCCTGTCTTTATATTTTAAGCAGTTGAAGTTGCATTGAAATTTTCCCTTCAAGTTGGCATGCAGGGTGAATCCTTAACGATAACAAATTTGCTAGAAAGTGGGGAAAAGAGTTAATAACTATGCGACTGCTTAGCATTGTTCTATATTGTCATTGGATTTGGTAATTTGTTGTCAAGTTTTTAATCTAGTTGGTTTCCATTACTAACATTTTTTCAAAGCAGAAGATTTAATATGACGAAATTATAAAATTTATAGTTTGCATTGAAAAAAATGCTTCATTAAATTGCGATGACAGGTGTTCCAATTCTCATTAGTGAAACATATTTATTATGATAATATGATTGATTGTGTTTTTAGCTTCGTCAAAGTGTCAATTAAGTTTCAGGAAATTTTCATGCGAAGAACTCATCCTGATGGAAAAATAAGTTTGTCTTTGGGTGCGGATTTGTAAAATTAATTTTGAATTAAATTTTGTAGAATTGATTTTGAAGTAAATTGTTATTTTATTTTTTTATTTGTAAATTTAGTAGTCAAAGGAGTTTAAAAAAATTTCATGCAATGCATTATCTATTTATAGTCGTCTTAATTCAAAATTAACATTGAACTAAATAAATTTCACTTTCTAAAAATAAACATATGAAAATTTACGTAAAACCATGCAGTGTTATTCTAAATATTTATTTAAAATTATTAACTGATATTTCAAAACAACTTTGACCATTTGAAAAGGAATCTAAACATGCAGTAAATACAGCAAAAAAAAGTTGTGGATGGGGTTCAATACTTCAATAAAGTTTGAAAAAAAGATTTAACTCTGATGCAACCATTGTTTCTTTACAATCTGGCACATAAATGTTGGCCTTGGGTCTACATTCTACGAGGTGAGGTGCATAGAACTCTTTATTCTGCAGATAATGATTTGGCCATGTCCTATGCTTAGCTTTCATTGAAATAAAGCTGCATCTGAACCTCTCCACACATAACTGGTTAGTATTCTTGTACCCTCTCTGCATTTAACAATCTAGCATCAACAATTGGAACCACTCAGGACTCTTAAACATCCATCAATAAATGTCTTATAAATCAAGCAACACAAATGGAACCACTACCTCTAAAGACATCACAGCACGAAGTACTTAGCTGGCAAAATAATGGTTTTGAACAAATCCTGATGCAAAAGTTTTCCATATCAACTGAGATTAGACACAGTGGTAAAGCCCTTAACCTTATTTACTCACTAAAAAGCTATATAACTTTGTCACTTGCAATCATTAGGAACTTTCACAATTACCATTTTTTTAGCATTAGTGGTGGTGGTTGTGTAAGCTACTTTCCCTTTTCTCCCTCTGTCATTTTGTTTCTCAGTTGTATTGTATATGAGCTAGCAAGTTGATCACACAATTTTTTTTTTATGATTAAGATATGCCCCCACAACTTATTTGTGTATGGTCACTCCAATTCTTTCCCACTATAAGATCACGTTCAGAATATTCTGCGCCATTTTTTATCTATCATCAGGAAATCCAATGTAATCATATTTTGCAGTAGGGTTTCAACCGTTTCATCTAAGTTCTGGTTGAAATTAGAAATCGATTTAATGATTCAAAAGCCAAAATATGCAAATCGCTTTAATGATTCAACCACCTCAAAACCTATAGTTTCTTTCTCTAAAAAAAATCCCCGTAGTTGTCAATTCCTTTATGTCGTTAAAGTCAAGTTGTACGACTTAAAATTATTTTAAATTGTGCAAATAATTAAGAACTTTAAATCTAATTGTTCATACACTTTCAACTTACACTTACTTTTCTTTGTATTTTTAATGCACTGATATCATCATAAACCACACTCTTTTGTCATTTCTCCAACAAAATTAGTCTTTCAAATTTTAGTATTTCGTAAGAGCTAGTATTCAATAATCCTTTGTGCATTATTTTATTAGAAATGGATAGATTTATCCAATAAGCAACAACTATTTATGATGTTTAATTGAATCAGTCTGCATTAAAAAAATATTTAGGAAACCAGTCCTATGCAACTACTTAAGGCTAGATTCAGATATCTAAGTTCATTTTTGGAAATATGCTTTAAACATATTTTAAAAATAATAAATTATGTCTCTTTTATTCTAAAGCACACTTTTGCAAGAATTTTAATTGTAATCTAAGCATATCTTAAATTTTGAAGAAAATTCAATCCTAATTATCATTAGCTGTTGTTTAAGTGATTGGTCTACATTTTGATATTATTTTGCAATATTTGCAATGATTAATGAATAACAAAATAAACTGGAAGAATTACATTTAATGAAGTTGCCAAGATTGAATCCTTCAATAATAGACCAAGTCATACAAATATGTTTAACATTGTATAATATATTCTTTAGATATGATTGTTTGATATTTCTGTACGAATAAATTCTCGAAAAGATTTTCATAGCCATTTAGCTTCCTTCATCCCTACAGCTTCTGTATGGCACTATGGCAGGCTGTAGAGTAATCATGATGTTCACTACCTTTTCTTATGCTTTAATTCCCAACTCTGAATGATTTTTTTCTTTTCATTTACAGTTTTTTTTTTTTTAAATGTTTATATATATGAAAAGCCATCTTTTAGAAAATTGAAAACAAAGTCTCTTATTAATGAAAATGTCTAAAAATAGCTCCATTTTCATGCTTTCACAATATGAATATGTTAGCAACCCCTATCGACCAAGCTTTGTTTTGTAGTAAACCACATCCTTCTCCATAATACAAGGGAGTAACAGTGCAAGTGTTAGTTTTCTTGTTTTACAATCTACATATATATCCTACTTAACATCACCAAATTCAATTATTGTTTCAAAATCCTACAACCAGCCATAAATCTTTGAGTGATTAATAAGACATTCATGAATGCTTTCTGATGATCAACCACCATATCCAATTTGAGGTTTTCCTAGCAAAATTAGCTTGATACATAGAACAAACTTTTCTTTATATGGAACAAGTAAACTTAAGAGTTGGAAAAGTAGGTCTTGGTGAATTGAGTTGGTCATCACATGGGTAACCAAATTGGAAAGTTATTATATATCTCCCTGTCTAAAGTGTACATACAAAAGTATATAACCTAATTCACTACCTTTCCAACTAGATGATGCCCTTGAAAACAGCTAATAAGTTTGTGTTGATGTTGCATGTGTGTGTACTGTGGTTGTGGACACTAATGAAGCTGTAATATCAAACCCTAAAAAAAAGTGTACACAAAAATCACACCAACTTTTTCCATTCTATTATAGTTTCATTTTTCATTTCTAGATTGTTTAGTTTTAGATTGTAGTGTAGGTTACATTGTTTTCCATTTTCTATTCTCATTGTCCATTTACTTTCCAAAGTTGAAACTGTGAGATGAAGTTACTTGTTGATGGTCCTACATCTATCTTATTTTTTTTATCATGACTTGTCAATTATTTATTAGGTTGGATCTATAAAGTCTACAATCGTCAACTGTGAGAGTAAAATTTTCACCAACTTACCAATTCAAAATAAAGAATTATTATAACGTTACGTGGGACTTATAAGTCACAACCAACATTAAATCAAAGTTACTCTTTTGATGAAAAATTTATATAAAGGATTGAAGTATGTTGTCCAAGAGATTGAATAGGTTATATAAACAATTTTTTTTTTAAAAATAATGTTCTTGTCTTGTAGTTTCGCCAGTAAGTATTTCTTAATTGTAAAGTATTTCTTAACATTATTCTCATTGTTAAGTCTTTTAAAGAGAGAATTCGGGTTTGATTTTTAATATATAGTTTTATGCATTTATTATTAGTTTATTTGATAATTATGATCATGTGGGTGATTGTGTTTTGCATGGCCAAATGCAACATGTGACATGTTATCGAAACAAGTCATGATTAATTGTTTCTTTGCTTTTTATTCTTAAATATTGCCTTTGAAACCAATGTTTGAACCAATTCTTCTTTCTTTTACTCATACATAGTTCATGTTCTTTCAATAATGGATAAATATATTATTTTAATGTATCAACATAATTAACTTACCAACTGTATTATGTATCTATCAAGTAAATTATTAATCTATAAATTTTAAACTAGCAAGTTGGAAATTTTTAACTTTCTAATATGAATTTATAAAGTTAAGGCTAACTTATAAATTTTAATTCGAGTCTTGAATAAACCAATTCTGATTAATAATGGGAAAATATACTTTGACATTCCTTATTTATATACAATTCTTGATTTGATATTTATAGAAAAAATTGTAATTAAATATTATAAAAAATTATTAAAATAATAATATTATTGATTATTAAATAGATGTAAAAAAAAAGTTGGATGTGAAGTCCCTAACTAATGTAAACCTAGCTAATAGTTCGAGTACACACAACATGGGATACCCAGAAAAAATGGTTGTTGCCTGATGGTACGAATCATCTTCTTTTGTAGATCAAAGTGGGCCCTTTCACAAAATCAAATAATATTTTAATATTACAACTCATATTTATATCAAATTAATTGATGATATTAAAATAAAATATTTTAATGTTAAAACTCACAAAATTAATTGATAACATAAAAGAAATTAAATGCATTTATCTATACATTAATTATTTATAATTTAATTATATATTATTTTATTTTATTTTTTATCTAAATAAAACTTCCTATCATTTTCTTTAATTATTGGATGACCCAAATTTAAACCGAATAAATCATACTATAATTAGTAAATTAAACACATGGAAGTTTTGTAGATGAATTAATTATCATCGTACATGAAAGGTATTTGTTTCCTAAGTTCCTACCATATTCTAATTAAACTCTATGTTTAATCTATAAATTGTCTCAGAAAGATGAAACTATATATGGCTGATATATTGACAAATGCATTACATTATCATTTTTTTAATAAAATAATTTTAAATTATATTTATCAAATTACAATTATAAACTAATTTAAGTTGTAGAAATAACATTTTTCATTATATATTTATACATTTCACTAAATTGATGATAATAAAAAAGTGACGTATCTTCTGTGTCTCTATCAATGCATATTTTTCTTTCTTCTTACCAACTCTCTCTCTCTCTCTCACACACACACACACAACTTCATCAATCTAACACTAATGCACAATTCTTGTTATTCACACGTTAACGTTATTTTTATGTCTCTAAAATCAAAACACACACAAACACCACAAGAACACAACTACTTAGGAGTGTCTGAACTCTCAAACCAAAAACACAAAACAACAATGCAACATTCTCACACACTCTTTCCCACCATTCTCTTTCTCTTCTTCTTCTTCTTCTTCTCTTCCACATTAGCCGACCTCTCGTCGGAGCGCGCGGCGCTCCTCGCCCTGCGCTCCGCCGTGCGCGGCCGCACACTTCTCTGGAACACCACCTTCCCTTCGCCCTGCGCCTGGCCTGGCGTCCAATGCGACGATGCCAAAGCCACCGTGGTGGAGCTCCACCTCCCCGCCGTTGCTCTCTCCGGTGAGCTTCCCGCCGGTGTGTTCCCGGAGCTCCCCAACCTCCACACCCTCAGCCTCCGGGTCAACTCCCTCTCCGGCGCCCTCCCCGCCGACCTTGCTTCCTGCGCCGCCCTCCGCAACCTATTCCTCCAACAGAACCACTTCTCCGGCGAGGTGCCGGCGTTTCTCTCCGGTATGACCGGCCTCGTCCGGCTCAATTTGGCCTCCAACAACTTTTCCGGGCCAATTCCGGCGCGGTTCGGGAACCTCACCCGGTTGAGGACCCTTTTCCTTGAGAATAATCAGCTCACTGGTTCGTTACCCGGTTTGGAAGAACTCGGTGAATTGGCTCAGTTTAATGTCTCTTATAACATGTTAAACGGTTCTGTTCCTAAAAAGTTGCAGACTTTTGATAAAGATTCGTTTTTGGGCAATACCCTTTGTGGGAAGCCACTTGGGATTTGTCCCTGGGATGATGGGGGTGGTGAGAGTGGTGTAAATGGGAGTTCAAATTCAAGTGGGGTTGGAGGGGGGTGGAGGGAGTGTGATTGGAGGGGAAAAGAAGAAGGGGAAGCTTTCTGGGGGTGCAATTGCGGGGATTGTTGTTGGGTGTGTGGTGGCTCTTCTGCTTGTTGTGTTTGCTTTGATTCTTTTGTGTAGAAGTGGGAACAAGACTAGGAGTGTTGATAATGTTAGCAACATGGTGGGCTTGAAGGAGGAGCCTCCACAGCATGGAGAGATGGGAATTGAGGGCGGTAACGTGGAGAATGGGGGTGGGGGTGGGAATTCAGTGGCGGTGGCGGCAGTGGGTGGGAATGGAGTTGGTGGTGGAAGTGGTGGAGATAAGAAGTTGGTGTTTTATGGTAATAAGGTGAAGGTGTTTGATTTGGAGGATTTGCTAAGGGCTTCTGCTGAGGTGTTGGGAAAAGGAACTTTTGGGACTACCTATAAGGCTGTTTTAGAGGATGGGCCTGTGGTGGCTGTGAAGAGGTTGAGGGATGTGACGGTTTCGGAGAAGGAGTTTAAGGACAAGATTGATGCGGTGGGAGTGATGGATCATGAGAATTTGGTGCCTCTCAGGGCTTACTATTATAGCAGGGATGAGAAACTTCTTGTTCATGATTACATGCCAATGGGAAGCCTATCTGCAATTTTGCATGGTCAGTTGAGCCTCACTCTGGTTTGATAATATCAGATGCTTGCTTTTAACATGCACATGATTCGATTACGTCTTTTTGAATTTTTGTGGTTGTGACTTGAGGTTTTCTTTGCTGTTTTTGATTAGTTTTTGTGTAGAATGATTTCTGCAATTTGCGTTATTGTCTTCTTTTTTGGAGAATGCGTAATTGCCATCAATCACTGACTATTTGATTATGTTGCAATTGACAATGGAAGAAGGAAGAGAGTGTATGTACTATCACCCATTAGGAATCATAATTTGTTTGGCATTGCATCTCCTCTTTCACCAGTTTCATCTTGCATCCATCTTAGTTTGTGACTTTGGCCCTATCTGGACATTACATAATAGAAGTGTAACTAATATGTAAATTGGCATCAGCTTTTGAAATCCTACATTGACCTCTTTGATGCAACTCTGTTAACATGAATTAGTGTGTCATCTCATTGATTGGCATGAACACTAGAAAAAAATGAAGTTTGTGTTATAATTCTTTACCATCACAGGAAACAAAGGAGCTGGTAGGACACCGTTGAATTGGGAAATGAGATCAGACATTGCAATAGGAGCTGCTCGTGGCATCGAGTACCTACATTCACAAGGGCCTAGTGTTTCTCATGGAAACATAAAGTCCTCCAACATCCTCCTAACCAAATCCTATGATGCCCGGGTGTCTGATTTTGGCCTTGCACACCTTGTTGGCCCCTCGTCCACACCCAACAGGGTGGCTGGCTATCGTGCCCCCGAAGTAACCGATCCACGCAAAGTTTCTCAGAAGGCTGATGTATACAGCTTTGGAGTGTTGCTCTTGGAACTTCTGACTGGAAAAGCTCCTACACATGCCCTCTTGAATGAGGAAGGAGTGGACCTTCCAAGATGGGTCCAATCAGTGGTTAGAGAGGAATGGAGTTCAGAGGTGTTTGATATTGAGCTCCTTAGGTATCAGAATTCTGAAGAGGAAATGGTTCAGTTGTTGCAACTTGCAGTGGATTGTGTAGTTCCATACCCTGATAACCGACCTTCAATATCTCAAGTGAGACAACGCATAGAAGAGTTACGTAGGTCTAGCATGAAAGAGGGTACTCAAGACCAAATCCAACAACCTGATTTGATCGATGACATAGATGATGTATCCTCTAGATGAGTTTGGTATGGGTTTGTGTAAAGGATCTTCTTGGCTTTGTCAAAAAGCCCCCACATATTTTGCTTCCCAAGTCATGTGCTTATGTTGTATTTTCTTAAGACGAGTTTTTTAGCCACTTTTGGTGTTATTTTTCTATCAGAATTGGAGTTTTACATTAGTAAATGACATGATAAAGGTTTGCAATAAACATGAACATTGATCACTGAATGAAACTTCAATTCTGACAGAAGAAGAATACATCAAAAGTACCAAAGGAAGTTCATCTAAGTTTCGTGATTTTTTTTTACCTTGGGTTCATAATTTTCTTCCAAACTCAATTGTACTATCCCCTGTTTTTTCTTTCCTATCTATCTACTCTACCTTGAGGGAGTGGAATAGCTATTCCATTAGTTATTGCCGGTGGATTCTTGTTGATGTAATTATTAACTTTGCTTTAACATTGGCTTTTTCTTTTTGTGACACTTTTCTCTGTTGACACTGATCATATAGTCGCTTTCATGGTTGGTTGTAGGGTCCTATAGGTGGCATGTTGCATGTCTTCAATTGTAGTGACCCCACCTTGTAAAGACAATATGGATGATTTATACCTTGAACCAACTTTGATTAACTCTCCCTTCGGTTGATAGGTGAATTAAGATTTGGAGCGGAGGTGATTTACCACTTGTAAAAATATCAGTCTCACATCACACCAATTCCTTAATCATAATGTTTTTTTAATCAGTATTTTTACTTTTTTACCAAGTTTAGTTTCTATGAATTGTCAGCATAAAAGTTGTATGCTTTATTTTCTCTTTAACTTAACTTGAAATGAAGCTTTGAAGTTTGAGACTCTTGTCCTGACCAAAAAATTTAGTGCTCTTCCATCAAAAAGAATATTAACAGAAACATCTTTTAGCTCAAACTTGAGGCTGAAGCTTGCAATTCTCAAAAGGTGTCATTTGATGTGTAAAAGGCTAAGGTCAAACAGCTGTGGCCATGTGTAAAAAGTTTGATATTATATTAAAAACATACGAATAAGGTTTTAAGCATTATGCCTACTTTTACTAATTCAACATTTAATCCAACATGATTTTCAACAATATTCTTCTGTTGTAATTGTAAGCATAGCCTATTTTGATTCTTAAGAAAATGTGAACCTTTATAGTGTGTATTGGAATGTCTGCTAGATTTGTCCCCCATATAAGCCAATTTTGGTATTATTGACAAGGGTTAAGCTTGTGCTTTTTATCCATAATGAAAAATTTTAAATTTAAACATCAAATCAAAGCATGACCATGTGTGGCAGTTGAAACAATTTTCTCATGTGAGTACAAGCCAAACTGAAAAAGTTCAGATAACTAAGGTGATGTATTTGTGAATGTGATGTGATTATCATTGTGACTTTATGGTGGACCAAAAAAAAGAGAGTACACACACACAGTGGATGGGACAGTGCAGTTTAAAGTGACCCTTCCTGACATAGTGGTCCTACAGTCCCACTGCTACTTCATAGTGGTTCATGATCATAATTTGTTGGCATCCAGTGATATAGATCCTCTTTCATATTCTAATTTTGTTAATACTTTGAGGGACTCCATCTAGGTAAGGTTGAAAATAAATAGTATCACTATTTTGTTAATTGAAATGATTTATCAGTGTTTTAAAGATTAATTTCATGTTAATCTAATTCAGTTGAAAAATAAGCAAAATCTGATTAAAAAAACTGTCTTAGATTAAACTCATACAATGTATTAACCACTTGTATCTAATACACTTTATCTTGAATTTAATTTTTTTAGCACATCAGTAAACATGGATAAATAGTTTTTCTTCTGTCACAAATATTTTTCCTAATTCACATCAAAATATGTTAAAATATATCAAGGGTTTTGGACAAGCCAGACACTCTAGCTTTCATTGTTAAGAACTGAATGATAAGTGAAGAGGGAGAAGAAAAGATTGAAATGCCACCATTTTACTACTACATGGGATGCTCTTGTCTCTTTGGCTTTTGTTGTCCTATTATCTGAAATACCTTTCAAAATATGTGGCATTTAGAGTAATCACAGAGAGACATTCTGACAAATGGACATGGCTAGATTTTATTTGGTTACTCGTAGGCATGGTTGTAATAGACTGAAGAGTAAGTTATCTTGTAAAAGAAAATATTTTATAGTTGAAAAGTGAAAAATTCTTGCTGAACTTTTCCTCTTAGTACTTATAAGGGAAAAAATTAAAAAAAAATAAATTAAGGTTTTCTTTTATAAATTAAAATTATAATTTATATATTTTAGGAGAAGTTAATGAAACAATTTTAATAAAATTTAAATAAATAATTTAATTTTAATTTAAAGAAAAACTCGGTTTATTTTACCTCCTTGTATTCTGCTTCTGTAAGTATTTATAAAAAAGTTATTTGAACTTAACCTTAATTTTATAATTTTGCCAAGAAAGAAAGAAAGTTTTGTGAATACATAAAACATGAGATCGGAATCAAATTTAGAAAAAAAAAAGTTCATTCTACTCAGTTAAGTTTGGGCACCATTAAAAAAGTGGATGTAGTTCAAACACACCCACAGCATCATAAAGAATGAACTACTTGTTTTGGTTTCAACGTGGGAACATGTTATTTCCTCATTTCTTTTACATTCTGCACTTCCATTATTGAGAAAATAGTGTTCACTATATCATGTAAAAAATTTGGTTTGACTTTTGTTTTTTTCCCGTTTGACTGATAGTTATATATTTAAAATAAATGACATCCTCACAAGGTTATTGAAAGTGCATGAAATGACAAGGACATTTTCAGCACTAAAAAGCATTAAATGAGTGGGGTCGAAAGCTACGTTAATAAAACCAGCAGAACTCAACGGTGGGAACAAGTAAATGACGTTCGCTAAGGTAAAGAAAAACTTGAAAATAAGAAGACTTAACAGCAGCATCTCAATTAAGCAAGTAAAAAATAAAACAGTGATTTGTCTGAACAAAAAGGATGTGTTCTCATTGCCAGAATAGAATAATAAACAGTACACTGCAGAACAATGTGAGCAACTGTGATATGCATTTTTAAATTTACAGTTCTCAATTCATACACAATAAACGGTAAAACTGAAACCCCCCACTGTTGCCCTGTAACCTAACAAGCAAAGAGTACATCCTGAACCTTTGAACCTCTAAATCTGCAAAATCCAGCAACACAAACTATGAGCAAGAAAACAATCAAGACATGACGAATGGACAAGTTATGAGACAGAATCATACATGTACAAGGTATACAAACGATAAAGGTGCTTGTGCCCCCAAAATTGCTTGGATCATAGGTCGAAAACCAAATTCTGGACTTTGACAGAGGATAATACATACAGCTATGCACTAGAGTTCGTTGGCGGGTCATCTTTCCATCCTTTAGTGAGATCATAGTTGATAGATGCAAGCTGGGAGAGATTCTGAAAACACCAAGGAAACATTGCATTCAATTTAAGGGAATATTTCGACAAGAATGGGAAAGCATAAGACCAAGAAAAAAAACATACTAACAGAACAAATGCTACGTAGGCAATGTTAAACATATTAGGCTACTTATGAATAGTATAGTAAGCTCAGAGAAGCCATTTTAACACATTAAAACCCACTGTAGGTGACAAGAAAACAAGGACAGATCATGCATAATCCATTCAAATTAATTCTAAATGTTTACTTACAGATTACAAAGAAATGAATATGATTTGAGTGAATTACCTTAAAGGAGAAATTACTGAAAGAGTAATTGACAGATGCCCCAGAATCAAACTCAGCAAGACCCCCGCATTCATCTCCCTGTTACCAAGAGGAAGTCAGCCCATTATACTTTAAATTGATTTCAGCAAGTATTTTACGTTTAGCAATGCCTACTACAACTTGCAATACCACTTCGTCTTGGCGATTGCTCAAGCAACTACTGCTGCCACTTAAGCTATCAGCATCACTAGAATCCTCAACATCACTGGCTGGATATACAAGGCCATCAGAAGTATTCCATGAGTAGCGACTAGTGAAGTAACTGGTATCTAGAGCGCTCTCAGAAGCAGGAACAAATGCAGCCTACAAAACCAACAGAAGCATTACACTGGACATCAAGAGAGTGGCAGTAAAATTAACAATTAACATTCATCTCTTGGGCAAACTATTACATACTTTCTGCCTGGCAAGTGTGTCCCAGTTTATATCCTTGAAGAAAACATGTTGCTTTACCTGGATCACTAAAATCAGTTTAATATTTGAGCAGAGAAAATAAATCATAAAAATGGATAACAAAGTTCTATATGTTTATGAGAAAATTACATCACCTCTGATGCACCTTTTGATCCTAGTCTTTGATTAGGATCTTCTGTCAATAATCTGAAAATTCATAAAGTCAGGAACCAAATGGAAAACATTCCGCTATCTTAGATGAGTGCTTAACCAAGAATAATACCCAATACGAAAGTATGTTATAACAAAAAGTATTAAAAAAAACAACACATCATATACCGATCAATAAGATCCTGTGCTTCAGGACTCATCTCTTCAGGAACTGCAGGCCAAGGTATCTTACGATTAAGAATATTATCAAATATATTCTACAAACACAAAAAAAAAAAAAAATATCATGTCAGAGAGAACTCCAATCATATAAAGGCAAAACTGACATGAAAAGAAACCATCTAAAAATTCATCACCCAAAGAAGCAAGATATAAACCTGAGGATGCTCTGCGTTGAAGGGTGGAATACCAACAAGCAACTCAAATAAAATGACCCCAACAGACCACCAATCGGCAGTATACGCTGTCAAATTTGCACAAGTATTTCGTTTGTTATGTTCCAAAAGTAAATGCTATGAGTATTCACCATATATAAAGTAGAATAGAATTATTAAATCAGCAAGCTACAATGATGAAAACATTTTAATTCAACTACATCGTTTCACTATAAAGAATAGCGATCATTTTGAGATATTTTAAGCATTGTTAAGAATTTAATTCTACACACAAGGGAAATCAGGTTTTCTCTAAACTGTTCAAATAATGACAAAAGTCAAATTTATATTTTAAGAGATGGGGGAAAACAGAAATGAAACCACCTTAAACATAAAAATGGGACAATACAAACCATGTCCAGTTCCCAAAAGTATTTCTGGGGCTAAGTAATCAGGCGTGCCCACAGCAGAGCGTTTCTTCCTCCTTTCCCATTGATCTTCAGAGGTCAATACATCAATCTCGTCTTCTTCAAGTAGGGATGTCCCATTCACTGCTGGCCCAGACAGATCATCTGTGCTGTTGATGAGACCAACTTTAGAGAGCCCAAAGTCTGTTAACTGCAAAGTAGACAGAAAAAAAAATCAAGCTGATTAGCAGCTTATAAAATGTAATTAAGGATGACGTGAATGTTGAAATTGAACTCATAAGGAAATCTACACATTAGAAATGGAAATTCTCCAAAATAATTGAACCAAATACATGGAATCACAACTTAAAATGGGATTGGTGGCTGTTGAAAGAAGCCATGCAAAACTCTCGATGATTCATCATAGATATAAAGTACGAGACTATTGATATTACTCCTAAGAGAGGAAAAAATGTTAGCCAGCTTTTGGATTTTCATTCCAAACCAAGGTTTGGGAAAAAATTACAACAGCCTTTTCCCATCACCATGGTTTGGAGGTTTATAAACGAAATTAGAACATCTGCAGTAGTTACCTTGATGTGACCATCATGTGCTATCAATAAATTGTCAGGCTTCAGATCTCGATGAACCACACGCAGTGAATGCAAATACTCTAACGCAAGCACCTAACATTGGGAAAAAACTCATGTTCTAGACAATGTAATGAAAAAAATTCAGATAAAGCGAGATACAAAAGAGCCAGTAAGGAGATAGAACCAAGAATTACCACTTCAGCTATATATACACGGGCAACTTCCTCATCTAGGCAACCTAAATTCCTTAATAATGAATACAGGTCACCTCCATTCAGATACTCCATGACAAGATATAAGTTATCACGACATGTAAAAGAATAGAAGAACCGAACCTGATTAAAATAAAGCTAACATTAGAATAAGATAACATTTCTCAAAGCAACTTGGAACAATAAAAAAGTTAGACCTGCTCACCACAAAAGGATTGCGTACTGTAATTAAGATATCACGTTCTGCTAATATACTTTCCACAGCATTTTTACGGATCATATCTGCCTTCTTGAGAACCTATAGAAAATAGCTCAACAGGGTTAAAGAACTGCGGAGTAAAAGTATAAACCAAGATAGAAACAAGTTTATTTTAATCTTAGAGGTCTGCAAACACATTACTATACAAGATTGAGATTCTAACTAGGTCAGCACCTCAGCTTATATCAATCATTTGCAGCACACCAAGAACTCCATATAGAGAAATAATAAAACAAAATACATGATAGTGAGCAGCCAAACCAAAACAAACTGAATAGGTAAACCGAAAGTTTCATTTTTAATGTAAAAGTTAGACAGGAATAAACAAATTTACAGCAGAGAAATTGGCAAATTGCAACAAACTTACTATACCAAAAGTCCATGAAAATTTTTGTACGAAGATACAAATAGTATGAAGTAAGAAACAACACAAGGAAAAAGTTTAGAGAATAATTCCACAAAATTTTCTTTTTCAGTAAAAAAAAGAAAAATTTAATAAATAAATATAAGGTCAAATTTAATAACATATGTAGCACTCCCTGCAGCAAGTTATGAGAGCTACAACAACAATTAGTAACACAGTTTACATGAGAGCTTGAAGAGCATGTCAGAAGCTATTATTTTTAGAAAAATTATCTTTTTTTTTCAGTAAGCTATCTAAAAGAGCCGTCAAAAGGGGGGCTTTTGCCATATATAAGCATTTCAAACACACAGTGGTAAGCTTCAATACAACTCCACACAGATTATTCAAACTTGTTACCCAATTTCATTAAAAAAAACTTATATACAAGCCCAAAAAAGTATCAAGCACAATCAAGATGAAACAAATGCAAGTACATGGATGTTCACATTAAGAGATGAGATGATACAACAAATGAATCAGAAGCCTAAAGTATATATACCTTTATTGCAAAAAGATCACCAGTTGTTCTTTTTTTAGCCAAGAAAACCCTTCCAAATGCCCCACGACTGATAGGTTTTATAATTTCAAAGTCATCAATAGAGGTCCGATCCCTTGAAGAATGGATTGGACTTGTTCTCAAGCTACGAACCACATCATCTTCCAAAAGAACATCGTCATCTACTGTGCTCTCTGTATCTATCTTTTCAACATCCACCATCTCAGTGAGCTGCAGATACTTCTCTCTACCAAACCAAATTACAACTTATCAAGAATAATCATAATAGATTTCAAAACAACCAGCAAAGTCCATGTTATTAAATTAAATGTACTGCAATGGTGGATTGAAGGAAAATGTTTTAGAGACAAGGCCATGTGAAAGACTTGGCACTCTAATCTTGCAATGGGGGTAATGTTTTTTATGCCACACTCCATTTTAGCTAAGGACTTCATGAGAGGCAACTTTTAACCCGTGCTCTGTTTTGTTTCCTTTTTAATTATTTAGTTTGCAATCTAGCCTCCCTTCTCACACTTTATTAGTCAGGTACCTCCCTCACATCAGCTCGTCCTCCTGTTTCTCACTCTCTACTCTGCTGTGTTTTTCTTCACCAAAAACAGAACCTTAGTTTGTTTCATTGTTTGTTTATTTATTTAATCCATGGCAGCAGTTACAGAACAGAATCAGCACAAGCTCCTTTTCATTCAAGATCATAACAAAGCCTAGACATCAACACAACAGAACCATATATACAAAGATAGTGTTCCTTAAAATTGTTCTACTGATTCTTCTATGTTGAAGTTTGTCTGTTTTGTTTACTTTGAACTGCTGTTAAATTAGATTTCATGAACTTTGATGAACTAGAACAGCATAAAAGTAAATTGTTTAATCCTGAAAAGAGGAGAGGTGACTAAGTAAGAAATTCAACGAAGTTTTCAAGAGATCTAATGAAAAATAACATCTCTAAAACATTGGTTGGTAACCAAGCTGAATGACATCATGTAATCCATGCAGCCGACAGCCAGCCTCACCTTGTGGCATAACACCTTGTTATTACTGTTGTCTTTTTTTTTTTATCAGCATTGCTGTTGTTGTCTTGTTGATATACTACAACATCTTTGAATTATGTAAATTATTTATTTTACAATTTTGATATACTTTATTTTAGATATGCAAAAATTTTAGTTTTTTAATAAGGTCACACCACGTGTCGACAATTTGCCACTATGCTGCCCACCATAATTTATCTCGGATTTAAACATGCTGCCAGTAATAAACAATGGGATAGTCACAAGTACAGGGTAAAAAGAAGAATGAATATGGATGTGTGTGTGTGTGTGTATCTATATTATAAACTTCAGAAAAAAACTTCATAACAGAAAATTGCAATTGTAAACATAATCAGGTGTTAATTACTCATCTGAGGTGAGATGTGTAAAGTGAGAAAATAAGCGTGCATATTAAATTAAAGTAGGTTAAGTTTATAAGATACTTTAATAATGGATACACCAATACTTTCTCACTACATACATTTCCTTGCTATAGAGTCAAATCCCAAAATAATTTGGACACAAACATAGTAGTAGCAATACCGTTATGTCATATGGTATTCTGTGTTCAGTTATAAAATTATGCCTATTCCCTCAAAAAAGGGTCTAACAAGAACTTTCCCCAAAGCTTATCCTGTAGTTCAACGGTTACTAGGAGTACTTTCCATATCACAGAGATGTCTTACATAATGTATAGCAGAAAAATACTAACCGTATCAGCTTCTCAATACGTGTTCCAAAGGTCTCCACAGTAAGTGCATCAAATTTCCTTCGTTCTACAACAACCCGCAAGTCATCAAGACAAGATAATAAATATGAAGTTGTGCGATCATCATCCAGAGATGCATTTGCCACACATCGAGCTATATCAGCAAGTTCATTCATCTACAATAAAACAGAGAATTTTGGAACAGAAGAATTCAAAAGATGAGATTTTTCTGACAAGAACATCATGGAAGTAGGAAGGTATTTGATATTTTTTTTAAGCAAATGTATACATGCCTCATTTATTAAAATTAAAATTCAGTACATATACAGGCATAAACAGTTAGGTATTTAAGCACAAACAATTAGACATCAAAATCTTTATTTATTTTAATAATTATAGAAATGTGGCACATGTCATTTATAGTCAGGAATAGCTATTTTAATCTCTTAGAATCAAGAATATTTAGATCATATATGTATTATTCTTATATGATATCCTTATTATTAGAGGATACCATATTTCCTCTATTTATTGTATTGATTCCGTTTTCTCAATATAAATAAAGCACCCACCCATAGTGTCTCATAAACATAGGGTTTCAGCTTAATGTCTCTTTATTTTCTATAGTTTAACATGGTATTAGAGTTTATCCTAACGAAGTTTGTTAGGCCAATCGAACCACCCGCCATCAAACTGCTACCATACCACCCATTAATATATATATTCCCATACACATGTCTAGTTCTCAACGTGGAAGAGTGTGTTGAAAATTTCATATTAACTAAAGATATAGCCAAATTATATCATTTAAGAAGGTATAAACCTTATCTTACAATTTGATTTTATGAAGTTGAGTTAGGCCTAAAGTCTACTTTCTAAGATGGTATCTAGAGCCTCTAGAAAACCCTATTGGCCTGATGGACCCACGATCTTTGGTGTGAAGAATTTTATTCTTTCTGCAAACCTTGTTGATGTGTGCGGCGAAGCCTACATTACAACCACCCATCATTGTGCTTACCTCTTCCTTCTCAACACGACCTCGATGGTTGCGGCCATTGGACTTTGTTCGGTGGTTCAATTTAAGTTTTTTCTCCTACAATTTTTTATCACTATTTTTCCCCAAGTTTAAAAGAATGACTTCCAACATAGTTGACTGCCTCATATAACTCAACCAACACATAAGGTCATTCTCAAATGGTATGAGACTTGCCAATCTACTAGTAACATTGTTTTGGTAGCACACATTAGTAATTCCATGCATCCTTAGGTCATTGACTCTAGTGCAACTAAACATATATTTGATAATATTTGTTCTTTATCTTCCTTTACTAATACTGAAAATTTGTCTTTCATCATTGTTGCTAATGGTTCACAATCAAAAGCATGTGATGTTACACTCTTGGAACATTGAGCCTAATGGTAAATTTGATCCCTATAAAGCTCACTTGGTCACCAAAGGATGACACAAATCTATGGACAAGATTATATTAACACTTTCTCTCCTATTGCAAAAATGGCATATATCCGACTTTTCTTCTCCATTGCAACTATTTATCACTAGACTCAGTTTCAGCTTGACAACAAGAATGCATTTTTGCATGATGATCTTGACAACGAAGTCTACATCAAGAAATGTCCTAAATTTGTTGCTTAGGGTGAGTCGTCTAATACGGTATGCCACCTTCGCAAGTCCTTATATGGCTTCAAGCAATCACCTTATTCATGGTTTGGACATTTTTGGCCAATCATCTAACAATTTGTAATCATACAAAAATGATGTTCACCATTCTCGGTTTTATCATCATCCTCCCCAAGGATGTATCTACCTTATTGTATATGTGGACGACATTGTTATAACAGGTAGTGATTGTCCAACCAAAAAAATATCTTGCTTAACAATTACAAACAAAAAGTCTTGCACATTTGAGGTACTTCCTTCCTTGGTATACAAGTTGCATAGTCCAAGGACATTTTCAAAGAAAATATGCTTTGGATATTTCAGAAGAATCAAGGATTTTAAATGCTAAGCTTGTGGACACTTCAATGGATCCAAGTGTCATGCTTGTACTTGACCAAGGTGAACTGTATTTTGACCCTATGAGATACAAATAGTTAGTTGGTAAGCTAAATTACCTCACTGTGTCCCGTCCTGGTATTTCATTTGAAGTGAGCATAGGAAGTCAATTTCAAAACTCTCTTAAGACCATTGGGATGCGTTCGTACGAATCCTAAAGTATATTAAGAATGCTCCACACAAAGGGCCATATTAATGAAAACAAGGGAAATATTCAAATTGTTGGGTATTCTAACGTTGATTGGGTAAGGTCATCAAATGATAGACGCTCAATTTTAGGATATTGTTGTTCTTGTTGGAGATAATTTAATATTGTGGAAAAATACGAAAAAAAATGTTGCTGTGAGATCAAGTGCAAAAGCATATTATAGGGCAGTGGCCTTAGGCACTTATGAGCTCATGTGGCTAAAGCAACTCGTCAAAGAGCTTAAATTTGAAAAAAAAAATCCCAAATGCACCTTACATGTGACAATCAATCAACATTACACATTGCCTCTAATCTTGTCTTTCATGAGAGGACTAGACATACTCTGGTAGATTGTCATTTCACAAGAGAAAAGTTGGGTTTGAAGGCACCAACAGTAGATTTGTCAACTCTAGTGAAAAGTAAGTAGACATATTCACCAAGTCTCTAAGAGGACCAAAGAAGAATCATGTTTGCAGCAAGCTAAGCACATATGACTTATATACTCCAGCTTGAGGGGAAATGTTATAATTATAGAAATAAGGCATAGATGTTTCATAACCAGGAATATCTTTTACAATAAAAAATATCTAGACTTTATATTTATTATTAGAACTGTTTTATTTATTCTCGTAACATATCTTTATTATTAGAGGATACCATAACTCCTCTATTTATTGTATTGGTTTTGTTTTCTCAGTACAAAAAAAACAGTGTTTTGTCTCAAAAAACACGATTTCAACTCAATGTCTTCCATGTCCTACAATTTAACACTACTGAATATAGAATGAAATAATGCCTAGGGATAGTTATGAATATTGGATCATGTATCACCTCAACATTATATGTAAACATATGGGGAGGACCATTTGATACAACATACTAAATTGAAAGGATAAAGCCAGCCATGACAACTAGTATATGCAATAAATTAGATATAAAAGAACTATAGAAAAAGATTTAAAAAATGGCATGCCTGCAGCAGATCATCATGTTCAGAATAAGCACCCTTCCCTGCCAAGAGCAAGTCAATCTGACTTGTTCGTGGTGTCATCAATGGTGACCTTGGAGTCATGCTCCCTGCAGATGATGTTGTCATACCTTGGTCAGACTTTGGACCAAAACGAGTTTTACATGATATAAGTGGTAATCCTTTTAGGTCATCCATAAAAGTAGAATTATCAGTTTCAGGGAAACAGTCTAGCATGTCCTCTGAGCCTCTGCGAGACCAATCACTAAGTTTAGGAGAAGGAACATCAGATTCTTCAGTCATACTAGAATTTGATACTTTTGCAACATCAGGACTTCCCACCATTTGTTGGGAATCCTTTTGTGAACATGATTCCATCATCTTTTCTAGTGTTTCAGCAATTCTGACAAGACGCTCATTGACACTCAGTCCCTTCTGATCACATCTATCAGCAACTGCACAAATCCTTGAATGATCTTCAACATGAGAAGTAGGAACTTCCTCTTCACATATACGACAAATTATCGAGTTCTCCTCACTATTATTCTGCTGATCTCCCCAGTATCCCCAAGAAACTTTATGTTGGTGTTTGGAAGCATGATCCAAGGAATCTTTGATAGGAAGAAACTCAGATGGCTTAGCGGTAGAGAGATCCACATCAGAAGGGAATCTCTTATTATTTGATGCCTTTGAAGATTCAACTCTCCCATAATTTTGGTCCTTCAGCTGAGCAGCTTCTTTAGGGCTTTTTCCTGACGGAGATGGGAATTTCTTCCAAGAAGCCATTCGATCCCTGCCTGAAGAGTCAAAGTGTTTTGTATTGTCGTCATCAGCAGGAAGCAAAAGATTTTCAGGTTGCATAACATCTTTCTTCCAACCCATCATACTCTGTTCTTGACTAAAAGCTTTTTTTGATGAAGGCTTTAATGTCTTTGCAGCACTTGAACTTTTAGAATCCCTTCCCACACTAGGAGGAATACATTTTCCTGCAGAATGCAAGACTCTTGATTGACGGAGATTGAAAACAGGTTCATCCTCCGCCAGACCACTTTCCTTGTGGAATTGCAATAATCGGGTACACCTTGTGAGAATGAAAAGCATTCGAGTGTGAAGCTGCTTTAGCATCCCTGGAGGATGATCTTGACGCCTATCATCCAACTCCTGAACTATGCTTTCACACTGAAGCCAAAACTCCCCTGATGAAGTCATAGCACAGCTCCTTGCCAAAACTAGCAAGTCCTCAATTGTCTCTTGCCATTCAGGATGAGTATCTGCATTTTTTTCAAGAATTCCAACCAGATCTGCCGCAAAAATGGCTAGATCAGAGTTTACGTCTTCCTTTGCTTTATCGAATTTTGCCCTAATAACAACCAAAATCTCCTGTACAACAAAGTAAAACAATTTTATTGCAATTCCATCCTGTGCCACAAATCATCAACACCACAATAAAACGTGAAATCAAAACTAAAATACCTCAAGGTTATTTAACCGTCGAGGCTTCAAAAATGGAAAAGGCCAAACACCTTTCGAATTCAACTCATGGGAAAAACTCTTGATATCTGAAGGAAACCTCTTTCTAGGTGCACTAGTGACGCGTAATATGGCTTGAAAACGAGGAGATTCAGACTCCTTTGGGTTTTCAAAATCATATGCTGCCTGAGAAGAAACAATTGAGTTATTTTCTGATGAACAAACAGAAAATAACAACTAATTCATAAAAAAAAAAAGTTAATCAAAGTGATGACAAAAGATACCAAGCACCAACACACTCTAAACCAGTGGTACCTCTGGAGTACAAACATCTTCACTTCTTAAGCCTCCAGACTGAGCCCATGATGATGCCTGGTTGCCTGTTTGAAGTGACATCATAAGGATAAGTAACATTTTAAGAAGAAAAAAACTGTCAGTTTTGCTAAATATTTTAAAACACAAACATTTAAAAAACAAATTTGTTGATCAATGGTGTGCATATTAAAGTAAACCAATAATGGCATCAACCCAAAACCGCCTCATCACAACCCCATCTGCAATTTGTGAGCAAGTCTCGGTCCAAGCTTGTGTGAGGGAGTAAGCTAGTTGATCTTGAGCTTATGTGTGCTGTTGTTGTCCAAAATTGCTTGGGCTATTTGTACTAGTCTACCTCTTATATATACAGTCTGTGCTTAACCCACTTGGGACTATTTCCAATACCCCTTGTGTTCACATTTGACACATATTACATACACAAAGTATTACCTCACAATAAAAAAATCATGTTTACTACAGAGATCAACAATAGATGAGCTTGGAAGGCAGAGATACAGAAAGGTGAAAAGTTGTGAATTAGCTACTAAAACCATCAACCTTTTCAGTATAAAGCTGCAACCAATGTGACATGGCCGCACTAAAAAATGATAATAAATCTTAAGTTCAAAGATCCAGTGATCCACAGGCGTCAATAGTTTGATTTAATGTTATGGTAAGGTTAATTGCAATATTTAGTCATAGGGATATGTCAGTGCTTTAATTAGGATCTGTGAATGCGAGCATGATATTTTAGTTGCGCATTTGCGCAGGTTCAAGCTTTAGTTATGTATTTACCTTCAGTTATTATTGTTATTTAGATATTTATTTATGTTTAGTAGAAGCTGGTTATTTTACAAGGGAGTTAAATTGTGATTTATATCTACTTGAATAATGAATTTACAGAATAAGTAATGCAAACAGCTATCAAAATATAGAAAGTGCATGAATGAATTATTTCAGAACAAATTCTAGTCTCACTGCATTTGACATGCCTCTTCCTCTCGGGTGTGATATGCCTATCACTAACTACTTTTCAGTCAAACATGGTCAATGCTCAGGGAACCAGGTAATATCAAGGAAGACAAGCCAGTTTGAATCAGGTAGAAACTGGTAAGCCCAGTTGGTTTATATCAAATCTGAAAATGCAGCTGATTTTTTGTGATTTTCATTCTTACTTTTATGCCTAACCAGTTTTCCCAACTAGATTGAGATTGAATCACTGAATCAGTAACCAGGTCATTTGCTCAAGTCAAACCCTGGTCCAGTTTTCACAAGTTACAACTAAGATCCCAAACCTTTAGAAAGTAGTTCCAAAATTGAGTCCAACTGGTCTCAACTATTGTAGCTGACCCCATCTAGTGGAAAAAGACTTCTGTAGTAGTGTTTACAGTTTTTTTTTTTAAATTAATATTTCTAGTCATGTGTATTTTCCCAACTACATGACTAAAAATTCAATTTAGTTAATTAAATGATCAAGTAAAACAGTAGAAATACTTTCCCCTTCAAAGTCTGATAAGAAAAATGATTTTCATAAGGATTAAGGAGAACATCTGAAAATACTAGTTCACTTCATCAATTGAGCAATGCAATTCTCTCTTTCCTAAATGAAAGCTGGTTATAATACATGATTATTTAATCATTCTAATATGACGTGTGAGCTATATCTTGTAGATAAAATCTTCAAATACAAAGATTAATAAGACGTCATCCAAGTATGGACGATTATTTCAATGCACAGTCATCATATTTGAGATGTCCATATAAAATGCAGTCATTAACATATAAGTTTTATGAGTGTGGGTGTATATATATAATCACTGTGAAGAACTACATAACAGTTTTAAAATGTAATTACTAATATAAATTAAAATTCAATTACAATTACAATTTTATCCCTCGTCTCTTTACTCGTGTTTCAAACACGAGAATAAAAGTCTAGTCAACTCCAATTCAGATAGTACTAAAAGTGAAATAAGAACTACAATCTTCTGCCCCACTGTTGTCTTCCAAACAAATTTGAAAGAACATGGAGCATCTAATCTAGACCAACTCAAAGGGAACAGAAACAACCAAGTCCTTCCAATTAGGGATTCCACTCCAAAAGGTTCTAAACCTACTAGAATCATAGTACCAGAACAAGACCAAGCAAAATACCCAGTCCACTCCACTCACCAGCCCCCCTCCCCAGTCCTCATTCCTTGCAATTCTCATTTCTCAATTAAATGCATGAGAACAAGCCATTCTTCTAAAGCATGCAAATAAATAGAAATGCCTTGCGGACCCATAATAACCCTTCTCAACAAAAATTCTAATCAAACTACCGAAGCAACAATCCTTTACTTAACTGATTAAAAAATCAACCAAAACCACAAAATCAGAATCATTACATTACAAAATCCACAGACACAGTTACAGTGTTACCTGCGGCCTCCGAGGATGATTCTCCGTTCTGCAACCGCGACCGAGGCAACACCACCGGACTCTGCTCCCTAGACGGCATGCTCCCCGAGGTCGACACGCTGTCAGAATTGTTCCGGTTATCGCCCCAACCTCCGGCCGCAACGGCACCACCACGGGAACCCTCACGAAACCCGACCCTGTTCTGGCTCCCCGCCTCCTTCTTCTTCCCATCGCCGCCGCGCACGCCGACTCCGGGCCGGGAGAGGTTGCTGCCGCCGAGCGCCGTCGTTCCCTTCTCGCCCCTGAACCCGAAGAAGCTCTCCTGCGGCAGCGGCCCCGATCTCGTCTTGATCCTGTTCAGCCCCAGCGACGACGCCAGAATCGGCGACACCGACGCCGACGCCGACGATTCCCGTCCTTCCACCGCCGTCAACTTCTTCACCGGAGATTCCTTGCTAGGCTCCGGCGGCGGAGTTTGACTTTCCTTCCCCTTGACCACATCCTTCTTTTTGGTCCCGTCCTTCACCTGCGTCTGACGACACGCAGCAAGAGCTCCGCCACCGGTGCCTCCGGCTGCTAGAGTTGGATGAGCGGCGGATTTAGCCTTCTTCTTGTCGGATCTGGAAGGGGAATTGGATGAGAAAGATCGAGGACTGTTGGATGACGCATCGGGGCTCGAGGAATCGGATTTCTTGGAAGAGAAGAACCTTCCCTTGAAGACCATGTTTGGATGAACCAAACTAACCCTAGCACCATGCTGCTGTGAACGGCGACATTGATTTTGAAGCTTTACTTAGAGAGAGAAAACGAATGTAGAGAGAGAAAGCGAAAGAGAGGGTTTGGTTTGGTGTGATAGTGATGATGTTGAATTCAAAGGAAAATGTGTATGACTTTTACAGAAATTCTTCAACCCCAATTTTAGAATCATTTTAACATTTTCTATAACCCACACCTTACTCATTTTTTCTTTTTTATTTATTTAATACTTCATTATTTGACCTTTTCTCTTTACTTTTGACCAAAATAATACACTTTCTTTATGTGCTTGTTGAAAATGTGCAAATGAAAATTCATATTATCACCATTTTGTCATGATTTTGGTTAAGTGGGGATGTGGATTTGGTATAACACACATACCTTCTAGCTTTTGTGCTAAAACTTTTATCTACTAGTTTGAAGGATTTAGAACAAAATTAAGAGAGTTTCATTTTAAAATGAAATTAGTTTATAGGTAAATTAATTTTTATAAATTCTCGTGTTATCTTCATTTAAAAGGTGGTTTTTAAGCTTAATTTAATTATAATTTACTTATTTTGGTTTGTCATGGAAACCTTCCAAACCACCACTCAAAGACAAAATAATTACAAAAAAGATTTTTTTTTATTTTGAAATTTTTGGAAAGAGTCAACTTTCTTTTGTAGTACAAAAATGTTTTTCAAATAAAATTTAATTTTTTCTAAAAATTTATGTGAAGAAGATTATCCAGTTTAATTCAAAGCACAAATACATTTTTTTTTTATAAAAAAATATAATATAACAAAGCAATTTGAATACTTGAACCCTAAATGAAAACGTTATAATGTTGTATTGTTTGTCAAATAAAATATTTACATAAAAGTATTTTTTATATGATCCACTATTGGACTAAGTTATATCTAGCAAATATTTGGATTACATGTATGCTCTTGTTCTTCAATACTCTGCTAAATTAAATGTTATTTAGTTAGAGTTTTTGCAAGTCCTTTATTGATTACATTAAATATCATTAAAAAAATAAACTTAAACATATGATCGAGGCAAAATACATGTTTATACATCGATCAGTCTTGTAGAGTGAATAACTCAAATTTAAAAGAAATAAAAGTCTTACTCATAATTACCCTTATCAAAACAATATTGAAAAGAAACATCAAGTTTATTGAATTGGATATTAAAGTAAAACACATGTTCACTATCATGAAAAATTTAAGTATCTTGCTCAAAACAAAAATAAATAGATGCATGAGTGACATCAAATGTGAAATCAAAATAATAACGAGTTTGATGCTTAAGAAAAATTTAAGTATCTCGCTCAAAACAAAAACAAATAGATGCATGAGTAACATCAAACGTGAAATCAAAATAATAACGAGTTTGATGTTTAAGAGCTAAAAAATTCATAATTTAGTCGATAAATAATGAAATAAACAATAAAGTTAAAACATTATATATTGGAGATTCATATCGACTAGAGATAAAAATATTTAGTAGATACAAGTCTTAAAGTTGATTTTATAAGGTTGAGTTAGGTTTAAAACTCACTTCTTAATATGGTATCAAAATCATTTAAAATTTATCTTTACGAGAATTTGTTAGACTTATCAGATCACCCGCTATCAGAATATCGAACCACACATAATATATAATTTCATGCACGAGTTGATAAGTCTTGATACGACAAGTGTGTTGTAGATCCTACACCGACTAAAGATAAAAACATTTTTAGTAATATATATAAGTGAGTGTAAATCTCACCTTATAAACTGATTTTATAAAATTTAATCAGGTTTAAAGTCAATTTCTTAATATTACATACACATAGTTATCAAAAAATTATCATTTTAAAAACGAGTAAGAACATCTTAAACATAATTATATTCCTAAACATTACTTTTAAAAATAACACTATAAAAAATATAAATTAAGAATTTTAATTAATAACATCAATCATTTTAATTTATATATTTATAATTAGTTTATATGAATACAAAGTCCATTTTAAATTAAAATGTACATATATAAATAATAAAATATACAATTTTTATAAAAAAAAATTATCACTTTAAAAAAAACATTTCAACAAAAGACTATTTTTCTTTTAAAAAGAGTAAAGTTCTAACTTAAGTATCAGTTTCAATTTAAAATAATATTGTGAAAAATAATACTGTTCCTACAGATCCATTATGTCACAACTGAGATTTATTATTTTTCTTAAAAATAAATAATTATATTCTCATTACCCACTACTTCCATAGACTATTTGGTAAAACACATAAACTGCTTTCATGGGATGGGTTGGTAATGTCTTTATTCTTATAATTAGTTTTTTCAAAAAGGCAAATTTAAATAAAGTGCACCACAAAACATTAATCTCTTTAAAAGCACTTTAGTTTCATAAATGTAAATTAAAAATATAAATTTATAAAATCAAATTTTAAATAATTAGTCAATTATGAATATTTTCTTTATTAATAAATTTACTTTTAACAGAAATATTAAAATAAAAAAATTAAAAAGTAACAAATATATGTTAAAGAAACCCATTTTCTATCAAATAATAGATTTTACTTGCTAATACTTGTAAAAGAACATATAATAGTATTTTTAGTCTCACATAATTTAAAAATTAAAACAAAATATAATAGATTATAATATTTTTCACGAATAAAATTATACAAAATTCTAAATAGATAAATAGTAGTCATGGTTTTTTCTTTTCTTTTCTTCTCAATATAACCATGACTACCTTTTTTCTTCTTTTGCGGCAGAATTTGACTATATTTCTAGATTCCAATTTAAGTTCTAATCAGCAGCTAATGCACCAAAAAATGGATTCATACATTTTTTCTATTTTTGGTAAGGTAAGAGTATTTTTATATACATTATTTTTATCTTATTTACTTGTCATTAAATACAAGACTTTCAACCATGATTAAAAACAATCATAATAAAGAATGTCTTTATGAATATTAAGCTGTTTCTTTTTCATGTTACCAAGGTACCTTCTAGCCTTCTCTGTTTCCAATCTGTAAAATTAAGATTAAAAATTATTAGAGGACAAGTGAGAGGAAATAAAGTAATCATCAGATCAAACATGGTGTTTTAGAACATGAAAAATGGAAGCTTAGAATTCATATCATTAGTCATTCCAGCATAATAGAAGTTTGCCTATTGATGTTAAAAAATACAGAATAGATTTGGATAATCTGACTCTAGAAAGGGATTTCAGAAGGACTATCAAGCATTATGAGATCCAATTGGTGCACTGCACTCTTTCCAGGAAACAATGGCTTCCCACTGAGCATTTCTGCAAATATGCATCCAATGCTCCAAATAACAATAATGAAGTATTTAAATTCGCGTGCATCAATACTTCAGAATTTTTCAACTTCATATTTCACACACAAACTGAAGTTTTTGCAAAAAAGAATGAAGAAGAAGCAACTAAAACATAATAACAAATACACATCATATATGCATTAATTGATATTTGATATAAACAAGTCAACTCTAAATTCAAGTATTTTTATGTGGGGAGTATTATATATGCATATCAAGCTAATTTTCAAGATTGACATGTATAAGAATAGAATTGTACTATATCACATAATTAAGCACAAACGATTTGGAGCCATACAAGTTCAGACACATGTCACAAACTACAGAAAAAGTTGTGCAATGTGGAAAGAACACAAGAAGCTTACTTTTGAGAAAAAAAGGAACCACATAGTTCAAGTGCAACATATTCCTGGATAAGAGTAGGTAGAATCATCAGTCAGCAAAATGGTTAGAAGGATGATTTTGGAAAAGAAATAATTAATTTGACTGCACTTTGAAGCTGAAAATCTTCAAAGGCAGAAGTAGAACAGAAATAATAAGTGCATCAATTTTCTAGAATACTTACTGTCTACAATATAGCTATTGGAATTTCATTCGGTTAAACTTGAGCAACTCCGAAATCACTTATAGAATAACTCTATCTCTACTTAAGATTTCAACAAGTCTCTAGTAATCATTTCACGAAAAAATGTCTCTGCCTTATCAGTTTCATCCCTTTCAAAGAGTGCACAAATCATTATTTCAAAAGTTATAGCATCAGGCATGCAACCATTGTCTTCCATCATGGACCACAAGGTCAATGCCTCATCAAGTAAACCCCTTTCACATAGACCATTGATCATAGTATTATATGTGAATACATTGACACAGTAGCCTTTAATCAACAAATCTTGAAAAGTCTCTTGAGCATCCTCAATTCTACCCACTTTACACATTCCATCAATAAGTATTGTACAAGTGTACGCATTCGGCCGAATTCCATTTTCTATCATTTCACTGAATAATTCAATTGCCTTGTCTAGATGATGATTTTTGCATAAAGCATCCATTAAGGAACTGTAAGTGATTACATTTGGTTGTTGATTTCTATCACTCATCTCATCAATCAGAGTCCAAACACAAGAGATTCTCCCAGATTTGCATAAACCATCAATAAGAGAACTGTAAATCACTGTATTAGGAACCACATTCCTCCTATGCATTTCCTGAAAGAGATTCATAGCCTCATCCACCCTTTTACTCTTACATAATCCATCAATCATGATACTGTAACTGTAAATATTAGGAGTCACTCCCATTTGGGTCATAGCATTGAATACATATTTCGCATTTTTTACTTCCTTAACTAAGTAATACCCATCCATTAAACTGTTAAGGGTAACAGTATCAGGTTTCACACAAACTCTCACCATCATGGCTAACACATTCTTGGCTTGTTTTATCCTTCCTTCTTTACATAAGCCATCAATCAATGCATTATAGGTATAAACATCTGGCATGGTATTATTTGATAGCATTTCATTTAAGAAGCCAATTGCTTTTTGTAACTGATTCACAATGCAAAATCCATGAACTAGAGTGGTATAGCTTAAGACATCAGGAGAAATTCCTTTGGCAACCATTTCAGAATACAAATTATAACCTTCACTTGCAAGGTTATCCTTGAATAGAGAGTCAATAAGTGTGTTATACATTACCACATCAGGCTTGAGTCGACCTTCAATTATTCTGAGTAATTGGATGGCAACTTTGGTTTCTCCTGCTTTGCACAACCCATTGATCAAAGTTGCGTAAGTCACTTGGTCGAACCCAAATCCTTGTTTTACCGCCTTGTCATGAAAGTTGAGTGCTTTCTTGATCTCACCCTTATGACAGAGACCTCTCATGAATGTAGTTAAGGTTATAGCATTCGGGTGATAACCGAGTTTGAGAATCTTGGAGAAAACAGAGAAAGCTAAAGTCATTTGAGATAAGTGGCAGAAGCAATTGATGAGGATGTTGAGAATGACAAGGTTACCCTGAATTCCGTTGAGTTCCATTTGCTTAACAAGGGAAATAACAGTAGGATAGTGCTTCATCTTTGTAAGGGATCCCAAAATCTGCCCAAAAGGGAAGATGGGAGGAACAGGGCGCATACGAAGCATGCGATTAAATTGGGAGACAGCGTGGTGAACATTGTCATAGTCAAGTAGGGAGTGAGAGTGGAAGGAAGAGAGAGAAAAAGGGTTCGAAAGAAAAGGAGGAAGCTTGGAAATGGAAGAAGAAAGACAAAACCTTAACCTTGTTGCTAAGACTGACATTGTTATGCTGTGAGAAGGAGTGGTAAGTTGTGCGAAACCCCAAAGGGTGGGTGGGAGTGTCCCTCTCAACACGCAATAGAGCACTTACTCTTGGTTGGTTGTTTAGTAATGACTTTTTTAATTCAACTTTCGCAACTAAAGCACTTAATATAAAAGTGCTTTTTCGTCTTCCGAACCTTTTTTTTGAAAGGTAATTAATTAGTAAATTTTATCGGTACTCTCTCGCCGGCGTTTCCAAGGCGGCAGAAATCGTTGTCGGCCTCACCTCCTCCGCCATGGAAATGAAGCACACCGGTGCCGGCCCCCGCGATCTGGATCGATTCGGCGTCGTTTTCATGCCCAGCCCTTGCCATACTAATTGCGTGACCTTCGCCGCCAACAAGTAATCGTTTGTCCATTTTTTAGGGTTTTTTTACTTTCCTTATTTTTAGTGTTTTTTTACTTTTCACCGTAGATTCCAAATCATATCTCTTACTCCATCCACTGATTGCTTTCTCTGTCACATATTTAGGCGATTTGGCTTTGTATGCCATCAATGCTTTCGCATACATGTTGAGAGAATTTTAAACATAAACTTTGTTCGGTGTTAATTGAGGATTTCTGTGACTAAATTGCATTCAAGAGAGATTTAATCTTGCCGATGTTAATGTGTTTTGTTTGTTTATGTTAATGTATTTTGTTTGTTTCAATTGACTCCTCTTCTGGTGTTGTAACCTTCGTTTAGCTTCAGTTTATTGTTGATGGGAAACTGTTTTTTAATGGTGATAATACCTCCGGTTGCTGGTTAGGACTCGCAGATTGCTGAAGAGATCACTGCCTCCATGTGCTTCTGTTTTCATGCTACGCTTGCCTCTTTCTCTGACATACATCTAAGTATTAAAATCCAAAATAGACATGCTTCATTGGCTGGAGCTATTCTAGCTGATATATTTGATGTAATTGAAAAGCGTTGCCAGTTACCTATTAGCAAATTTTCTGGCCAAGGTGAATGCATGGGGAGTCTGTCTGCGAGAGATGATCACAATCCTGGATTAGACCATGAAAGTAAGAATCACATGTTGTGAAACATTTCTTCATAAGTGAAACATATCCTGATTGTCTGTTTCAAATATGGTACTTGAATGAGATACAAGTAGTATTGGAGAACTAATATTATGAATGGTGAATCGTTTCATGTCGTGAATTGTAACATTCATAAACATTACAAAATTTAACATATACTTATATATATATATATATATAAATATAAGATATGTTATTAAACAAATTCTGTCTATTTTTTTTTTATTTACTCATTTTTTAAAATAAAAAACATAAAAAAATCTCTTCCACTGTTTTCTCCTCCTTACTTTCGTGACTCCCCAATTCTCGCAATCACCGCTTCTCAGGTTGTTGTTATGTGCTTCTTTGCTGTCATGAGCTCTGCCACCTTCTTTGACTATTGCGCCTCTAGTCGCTATCGCACACCTCTTCTGTCCCGTTGTCGCTGTTTTGCGCCTCCCACTGTCGCACGCCTTTTCGCTGCTGTGAGCTCCATTGTTGCTGGCTTTGCCATCCTTCGCACCTCTCAGCGTGTGTCATCTACTCTGGACGTTGGTGTTGGAGGAGAGAAAAAGAGGTACGTGAAACAGAGAAGGTCTACTTTAAAATTCACACTGATTTACGCAATACGGAATCGTTTCGTTTGGCGATTCTTCGTGCGAATAGCACGATACAACTAAAATTCAGAGACAAAAAAGATTCTTTAAACGATTCGTATTGTTGAGGGATGAAACCGTATCGTTTCGTACGATACATATCGTGAATCGTAAAATACTAACTACTATTCACACACTACATAAGGACTTAGATCATATATTTGTTCATAAAACTTTTAATATGCTAAAAAAAGTTTATGGGAGTCACAAGTTGTTTTCATATGCTCAGATAAAATTCTGTATAAGTTCTTTCAAATGTCTCCCATGTAAGTTCTAGTTTTGAGCATTAGCCAACTTGCCAAACCACTTGTAAGACTCTACTACTTTATTTATTTCAATAGTCAGAATGTTTTCTTGAGATGTAAATTACTCGCAACAATCTTGAAGTACATACATCTTAATGTTGGCAGTTCCGTCTATTATAATGCCTCATCCACTTGGTTGGGATTTTTCTCTAATAGATGGTTTCTGATGTTGTTATTATTATATTGCCTTTGAACTTTATTGTTGTTTTGTCTTTGACATGGCCAAACTAAGTTAATTTAATATGCAATTTTCTATGTGATGCTGAATTTATCACCTGTAAAGTTCGTTAACTAAATGCTTGGTGATCACTCTTAATTTTCAGGCTATGTTCTGATATTCGAAATTCTGGCCCTTTTGATTGCCATTCAAATTATAACAGGTTTACATCTCAAGTGTCTTTGTTTTTGTGTTCTGACTCTACCAATTGAAGAAATGGCCTGCTTGGTGGACCACTTTGAGTGAACCCTTCTGGCAGGAGAAATCTAGTTGGTGCAGCTTCTTATTCTGTGGAGACAAGGGCTTATGATGGCTTCCTTAGAACCTCCTATGCATGTTGCAGAAGAAAAAGTTGGTGTGCTACTTCTCAATCTTGGAGGGCCGGAGACATTTAATGACGTTCAACCTTTTCTGTTTAATCTTTTTGCAGATCCTGTATGTTAAATTTGTGTTTTTTCTACGGTTAGTTATTTTATTCTGTTTGTGTAAATTCCATATTGGCCTTAGTACATTCATATAATTTGAATTCTATGTGCTTCTTGTATTGCAACAGGACATAATCATTCTTCACAAGGGATACCAAAATCTTCCCAATTTGAAGAAGGGAGGAACAGCGCATATAAGAAGCAAGCAATTATATTATTTATCATTAGACGATTGGAGATGCGAAATACTAAAATAATAGTTATGTTTTTAATATAATTATAATTCATGTTTCTGAGGTGTTTATTAACCTGTATATTTTGTGAGAAATTAAGATATGAAAAATTAAAAACAATGTATTTCGGATATGATTAGTTAAGTTTGGTGGACAACGCCGTACATTTGCTCAAATTTGAATGACAACGTCATGCATTTACTTTATTATAATTTCATAAATATGCTTTATTATAACTTGATTTAAGATTTGTCATTTTATAATCTATTTGTTTTTGTCATTTGTAAGAAAAAGTTTCCATTCTAAAATTCTGAAGCAATTACATTTATATTAAAACTATGTATATAAATAATATAAATAAAAAATACTTTCCGTTATTTTTTTTTAATAGAGATTGTAATTAATCACAAACACAAGAAAATATTTTATTCATTTTTGTATATTTTAAATAATATAACTTAAAAAATTTATTAATAAATAAAAATAAAAATTACATATACACATATAATTAGTTTTTTCAAAAAAGAAAATTTAAATAAAATGCACCATAAAACATTAATCTCTTTAAAAGCACTTTAATTTCATAAATGTAAATTAAAAATATAAATTTATAAAATTAAATTTTAAATAATTATTCAATTATTTATATTTTCTTTATTAATAACTTTACATTATTTTCAGTAAAGGGATATCTTCAAATTAAAAGAATATGAATGAATAGTTGCACAATAAATATAAATTTAATTACAAGTAAGTTAGGATAAGTTATTTCACAATTTCGTTCCAAACAAATATCAATTTGGAACAAATATCAATTGTGAAAACATATAAACAATATATCAGCATTACATTCGTCTTTCTAAAAGAAGTTAAAGAATCAGGATTACCTTCCATATAGACATAGAATTTTCTTTAATTTAGCAAGATTAGTGTCAATGTAGTACTATATATTTAACAAAGTGTATGTATAAAATGGTTTAAAATATTCCCAAAAGACACTGTTAAAAAAATTGACCAAAAAATCTTACTGAAATAGGAATTGTAATTGAATTTTGTGAATTCCTGAAATCAAAGTATCAATAATTATGAAACCTCCTAATAAACATTGCATGAGTGTAGGGTTAAAACAGGATCACTACACTCTTTGTTTGCTTTTTACCATGACAGGAAAGGAATTAACTGGTTTAATAAACAAAGAAAGCACATAAAAAAATGTTTTTCAAGAAAAGATTTAGGAATCCTTTGGTTCAAATTAGAAAACATAGAAAAAAATTCCAGACAACGTAGGATAAAAACATATTACTGTGACCCCTGATAACTGATGTAAGCTTCTATTAAAAATACAAACGAAAAATCATTCATTTTTCTTTAAATGAATAATTTCAATAACCATACACATGAAATAATTATTAAAAATCTAATAAAAGGCTTTAAGATTTGTTCAACGAAAATACAAATACCTTTCTACTAAAATACCTTTCTACTATGAACCAACATTAAAATATATCATTCACATAATCGAATAAAAGTAAATATTTAATTAGTTATGCGAGTGGATAAAAATAAACTAATTGTAGAAATTTTTTTTTATAAATAACTATAGAATTAAAAGAATAAATGTTAATTTCTATAATAATAGAATCATTTGCTAAGACTTCTAGATTATTTTTCTAACAGCAAAAAATAATTTTATAAGATTCACTGTAATCATGTTATAATCAAATGATGATATTTACAAAACATTATGTAATTCAATGCACAAATAAAACTAGTAATAAAAAAATACTCCTAGAATTTTTTCAAACTTGTACATACTCCAAATGAGAACTAATAAAAAAGCTGGAACCTCAGAAGAAATTAGATTATCGTTTCAAGTTGAACTTGCATATTCATCCCGAATCTAGCGCTAAAACAAATCCTATTCCAAAAGGATTGTTGTTAACTGAGGATATCCAATTAAAACTGGGATGTACTTGTATATCATATAAAAACTACCATAAATTAGTAAAGGATAACTTCAATGATCATAATGTTCGAAACCAACTATCGCACTTGCTTAGACACACAACTACTGTCACATGTGCCTTCCCACTATTCAACCAACCAATAAGAGATGCCACAACCATTCCAAACCAAGCATATAAGAAAAATAATGAATGGAAATGTAAGTCCAATAATATACTGTAATTGGGTAACAGACAAGCATAAAGTCTTCACTGCAACAGATCATCAAATCATCAGGATCGAAGGCCTAACAACACAACTGCCAAAGCCTCTCATACTCACATAGTGCCTATTTACAAGAACTCCCAATCCACAAGTTTAGCCATCAAAGAAAATAATAATGCAAAGATAATAAAATCTAAAATTTCACCAGATCTCCATCCACTGTTTCCAAAATCAAAGAAAATAATGAATGCAAAGATAATAAAATCTAAGTTTCACCAGATCTCCATCCAATCTGTTTCCAAAACCTGCCCCTACATATCTATTGCCTTCTTGTAAAAGTTTAAGAAGAAGCATGGCAATTCAAGAAAACCAAGTTCAGCATGGCAAAATCAGCAAGGGCTAGGAAATATAGTCGGCAAAAAGATAGTGTCGCTTCCACATGGTATCATAAATTGAAACCCCAACCCAAAAGAAATATATAGAGCTCTCATGTTGGAATAGGGAGGCGTCACCTGTTACCATAACCTCTGTTACCATAACCTCAAGGGGAGGCGTTGCTCATAGCACAGGAATATTACAAAGAGAACATTCCAAATACTGTTGTTTCTCTTTCCCATATTAGAGATAAAACTTAATAGAACTCTCATGTACTGTTGTTTCTCATTCGCATATTGGAGAGAATTAAATAGAGCTCTCATATACTGTTGTTTCACATCTTCTCATTCTCATATTGGGGAGAGAACCGAATCACAGCACAAGAAGATTACCACAAAACTTTCCAAATACTGTTGTTTCTCATTTTCTCATTCACATATTAGGAGAGAACCGAATCATAGTGCAAGAAGATTACAACAAAGCATTCCAAATAATGTTGTTTCTCTTTCTCATATATGGAGAGAGAACTGAATCATAGCACAGGAAGATTACAAGAAAACATTCCAACTACTGTTGTTTCTCATTCTCATATTAGAGATAATTGGAAATAAAACTAAATAGAGCTCTCAATTTTTTTCATTCTCACATTGGAGATAGAACTAAATACAGCTCTAATGTTGGAGATCATTCTCATTTTGGAAGATAGAAGGCTCGTGACAAAGTTCAAGAAGTCTCAGGACAGAGCTCGAGAAGTCTCGTGGCGAAGCTCGAGAAGTCTAATCTTTTTAAAATGATGACATGACACATAAGATAAATTCACAAATCCAAAAAGCCAAGGGAACCACAAACTCAAAAACAAGAACACGAAGAAGATTACAAAAAAACACTTTGAAATACTATTGTAGACAAACAATAGTTAAAGTTTAACCCATATGTTAGGTGATCAAGTCCAAAAACATTAGATAATAAAGACCAAAATCTGCAAGGGACTATGGTTGAGAAATATAGTTAGCAATAAGATATAGTCTGTTTCCATATCCTATCACAAATAGTGAGACCCAACCTGAAAGAAGTAAATAGGGTTCTCATGTTGGAGCTTTACTTCCTTTTGGAGTAGGTCACTCATAGCCTTGAGAGAGAAAATGTAGTTTTTCATTCTCATATTGGAAATAGAACTAAATATTATTGTCATTATGGAGAACATTCTCCTTTTGGAAGATAACTGAGATCATGGATAAGCATAATTAGGAATCGCCCTAGCTTAGACACAGTACGTGTAGCTTCCTACTATTCCACTAATAAGAGAGAATACAGCCATTTCAGATCAAGCACATAAGATAGTGAATGGAAACATATTAAAACCTAAAGCTTCATAGTAAGTCCAATAATCTACCGCAATTGCCTCCACAATCTAACAGACATCCATAGTAAGTCTGTGCAACATGTAAAAGAAGATAATCAAATCATCAAAGTCAAAGACACAACAACACAAATATCAAAGTGTTACAGGACAAAGTTGGCTATTCTGTTTTCAGTTCTGTTTTAGTGTTGATAGGAAGTTGTTTAGATAGCTATATAAGGCTGTTATGAGAAAAACAAGAGATAGAAAAAACTTCAATAGTAATTCCCGAATGCTTCCTCTTTACTCAATAGAAATCGGAATCCATTCTTTCATTGGAATTCCCTTCGTTCCTAAATTCTTTGAGTGATCTTAACTCCTAGAATCAACTACATCAGTGGTATCAGCTGGGCACCTTCCTATCAAGAGTATGGTAGAAGTAACACGTAGTCAAACCGAGTTACATGAACAGGAAGACCGTCTCGAAGCAAGGTTGGAAGCACGATTCATGGAGATAATGACCTCCATGAGATAGACGCTGGACTCCACTGTGGCAAAACGCGTTCAAGAATGTTTCAAGACTCATCTTGCTGGCCCAGATTCCCAAACGGCACACCCACAGCGCAGTTCTTCCACTTATTCATGTGGAACACGATTGGCCCGAATTGAATTTCCCTGGGGTGATGACGTGAAGCAATGGATTTACCGTTGTGAAACTTACTTCGCCATTGACGGTACGCCTGAGGAGGTGAAAACAGAGCTCGTTGTTGTTAATCTTGAAGGCAAAGCTTTACAATGGCACACATCTATGGTGAAATCTTTTTCCTTCGACAACCTCCCTGCTTGGACAGAATTTAAGGTCGTGTTGACAGAGCGCTTCGGAGGTATTCACGATGACCCAATGGCGGATTTAATACGCCTGCAATAGACGGGATTGGTTGTTGAATATCAAAAGAAATTTGAACCAGTGGTTTCTAGATTACAATTATCCGAAAAATATAAAATTAGTTGTTTCTTGAATGGGTTAAAACATGACATTCAGATGATGGTTCAAATGTTTCAGCCGACCACCATTTTGAAAGCAGCACAGCTGGCAAAGCTATATAAATCTGCGGCAACCTCTGCCTCTCCACCTCCACAATTCTTGAAGTTTCCCAAGAACAGTGCTGTAACCAAACCACTCCTATCTCTTCCTTCTTCCAATAAAGGGGATTTTACATCTACCAAAAATAAAACCCAACTAAATCAGCAACCCTACAGAAGCCTCACACATGCTTTTATGAGTGAACGAAGATCAAAGGGTCTTTGTTATTTCTGTGATGAACTCTTTACGCCTGCACATGCTCTAACACACAAAAAGTTAGAAATTCATGTGTTAGAAGTCAATGATGATTGGGCATCAGATTTGGAGGAGGAGGATTCATCTCAAAATTTTCACACAGATCTTGGACAGTCACTGGACCCTCACATTTCTGTTCATGCTCTTACAGATGTTGCAAATTTTAAAACTATGAGAGTAACAGGGTATTTCAAGAAATGACCAAGCCACATCCTTATTGACAGTGGCAACACTCACAATTTTTTTGATGCCCAATTGGCTACAAAAATGGGTTGCTTACTTGAAGAAAGTCCGCCCTTGAACGTGGTGGTTGCAAATGGGGCAACCTATAAGCACACTATGGTAAAACAACTTTCTTGGACCATTCAAGGATTGCTTTTACTTCTGATATGCTATTACTTCCATTAGGTGCTGTGATCTAGTCCTAGGCATATAATGGTTAATCACCTTGGGTGATATTACTTGGAACTTTGAAAAGTTGAGTATGCAGTTTTCGATTAAAGGGAGGAAGTTTGTACTGCGGGGGTCTTCTAAAGAAGGTCTGGAAACTGTACGAAGAAAACAGCTGGAAAAAACAATTGATTCAGGGGTTCATATCTCTATGCTTCATGTATGTGCTGCACAAGATGTTACACTGCTGCATTCTTTAACAACTCATGCTTCTTCCAGTCCAGAAATTGCATAGATTGCTGAGTTGTTGCTGCAATTCCAAGATATTTTTTGGGAGCCAAGCACTTTGCCACCAATAGAGTTGGGCATGACCATCACATTCCCTTAGTCCATGAAGCACTTCCAGTGAACAAAAGACCTTACAGATATGCTAAACAACAGAAAGATATTATTGACAGATCACAAAGAATCATGGGCATTCGAGAAAACAAATCTCTTTTGAAAAAGAGATGACATGACATAGTATAGAAAGGTTAAGGTAAATTCAAAATTTCAAAACCAAGTGACTCGTAGGCTCGACACAGCACTTCCAAATATTATAGTTCACAGTTCAACCCATGTGGTTGGTGATCAAGTCCAAATTACTCAAATACTTTCAAATGATTCATTGGTTGTGTTAGCTGTAAAGCCCAAGAATTAAAGAAAATTATTGACGCTCTTAATAGAAGTTATTGAAAATAGACTGAATTCATAAATTCAAGAAAGAAAACTGTTGACGCTCTTAATAGAAGTTATAGAAACTAGACTGAATTCATAAATTCAAGAAAGAAAACTATTGACGCTCTTAATAGAAGTTATAGAAACTAGACTGAATTCATAAATTCAAGAAAGAAAAGCCAATAGAGAAACTCATACCAGGCACTCTTAATAGAAGTTACATAGTTACATAAACTTGACAAGATGGATTCATAAATTCAAGAATGAAAAGCCAAAAAGAAAGTCATACCAGACTCAATGCTATGCAACACCTGACAAAAAAAATTCAATCCTTACTTCCAGAGAAATAAATAAGAGGAAGTTGAATAAATAATATTATCCTGAGCAGTTGCAAATCAATAAAAGTAGCAATAAAATGGTTGATGTAACACAAGAGGAGAACAAGAAAATTAGTATCTCATACAAGAAAAAAAAATAATAGAAGGGAAACTCAAAAAAGACTTAGGTTATGTCGAGCCTTGTGCTTTTCATATCATCCATAAGAAATGCCATAGAATCAGACACCAGCTGAAAAGGTGCAAAGAAATTTATGCAAAAAAGTTCAAAACTCGTCATCTCAAATAGAGAATTATACTCAGAATTTACGTAAAGATTTGACGTAAATGAATGTGATCAAAAGATTCAAAACTCCAGCCATCATCACATAAAGAATCATATTCGGAATTGGCGTAAATGAATTTACTTTGCGTTCTTCAATCCGATAAAAGATTCTTGCATTCTTCAATCCAACATAAGAACATCGATGGATCGCAAGCATGAGCATGATATAATTTGACAAAACCACATTGATGAATCACAAACATTGATGTAATTAAGAAAATCCGATAAAAGATTCTTGCATTCTTCAATCCGACATAAGAACATCGATGGATCGCAAACATTGATGTGATTAAGAAGCACAGCAATCTCTCGAAGCAATACTAACAAAATTCAATCACCCAAACAATGCCAACAGAACTCAATCACAGCATAGTCAAATATGATAATGAAAGATACTAGAGGAAAGATATTGGGTATATATAGAAAGGGAGGGTCAAGATACAGCTATTAGGCGGTGAGGTGAAAAAAAGTTGACAATGATGGTGCAATTAAGATTTTAACCTTATCTTATCTTTAGAGCCACCTATAAAAGAATTCAACAATACTTTAAGAAATTGATAATGATAGATTTATTCTATATTTTCTATTATTCTTTGTGAATATGTTTATAAACACTATTATCTTAATTTTAAAGTTGATTGAAAATATTTTTAGATATATTATAAGATTAATCATGGAATATATAATATAAAACATAAAAAATATATAATAATTGAAACAGAAATATCTTAAGAAATAACATCTATTTTTTATTAATATGTTGAGGATTTATATATAATTTTTGATTCTCTACTCTTAACTATAATACTCCTTTTTTAATATTTTTTAATATTACAAGTGTCACATTATTTAACTCAATAAATGATAAATTATTAAATATAAATTATTTTATTTTATTATATTTGACAAGATATAATTTGAATTAAATATATGGTGATAGAATCACTTGAATATAATTTAAATATTTTTATTTTTACTATTAATTAAAATGAATTTGATTGAATAAAAGATGATTTGATAACATATTTGATTAAATATAATTCAATTAAATATAATTTATTAAATTTAATAACAAAAATAATATATAATTTAAATTTCGGTTATTTAAATATAATTCAATCAAATAAAATAAGATATAATTTAAATTTGTGTTATCAAAATGACTGAAAACAACCCTACAAATAAACTATTTGATTTCATATGTTTTACATCTACCATAAACCATTTCCATTGCCTAAATATCATTTACTTTAAAAACCTGTATTTTTGGGTCTGGTAATCCAAGATAGAATAAAAGTGTCCAAAAAAGGTAATTTTCAATGATTTACCTTATAAGATATAGAATTTTGATTTTTTTTTTCTGTGTAACATTTTGATTTTGATTTCTTTTTTAATTTTCACTCACAAACATTAGTTTTTGTTTTCTATAATTCTTTTATACATTTTCATACTTTAAAAGAAAATATTATTTTGTAATGAATTTTATTTAAAAAAATTATGAAATACAACAAATATTTTCATTTTAGAAAGATAATGATTTTACTTGATTTTCAAATGTGAAATGTAAAGATTTTGAAGTTATCGTGCTTACTCAAAATTCAAATTTATTTGTAGTTTACTCTTCTTTTATTTGTTGAGAATTTTTTTTTAAAAAATGTCCTTTAAATTTTTTGAGAATTTTTTTTTAAAATTATAGAATAGAGACTGTCTTTGTCTTTACTTATTTTGTGTTATCTTGAATCTAGGTTGCAACAATGATGGAACACGGAAATAAACAAAATACCAACTTATCTGTATTGGCTAAATGATACTTACACTGAAGCTCTCCCACCTAATGGACTAGTCTTTTGGGTTTGACTCTCCTCTTATGCTTAAGTCCTAACAATTGGTACTTTCATTGAGAGATGAGCTACGAAAGGCTGGATTAAGATGCAAACTGAATACTAATAATAGATGAGTGAAGCCATATCAGTGTGAATAGAGTGAAACAGACGTAAACCCTTATAGGCAGTAACAAAGTTAGGAGTCTCACATTGAGTATAATGAGCTAATTGATGTGGTACTTAAACTTCGAAGTTCTCCCACCTAATAGACTAGTCTTTTGGGTTTAGTCCTCCTCTTATAAGTCCTAACATTAATTGTCCAACTTTACCCACTCTGTCCTTCCCTTCATTCCTTCTACTATAGTGTTCTAATTGGTAGTCTAGCATTAATAAAGAATAATCTGTCCCAAGCAATTATTATCAACAGATGAAAGGTCCCAACAGTCCATACATTGTTCCGACCCCAATCAAGTTGGTCTACCATGCTATAATTGGCTTTGTACCATCCATTGTCTTCTAATAGAGCTAGTGTCATTTTTGAAACTACAGATCTTGTATCCACAGAACCAGTCATGATCTCATTCATCAGAAGCCTCTTTTCCCAGTGAGACCCTGCAAGCCAACCATCAAACTTGATTGAACAATTTGATGGCATAAGTTGGAAGTAGCACTTAAACATCATGCATGGTATTTTCTACGAAAAAGTTTTTCCATGTCTTTTTATTTATTAAGTGTATTTTGGGAAATATTAAACAACAGAATAAAAAACCAACTGTTTTGTTTATAATTTTATCAAGATGGCAAAAATATTTCAACATCTCAATACGCATATTATATAGAAATTTTAAACCATAGAAACACATCACTTGAGCAAAATTTTATAAATGTTATACTGCAACACTCGGGATTAACTAGTCTTACTACTAATATTGGTTGGACTAAAGCATCAGGATGGTATTATTCTTTCAAAAAATAGGTGGAGAGAAGGATGATGATGGGTTGGAAATTTAAATAGACAAATAAGATGTTCAGAATGAAATTCAAGCTTTGCCAGCTTCAACAGTTTGCCAATGTAATATTCCACTGGGAAGAACATGGACAAGAGGAAAAGGATAACATTTATAATTAGAAAAAAATTATGAGATTAAGAACCTGATGTGCCACGTCTCCACCATCTTCCAGCTCTAAGCCAGTAAAATTTCCTGAATATGCCTGCCAATAAATCACCAATTAATAATTAGTTGAATCTTCTAATGAAGATCACATTACAAGTGAATACGGGAAAAGTTTACATTGAAATTATAGAAAATATGTTCCATAGAAATTACCACATAATGATGCCGAGAATGCATGACAACACGTGGAAGCACCACAAGTGTTACCATCCGCCCAATCTGTTCATCCATAACTCGTTCAGAAACCTGAAAACACAAGAAACAATGAGTTTCCAAAACGTGACAAAATAAATAGTTCAAGAGGAAAAGGAGTGCTTAAAAAGAAAGAGAGTTTTAACATACATATCAGAAAGAAAAAAATATGATGTTCTAAAAATAGGGTTAAATGCCAAAAGATTTGTAAATTTCTCCAACAAAGTCCACATTTATTAAAGTTCCTCAACTTATTTTCGATACAAATTAATATTTAATAGTGTAAAAGAGCTAAAAAATGTCTGCACCTGCAATTTAAACTCACCTATTACTAGTTTCAAACTTAGTGACTAGCAAAGTATACTATAATAAAATTATAATTCTAATTATAATAAAGAGAGCAAAAAACAACTATCTGTGCCAAAAGAAGGTAGAAGCTGTCATTACTTAGTCACTCATTGTAAAATTCAAATCACTAAACATGGACGAAAGTATACTTGAAAACCAATGGCTTATAAATCTATAATATACCATCCATTGTAAAATTACCAACAAAAGCAGCAAATACCTTGTCACGGTGTCTTTTCCTTTCATCTCTAAAATGAGCAAAGACATGTGGATCGAAACCAAGAACATGCATAACCTGAAAAGCATCAAATAAAATCAATAAAGCCACAAGCCATGTTTGCAATCTCATCTTTTCTATACACTATCAGAGTAGCTGATAGCAAAGTCTCTGCCTCAGTTGTCAAATGACGAGGAGCAACATTAACATGTCCAGCACACATGCAAACAAAAAGGCCCTTTCAGTTACAAAGCATCTCAGATATAAAGACAACATTTAAACCAACACATTTAATCTACCAGCTATAGCACGACCCCATTGATTGCGTTCACATGCCACAGCCCAAGCAAGTGTATTCCCAGCTGTAGGTCTTGTAGTCACCAAGAGAACCAAGTCGGCATCAGAGACTCCCTCTGGGGAAGGCGAACAAAGAGTCATCTTCATAAATTCACTAATACAACTAACCGCAAGCTTTATAAGAACTATATTTTTAACAGAAGGCCAACAAAGGAATCATACCTTCAACATATGCATGAGGAAGCTGCACACCTCCATCTTGTCAACATGCAGAGTATCCACTTAATCGCAAGTTCCCCTTAACAGGCTCAACAGACAAGACCCTCCTAAACCAGTCAGCTGTCTGACCTAATGCCTGCAATAAGTTTCCACCGATGATCAATATCTCTATCCAATCTTTATAGTATAGTTCTAGCTAACACCACCATGACAAACAATAAATAAAAAACTGCCGAAAATGACACAGAATCACATAACATCATTGGCCTGATGAAGAGGAGCATCAACGTAACAGTTGGAGTTGTGGCCATGTGACTCTAGCTATGTTGCAAGGTAAGGGTGCCTACTACCCACATAGTGGATCTAATCATTCTCTAGACTCCACACCTATCCAGATCTTTAATTCTTTATGGCAACAGGAGACACTTTTTTTAATTATCAATCAAGTAAAACAAATTATAATTAAAAGGAAAGAAAAGCAGGATCCCAACAAACCTTATGAAGGCGATGTTTTTTTGTCCTCTCCTGAGATATCTTCAGAAGTGCAGTTATACCAACAATCACCAAAGACTGGAGGATCAGCAAGAGGATTACAAGAAGGCAAACCAGGAAGAGAAGTCATGGGAGGCTCCCCATCCCCAAGCTGTTCATAAAAAAAAATAATGATTAACCGTACCAATAGTGTATATGAAAGAGAACACCATATCAACACTGAATCCTTTTTTTCAATAATTTTAAACACTCACCTTGACGATATCACCAATCTTTTGGCAATCCCTGTCAGGGGAGTGACCAACTGCATCATAATTTAGATATATCCTAATAGGTTGTTTTTCAATACCTAGAAGCTCTTATGGTGTTAATATACCAAGTAATGCTCTACCTTTAAGCTGGAGGTGCTTTGAAAGGCCAGGCTTGTAAACCTGTGGGGTAACTGAATACACCTTGCAACCAGGTCGCTTTCTCTGCTCAAGTATCTGGTCCTGTATGCAAGAGTGTGAGGCAATGTTCTTGCTCCTCCCTCCAAACCTTCCCAATAAAATTGGTGTTCTGGGAGCTTTTGCATTATGGACTTCCAACCATGCCAATATCAATACAATCTGAAGCAGGATTTAACCATAGAAATCCAACTTTAGCAACTATACATACAGACTACACTCTCGTGCAATGTTTTAAACAAGCATTATGAATCAAAACTTCTTAATTTTTGCTTCCAAGCAATGAATGACTAGATAAAAAACAACAGTGTGAAAACACTAGTTACATAAGATACCATCAACAAAGAAACTTCAAAATTGGAACCCATAAGCTCAATGATAGTTATCGCCTATCTGAATGAACTTCTCCATAAGTTCTCACAGAGGAGAAAAAATAAATAAATGAATTTAGTTTTCCATAAGCTAAAATTAATTTATGCACAAGTTAAAAATAAGATTTTAAAGAACTTAATATGAAAGAGCTTCTACCGAAAAGCTTATGCATAAACTAATTTAGCCTATGAAGAAACTTATTTCATTTTTTCTTTTCATCTTATTCTCCTGTGTTTTATGGAGAGACTTTGTGCAAATAGGTTCTTACTATGAACCTGTTAAGGACAAGTTTTGATTCTCTTATCACTTCTTTGTTGTAAAAATTGTTTTCTAAGACATACACACACTACTCAACAATCAATTTCTCATACAGATGTTATTAAGTTTAGAAAATTGTTCCCAAAGTAAATGTTTTAAAAACTCATACAGAAATAGCTGAGAGATGTTCTTGCATCTTCTTCTGTTCTCATCTTCTTCAACCTCTCCCTCGGTTCCACACTTTAATTCGTGCCTTGCACCAGCTTCCAAGAGTTGCCTGAGCAACCTAATTTAGTTGCATTTTTAACACTAAAACCAGTTTTTAAAATATAAATTAAAGACACTCTGATTCTTAAATCTTCATCCCTCATTTTATTTCTCTATTTTACTACCTCGATAACACTCGTCCAAATCATGAAAATATTCTAAAACAACAGAAAAAAAATATATCACCAAACAACAACAACAAAATAATCATTATCTCTCTAAAAAGTTTTCTTCTTTATTCTCTACCTTGTCTCTAAGTTCCTCACCGTCTCTCTCATCAGAATGACGATTGGAATCCGTCATTAAACTCCTAGTAGCGATTACTATAATACTTTCATATTAGAAATTTAAATAGTGTAAGTTCATTTTTGCTCATTTTTCTTTTAATGCAATTTTGAACTTCTTAGGTATGTTTTAGTAGATGTTTTGCATGTGGTATTTTTAACTTCAGGATGAGTCCTTGTTAATTCAAAGTTCAAGTGATATGGTTAGATCATTGATTACAACTCTATGGTGCAAGTTAAGCTAGTCTTAAACCTCTGTAGGATTGAAGTTCTTTGTGAGCACCTGTTTAAACTTAGGTAAGGGAAGCTAGTTTTAAATTTTCAATAGAACCCTAGGTTAAAAGATCTGGATGTAGGGGTGACGTGGTCATTAATCTCAAATTTTCTTGAGGATTGTTTAATTTTGAGTAAAGTAGTATTTTTATTGAAATTAATGTGTGAAATGGTTAATTGCGTATATTTTGTATAGTATATGTTTTGTTTTATTACAATAAGTATTGGATTGTTTTGTTTGGAATTAAAAGTTTTGAATGGTATTATGAATGGTTTGAATTGTATTGTGATTTATTTGAAGTATAAAGAGTTATAAGTGTTGGTTGTTTGAATATGGGTGATTGAAAATAGTTTAGAAATAATGAATACACACACATATATAGGTTGACAAAATAGCTTAATGAGAGCACTTGTACAACTTTGAGCAATTTGAATTGTTGTTTGGATATGATAGGTTTTTTTAGATAATGGTTAAGATGTAAACTTTGTTACGAGAACATGTGTTAAATCAATTTTTGTGCCAATTTTTCTACGTATCTTGCTCAAGAGATGTATTTTCACTTAAGTAATACCTCATTGATTTAACTAGCTTGAGATAATAAGTTTCAAACCTATTTTTGCCCAAGCGAGAAAATTCTCGCTCAAACAAAAATAGGGTGAAAAATAAAGTGTTCTCAGATCCATTTTTGCTCAAGCGAGAAGAGTTGTCACACAAGCCAAAATGTGATGAATTTTGGGAGTGCTCTTGAGTTGATTTTCGTTCAAGCAAGGTCTATTTTTGCTCAAGCTAAAAAAATTCAAAAAAACTTAAATTTTAAGATTTTCTTTTGTGTTTTTGTTTTATTATGGTTTATTTTTAATTAATTTATATGTAAATTTAATTATATATTTAATTGAATTAAATTTTGTTTTATATGTTTATATAAATTTTGGATAAACTTTTGGATTATTTGATTTCTAAGTTTTGGTGTGATTGAATGGTGTGACTTTGTATAATGTTAGATGTAAATTATGAAGTTGAAATTGAGACATAATATTTTAAGGAAAGGAAATATCGTGTTGAGATTGTTAGGACGTGCATTGACTAGTGATACATCTAAAATGAGGTATTCTGGCTCTACTGATATAATGTAATCATATAGATGAAATTATTCAGGTGGTGAGAGTCGAATAAAGTTCATATGATTATATCCAGAGTGTAAAAAAAAACCTAGTCTTTTAGATTCATGTGGATTAACCCTAACATATGAGATGATTCGAGATATTGAGATTTTTATGCACATAGCTGTGTGAATTCACAATGAGATAGTATGACCGGTGCAAATCTCTGCGCGTAAATCAATGCACGAGTCTTCCAGAAATAAAGTTAAGTGTATGAGTATGTGGACCAGTAAAAGTTTGACATGAGAAATATTTGATTATAAAATTTATAGACACTTGATTTCTTTGTATACATATATGAACATTGATTGATTTACAAATGTTAATTGAAGTTCTATTTATATTAGAAGTTTTAAAAATAGTTAGTTTAACCTTTTGTTTGTGGTGTTTGTGTTTTATTTATTTGTGATCGAACGTGTATTTATGCGGAAAGGGTGATTCGTAGGTAATAGATTTCAACTATGTGCTAATAAAAAAAAATTATATTTTGTTGGATAGTTGTTTTAAGTCATGTAAATATTAAAATCCTTAATAAGAGAAAATATTTTAAAATATTATATGAGTGAGACATATATTTGTAAATGTTTAATTAGATATTTCAATTGTATTATACTATTCATTCATATGTGATAATTAGGGTTACAAATGCATAATTCACATTCAATCTCATCATGTAAAAAAAAAAAAAAAACCATCCAAATAACAGTTAGGACTGGATTAATAACATGTATTTTCTTCATAACATATATAAAGCAATTTGAGAAGAAGAAGAAAAGAAGAGACAAAGTTATATTCTACCAAAACTCTTCTGAAATTTCTACACCCATCAAAAACTTTATAGAAATTTTTTTTCGGGTTCAATTAGCAAATCAAATCAAGGGAGAGTGCACAAATTTTATATACATCTACAAAACATATTTCTCTAATTAAAATTAATTTTAATTAACATAAGCTAAAATTAATAATTAATACTGTCACTGGTTAGTAATTTTTTTTAGCATAAGCATTTTTATTTTAAAAAATAATTAACATGTAAAATGTATAAAAATTAAAAATTTTAACACTAAAATATATTCAGAATTTTGAATGATAAAATTTATAAAATAATGACATTTGAATGGTAATTATGTTATTATTTTTAAACAGCAAAGATGCAATGAAAAATGAGATCCATCGTTCTTACTTAAATTTTATTTTATAAAATAAACAACGAAAAATAGAAGAAAAGTTGGAGAAGGAGAACCCTGGAGATAGTAAAATAAAAAAAGAAAACAGTGAGAAGTAATATAGCTTGAAAAGAAACAACTTTATAATTAAACTATAAACGTTTAAAAAGTTTAATTCTACATAATCAAAATTTTTATTATGATATAATGGATAATTAATAATATATTTAATTATTTTTCATAAAAAATAAAAAATAAAATATATTTTTATTTATAAAAAATAAAAAAAATTATAAAACCATAATGAACAATGAAAATACATAAACAAGGTGGTGCTTGAATTTTTACTAATATATATATATATAATAAATAATTTTTTATTTTCTGTCCTTTTTAATATATAATTTTATTATTTATGATGAACAATTGAGAAGATACAACTTTTTAAACTAATTTTTATGTTATTTTTAAAAATCCAATTCAAAAGCAACTCTCTAATCTTGAAAGAATGATTGAATCTATCAACTCTTATTTTTACAAAATAATATATTTTTTATATTTTAAAAATTTGTATTATTTTACTATAATAAAGATGTAACGCTGGTTACAAGCATGTGTTGTTTATTAATAATAATAGTCATTAATAATAGAGACACCAACATATTTATTATAATTATTAAATAGAAATATTATTATAATATCATTTGCACGTGGGAACCAAGAAACGTTCACATCTGGTGACAAATAGACTCATTAATCACATGTCCCCTCTTATTTGTCCCCACTTTTCCTTGTGCACATGCTTCTTTCTTCACTCTTCACCTTTTTTATACTTTTCTCATCCATCTTCCATTTTTTTTCCATCTAGGTCTAAATTCATCCTCTTCTTTATTTTCTTTTTCTTTTTGTTACAACAAGACCCTTTCATTTTTTTTATTCTTTCAAGGAAACAATGATGTATGAAGTTCTCTTCATCATTTACAAATCTTAATAATGATATAAAACTTCAACTTTCTCAATTTTTGTTATTAGATTTACTACTTTTGAGTTTTTTTTTTCATTCAATAACATAACATAAAGTGAGTTTATGATTATGGATAATGTATTTATTCAATATATTTTATTTACGATAAAGATAAGTTGAACAAATTTTTATTAGGATAGACACTAAAAGACTCTGATACCATATTAAAAAGTTGACTTTAAACCTAACTCAATCTTATAAAACCAGCTTATGAGATAAGGTTTGTACCCACTTATTTATATATTATGAAATGTTTTAATCTCTAGTTGTTATGAAATCTCTAACAAAAAAAACTCACGACGTGTGATTAATAGATATAGTACTTATGCATTGAGATTAGATATTAAGATTACACTTAATTTGAGTATATTATTTTAATTCTCCCAAAATAATAGTCAAGATTTGTTATTGTTCCTACTTCTTATTACTTGTTAAATCTATTTGCTAATTAATTAATATAAGTCTAAGGCTTTATTTGGATTGGGAAGTGGAAAGTTGAGGGTGTGGAAGAGTGAAAGTGTGAGGATTTGAGAAGAAATGTGAAGAAAGTTGAGGGTGTTTGGATTGAAATATGTTAGAGTGGATGTATGAGGAAAATTTATTGAAGTTTATGAATGACGTGATGATTGTGATAAAATTTTAATTTTTTTAAATGTGTAAAAATGTAAATTTACAAATTTATCCTTGTCTTTAAAATATTTAAATAATATATTTAATATATAAAAAATTAATTAAGTATTTTAATGAATAATATTATTTATTATTATATAAATTTATTTTTATATAAATAATTATATTTGTTTTTATTATTATTAATAACATTATTAATATTTAATATAAGTAAGATAAAATAAAAATAAATAGTAATAATATTATTATTATTTATTAAAATTATTTGATTTACATTTATTATTATTATTTTAAAAAATTATTTTAGTTAATATTATTATTATTTTAATATTTATATATTAGTATTAATAATACTTTACATTATTATTATTTTAATATTTATATTATTTGTATTAATAATACTTTACATTATTTTTATTTAATATTTATATTATTAGTATTAATAATACTTTATATTATTATTATTATTTATTTGGATATGCAAGTTTATTTAAAAAAAATTAAATAATTTTAATTATCTTTTATTATGTATTGAGGGTAAAAATATAAATTAGCTGTGTGGCTTTCTCTTCTCCCCTTCATTTTTCTCTTCACCAATGATAAGCACAAAAATTGACCAAACTTTCCCTTTCCCCTCCCCCTCTCCCTCAAACGTAAATCATTTCTTCATTTCCATCATTATGCCCAGTACTCATGCAGAAGCAAACGTAATGTAAATTACAATATAATTAAGTTTTGTATACAAATATAATATTTAAAGAATATACAATTTAAAAGTAAGATACTAATAAGGATTCATCTAAGTGGCGATTGAAACTAAAATTACTTAATTAAGTTATCAAAGATAAACACAAAATAGATTAACTTAATTAAATCTCTCTATACAATAAAACTTTTCAAATAAAGAAAAGCTCAAGAAAAATGTCATTTTGTAGAAATTTGTTCAATCAATTTATAATTAAAACGTTGGTAAAAAATCCTAATAAGACAAAAAATAATACTACGATTTTTAACTTGGTTTTGGATTAATAGAGATTGGCTTATTTTTAATTTCAAAACCTATTGTAAAAGCTGCTTTTGTCTTTTTATTATTGGCAACAGAAGCATATAATGACTTAAGATGATTGTGATGATTAAAGTAGGAAACTAGATTGGCCACAAAAGAAAAATTAGATTAAACCAATTTTTGCATGATTAGTTTAAAAATAACATTGACCAACCAAATAATAGTTGCAACATACAAAGTTTTATAATGTTATTCATATTATATATTAAATATTAAATATTAAATATTATATGTATTATTAGTACCAGGCTGCCACAACCCACAGACAAATCGAATCCATCAACTTTTCCTCGTGAAACGTTTAGCCATGAAAATAATAGAAAAAGTTTTCATGAATAAAACATTAATTAATATCCAAACATGTGAGTCCAAAGTCAGAAAATAAAGGACAGTACTTAATTAATCTTTCCTATGAATATATATATATATATATATATATATATTAATTATAGAGAGGGAAATATATATAAAGAGAGAAGGGACTAGAGACACGGGTCAAATTGAGTTGTTATTTAAAATAGAGGAATTGTTTTTTAAAGTTATAAAAAGGCAAAAAAAATATCAATTTTAAAGTTGAAAACGATAAATTTAATTTATCGAGAGAATAAAAAAATACTTGTTTTTCTTTATAAGTCTTATCCTTTTAAGAAATCATAGTAAATGTGATTTTTTTAAACGATAAATGAAGCCTTTATTTACAATGTTGTGAGAGATATCACGGTTTATAATTTAATAAGTCTTTAATTTGTTACCTCTGATCCATTATTAACACTATTTTCTATTTAAATTTGTGTATAAAATTAAAATATTCACATTCAAGAGTTGAATCACTTTTACAGACATTCTTTTTCGTATTAAGATTGTAATTTTGTTCATGAGAAATAATGTGTCCTCTCTTCTGTTTTTTTTTTTTACTATTGACTTTTTTTTTTCCTTATCGGTTAATAACTTTTTTTTTTTATAAATATCAATCACTAACCAAAACTTTAGACCGTTTTAAATTTGCAGAACAATTACACATCAGATTTTATTTATTGAAAGTATTTATTCAATTACTTAACACAAATAGTTATATCTCATAAAAAAAATAAAACAATAATAATTCTTAAAATTTTAGCATTATTATATTTCCAAGGAGAAAAATCTTGTAATGTATTTGTATAGGGTTAGATAAAACATATCACTGTCTTAAATAATTATTTCTCTTTTTTTTGTCTTTCGGTCGTTTTTTTCTGTCTTTTTTATTATAATTGTTTTTTTTTTTCTTGATCGCTATTTTTTTTACCTTCTTTTTCATAATTGTTTTTTGGTCTCTAAGTCGCTTCTCCTTCACCTTCCTTCTCGTAATTGTTCTCTCGTCTCTCAATCACTCCTCCTTTATCTTCCTTCTCGTAACTGTTATCTCGTGCTCGATCGAAAGTGAACCTGCAAAAGTTTTTCAACAATCAAGTAAGTGTTATGTATTAGATTGAATAATGTGTTAATAAAAGCATACATTATTCTTGTATAACAATGTTTATTTATAATGCTTATAAGAGCGGTCGAACCCCCACCAACCAACTATAGTGAACCTTTTTTACTAACCGTTTGTTGACAAAGTTACTTTATCATATTAATCATCTCATAGTCGATTTGAACCATTATACCTATAAAGAAACATCAAATTAAACATGATCAATAAAATTAGCGAAATACAACAGTTTAAATTCTAAATACTAGAAAAATTCATCCATTATCGATGGAACGACTGATAAATAATATTGAAGGTTGAAGGTTGACGCCATTTTAATCTCATATCTTACCATTTAATCAATACTATTATTATTTTATAAATTTTATCATTCAATCTATTCATATATTTTACTGTTAAATTTTTTTATTTTCATCACATATTTTACCATTTATTTTGTTTTCTATTTTGTGGTTATATTATTACTCATAATAGGTAATTTTTATAATAATAATAATAACCATAATAAAAGATGATATCATTTTTAAGAATACGTCAACACTATTATATTTACTATAGTGATAAAATATTTAAAAATGTGATAATAACATATATTAGGAAAAAACTTAAGTAATAAAGTTTATAAAATAAGAATAATTATGTGATAAAATATGTAAGTGATTTTTTTATCTATGTGATTGATTTGACTTCAATTAGCATCCTTAGTTGCACACGTGGACATGAGTGTCTTTCTAACCGGTTCGGCCGGTCAATCAGTATAATCAGTATGGACCAACATAGCATAAACCGAATCAAATTTAATCCAACGGTCCAGATTCAATGATTCGAACAGGGTACACGAGCGTTTTAATTTTCCTCACATTCATTTGTTCTTTATAATTTTATATCTCTTTTGTTCTCTCGTATCTCTGTTTCTTCTTCTACTCTTGTCTCTGCTCAACATCCAACCATTCCACAAACTTCAGATTTTTTTAATCTTTTCTCAAAGTCCTTTTCTTTGGGCCACTAGCCACAGAAAAATTCTTCAGTGTCTCTGATTTTTTGGCCATATGGAGAGGGAATTCTTTGGCTTGAGTTCCAAAAATGGTGCACGGACTACTTTGAAAGATGACGCTGCTAACAAACCAAAAGATCCAGGTTGCACTTTCCACCATTTTTTAAAATTATTTGTATCATTATTCTATCCATATAAAATTTGCACTTCTCACGTTGGTTTGAGCTTGAAGGTTTTGCATTAGCTCAGAAGTTAGAAAGCCAGAGCCTTTTTTTTTGTTTTAAATATTTAGAATTTTGTTATCATTGTTTTTTTTTTTTGGATTGTTATGTTATGCAAGAGGAAACAAGAAGTGGAAATTTTGAGTTTTTGTATGGCAATATTTTTCAGTTCCATTTTTGGATATTTTGACACCCCTTTTACTCAGTTTTACTTGATATACAGTGGCTTATTTTCATAGAAATAAGAAAAAAAAAGGAAAGAGCTTGTATTCCTTCCAAAAAGGAATACAACATGGAGGAACAGAGGAAAAGGAGAGTGCTTTAGCACCCATGTGCCACAGAAAATATTATTGTGGGGGTTCTTTCTTGGTTTGCTTTTTTCTTTTACCCTTTTATCTGAATTGATAATAACTAGAATTTTAAATTTAATATTTCTAATTCTAAGTGCCCTTTTAATAATAAGGGTGAGGAAGTGAGCCTATTGAAACATGAAGCTATGAAGTGAAGGCATTTTATTCCAAGTTACAACCTAACTATAATGCATAATAACTACATTAATTAGGTGAAGTATCTATCATGAATGGAGCTACTATTAAAGAAAAATCTTGATAAGTGGGGTAATGGACCCATTTGGTATTTATGTTTTAAAGTTGATGTTTGATAGATGGGAATGGTGGGGAATGGCAAGTTGTATACAGTTGCCTTCATCTTCCTCCAGTGTCAGTGTGTTCTGAGATGGTCAAACGTAGGTGACACTTTTTTTAAGAGGATGAAGAGGAGGGAAAAACACTTTTTTGCCTAATTAAATAGTATGGAACTCAAACTAAAAGTGAAAGGTTTTGACTTAATGTGCATTAAAAAAATTTAGAGTTGTAGTGGAAGAACAGTGTGAACACTCTTTTACTTCTGTATAAACTTTTCACTCTTATAACATTAAAATGATTGATACTGTAATTTTTTTTACTGTGCATAAAAATTAAACTCGAATAACTCAGATCTTAAAACCAGTAGCAAAACTAATGATAAAAATGCTAGTTGGGAATTCTTGGTGTTTGTCATAATTTTTTCTGAGACATCAGTCTCTGAGATTAATTTTCAGCATTTAAAATGTATTTTTCATTAATTTTGTTTTCTAAGTTGGATGTTTTAATTCACTATTATTTTATCTCTCTAATATTTGTTTTCATTGTATTTTAGACAGTTAAGATCAGTATTTAGAGATCAATGATAATGTTTTTTTTAAAACATACTATTTCACTAAATTTTTTATGGTAAATAATCCTTTGTTCTCTTGTTTCACATTTTACAAAGAATAAGTAATGTGCAGAAAGTTTTTTTTTCCTTTAAAAGAAGAGAAGTAATGTACAGTAAGAGGGACATGACACAAACATTATTGATTTATTAGATATGTCTGGTACATAATAGAGACGTGGCATTGGTGGTCTCTGGTGCCATTTCTTCTATATTTTATTGCTGAATGTGTCACTTCTTTTTCTCGCTTTCATATTCATCTTATGATGTGCATTATTTAAATGATGGAGACCATCACCTGTATTTTAGTACTAATATTATGTATTCTGATGTATGAAAAACATTTAAAAAAGATAAACATGTGTACACATTTTTTTAAAGTGCATTAACCACCATTTATATTAGATATCCGAGGTTAACATGTGCATGCGTGGTGCTAAAATAATATTTTATGGTCTTGAGAAATAAAGAAACATCTTCCATGGTAGTAGTGACTAGCTGTGTGCAACAAGGTTTGCATAAAATATTCTAAGAGCCACAGCATAAAATATTGTAGCATGATATAATAATTGCATTCAATAAGGTTCACCATTAAATAATGGCAAACTTCATAAGGAGTTAATATATATTTATATTTTTCTATGGTTTATAAATTTGAATTTCTACACTGTGCCTGTTCAGATGCTGCCGACATTTATAATAAACTAAGATGGCCACGTATGAAATAATTAAAATATGTGAATAATAATACAAGGCCTCTGGCTTCTTATGATTAAAGCGCTTTTGGAGCTTCTATGAAATAGTTTTATTGTAGAGTAACTGTTTCAAGTGTTTCATTGCTGTTGCTTAAGTTGTTCTGAGCCCTTCAAGTTATTAGTTGTACCTTCATTATTTGCTTATCTGTGGGGGAAAAGGGTTGAAAAATAGTCTGTGGTGTGGGGACATGTTCTCATTTGTTTGATATTGGTTTTCCAAAGGCTGAGTGTTTTTCTTGTAGATATTATGTGTCTTTGTCAGGTTCTAGTGAGCATGATGAGAGTATTTTTCTCACTAGTTTAAAGCACCTTGAAGAGCATTATCATTCTCCTGTTTCATATAGTTTGGATTTGGAAAACAGTAAATCTCTTCTTTTTATTAGGCCCTTTACCTGTATTTATACATCTCAATCAAAGAGCTAAGCTTCTTTAGGTATCTATGATTCTATGAATGTGTTATCATCTTTATTCACTGATGAATTTTCTTTTGCATGGTTTCATTTCTCATGAGCTTGATCTAGTGTTACATACACCTTTTTTGTCTTAATTTGCTGCAGTGAGGAGTTCAGGAATGCGGTGCTCATTCCCAAACAAGGTTTCAGTCCTTCCTCAGTTCCTGTCCTTCAAGACCAATCAGGAAGACAGACCTAGAAAGACTATTGTTGATCCACTAGCTTCATCTGGATATATGAACATGCCAACTAAAGAGGCTTTTGAGTCTAACCAGAAACCATTTTTGGGTGTGGCCCAGGTTTGCTTCTTCTTCTTTTTCTAATTAAGAGACTCTTTCATTTCAACTTCTTATTTCTACAAAAGGCCTAATCTCAAATTTCATAGAAATTTTACCTAAAAGTAGAACATTCTCGAACTATCGGTGCATGCACCATTTATTCTATCTAATGGAGTTTAATTTCTATGTACTTCTTGTATAAAAGTTATGATTGGTATGATTTTTAAGGTGCTTATTGTAAAAATCCACAAACTTATCATATATAATGGTGTGTGATTGGATGATAATCTAAAATTTCTTTATACTGAGTGCATACATTATCTACTCCCGTGTTATTATTGTGAAAGGTATTTTCCATTTTTTTTTTTGTATTTTTTTTTCTAAAGCTAATTTTTCCTTATTTATTACTTTGATATTTTGTAGAGAACTTTGTCCATAGGCAAACATAGTGCAGGAAACAAACAGGGAATGGTAGTTTATCCCATGCAATGCTGTGATGCACAATCTGCATGCCTTCAGGAAGCAAGAACATTTTCAGTTTCCAACCAATCAAATCAAGTGAGTCCTGTTCTTCAATCTAATCTTGCTACAACCGGATTGAACATGGTCAATTCAGGCATAAAACCACAACCTCTTGGTTCCAAATCCTCTGGCACACCTCTATCTGTTCTTCCATCAATGGGTTCCATTGTTGGATCCACTGACTTAAGGTATTACAAGTTTAAAACATCTAAAAATTGTAATTTTCAATTTCACCGAAGATACATGCTTAAGATATATTGAAGTGTGATGTGATCTTATTGAACAATGTCACATCTGAAAACTGTTGTTTTTCCTTCAGGAATAGTTCCAATTCCTCTGGCATGGCTACTCAGCTCACCATTTTCTATGCTGGTTCCGTATGTGTTTATAATGACATAACTCCCGAGAAGGTATATTTTTCCTAAATTTGTCTTAATTCTACTAAACTTAAGATTTGGTTTCTATGTAGCCAACCTGACCTAGTGCAATAAGAATTTAGTTGTTGTTATTGCCTTAATTCTGTTAAAACTTCATATCAGTTTTGCTAACCATTGTCCACTATTAAGGAACCAAAAGTGAAAAGGTTTTATTAGAAATTGTAACATTTAATGTTATCAATGCATTAAATGGCGTGATTTTCAATCAAAATTTTCTATTTATTGATTGATTTCTGAACTAGTACCCTCAAGGCAATAGGTGTCAAAGTCATCATGTTCAGTATTTGCATTTTTAGTTTTCTGATTTTCACTTTCCATGACCATTAGGCCAAGTCTATCATGTCAATGGCTGGAAATGGCTCTACTCCAACTCAGACAATGGCAGTTTCCACAGCTAAATTTCAGACAGAAGTTTCTATTCCCTCAAAAGATGATGGTTTCATTATGAGCCAATCCTATCCTCCCTCACCCCTCCCTAGCCCTCTCTCATTGACCTCTGATGTCAATTCTCAACCAGGAGGAGGATCATCTAGCAACAATAAACTTGCAATAATAAGACCAGTAGTAGGACCTTCAACTGCCCCTACTAACCATTTGGAGTCACCTATTATTGTAGGATCTGCATCTAAGGAAAATGCTCAATCAGGTATACTATGCCTAGTCTCTCCAGTATACTTGCCTCAGGCACGCAAAGCATCCTTGACTCGGTTTTTGGAGAAGAGAAAGGAAAGGTAATTGTTGCAGCTGGTCAATTTAATTTTTCTCTATCCCTTATTGTTTTAGACTCTAATTAGCACTCAGTGTAAAGTATCCGCACACGCTGATACCATATTAAGAACTGAGTTGAAGTCTAACTCATCTTCACAAGATTAGTTTGAAAGTTGAGGATTGTCTGCCTTTATATACTATAAAAAATTAATTTTATTTCTAATTAATGTGGAATCTCCAACTGTACAAAACATTTGTAAATTGATTTCTTTCATGGAATACTTGTTTCCGTGTTCTCCATTTGTCTGGCCAACTATGGTGGTGCCGGTTGAACTTTCTAAAAATTACACAGACATACACTTTAGCACGTGACATAATACTGAAAATAGCACTATGTTATTCAATTCTCTTGTAATGAGTTTGTGATGATGAAGCATTTTTTGCATTGAATCAGGATGATGAGCACATCACCATACTTTTACATGAGCAAGAAATCATCTGAATGCAGCTCATCTGGATCAGACAGTGTTAGTTTCTCCTTTAACATCTCTGGATCCTGTTCTCTACCAGCCACCAACTAGCCCTACATACTTGAATGGAAGTTTAGATTTATATACTTCTGTAATTGTAAGATCAATTTTTTGGTCGTTGATAGAGAAATTTGGTAGGCTTTTTTGTCCTTAGTATCTTCTTTTGGTTTCTGAGCTTTTTATAATTATTACTTTTTGTAGCAATTTACTTCTCTACAAAGTTCCTGCAAGTCGTCATATATGATTTTTTATCTTTCATCATAATGTATAATTATTTCTTTTATACATATTACAATGAATAATCTCCTGATTCATTATGGCTATTGGTTGGAGAACTGATCAATGATTAATATATTTCAGCTGATACATGTCTACTTACATGGCCGATTAAGAATTTGGCTTAATTTCTATGGACATTTACTGGAGTATTTGTGTTTGGATATTTCTGAATCTTAATTTCAGGTGATGATAGAGAATCTGTTCTTATTAAAATATGCTCAACAATTGTTGATCTTCAAATATTTTTGGTTGATGAAGTGTGAGTCACACACATTAGAAGATTGCACTAATTCAAAACCAACATATAAACGTGCATGTTTTGTGGAATAGCATCTGTGCCACAAAAGAGAGGAAAAAATAAAGAGCATTTGATTCCATATCATTTGAAGTTGTTGGTTCTTTGTAGTTTAGATTATGTTCTACCTTTTTGCATGGATGGTAAAGCATCAAAGAAGGGTTCCACAAAAAATTTCTTGTGTGCAATCACATGGATGACGACAATTTTCAAGCAAATGACGTGTAGTTGTGCACTTCAAAACCTTTATTTCTTGTTTTATATACACACATTTTCATGGTGCTTATGCTTTTCAAGAGAGAAAAAAGCAAGCCCTTCAAATGAAATAGTTTATTCTTTTCGAAACTTGTGCTTTTGAAAACCACAAACAAATATTTGGAAGAGTATAACCTATATGAATTTGACTAGTGAGTAAAAACATCTTTTTTAACATTCTCTTCCTACTTTGTTATCTGCTATTCATGCATGATTCCCAAATTTTTGAACAACAAAAAAAGGTTAAATTATTAACTGGGTAGGTGAATTATTGAAGTTTTTTAAATAATTAAAATTCCATTTAAGATGATTTTTAGCTGTAGGGTTAAAATTTTCAAAAATTATAATCAGTCTTTTGTTTATAAAGCTTTTCCTTTCTAAATTTTAGTTTCAATTAAAAAAGTCCTGTTATGTTAAAAAACATTTTAAAGGTATTTTGTATACAATGCTGGTGAGAAAGAGATATGAATAGTTATAATGATAGTGATAGTATCCCTAATTTTAGTGACAACAATCACATTAACATTGCTAATTATGGTAGTGGCAATAATAAGATCCATAATAGTATAGTAATAATAATAAGAATTTTACATGATAAGGGTACTTTTTAAAACTAAAAAAAGTTACATTTTTTACATTTGGAAATGAAAAATTGTTTTAAAATTAAATGAAAAACCATTTTAGTTGTACTTTTGTCAATGAGTTTTATTTTGAAAATGAATTTAAAATAAATAAATAAATTAAAGTTTCGCAATTATCTTCAACAAGTCTAGGTCTTCTAACTATTTTTTTTAAATAAGTTACACAAACAATCTTTAAATTGTTTTATATTTTTCAAAGGGGTAAAGACACTGCACTACATTTTTTTAATTAGATCTTTAAACGTGTAAAAAAAATCAATTGAGTCTTGGATTTTTAAAATCATCATATATTATTATTTTCTAACAATTTCAATTTTCCATAAACTATCACACACCTATTATGTTTAGTTCAGGAATCCAAAAGACTATTTTTTACTTTAGAGATCTATTTACACTTTTTAAAAATGATTAAGTGGACTATTAGTAATTTAATCCTAAAAAATAATGGATAAACAACCTTATCTACAATAGTAAACTTAAGAAAATGTGGCTTCTATTTCATTCTAGCTAATATTTGCACATTCATTGGTTTTCATTATGAAATGAAGAAAAGTTAAATGGACTTCATCCTTGTATCAGTCATTATTTCCACAAAAGAAAAACCTTGATAATTCCTTTTTTATTTCCTAAAAGTTGTTAATTTTTTTATATTTTTAATTTAATAGTTTTCTCATAATAAACAAACATGTGGACTTCATATAGCATGCTTGTTGCACAAAAATCTAGATAACAAACCAATACCTAAAAATGAACATATACACTTGAATTTTGCAGATTCCAACAACATTGTACAGAAAATAAAGTGTCAAATAATAGTATAACACAGAAACACATCCCAAACTAGCAAAAAAGATAGAAGAAAAAATGGTTGGCTCCATTTGGTTTGGTCTTAAAAAGAACCCTTTAAAAATAGAAGTTCCCTCAGATTTATATATCTATAACACTAGAATGAGACACTGGGGGAATAGAGAGAAAACAACAGCAACATAAATACAATATTTTGTTGGTTGGTGTTGTTTCATCCTGAATTTTCTCTCTTTGATGATGAAAATGGCTTCTAGCATTGGCCCCCTTTCATTCCTCCTCATGGCCATGTTCTTCTCATCATATCTTCATGTTGGCTTGTGTCAAACTTCCCTTGAGCAGCTCCTACCTGGCCTAGCACAAGGTAACATTCTACAAGATGCACAGTGCATGCAAAAGCTGCTTCCATGCCAATCATACATGAAGTCTCAAACCAACCCTCCTCCTGATACTTGTTGTGCACCCTTGAAGGAGTTGCATGACAACAAATCACAGTGCCTCTGCAGTTTTGTTAACAATCCTTCTCTGCTTCGGTCCATTGGCTCTACCAAGGATGACCTGTTGAAGCTCCCCCATGCTTGTGGCATTGATGCTGACTTTTCTGCGTGCAACAACAAAGAAGGATCTCAAGGTAAAAATAGTAACAATTAATCATTCGTTTGCTGCTTTTTTTCTTTGTTTTTGTGTGCTTTCTATGCACCACTTGTCATTATTTTTCCTTGTTTTTCTTCTTGCAAAAGCCTGTTAGAATAGAAGCTGAGTCCAGGTTGTCAACTTTTTTCATTTGGGATGGTTTATCTGTCTCTTTCTTTCATGTCATGATTGATGTATGTTTGTTTCTATTTTCTTTTACTAATAGAGGAGAGAAGCTTTTTTTGGTCAAGTTTTTCATTGATTGTTATACCTTTTGCTTGGTTTAGGAATCTTGTGAAATTATTCTTCCTTTTAATAGGTGATTTCACTCTCACATGCAAGTCATTTCATGATATTCCAATGAACTGAGATGTTGTATTTTGCATTGTCTCTTGCTGCAAAAGAAAGAGGGCATGCAAAAATCTTAATCAAAATGATGAATCCTTATAAGGGCTACAACAACAGCACAAGCTTCAGCCATAAATTGTTAGAATTTGAGAAGATGAATAGTTTAGAACCCCTAGAGTAAATTTGAGCAACTTGTGTGGGTTTACATAAACAACTCTTAGAATTCTTTCTCTATTGAGTGAATTTGAGGGATTCGCTTTTGATAATATACATACAAGACCTTTTATTCAATTTTGTGTTATTATTATTAGTATTTAACTAAAATTTATTCATTATTTACTCTCTTAATATTCTCCATTGTTAACATTTTAACAGAAACTAGGTGAAGTCTTGTTAGTCATACACCTATTTCTACATGAATAAATACAAACCTTCATCACAATTGCTTTAAAAGTCATTTCAATTGGTTTGAGTTAGACATAAACTTACTTATTAAGACTTTTAATATCTTTACTTTTTCTTAAATTTTGCATTTAATTGGTGGTTCTGACTTCATCATGTTTTTTTCATCGTAGATGAAGGCTCATCATCACCAGCAGCAGAAGGTAAATCATCACCTACCCATATGGACTTATGTTGACACAGGAGAAGAAATTTTTAATATGAACACATGAAACATTGGAAATAAGAGTTTTCAATTGAATTCAGACTAAATTCATCTATTTGAATTAGAAGCTTTGGACTATCTGTTTCTCAACATGCAGATGGAAAAATTTGTTCAGCTAGTAATTCTTGGAGTAATGTTTTCATGAACAAATCCATGTAATTATAACTAATACTGCATTTACTTCTTCTAGGTGAAGGTTCTGTACCTGATGAAGACATATCTGAATCAACAAGTTCAACAAAAATCATTACTCCATATGGAATCAGTTCTTTTGGTGTACCTGGCTTTGCTGCTTTGTTGAGTGCTCTAGTATTTTCTTCATACTAGGCATCATCTGTGCATTTTCATGGCATGAATATCAAATGAATAAAGAACATGTTACCAGAAGTCTCCATAGTGCAACCAACACATTTTTAATTTTAATTTTGCAGTGGCAGATGTATCTTTAGTGCCATCACCTCATTGATCAAATTCAATTTACAGTACTAAACAAATTACTGTTGTAAGATTGTTCATTGTTATTCATGTGTTTGTACACATTTTTGAAAACTTATAACAGAGGATTGTTTTTATCAAAATCACAAGTTTTTTTTAACTTATTTACAACTATAAGATGCCTATAATAAGAGTCACATATTAACCACATTTATCTCTAGTTTTCTGCTATATATATATATATATGTATTCAATTAAAATGAGACAGACAAAACAGAGAAACACAGTTAATAGGATAAATACAAATAAAAAAAATGAGATATAAAACAATATCAAATAATTAGGAATCATATAACTTTTTAATTAAACCTTCCAATTGGTTTTAATCATTATTAAGGACAATATAAATGATTTTTCACCATTTACTAGACCAAGTCATTAAGAAAAGAGTGGAGTATATTTCAGATGAGAAGGTTTGAATTACATTAAAGAAAAAATAAAGAAATAAAATAATATTTGGTGCTCTTGTATTGAAAAAATAAGCATGGTGTATATTTGTATTATTTTATTTAAATATAATTTTTCATAAACAGCTTTAAGAGAGAAATAATAATATTAATATTATTTTTAAATAACCTTTCCCAACCATGTAAGGAAACATTAAGGTCAAAAAAATACCTCAAGCTCTAACAAAATAAGAAAGGAAAATTGTCAAAAATAAATTTTGATCCTAAAATATAAAATATACTACAAATATCTCCTTTACTAAAAACATTTTAGGATTTTGATGTAATCTACTGTTTTCAATTTTTCGTTTTCATTTTATTTTTAAATTAAATTTTACGGTTATTTAAAATAAATTATTAATAGTTAAAACAGTTTAATTTATAATATAAATTATTTATTATAAATTTAAAATCAATTTATATATTTAAAAATGTATTTATTATAGATTTTAATGATAACATGTTTATGTTTATGTTTATATATATATATTTAATAAATAAGGATAATATAGTTTAACTTTATATAAATTAATTATTTTTAATTTATGTGAAAAACTTTAAACAACCACCAAATTTTGAAACGAAGTATTGAATGCAAATTTGATTTTTTTTTATCACTTTTCTTTGATAAATGAATTTTTATTTTCAAATACATGCGAGCATGTAATAACCTAATGCATGAGGATCCATAAGGTCCAGATATGCTAAAGGTGTTTCGACACGCAGCAGATTTTTTCTCCATAAACCCTTCGATCCTTCGTCCTCCTTGCTTCTTCTCTTCACATCGCACGTCTTAGAGGATTTTTTGCCATTCGCTGCCAGAATGTTTACTCATCTCCGTCGCGCCGCCGCCGTATGCGGCGGTGCTACATCCGACCACCTACTCGTCTTCAGGCCCTTCAGCTCCGCCGCCGCCGTTTCCTCTGTGTCTGACTCTGACCCATCACTTCCCTCTTCTTCCGAATCACAAAGTATGTGTCGAATCCTGTCCCTTTGATCGATTCCCCATGTGGGTCAGTCTTGGTTTTTGCAATGCTGAACCCCTCTTAAAAAAATTTGAACTTTTTTTTATGTCATTAGTTTTTTTGTTTTTATTTTCTTGGGTATATGAAAGGAAAATCATCTAGATGGTTGCTGTTTCTACCTGGAGCAATCACATTTGGCCTTGGGACTTGGCAGATTATTAGAAGAGAAGAAAAGGTGTGTCTATTTTGTCATTGAATTCATAATAAGTTGGAAGCTGTTTTGTTTTCATAATCTCACATATGGGATTTCGAAGCATTGTTTTTTATGAAGGGGCATGGAGTAGGATGGGGAGAGGGATGGTGTTGAGTAATATTATGTGAATGGTGTAAGAGGAGATTATGTGCAATGTGAAAAGCAGCGCCGCCAATTGTACTTGTATTGTAATTTTTGTTCTCTTCTTGCAATGAAGTGTTTGTAGTGAATGGGGGTATCAAATTGTGTTTTGTGAATCTGTGATGAGGATCAAGTACAAGGACTCCATTGTACCAGCTTAGTGGATATTGAATATGTGTTATATATTGTATTGGTCTATGCAGTTCAACTATTAAGTCTCTAGTTCGACTAGTAACTCATTTAACTGGCTCGGTTCTGCTTACACTGGGTAATACATTGGATGATGATGTATTTTGTTGTAAATATTTGTAAGATAAAAAGTTGGGGGATTGAGTTTGTTCTGTATTAGATTGAGATTTCATGTTTAGGTATTAGATCATTGAAAATTCCTTCTGTCTTTCAATTTTACAGATTAAAATGTTGGAATATCGAGAGAAGAGGTTGCAAATGGAACCATTAAAATTCAATAGTAGTTATTCATCAAATGAGGAATTAGATTCTCTAGAATTTAGAAAGGTTGCGTGCAAAGGATATTTTGATGATAGAAAATCAATCTATGTTGGACCACGTTCAAGAAGTATTTCAGGAGTTACGGAAAATGGCTACTACATTATAACACCTCTTATGCCAGTTCCTGATTGTCCTGACAGGTAAAACATAAAAATTAATGGCTTTGTCAATGAATGTTATGCTTTAATTCATTCAAAACTTTTATTCTCTTGTGTTGCTTACTATCATGTATTAGAGCTTAAATTTCATCAAATGTTAGTGTGAAACCCTACACAGTACAACACTAAAGTCAAACTTACTGTATCTTTGATTAGAGTAATTAGTGTGTTCATTTTTCTGTCAGTCTTTTACATAGGTGCCAGTGCCACTACATGGTTCACTTGTTCTGTAAAACTATCTACTGATGCAGTGGATTGAAAGTTTTCCTCATCATTATGTACTATTTTTAACTCCACTTGATCAAAGGATGAATTTTCTGTAAAACTGATGTTAGTTAGTTGATGTTAAAAGTTTTGGACATTGTATTCAACAGTACTATTTAATGAAAGTATTTGGCTTCCTGAAGTAAAGGGATCCACTTTAGAAGATAAATGCAGTTATATCTGTTGATTAGAAGATTGATTTTTAATATAGTTTGTTATACTGTCCTCTGTGTGTGTTTGTTATAATTTCAACCATTGATTTTCTGATTAAGAGCTGTATTTGAGCTTTATTTTCTAAAGTGCACCCCTCTACTTTAGGGGAACTAATTCCTTATTCAAAAATGGATATTTATTATACTAAGTACTATACACTATTTTCTCTTATAGTAGATTTTATTATTTTGATTCAAAATGTCCGTGTGCTGAATGAACTTTAGTATTTTACTTTTGGTGAAAGATTGTTAACTTATTGTTGCCCATTATGAATGTTTCATGTTTCATCAATATAATTATCGATGGATGCAATGTGTTTACTGTGACTGGCTAAACATTGTTGAGTTTTTGAAAGCTTAGAAGATATTTGATTAATTTGCATCACTTCATAAGCTTTAAGTCCTAACTTCTGTGTTAACATGTCATCCCATTTTCAAGTCAACTATTGTTTTGTTCTTGTTCTAAGCAATCCATTCCTGGTTTTGAGTACTTCCGTGCCACTGGTTTAATGAATAAACTGCATTAGTTGTTCATAGTTTCTTCAGTTCTTATATCGTGTTTTGCTTCTTCCAGTGTCAGTTTTCCAATTTTAGTCAACAGAGGGTGGGTTCCTCGCAGTTGGAAAGACAAATTTTTAGAGGCTTCACAAGATGAAATTTTGGCAGATTCGTTGCCTTCTCCTTCTCACACAGAAGAAACTACATCCTGGTGGAGATTGTGGTCTAAAAAGCCTCCTGTTATCATTGAGGTTGCCTCTCTCTTAAGTCATTTTCTTATTTAATGTGGAAAAATTATGGATTCAAACTTATCATGTGGAACCACTTACAGGATCAGGTCCTGTCTGTTACACCTACAGAAGTTGTTGGCGTAGTTCGAGGAAGTGAGAAGCCAAGTATATTTGTTCCTGCCAATGATCCTAAATCTTCCCAATGGTTCTATGTTGATGTTCCTGCCATTGCTCGTACGTGTGGCCTTCCAGAAAATACCATCTATGTTGAAGATATTGATGAAAATGTTAATCCAAGCAATCCTTACCCTGTGCCCAAGGATGTGAATACTTTGATTCGAAGTTCTGTCATGCCTATGGACCACCTAAACTACACATTGACATGGTATGCAACTTACTTTCCAATGCTCATTGAATATCAGTGTATTTTTGGTGGTGGTGCCTATCAGTAAATGGTTATTTTTATTGGTTGATGTGTCAAGCTTTTATATTGATAATGTGTAGAAATTAGACTTATAAATGGTTATTTTTTATTGGTTGACAGTGTCAAATTATATTGATAATGTTTGGAAAGTAAACTTTTTGTGTAAAGTAAATAGTGTATGCATTAACAGTGTAAAGGATTCTTACATTGTCATCGAATTATACAAGTCATCATGTTATGTAAAGTAAGCTTGTTGAGTTGAAGCTTTATTGATTGGTTGATAGTAAAACTTTTATACTAAAAATTCATAGAAATGAAACACTTGTGTATAAGTGGTTGGCTAGATTATAGGTTTACAATAAGAATTAGTTGACTCTGAATGATTCTGCTAATATTAAAATAAGCAGGTTTCTATTGAATAATCTTTCTAACAACTTTTCTTTTGGATTTGGGTCAGGTATTCTCTTTCTGCAGCAGTTACATTTATGGCTTTTAAGAGGCTTAAACAGAAAAATAAGCGGAGATAGCAAACTCATTTTTCTGCTGCATGTTATAGTTGAAATATTCAGACAGAAACTCTCCCATTTGACATCTTATCTCCTTGAAGCATTTTCTTCCAAAACTTTTCACATCTTGATACATCTTATCTCCTTGAAGCATTGCTTTCCCAAACTTTTCTTCAAATCTCCATTTTCATGCAACTTTAGTCATTCAAGTGAAGTCTTCTTTGTAAGTTATCCTCACCTCAAAAACACCGATGAAATGAAAGTGAGGTGATATCTTTGAGCAAGAAAACCATGTCAAGAATTTTGTGCCACTGGGGCGAAGATGTGGATATTTATTATCTAGAAGGTCATTTTTTGTTTGTTTGTTGGAAAAGCAAGTAGCTATAAGAGGATATCATAAGAATATGTTTAGATTGTTTGTAAGTTTAGGGAGTTGTGAGTGTTCTACAATTTTACTGACACAGACACATGTTCTACTAATAATCTAAATAAAAGATAATTCTGATGCAGCATTTAATATCATTGAACATCATTCACTAATTGATTCATTTTTATTTTATTTTGATGAAATGTAGTTCATGGAATGTTTTTTAAAATATATAATAAAATAGATAATTATGAAAGAAATCACAAGTTTAAATGTAATCAGTGGATTTCTATGCAAATGAACAATTAAATGTTTGTTTTTTTTTTTTTTAATTTGTCATCACTCTGTTTCCGTGTTTGTTCTCTACTTCCATGTTTTCTATGAATCAAAACATTTCTTGTAGGAATATTTTCTTAAGATAAGGGAGTGCTAGAAGATACAATTTACAAATATTCTTCTGTAATTGTATTCAACGAGTAACTTGAATGTTCTTATAAAATATCTTTGAAAGTATCTATGAAGAAAAATTTTCTTTTTGTAAATTGAAACACACATTTTCACTACTTTTTTGGTTTGATTTACTTGCTGAATAAAAAAATTGGTAAGATCAAACAACCATACTATCTAGATTTTTGACACAATTTTATATTTTTAATCTTTTTTGGAAATACATTTCTAGATTCTTTTTTTTGGAATTTATTTTTAGAGTATATTTTTTGTATTTTATAATTAATTTTTTAGAATGAGATTTTAATTTTCGAATTCTATTCTAGAACATAAAGAGGTATATTCTAGATTATTATTTCAGAATATATTTTTAAATTTCAGAATTTTAATTCAATAATGAAAAGTAATTTTAAAAATTTAAAATTGGGTGTAGGTTACAATTTATAAGTGTTGTAGGAAGAATTTGCCCTCAACTAACCCATAAACTAGAGAACATTATTCCAACTTTATATGCATACGAAGAAATAAAAAATGAAGGTGGGAGGACATTTAAAATGCAAAGATTACATGAATTTACTCTGAAATAATTTAAATAGATTTTACCATGTCACTTATTATTTTGTAAGTTTTGTTTAAATAAGGAACTCTTATAATAACTTTAATTTGATAGCCATTTATTTTTATAAAGTAATTTAATTATATAATTAATTTTATTTATCCCGTTAGAGGTATTGACAACGGGTTTGTTTTTTGGTTTAAAAATCACTTGAAAAAAAAAAATCAAATACAGTTCGATTTAGTTTAATATGAAACTCAAAGGGTCATTTTGGATTGATTTTTTTGCAGTTTTTATTGTTATAAAAGTATTAAACATTTTCTTTGAAAAAAAGTGTACTATTAGACTGGCGAGACACTCTTAATTTCTTGGTATAATTTACAAAAATTAAAAAAATTCTAAAATGTCATTAACTAGTAATATTTAAATTATTTATAAAATATGATTAAGTTATAATTGAACTCCTTTTAGATTCTATATACAAGTTCATAACACAAAACCAACACAAAATTCAGCCAAAAAATATTTTAAATAAAAAAGACACCAAAAAAAACAAATGTAATCCTAACATTTGTGGGTGTACTTAATAACAAAAGGGAAAAACTAAAATATGGAGAAATCAAAACATTTTTTGAGAAGTCAAACATTTGAAGGACCAAAGTTATTAAATATTTTATAATAAAAAATTCTCAAATAAAAAATATACTAATGTTTTTAGTATAATTATTATTGTATTCATAATTTCAACTTTATCTTATACTTATGAATAAATTACATAATTTTATCTTTAAATTATAATATAAATTTGTTATAAATATAAATATATGGTACGGAATTGGTTTATCTACATGTATAAATAAGCATGAAAGAGTGTGAATGAGTTCACTTTGGGACCATCCATGGCTTCACTCATGTCTCTCAACCCAACTCACCCTCTTCTTCTTCATCTCGGATCAGCTCTTCCCGCCATTTCTAACCGCTGCTTCAACAGTTCATCCTCGCTCAACAGGGCTCTCTCTGCAAACTCTCCTCCAGCCGCTCCTCCACGCGCCATGACCAAGCCCGGTTTCTCACCGGCTAAAGACGAAGTCGCTTCTCGTAAGTTCTACACTCCACTGATTCAACCCTTTCTCTTTTCTCTCAAGCCTTAGTCTCTTTGCGTGTTTTTTGAAGCTGGTGATTTTGAATTTGTGCCACCTCTGAGAATTGTGGAGTATCCAGACCCGAAATTGAGGGCCAGAAATAAGCGCGTAGTTACCTTCGATGATAATCTGAAGAAGCTTGTCCACGAAATGTTTGATGTTATGTACAAGTAAGCCTTTTTTAATGTTGAAGTGTTTTTTCTATATTTGCTTCAGCTCAGTAGAACTATGGTGAGCTGTTGTTACATTCTTTTTTATTTTCTTTTTTCATTGAATTATTAATAAAATGTGGCATCAGTTGGGTTTAAGGCCTCTGTTCATTTTCTTGGCTCGGACTCCTAGTGAGTGAGATAATGTCATTTGTGGAATGTTCGGGTTTTAGTGCATTTCAATGCTTGCTGTAATTTGGATGGGAAGTTAGTATTTTTTTTTAAAGCACGGTTGTGAAGATTGACTTTCAAATTATATAGGCTACTTTTGTTTTTTGAATGCAGGACACAACAAATAAAAATTTACTCTAATCCTGAAAATATTTTTCTCAATGGATGTTTCCTTACAATATAGGAGTGGTCTTATGGTAAGCAATATCAACCATAATTGAAATTTCAGGGCAGTTTGCTGATTCAAACACGGTATTGTTTTTTTGGACTTTTGTCTAAAATACCCACAGTAAGAAAAGGCAGTTTGAATTGGAACTAGGCATGCGATATATTTTAAATTATGTTGAATATAAATAAGCTATATTAATTGATCTGTTAATGTCAACATAATCAATATTGTAATTCAATTAACATATTCTCAATTTACTGAATTGTTAAAAATATTGGTTGGCTTCCCACAGAACGGATGGTATTGGTCTCTCAGCACCTCAAGTGGGAATTAATGTGCAACTTATGGTGTTCAACCCAGTTGGTGAGCGTGGTGAAGGAGAAGAAATTGTTCTTGTAAACCCAAGGGTTAGCAAATACTCAAAGAAATTGACCCTATTCAACGAGGGTTGCTTATCTTTCCCTGGAATTCATGCCAATGTAAAGGTACTTAACACAAATCCTTTTCTTTTACATCATTCTTTTGACTGTATCTTTCCTTTTAGACCAGTTTTGGGAGAACTAGAGTAGCAACTTTGAACTTCAGTCAGTTTGAAAAGTTTTTCGTGTTTATTATATATTTAAAAATTTTCTTCTTCATACTTGTAATCTTTGCTCCTATGAACTCAGAAAATCTTGGTCCAGATTGCAAATCAACCTTTGTTATTGGTGTTTTGGTTACGTATATGTAAATGTAATGACTAAAAGATGGAAGTATGTAACCAGCCTTTTCAGCATACATACTTCAATATGTGCTAAATATCCATTGCTTTTTTTCCACCTATTTGGTGCTTGCGGAATGCTGAGTTCTGTGTTTCATGCAATCATAATATTTTGTCAGATTGCATGATTCTACAATTTTTAATGGCCTGAAAGGTCCTGATCATGCTCTAAAACATGTGGTGAAGTCATTTAGGATTGTAGTGTTTACAAGTAAATGGTAGGAATCATGTGATCCTCCAAGCTGGACCAAAATACTGATGGGACCCAAATATGCACTCTTGGCTCTTCCAACCCTAATTTCGGTATTTCCCTTAAAACAAAACGTGTTCTGCCACTGAAAGAAGGAGAGTTATCAGCAGTGAAGAAAAGACTTTTGGAAACATTCATACATTGGCCATAAGAGGTACCATATGCTTATAGAAACTTCATAAGTTTGGTCAAGGATTTTTTGTTAGCCCTACTAAAAGCAAAAATATCATCTGCATAAAGAACATGTGAGGATAAACAATCCCTTTAGGACTAGAATCTGTAGCTCAAGAACCAATTGAGATAAACCTCTGCTAAGCATCTTTTCAACCAAACAAAAGAGAAGAGGTGATAAAGGATCTCCCTACCTAACACCCCGGCTGCAAGAAAAATACCCAACCAAATTGCCATTGATTATTATAGAAACAAAAGCAATTTAAGAATAGTTTGAATCCATTAAGTAAATCAAAACTGCTGAAGAACCTGAAACAAGACACTTCAGCTGAGAGCGTCAAATGCTTTGAAAATATCAATTTTAATAGCAACATTAGCTCCCTTGACTTTTTTCGATAACATATTAATGGTTTCAGAAGCAATACAAATATAGTCTTTAATATTCCGCCCTTTTGATGAAACCATTTTTTATTGCAGGAGATGATCCTACTACAAACACTAGTAAGTTTGTCAGAGAGGATTTTAGAAATCACTTTAAATTTGAAATTAGAAACAATAGGCCTGAAATCCTTTGTAGAATAAGCACCCTGAACCTTGGGAATAAAGAAAACAATATTGGAATTCATGCAGATCCAACTTTGAATAAAGAATTGCTTAATAGCAACACAAACATCAACCCAATAATATCCCGTCAACCCTGAAAAAAAGAACCCCCAAAACCATTTTGGACCAGGAGCATCGTCCATGTTAAGGCTAAAAACAACTTGCTTAATTTCAACATTATCCGGAATTGTATTCAACAGCAAATTCGCAGCTCATTAACAAGAGGAGAAATACAATTAGAATCAAGAGCAGACATTTGAGCCTGAGTAGCAGAACTAGGACCAGCAGTATATAAATTAGTGTAGAAATTGAGAATAGAATCTTCAATCAGCGTGAACATTCCCCAAAGTATTCTTATTCCAGGCTTTAAGAACCATCTTCAATCTTTGCAGCTTTCTTTGGAGAACCAACATAAGGGCAACCAGAAGTAGGATCAGCTCAGGATTCCTTGACCAGAGATTTTACTAGCGTTATTTGCTCCACTTTATTTTTCTGTTTGACGGAAGTTGTTTTATACCCTAAAGTTATAATTGTTTTGTATGTAGCTAAAGTTGTTTTTCCATTTTTGTTGCTTTCAACATGTGCTTAACTGCAGGAATATAGCCATCTTGTCATTTGTTTCATGTTTATTTACTTATGTGTCTCATAATTGTGGTTTAGCGACCAGAATCTGTCAAGATTGATGCACGTGATGTTAATGGAACTAGATTTTCAGTCAACTTGTCTGACCTTCCCGCACGAATATTTCAACATGAATTTGATCATCTACAGGTATATGCTTTGAACTTGGATAACTAAAGTAACTAGTGTTTTAGTTTGTGCATCTTATTTTTATATAGTTAAAAATCGTAACAAATAAATACTTTTAAAATACATAGATTATATTATAATTAAATTCAGAGTAAATAAATATCTTTGAATGCATAAAATTTAATTTAAATTTATTTTAATTGTTATATAAGGGTTTTTTTAATTGTTGACAATTTTTTTAAAAAAATACTTTGAAAATTCAACTGAGAGATAGAGATAAAATATGATAGATTGAAGGAATGGGTAGCTAAGAAGGTCAAGAAAATATCAAGAAATATCTCATCATAGCATTATTGTACAAATAAAACAACTTGCACCTCTTCAGCTTGGTTTCCAAGTTTCGTTATATTTTATGATTTGTATCTTTCTTTTACTTAAATCAATATAAGAATGTTATTGCATCACTCTACACTCCCCCAATACTATGGTTAGTTAAACTATTAGCACACATGTTACCTTCTTTAAAAATATGAGAAATTCTAAAATACTTGAACTACCCAAGGAAATAAGAAATTTTTTATTGATAGCAATCACATGAATTACATCCTCACCTCCTCTATTTGTAGCAATCAATCTCTCTAAAATAAGGAAAAAATATATGCTAAAATAAATAGAAATATTCTAAAGATATTTTATCATAATCAATATGTAGACCCTGAAGATATTTTTGTCCCAATAAACCACTATTTACAATATTAAAAATGAATATCAATTATTCTCAATTTTTCATAAGATCCTTGAATCTGTTCTGATGAAGACCCTTAGTGAAAATGTCTTATCTGAAGTCTAATAAGAACATGAATTGTAACCACAAGGTCTTTGTCTAGATTATTTTTGATGAAGTGTTTGTCAATTTCAAAATGTTGTCATATCATGTCTTGGATCCTGGACAATGCTCATGACTAATGTAATTTTAAGCATATATTTACATATTGTTGTTGTGTCTATAGGGAATTCTTTTCTTTGACAGAATGAGTGAAGATGTTCTTGATAGTATTCACGGGCAGTTACAGGTTAGAAAATCCTTTTCCTGCTTTGTCACTCTGTCACTTTCACTTGTATATCTTCCTTTGATTTTGTAATACATTATTGGAAAAACATTTATTTCTTTAGATAAATAAGCTAGACGAGTTATTTCATGATATGAGTATTTTAGCTATGTTTTGTGATGTACTACTACAAGGTGGAGGTGACTAATCCTTAGCAATCAAAACTAAAAATCTAATTTCTATTAATAGCCCAACTTTACTTGTTTTAAAAAACATAGAAAAAACTTCTGTTAAAAGAGTGAGCCTTGTGAAAGCTGTAAGGTGTCTTGTGAAATCTGTAAGGTAGCTTGTGACTTAGATGTCGTAAGTTCAAATCTTGAAAATATTAAATCTACTTGTGGAGATACGGCTGCATGTAGGCCTTGTCAAGAAAACTGAAATTCGACCAAACTCGGCTGCATGAAGGCCTTGTCAAGAGTATTAATAAATTTTTCGGTTTTGGTTAAATTATTGCAGGCCCTGGAAAGCAAGTACGAAGGAATGACTGGACTCCCAAGCCCTGAAAAGATAGAGAACAGCAAGAAGAGAAAGGCCGCAGTTGGTTTTGGGAAATGATTATCTTCAAGGTCTACTGTAAATTTTATTTTTCCCATTCGCATAGATATTTAAATGTGTACATTGAACTGAAAACGGCTTGCTTATTTTACAGGTCAATATTCATAACACTGAATTTATCACTTAAAGACATTTCTACTTTGAAGTCCATAAAAAGATGAACCATAGATTACAGGTACTGCATATGGTTGGTTATGTTGGAGACATATGTGCATGCACGCGCACACACACATATATATAAATATATAACTAATTGCTCTAATTATCATTATACTTAACGAGGTTTCTCAGGGTGGACTTCCTTGTCTAGAATTGTTTATGCATACTGGTTAGAAGACATCTCTATCATAAACAATGCCAGCGTCAGTTGTTCTGTTTTCCTGAAGGAGAGAACTGTCTTGAAGAGATATTTCCTATTGATTTATTGGTTTTAATTGTGGTTATTGAGGTCACCTGTGGAGTTGATTTTATTTTTCTGTAGGCATTTACTATGTATTATTTTGGGATTTATTACCTTAAAACAGCTAACGGAATGGAGGAAAGCCTTTCTTTATATGGTTTGCTCTCAAAATCCCAAAGGCAATAATTGTTTGTAATAAAAGGGCCAATTGCAATTTAATAACTTGACTAGTCTTGAATGATTATCCTTGCCTGTGTGGAGGGGGTTTGTGATTTTAGACTTGCATTTAATTTTCAGTGCACTCGTGTACTTTCATGTCTCTTAACTCATTTTGATATCTAGGCATCGAATGTTTTCAAGTGAGTTCTTGAGGTCACCCGTCCTAGGGGTGGATTCTACTTACTAGGAAGCGTGGGGCTTTCTATAAATAACCTTGCTTTTACCATATTCTCATTATTGTGGATGAACCAATGGAGGTGGAAGTGGGTATAAACACTGGTGGAGTTTATTGGTGTAATCCAAAATCTGAATGAATGTTTGGTTTTTATAAGTATCACACTGTTATGTAGCTTTCTGCAAATCATACTTGGGCATATTTTCTATATAGAACACTGGAGGCTTTTAATAAGCTATCTGAATCTTTGTAAACTTCACAATAGGGAGTTTTAATCAGTTATTTTTGGACTTTCAACATCACAGAATCTAAATGGATAACTAAGCATTAATTATCCATGATGGTGCTAAAAGAGATAAATTGAATCGAAGATGGGGAAATGATGAAGCAACAAATCCAGCCACTGTAGCACTGTTTTAAAATTTTGCCTAATTCATTGTTAAGCATGCTTTCATCATCCTATCCAAGATTATCTTTCTTTCTATATGCTTGATTTTCCCAATGCACCAACAAAGGGAAGCCGCAACCAGGCAAAGTAGTTGGTGTTGACAGATTAGTTTAGCAAAGAAGGGACAGAACCAAAGGGGTGAAGAAAATGTTTTGGGAAAAAATTGCAAGAGATTAGTTCAATAAAAAAAATAGTTCAATATTTCAATGAAGAACTGATTCCATGAAGCTATAACTAGTTCATATCAGCTTGAATGAAAAGTGTGAATTTGATTCTTATGGTAAGGTAGAGTCTTTATTTTCTTCTCCATAATCTTGCATGTCTTCTCTCTTCCAATGGTGTCCTTGTGCAAGATGTTGACTCTGTAATTTAAAAAGTAATGATTGCTACCACAATTTTTCTCCTCTAAAATTAAAAGGGATAATAATGTTGAAAAATTCAGATTGGAGATAAGTTCAGTTGATAATATATAAATATATATAAATTTTATCTTACAAAACAAGGTTGAATTAAAGTCTAACTCGTTAGGAAGTCAATCTAAAAATAACAAAATTTAAGAGATAAAAAAAAAATTGAAAGCCAATCAATTTATAGTATCAAAAGAAAATAAAATAATTAAGAACAAATCAAAGAAAAAAATAGAAACAATTAAACAAGAGACACAAAACATACTAAAGCATATCAAAGTAAAAAGAATTAAATAAAAAAGCACAAACCAAACCAAATTAAATCGAGCAAGATAAATGAAATTAAAAAAACACATAAAATAATAAAATGAAATAAGTTAGAACAAATCAAAATGGCTTCATTAAATGTTCAGTTCACATAATATTAAGTGTTTTAGTTTCAGTCCTTATTTTGATTTTGATTGGTTTTCATCTTTGTGGAAATTTATTTTTTCTAACGATGTCATCTATTAACACGTGAATGATGATTAAGTGTTATGTCAACATATATTTTGAAAAAAATGATATATTTATGGGGAGTGTAAAAATGTTTGCACTATTTTAACAATATAATAATATACCAATAATTGTGAATATAAATTTAGACCTTTGGATTTTTCGAGAGCATATAAAATTGAAAAAGATGACTGATAGGTTAATTTAAATGAAAAATATATAAATCAATATCTAAATTGAGAACTGGTTTTAAAATATGGTTCAAATTCTAGATCCAATTAAATGTGCCACATAATTATGGAAAACGGAAATCAAATTTATAAAATAAATGAAGAAACAACCGAAGAATATGAACAATCCAAAATAACTATTAAAAATTACATTTAATTATTAAAATTTTAAAGATTATTAAAAATCAAATAAACCTAAATGACCAGAGATAGTTGAATAAATTACATTTGATATCAACTCGAGACCTGACTTTAAATGTTCTAGTTTCTAATGTCAATATGATTATTTAAATTTATGTAAGCTAGAACAATCTTAGTTGTGCTCGTAAATGTTACAAGAACATAGTAAAACTTCTAAAACCATTTTTCATTTTCGTTGCTTTTTGTAATTTTACTTTCTCCATTTTACATCACTTGTTTTCTCAAAATATTTTGATTTATGCAACAAAATTTAAATCACATATATTCATCTACTTAAGGAGTGAAAGTCATAATTCATAGCTAAGTCACACTTAATATCTCAGAAACGAAATAAATTTTCATGATGAAAAATTTGGAATTTATTTATTTATTTATCTGAGACAATATGAAGTGTGAACAAGATATTTAGGTTTAAGATCATCAATGACAGAAACAAAATGAAATTTTTGTTTGCAAACAACTATGTTGGTTTTGCGCTAAAAGCAAACATTTCACCCGCATGACAAAGAAGGAAAAATTATTCAGAGAACTCACAAACAAAGAAACAAATGCAGAAAGCACAAACAAAAAGACACTAATTTGGAACAAAAATATAACCTAATTTAATCTGGCGTGTGTGCTCACAGAGGAGGTGATGCTGCTGGCAAGTCCCACTTGTGTGTTTGGGCGTTTGAAGAAGAAGGTCTGCCCTTAGAGAACAAGGTATGTTGCCTTCAAATTTTTTTCATTAAGAATTTGAGATGCATATGCGAGAATAAAATGTTAATAAATTTGCCACGTACCTATTTGTAAAAAGGTTGTTTTGGTTAGTGGTTCAAAATACCTAGACTCAACTAAAATAAGTGAATGAGGTGCTTCTCTCATCTCTGTTTTGTTCTTCTCAATTCTCAATGGCTTTAGGAGATGAATTTTGTAAAGTTCAATCCAACTAACTCTTCGTTCAAAGTTTGGAGAGAGCTGTTGAATGGAAGCTTGGATAAAAAATCCAATCTTGGTCATACTTGGAAGGAAGATTGTCATGTCGTTCACTGCTAAGACAACAAGCTTAAGGTATGCCATTCCCAAATTTAGTGTCTTTCTGAGGTTCTTTTCTTATTCCCAAAACAAAAACGCCAAAAGCAATTATGGGTTTGATGCCATTGATGATGCTGTGGCCTTATTCAGTCGCTTAATCACTATGCACCCTCTTCCATCTGTTGTAGAATTTAACATGATTTTAGGGTCAATAGTGAAGATGAAGCATTACCCTACTGCTATATCATTGTTTAAACAAATGGGGTTGAGAGGAATCACCCCTTCTATAGTGTCTTTGAGCATCTTGATCAACTGTTACTGTCACTTGGGTCACTTGGGTTTTGCCTTTTCAGTGTTGAGCATGGTTCTCAAGAGGGGTTACCAGCCCAATACGGTAACCTTGACTACACTCATGAGAGGGCTTTGTGTCAAAGGTGAGGTTAGGAAAGCAGTGGACTTTCATGATAGTGTGGTAGCTCAGGGGTTTCTGTTGGATGAAGTTAGTTATGGGACCTTGATCAATGGGCTGTGTAAAATAGGACAGATAAAAGATGCCTTTGAGTTCATGCAAAAAATGGAAGGGCTGATGGTTAGGCCTAATGTAGTAATCTACAATATGATGATTGATGGTTTGTGCAAAGATGGATTTGTGACTGAGGCGTGTGGTTTATATTTGGAGATTGTTGGCCGGGGAATAAGTCCTGATATTTTTACTTACACATGTCTAATTCATGGTTTTTGTAGTTTGGGGCAGTGGCGAGAAGTTACCCAGTTGTTGTGTGATATGGTTGATAAAATGGTCAGCCCAAATGTTTATACCTATAATATATTAATCGATGCATTATGTAAAAACAGAATGCTCAGAAAAGCTCATGATATGTGTAATTTGATGATTGAAAGAGGTCAGCAACCAGATGTAGTTACTTTCAACACTTTGATGAGTGGATATTGCTTATACAATGATGTGGATGAGGCAAGAAAGTTATTTGATAGATTTGTTGAATGGGACATTGTGCCTGATGTTTGGAGTTATAACATCTTGATTATTGGGTATTGCAAGAGTAAAAGGATTGATGAAGCTTTGATCCTTTTCAATAAAATGCATTACACGAATTTGGTTCCTAATATTGTAACTTACAGTTCTGTTATTGATGGTTTGTGCAAATCTGGGAGAATCTCTTATGCATGGCAACTTTTTAGTGCAATTCATGATGATGGTCCCTCCCCTAATGTTATCACTTACAATATCATGTTAGATGCTCTTTGCAAAATCCAACATATTGACAATGCAATTAAATTATTTAACCTAATGTTTGACAGGGGATTGACTCCAAATGTTTTGAGTTATAACATCTTGATTAATGGGTATTGCAAGAGTAAGAGGATTGATGAAGCCATGAACCTTTTCAAAGAAATGCGTCACAGAAATTTGGTTCCTGATTCTGTAACTTATAATTCTCTCATTGATGGCCTGTGTAAATCTGGGAGAGTCTCTCATGCATGGGAGCTTTTCTATGCGATGCATGATGGTGGTATGCCAGTTAATGTTATCAGTTATAATATCTTGTTAGATGCCTTTTCCTAAATACACCATGTTTTCGAGGAAATCGATTATTGAACCTAATGTTTGAAAGGGGAGGGATTGAGTTCTTATGGTGTTAGTCATTGCATCTTGATTGATGAATATTGCAAGGTTCAAAAGGATGGAAGAAGCTATGGATCGCTTCAGAGATATGCCTTGCAACAGTTTGATTTTTGATACTACAAACTCATATTTCTTCTATTAATGGCTCAGGAATCTACGAGAATATCATCTGCATGGGAACTCATCGATGATATATACATGATAATGGATGGCCATCTACCACTTACAAGTTACAATACCTTGTTAGATGCTTTTCTGCAAAACCAGCATCCTGACAAGGTGACTATTTTATTTCAGTGGTGTCAAAAAATAATTCTTTGATAGGTGCCCATTGCGGAATTGATAAGATCAAAGACTTAACATTGCACTAGAGATTTTTCATCATTTTGGCTGAACTTGCTGGTGTGAATGTTGTCACATATAACCCCATTATCAATGAACTCTGCTGAGAAGGTTTGTTCCATGAAGTAGTGGGATTTTTCATGTGCATAAAAATAAGAATGAGAAAGCACAGGAGCTACTTCAAGAAATGTTTGCTGGAGATCTGAACAAATGATAAAACCTGGTGAGATACAGTCAAGGTTATTAGACTCAAGAGTCTACATGAGTCACCACTGGACTCTTAAACTCAAAGGGAGGAAACCCACGAGTTTGATAACCTTGGATACAGTAGCTAATTCACACTGAAAACTATACTTCTAAAGATAGGTTTGGATAAATGCTTAGCAAATGCAGTGTTGCAGCTTTGATGTGGGTTGAACCCCATGGAAAATGCATTGTTGCATATAGTCTTGCATGTTCATCTCCAATAGTTCATGAAAGGTGGCACTCTCTTTGAGGTAATCGATGTTTTGTAAGAATATTTCAGGCAATTTATATTTATTCTTGGAATAAATTTTCTATTTCTTGAATGAATAATAGTTGTATGTACATACCTGCTTGCACAAGTGAAGCAATTTATGATATGGTTTAACTACTTTTTATGAAGTGGCATAGGTGGTGTTTGTTGCATTTTTTATGTACCTTGTGTTTGAATAGAGAATTTCACAATTTCTAACACATTCAATTTGAAAGGGTCGATCTCATTTCAAATTATTTCATTCTTCAAACGTTTTATTCGAAAAAGGCAATTCAAATTTATTGAATTTTAATTTGTTTTTCTTTGAATAAAGTATTCCAGTTACCATCAAATGATAAGAAAAATTATTTAAATATTAAACAATTTTTAATAATTGAAAAATGTTAACATTGATGATGTTTTTAGTTGATCTTGTTTGATGTTATTTTTTGTCAAAGTTCACCAAGATTTTTCAACTCACATTAACCAAGTTTTTTCTTGATTGTCATCGATCGATAATGTTTTTAGTTAAGGTCGACTACAATTATTTACGGTACCATTAATGTAGGTTATTTTTACAGGGCACTCTTTGTCGACTTTTGGAGATGTAGGCTAAAAAGTTCACTCAACTAACATTGACAAAAAAATCCTAGTCAATGCTAGTGAAAGTTTTCCCAATCGACAATAAAAAGTTGTAACAAATTATTGACAAAAGTAACATTGTGTCGTTAATAAAAAAAAATCATTGTAATAATCAACAAAACAGTAACCACAACAGATCGTAATAGAAGAAATGTAGTTCATAATAATTTTAACATTGACAAGGAAAAATCCTAACAAACGTTGATCAAAATAATTTCGTTGTATGTAAAATAACTCTAATTATATTGGTTAAAAACAACTTCACTGTCATCAACTAGAAATAACCTCAATTGACATAAATTGAAGACAAAAATGTTTGACATCAATCGAATAACATTGTTAATGTTCACCAAGAAAACTCTAACTAATGTTTGATTATGAAATAACTCTATCTAACGTTGGTTATGAAATAACTCTGACTTACCTCAACAATAAAAAAATCTTGTTGATGTTAGTCCAAAAATAAACAGTCCACTTTAATATGAAAGAATTTTTTGACGACATTTATCGATAAACAATGTTGAGATTATAACATCCAAACCTCAATCTTATTCAAGTTAATGACGGTTTGACAATCTAGTTGAGAAGTGAATATGAAAAGAATCAACATATATTTGAGTATATGAAGAATTTTAAATTCTTACATTTTAGTTGGAATTTGAAATTCTCTAGTTAAGTAATCCAATTACTCAAAAAAATTCTAGAATTTCAATTTCTTTAGAAATTTCTCACTCAAATAACATATTTTTTCATAAAACATTTCAAATTCTCTATAAAAATAAATTATCCTCTTAAAGTTTCCTATTCAAACACACCATTTGTGAAATTTGAATGATATTTTAGCTGTTAGCAGAGCATGTGTGTCTTTGAGTAGCTAAGCTTATTGGAAAAAAGGTTAAAATCTATCCCCCCATCTGATCCATTACAATCCTTGTGATTTAAATGGGTAGTGCAATAAGATTTAGCATATAAAATTCTCATGTAATTATTAAGAGTCAACTTTCTATAAATTTCTGTGGTTTCTTTTATGTTCTGTTGTCCAAATGATCAAACTCTTCTATTCTGTTTTTGTTTTTTGCTTCTATGAAGGTTTCTTGCTCTCTGACTCTTAAGAAGTACTATTATTAGTGCCACTCTTGCTGTATTTGGGAAAGGTTAAACTTTTTTAATACCCCTCAGATATTTTTGGAGGAAGAGATGTGCGTGTTGCTAAACATGCAGCATAATGTTTCTTTTGTAAAGTTGTGCTTAAAGAAGTTAAATTTGCCCAATTATTTTACTGCATGAGATATGCAGCATACATTATTAGGTTTTGAATTATAAACAGAATTAGAATCGGAGGGAAGAAGAGATTGAGAGATGGCAGAATCTTGGCTTGAGCCACTACCAGGCTGTTAATTCTCTGTTGAACTTCTATAGTATTTTTAAGCATCTTTTTTGTGTGTTCTTATTTGCTGGATCAGTTACTCATTATTTTATAATCAAATGTCTGAAACTTTTCAAGTCCAGGTGTCTAGACACAGGAAAACTTGGTTTTTTCTAGCTGATGTTTAGCACACTTTCATTGTTCAAAGATAGAAACACACTTTTATTTAATTGAGCGTGTAGGGTCTTGTGTAGTCTCTGGAGAGCTTCCTATGTCTTCCTTTGTTGTTCTACCAGAAGATAGATAATGTATTTTAATCTTTTTTCAATCTACTAGTTTAAATTAATTAATGAACTCTATTGTTGCTGGAGGAACAATTTGGATTGGTAAGTTACTATGTATTAAATATCAGCATATTGTATTGCAGTTCAATTTTCAATGGATGTCTGGTTTGTCATTGAAGATGTTTAATTATCAGTTTATTCTTAATGAAATCATTAAGACTTCTTCCATCTTTCTGCCAGACTCTCCCATGCTATCTCTGAATATGCTGAACTACCAGGGTGAGGGAATTGGAAAATGCAGTTGCCAAAGAAACCGAAGCTAAAATAAACTACAGAAAAAAAAAGGGGCAGTTCATGAGCATAAACAGTTGGTGTGG